>JARQAD010000002.1:10085879-11285879 GCA_029955455.1 Quercus agrifolia
GGTTTTTGCTGTGTTGATTTTCCCCATTTGTAAACAAATCACCGTGTTAATTTATTTTTTGTTGCATACTTAGTTTATTGGTGATTTGTTTGTGCTACCACGCGTTTGCATGTTAATTTAATTAATTAATAAACTTGGCTAATTAATCAATTAATTTATCACAAGGGATCAATTCATTTTTGGACTATCATTTACATAAACCTTTTTTTGTGGGGTCAATTTTTATAATTAATATTACAAAGGGAGTTTTTAGAAAACAAGGTTGAAAACCTAGCTATTTATAAGCTAATTAATTCAGTGTATATCTACAAATATTTTGAGAGAGAAGACTTCTCAGGATATTCAAGTAGAGAAAAATTGATATCACACTTGAGGTAAGAGCTTAAGAAATCTCATCATTTGTAAAAATCTAAGTTTTATATGAATTTAGAGAATTTTATATCGTTAACTTAGCCAATAGAAAGACTATCTAAATATCCTACGAGTTTTATAATGTAAACGAAGAAGGATTTAGGCTTAAAACTTTGGGAATCAGGTGTTAAATCTTCTCGGTAAGAGCATTAGCATTGGTGGTGTAAAACCCCATAAATTGCAATTTAACCTCTCTCCACCTCTCTTTTTACCCTTGGTGGATTTGTGGGTATTTTTGGTGATTATGGTGGTTGCTAGCGCCTGTTGGTGGTGTGAAGGTAACAGTTGTGGATTTGGTGGTGATGGTTGCTGTGGTTTTTGTGGTTGGTGGTCATGGGTTGCATTTCCTATTTGGTTTTTGTTTTTTTATTTTTTATTTTTTATTTGGGTTTATAGGTATGGATTTGGCAATGGTGGCTGTTGATGCTGGTGGTGGAGGTGGTGGTGGTGTTGCTGGATTCTAATTGAGGTTGGTGGCTGCTGATTAAGTTTAGTTTTTTTTTTTTTGGGGTGGGGGGGCTATGGGTTTGATTTTGGGATGGGTTTTGATTGGGGTGGTGGTGGTTGTTCTAATGGTGGTGGCGATTGGTTATATTTGTGGCTAAAGAAAGAAGGAGACAGAGAGGATGAGAGAGACAATGAGGAAGAGAGATAAAGGTAGTGAAATAAGTTAAAAATTAAATAGTATTGGGTTTGATGTGAAAAATAAGAAATGAGATGTTGGATGAATTTTAAAATGGTATTGTATAGTAAATAAAGTAACTTTTTAGATGGAAAAATGACAAATTTTTAGACTCCCAAATGCTAATGATCTAATATAGTTCTTCTAGATGTACCATGTTGCATTTAATTGTGGATAGAAACTACAATTTCTATGTTTGATTTGGTGACTATTGATCCAATAGACTACACACACACACACACGCACACACACACACGAAGGTTCCGAAATACATAAGATGGGTCCTTTGATCCCTTTTCACAGGTGATGCTACTTCGTATTTCTAGCATGAGTCATATATCCTATATTGCAAAGATTTCTGGCATTGATCTAGGTAGTGCTGTAAATGAGTTGAGTTTTGCCAATTAGTGCTTGTTTGAGTTTGGCTTGTCAATAAAAGCCTAAAGCTCGAGACTGGCTCAAGCTCATGACAAGCCTAGAATAATGTTTGAGCTTGAGCTTGTGGGAAAACCAAAAAGTTTGAGCTTGGCTTGACTTGATTAATTAGTCAAGTCAAGCTCAAGCTTAATATCAAGCCCAAACTCAAGATTGAGTCAAGCTTTTGAGTTTGAGAAGTAACAAAATTACATTAGCGAATACTTAAATCTTCCCAAATCAAGTTTTAAAAAAATAGCATACTCATTTTATCACGCTTCGAGTCCCATTTATGATTAGCTATTGTTCAAATTACAATTTTACATAATTAATTTCATTCTTCATTGTTTATAGTTTTAGCATTTATTCAAAGTACAATTTTTTCATCCACATTAGATCAAAACTTGTTTTTAACTATTATGAATGAGATAGGGAAGGACCATACGTGGCCTACTTAAATTTTTGTTTTGTTTTTTTTTTTTTTAAATCTAACTAAATTCTAAACTCTAAAGTGGTTCTTGGTTAGTTTAGAGGGAAGAAAAAAAAAGGTAATAGGTAGTAGTCCCACGTTGGCCATTTCATTATTAAGATATGTGTAATAGGTTTATTTAACAAACACATATGAAGCTTATAAATGAGTCTATGCTCGACTTGTTTTGTATCAAGCCTTATAGCTCACTAGCTTGTTCATGAACAAATTGTTTTGCCTGGGCTTAGATTGTTTATTAAACAGGCCAAAAACTAAGACTCAAGCTTGGGTTATTTATAAACAAACAAATATAAACAAGCTTTTTTTTAAGCCAAGTCCAACTTGTCTAGGAATTAATGGTGGCATGAAAGTTAATAATAATAATAATAATAATAATAATAAAAGTGAATATATGGACTTTAGGGTGTGAGATATTAGTAGCAAATTTTTTTTGAATACTTTAGAAGTTTCTCTTCTGGTCAGTACCATTGCAAGATTTTCTTTAATTATTTTGCTATTGAGTAAATAGTACATGAATATATGTATTAGGTGATATTTAAGTATTTTAGAGGAAATGTTAGGGAGGAGTGCATATTGTGGTGTGGTAGTTGAGGTAAGTAACTTACTCCTTTTCTTTTTCTTTTTTTTTCTTTTTTTCTTTTTTTTTGCTTATACTATTTTATTATTAGGTACTGATTAATGTTTTACAATTGTTACAATGTTTATTTTAATTGTGTTAGGTATATATATTTAATATAAAAAATAAGGAATCATCATAAATATACTTAATTTCTATATATATAATTTTACACAAGTAGTTAAATGAGATATATTTTTGTTTGAATTATGTTCTTGGATAATCTGACAATGCTCTGAATCTCTGATACCCAACCAATGAGAGTTATTCATTAGTATTGAAACTAGTTTCATCTATAGCATCACGAGCCTATTGT
Organism: Quercus agrifolia; assembly: GCA_029955455.1. NCBI lineage: Eukaryota > Viridiplantae > Streptophyta > Magnoliopsida > Fagales > Fagaceae > Quercus > Quercus agrifolia. The sequence continues at coordinate 10,088,809 of JARQAD010000002.1, forward strand.
GTTTTTGGACCTAGCTAATAGGGGATATATATTAGCACGTAACTAGTTTCATCTAAATCCGATGCCTAGTCATGAGGATATAATGTGACCATAGTCATATATATAAGATTGTTAAGAATGTGAATATCTTTGAATATATGAACTATTTTAACTCCATAAAACTTCTTATGTTTTTAGAATCCACATTATATATATTATAACTTTAATACATGTGAAATATTTGACCTTATGCACAATGTATTATTTTGTCAATCTATATGCTTGTTTCAACCAGTTAGGATTTGATTACGTATTAATTTGTCAACTCACCCCTCTTTGCCCTTTCAGATTCTGATCTTGAAGAGTAGCATGTTTATGGGCTTCCGCTAGGATGTGCGCATGAGTGAAATTTAGGATTTACTGGAGTAAGATTTGGACTTTTATGTTTAAAAATTATTTTTTGTTTAGACTCCTAGTGTTATGAGATTTAGTCTCTTTTTAGTAGTGATGGAGATTATTATTATTTTGGACTTTTGTGCTTAATTTGATTTAATTTAATATGGCAATTGTCGAGGTTTATTATTGCCCTCTGAAGACATTACATGCTTTTAAGGTGAAAAATCTAGTAAGTGTGTGGCTATTGTTGTGTGCTTAACCCTCTTGGTTAGGTTTAGGGCATGACAATATTTATGGTATAAGAGCTAGCCCAGTAACGTTATGTGGGCTTAGAGACACTACCCCACAGAGTGGGCGCTAATGATTACATTAGGGATTTAAGTGGATACAATGAGTAGGTGCAATGTATGTATATCTTATTCGAACTATGATACCAAGAAAGAGCTTTAAAAATTTAGGAAAATTACCATTTTGGTTCCTAATGTTTACATTGTGTTAAATTGGTCTCTAACGATTCAAAATGTGTCAATTTAATCCTTAATTTTTTGGTATTGTGTCAAAATAGTCTCTATAGTTAAGTTTTGGATGAAAAATCCTTACATGGCTGACAGTGATAGTAAAAAGTTATTTTTATGCCACTTGGGTTTCACATTGACTACCACGTGGCTTGACTAAAAATAAAAAATAAAATTCTCTCTCAAAATTTTCTAATGAACATAACACTTACTTTCCTAAACAAAATCCCTAAGGAAGCTTAGGCTTTCTTGCAACAATGGCATCAAAGCATGATTCTGAGTCCCCCTCAAAGATCACCTACATTAGATTGTGCTCTTTTGCCACCACTATTGCTCACATTCATCGCACCGTAGTTTATCTTTACTGTTTTATGTTCCATCTTTCTCTGCTTTGGCTCTTCTTTCCTTTTCTCATTGTGCCGATGGATCTCATTTACATTGCTATGCACTTAGAATCTTTGGTTGATTTTTAATTTCTTTCTCCAAATCAATATTTTCATCGAATAATACTTGATTTCTCACTTTCCACATATGATCTATGACAACGGTTATGAAGATTGTGAATTTTTTTTTTCTGTTGGTGGTCACTTGATGGGGGGCTGTTGTTGCTAATTAGCGCTTCCACCCAAGTTTCATTGAGGATTCTTTCTTTTTTTTGGGAAAGTGGGTGTTAGGTTGGTGAGAAATTTCTTTTGTGAGAGAGAAATTGTTTGATTTTTTTTATTCAAGCTATATGGAAATTGTAGGCAACCCATTTCATTCTGACCTATATCCAAGCCCCCTCAATCCCAATGACGAGAAATCAAATCTCAACCAAAATGATCAGCCCCATTTGTGGAACCCAGTGACTTAATAGAGCCTAAAATCTTATCCAAGAAACCAAGTACGAAGCCCAAAGTCCTTTTTTTAAGCCCTAAACCCTTTTTGAAGCCCAATTTCTAGAAGGCTTACAAAAAGTGCATACGTGTGCGTATGGACGTATACACACTTAATTTAATACGTATGCACTCTTTTGGTTAGAAGCCTAAAACTGATTTTTTCCTTTTTGGTGGGATTTTTGGTCAATTTATTTGGCCTGTTGATTGATTAAAATGCCAATCATTTAAAAAAAAAAGCCCTCGGCTCTACAAAACCCTAGCCTCACTAATCCTATATATAACCCCACTTTCCACCACCAAAAAGATCCCCACTTTTCACCCATAGTAGAAGCTTTGCTACAATGACTCCAGAATACTTATTGAGTTTTTAAGAGTGTGAGAAGAGTTTTTATGAGGATTTGATTAAGTTTTTAAACCCGTGGATATTGTAAAACTAATTATTTTCTCATGATTTCTCCATCATACTAACCATTTTTGTGATCCCATAGCCATCTTTTCATCAATCTTAGGTTTCTTAACCACATATCCAAAACCAACATTTATCCAAGTTCTTAATCCGGTAGTTGATTTCAGCCAAGGGACCAGTCAATTCTTATTCATTTGATGTTTTTATGTTGTTTTAATTATTGAATACAATATTTATGTATCATGTCATGTTCTGTGTTTTTTGTTTGATTTACTTTCTTTATTTTGTTGCAAATATATTAAAACCCTAGAATCTACCTCAAGGTGCATACACATCATCTTGTTCTTGTTGCTTTTTCCAGGAATCCGACTTGAAGCCTAGATGCGTATGCTGGTAGAAGGATGTGTACACATCTTTCTTATGGCATATGCCAATCAAGGCAGAACCCCGATTTCTTTCCTCTTTTTTTTATCTGCTTTAATGCCATGTTTTATTATCTTTCCTTATTTTTTTTATTTGCTTTAAATAGATATGTGCTGACTTGTTTTGTTTCCTTTTGTATTACATGCAATATATTACAAAATACCAAAAATACCTAAGAATGTTGTATATAGTTTTCTTTCCTTTTTAACTTCTGGGGTTAATCAAAGTGGTCATAAAATCTGAAAGATAATTATGGAAGGTAATTGAGCATTAATTGGAAGATTTTCCCTTAAAGATTAAATTCAAATTCTAGATTAAAATCTTTCCAATTTGAGGTAATCAAGCTTTAATGAAAAAAAATGACTAATTTGAATTCAACCTAAAAGTCAATTAAGAAAAAGACAAGTGACTAATGAGGTATTAGTTTCTAATCTTTCCTAAAAGTTTTAATGGTTTAATTCCAAAATGGTTAGCAATCAAGAGATCATATTGCCTAATATATTGAAGATAGTTAAATTTGAATTTGAATGTTAATTAGGAAAGGACAAAGCATTTGATGGCTTCTCTAATTTGATGATACTTCCTAAGAGTCCCAGATATTTAAATTCAAACTAATTTGTTATCTAAGGGAATAAAAGTCAATTGATTAAAGAACACTTTAAAAGGCAAAAGCACATTTAAAGACCAAGAGTACTTTTAATAAATGATGTTGATTTTAATAAAGGAAAGACATTCAAAATTTCATGAAGACTCCACTCCAATTAAGTGTCACTCTTTCATAAGACTTAATCATTAATTATCATTAAGTATTTGACCCTTTGTTTGATATCCACATGTGCACACACTTGGATGATAATATGTTTAGATGCTTAAGTGATCATGCAGTTGGATGTTCGCTTATGCACTTTAATGATCATGCTTAAATGATGAGGTGATTGAGCAGTAAAAGGTACTTGTTTAGATGCTCACATGCTTATATATCCTCACATGCTTGTATGCTCACATGTTCAAATGCACGTATGCTCTCATGCTCACATGTCTACATGCTTTGATGATCGCACACTCACTTACTTTAATGATCACATGTTTGGATGCTCCCATGCTCATACACTTTGATGATCATATTGTCACATGTATTCGTGCTTACATGCTCACATACTTTGATGTCCATATCTTCACATTCAACCATGTCCGCATTTCTTCATGCTTAAACGCTCATATGCTCACATGCTTGTATGCTTACATCTTCCCTTGTTTAGATGCTCACATGTTCATATGTTTAGATATTCCCATGATTGAATGTTCATATCTTCACACACTTGTATGTTCACTTGTTTGGATACATTCTTTCATGTTCACAAGATCAGTTATGCATATGCTTACACCTTCCTTGGACCTTCACATGATAGTTTGCCTTTCACATGTCTACTACGCTTTCCATATTTGTTTCACATGACATGTAGACGACCTCTAGCTATGGTTGGGCAGGCTTAGGGTGCCTACCCTCTTCCTATTGTGTACCCTAACTCCGGACCTTGTCTGGAGGGAAGACCTTCATGGAGTCATGTTTTGGTTCCTAGAGCTATAATTAGATGGCGACTCCTTTTGCCTCTTTTTAAAAGGCATCAAGTACTCCCAGACTCACGTCAATTTGAGTCTAAAATTGCTTTTAGGGAGGTTAAGTACCACGTACCCTACCTTCGCAAGAAAAAACTGACATGCAGAAATGTCATCTAAAGGGGGTACGAATCACGAAACTTGCAGCTATGTTGAAATCTAGGTGGCATAAAAACAATTGGTATCTACCCTTGCACAAAGTACTTAAGGGTCTAGAGGAGAAAGAGTTCGAGTTGTGAATTTATTAGTAACATATTATAATTATCTCAAAAAAAAATTCATTATCACCATTAGCCTCGTACGCATTCCCCCCCCCCCCCCCCCAAAAGTTAATGACAATGACTATTTTGATACAATAACAAAAGGTTGGGGACAAAACAAACAAATTTAAAACATTAGGGACCAACTTGGCTCATAGTGTAACCGTTAGGAAGTAAAATGGTAATTTATCCTAAAAAGAATTGTTGCATATTTCATTTGATGAATTTCACACATCAAAAATTTTAAGGACTAAGTCTATTATAGAATAAAAAAATAATATTTTTTTATAAACAATATTTGTTTATATTGAAATTACATTGGGCACATTGACAGATAAACTCTTTACAAGGATTACAACAACTGTGACATTGAGGGTGGTTTTTAGTTTCCTCAATGAAAGTATTGAGTGTGGGTGATAATCGAATATGTAAGCAACTCTAAAGAGGTTGTTATTATATGTATTACTTGAAATTTGGGGATCTTCTAAAAATACATTCGAAATGAGTAGGATAACTACATTCTTCACAGTAATAGAACCAATGATTTTGGTCTCGTTCTCTTTCACATATATCACAATAATATTCACCGGAGTCATCTTTAGCAGAATAGCAGAGAGTGAATGGATGCTCATGTTCTTTGTACATTGTAGAAAGTGGTAGTGTTACGCATTTAAAGTCCAATGCAAATTCACAAGTGGTACACCGAAATACATGGTTTCCTCTACCACCACAAGCAGTGCAACTTTGTAAATTAGCTGTGCTGGAAAGGATAAGTTGTTGCTCATGACCTTCATGGGTAAGGATGTCTGGTGTCAAACTACATTGAACATCAAGTTCAAATATGCATGTCTCGCAAGTATAGATGAAACCATTGCAACGCCAACCACATGAATAACACACAAATGTCTTAGTCCTACTGGTGACTTTGCGAGGAGGGTGAGTGGGTGTCGATGAAGGGGGTGTCTTTTTTTTTTTGGGTAATTTTGTACAAGATTCATGAAGGAAGAATTTACACTTTATACAGCTATAAAAAGGAGGGCAAATGTCTCGTGCACACCCATTGCATTTTTGGTTATTTTGAGCCTCATTAACAAACTTTAAGTCATGATCATGACTAAGGTGTGCAATTTCTGTGGGTATTTGAGTTCCATCCTCTCTTTCAATGAATTTTTTGACTTTGTAAGTTGTTAAGTCAACTGATTCATCGGGCTTTGAATCTTCATCTTCGTCTTCATGTTCCAAAAAATTTATGTATTCCAGGTTTCTCGTATCCAAAGAACAATCAAGATGGGCAACAAAATTGCATTTGGAGCAATAATAAAGCCCATAGCGTGTGTCCACTTTTTGAACACAAAGTTGACAAAATCGAGACTTAGTTTGATGGAATTCAAGGGAAGAATGGGTGAGATGGAGTTGGTGCTTGTGACGTATAACTTTGATTCTTTGTGGGTAAAAAGCACAACTTCTATGAATCCAAAGACTGCATGGAACACATAGATTAGGGATGCCCTTTCCTTCTTTGCCACAAATGTCACAAGTGAACATGATTGACTTGCCAATGGGAGTCAAGGGGTGGTCATGGAATTTGGCTTTAAGTTGTAAAATAGCACATCTGACATGAAGGTTAAAGTTGCAATAGTAACATCGATAAGTGTATTCATCATGAGTTTCTTTACAGAGTTCACATTTTCTATGTTCTTCATATCTGCCATATTCTTTATATTTGTCATATTCTTCATACTGATATGTCCTTTCATTATAGAGAATAAGAGGATGTATTGAATGCAAAGGGTGGTACAATCCAAGGGGTAGTTCTGCACATGATTTATGATGAGGGTATGTAAATGTATCACATTGTATACACCTATAACTAGGACCAAATATTAGTTCCCAACACCCATAACAGTACCGTTGTTGTCTCTCATCTTCATTGAAGACCAAGGGATGTTCTGGATGGCAAAAATGTTGAAGTAGCTCCATCTTTTATCACATGCACAAACAATATAACATCCAATTTATTTAGAAAAAGAAAAGAATATCACAAAGGAAAAAAACAAAATAGAGAAAGTGGTGTGAGAATTGCTTTTGTGTCTAGTAGCATTTTTTTATTGCTTAATTTCTCTGTGGAAAACCAATTTTGAAGTTTTCTTTTGCTTGCAAAAATTGTGCTTTGAATAAATGCTAAAACTATAGACAAAGAATGAATGAATGAATTTAATTATATAAAATTATAATTTTAACAATAGCTAATCATAAATAGGACTAGAAGCATGATAAAATGAGTACACTATTTTTTTTTAAAACTTGATTTTGGAGATTTAAGCATTCGATAATGTAATTTTGTTAGATCTCCAGCTCAAAATCTTGACTTAAGCTTGAGTTTGGGCATAATCAAGCCAGGCTCAAACTTTTTGGCTTTCCCACTATCTCAAGCTCAAATATTATTTTAGGCTTATCATGTGCTCGAGCCAAACTCAAGTTTTTGACTTTTACTTACAAGCCAAGTTCAAATATGCACTAATTGGTAAAGCTCAGCTCTTTTACAGCCCTACCTATATCAAAGCTAGAAATCCTTGGTAGTATAGGATATTTAACTCGGGCTAGAAATACAAAATAGCTTCACCTGTGAAAAGGGAACAGAGGACCAATCTTATGTATTTCGGTACGATCATATATATATATATATATATACTTTTTTTTTTGGGGATCTAGTAGTCTATTGGATCAATAGTCACCAAATCTTACAAATAGTCTACTGTTCCTCAAAGAAAAGCCTGCACCTAAAAGAATCTCGATTTGATTGATTGTGTGTATGTGGGTGTGTGATATTGAGACCCACATTGGGCACATATTGGGTTAAACTAGCCTTTATTAACAACAATAAGAACTCTCAATTGTGAGTAGTCCTTTTGAGTAATAGCACAGATGGGGGTGGGTATTCTGTTGAGTGATCTGATTGTAAAATATACCTTTAACTTATTGTTTTGGAATGTAAGACAATGTTATATAAAGTTCAAATTATTGAGATAGATGGAAGTCATTCTAATTGATTTTTTTTTTTTTTTTTTAAGTTGTGATTTCTCTTTTCATTTTTTTTTAATTAATGGTAATGCTCCTAAAAAGTTAGGAGTAAATAGGGGAAAAAAAAAGATTTGGTAATGTTTGGAGCAAATGTAAACTATCTTACTATTAGTATGGGGCAAAATGGAAAAAAAAAAAAAAATTTGAGGAATTAGGATCAAGTTAGACTTTAGGTAACCTTTACAAAAGTTATATCGCTCAATGCTTTTTTTGTTTTTTTTCCATAATATTTTTTTGATAAACACACTCTTAGAATAAATTTCTTTCCTACAACTATCATGCTTACCAAAAATTAAAGTGATATATTATCTATATAATAATAATAATAATAATAATAATAATAATAATAATAATAATAGGTAAAGCAGAGAGAAAATATAATTAAGTTTCAAATTGGAATTTAATTAGAGTCTAATTTTGTGCTATGTGTCTCATCTAATCTAAATTTTAGAATTTTGTGCTAAGTGAGTTAATTTAGTGTAAAAACTAAATTTCAATTAGAGTTTAATTTTGCGCTACGTATCCCATCTTAACTAAAATTTTAAATTTTTGTGCTAAATTAGTTAATTTAGTGTAGAAAATGATGAGTCCAATATTATAAACCATAAAAAACATAATCATATAACTAAAAAAAATCAAATTTATAAGTCATCTATATATATATATATATATATATATAAACAGGCAAAGCTTAGAGAAAATTGAATTAGAATTTGAAATTATAATCCAATTTTGCGCCATGTGTCTAAATTTATGTGGAAACCACACCATAATTATTCACTTAAGCTTGTGCCATGTGTCTACTTAAGTTTTTTAATCCTCGTGTCAAGTGAGTTAATGAGTGCAAAATACTAATAATCTAATATTGATAAACTATAAAATTAAAAAACAATCACATATACTCTGTAAAAATCACCACATGTTTCTCAATAAATAAATAAAATAAAAATCATCACATAACAAAAATCACCACACGTTCTATCTTATTAAAAATTAGAAAAAAATTATCATAAATAATATTAAATTTAGATAAGAATTTTTATATGTGACTAATTACGTTTACTTTAAAAAAATAATTTGACTAATTATCTATATTTTATGATAAAAATTGTGTTTAATTTTAAATGTATCTCTATGTATGCATGAATGCATGTGTTACATGCTTTAAGCACCTTGACTAATTATTTATATTTTTATAATAAACATTTTGTTTAATTTTAAATACATACATGCTAGTTCTTTATTAATGTCAAGGTGCTTAGGCATTAAAAGTAAACCACCAATCTTATAAATTTAACAGTAAATGACAACTAATTATTCAGAAGTTTTGCACGTATTAAACAATAGTAGATATTAAATAAAAGCTTGGATTCAAGAGAAAAGTGATTTATAAAAAAACATGATATACCTTTTATCAAAGTTACATTAAACGTGACATAAACCAAGCATTTAGGAGTAATATACCTCTCACAAACACAATTATAGTGTTATTTCAAGTGCAATAAAATTTTACTACATTTAACATCTGTATGACAAATTTTAGGTAAGTAAAGCAACCCACTATTTATGAATAGTGTTAGAATAATACACACACATATATATATATATATATATATATATTAAAACACTTTGCAAAAGTATTTATCAATACTTACAGAAACACAAATCCAAATTTGGCTTTGAAAAAACACCTAGGAAAGCTTCTTCAAGTCAACCTCGATTTCAATTTTGTTAAAGTAAATCTCATGTAGAACTCACCTGGAAGTTCTACTATATATAGGATCATTATGCATATGTAGTAGGCAAGACAAGACATTGCTTGCAAACTTAGACTTATGATTCGTGGAAGAAGAGAAGTAAGCATGCATCTCTGCTTGCTTGTGAACTTAGACTTATAACTCAGAACAATAAAAGTAAGCAAACATTTATGCTTTGCTTGCGAATTTGGACTTATAACTCATGTGGAACAAGAGAAGTAAGCAAACATTTATGCTTGCTTGCGAATATGGAATTACGTTAAGGCTGAAGTCCTAAAGTTGCAGGCTGGAACTTAAGTGGACCCCAAAGAGTCCAATAGTGGTTTTTTTGTATTGGGTACAGCTCCAGATGTCTTTTATTTTTTGATGCTATTGTAAAGGAGCAGACCCAGCTAACTATCTTGTAAGAATTCATTGGGTTTGATGGAAAAAAGAAAATATGGTAAAACCAACAAAACGGTGGTGTGGTCATGATCGTATAAACTTCTAAGAGTTTGAAGGGAGAGCCTTAGCCTCCACTGGGAGCGTGCTTGTGCAAAAATGGTGTTGCTGATATCGACACAATACCAAAATGGAGGCCTTTTGTTCAATCATCAATGAAACAAAAACCAGTAAAAAACCAAAGCTAAAGTTCAAAAGCATTAAAAAGTGTTTGATGATTGATGTAAGTATTATAAGCCAGAGAGAGAGAGAGAGGTAGAGGTTACTGGCCGTTGGGATTGTGAGTGAACTTGAGAGAAGAGCGTGGAAATATGGAGAAGAAGAGTGGGTTGCCGTAGGCTATGTGGGTTGACTTTATTTTGGTTATTAGCCCATCAGTATTTTTCATTGATTACTTAATGGCAGAGTCTACTAAGTGACAGGTATGATCATGAAGAGAATGACTGCTTTTGTGAGCAAGAATTATGTTCTATTGATTATTTTGGATCAAGTTTTCTTACAATATCATATCATGCATGTAACTTGATGAATTCCATATCATCTAGTGACATCAATCGCAATATTAATTAGTGTATTCCTTTTTTATATATATAAGAAATTTACATTTCAATATAACTTAGAAGAACAATTGTGTGCGTGTGAACTCAAGTCACACTAATTGACAAATGACAATAGGCTATTAGGTGTGATAGTCTTACAATAAATGGGAGGACGCACATAATCACACAGTCATAATTGTGCACATAATCCATGCTTCTCAAAATTTCAATTCTCCTTCTCCTCAAATTTGGGCAAGTGAAAAATGAGGGGCCATTTGAGGGACTAAAGTCCCAACAAGCCCATGATTTTAATTAAGTTCATCAACCCAAAACCTAGCCTTGAAGGGCTTATAAGTCGAGCGTCATGTTTAAGCCTTGGAGTTGAGTTTAGTGGGGTGCAGTGCCTCGGAATATCCTAGACTAAACAATAATACAATATCCAAAAGTGCCTACTTGATGCTCAACCTCCATCGCCATTTTACCCACCACCCTTGTCATTGCCTTTCGATGGGATTGAATGCCTTGAAGAGCTCAAATATTTGCCTAAAGGAATCTCCCATTTGAACAATCTATATTGCTCTCTTAAAGGGAATTGCTTCATAATTGTTACTGAGTGTTGACTTCCCTTCACACCAGTAGTTATTATGTCTCACTAATTTTCAATCGCACTTAAACCTTTAAGCATGTCCACATTTGCAACATGTTTTGTTGTAGGGTACACTCCACCAGCAAACCGAATGAAACAATCTTTGTCAATTGTTACATACAAAAGCTAGCTAGTCTGCATTATTATCTTCAAAATAATAGTCTCATGAGCTTTGCCAATTGTTGATTTCCCTTCACATTAAAAATTATTGTCTTGTCAAATTTCAATTTTATTTATGCGATTGATCATGTCCCTATTTGAAAACTAAGCTTGTTACCTAGGGTACATCTCATCAGCCAACCAAATGAAACAATCTCTATCGCATTAAAAAGCCTAGATTTGGGTGTGGTTCCCACCAAAACCAACCCCATTCCTTAAAAAAAAAGTCAATTATTGTAGTGTTGATTTAACTATCGAATTGTTTTTGGCTAACCCTAACACTGGGTCAATCTAAGTTTCACTTAGGGTCTATATGGTTGGGGGATTGGAAATTGGGAGATAGAAAATAGAAGGGGATAAAAGAGATTATAATTCCTCTCATTTTGTGTTTGGTTTGGGGTGAAAAAGTGGAATAATAAAAAATAGAGTATGTATAAATTTACTCTTATACCCCTATTTCATAACTTATATATATACTTTTTTTATAAAGGAAAAAAAAAAAGGTATTGTTGAAAAAAAAAAATACCTAACATTCAACAATGAAGGAGAAAAAAAAAAGGAATAACATTATTTAGTTTAGGGGTAGGGGGAGGGGGAGGGATAGATGAGTAATTTCCATCCAACCCCTTCTTCTCCCCATTTTCCCTCCCCCAAAATTACTCAAACCAAACACTCCTCCCACCCAAAATTTCTCCTACTTACTCTCCCCGATTTTCTATAATTTCTATTTTCAATCCAACCAAATGTTAGTCTTAAGGTTTTTCTTTTCCCTACAAATAGGGGTGATGTTTTTGTGGAAGTTTATCATATTTATTTTACCCTTCTCCTCCCATTTTCTCTCCAATTTTGAGAGGTTGAAAAATAGCAGGTCTAGGAAGAAATAACTGATCTCACCATTTTCTCTTCCCAAAAATTACTCAAACCAAACACCTCTCTCACCCAAAAATCTCCTAGAGTCTCTCCACTATTTTCTCACCTTATTTTCACTCTAACCAAAAGTAGCCATAAGGTTTTTCTTTTCCTTACAAATAGAGATGATGTTCACGTGGAAGCTCATCATATTCAATTTACAGAGGAAATCCCCTTACAATTCCATCATCTTGTTTTACTTAACCCACCCACAATCTTCGAGTCTAAAAATGCTTCCATATAATCTTATAAATTCTAGCTAATCATTAATGTTAGTACAAATGTAAGGAATAACATAGTGTAAGATTACATACTACTTAACCATAAGATGTTCTTCCTATGCAAGATTGTGATTGTGAACATACATGGCTTGCAAGAAACAATGTAATCCATTTCGCTATTCATCTTGAAAGTGAGATAAAACAAAGTCTATCAGCTCCCCGAATCTTCTTGGCCAAACAACTCGGACTCATGCTCCCTTGTCACGATTCTATTTGCGTCAGAATCAACTTTGATGCAGTTGTTTGTCCCACCACAAAGTTGTATTATATGCTGTAATCATAAGGTGAAATCCTATTTGCTTGGATTGTATATTCTTCAAATGGGACTCTCTGTGGGCTGAGCCTGGCCCTTTTTCATTGTTCAAAAAGCGAGGAAAGTGGGTATCAAAGATTTGGTAGTGGGAGAAGATGCTCTTAAATGTGTTAGAGCCCATCCAATATTTCTTCTTTTCCGGACTGGTCTATCCATTGTTAGCCTTTAATTCTTGGGTCATTCTTATGTTTTGATGCCTCCCTATTGTATGGCCCATTACATTGCATGTCGTGTGTTTCCTTTTCATTTCTTTTTGGGATTTACTCTCATCTTCAATCTTCCAACCCTGGTCCACACCAACCATGGTCCACACCAACCATTTATAATTTTATATCAGTGGTTGGGATTGAAATTCTATAGCTTCTTATTAAAATTTTAATTTATATACCGAATGATTCCATACGGTTTTTAAAAAGTGGTGAAACTGCTATTTGGTTCTCTCTTTTCTTTTTTTTTTAAGATAAAAAATAGAAATTTTATTAAATAAAGTATAATAAAGAGTAGATAAGAACCCTGTAACATCAAAACAAGGAATAACTAGACTTATTCTGCAGAAAACAAACACTACAAAATACATCACTGTGCAGAAAAACACCGCTGTGCAGAAAAACAATAGATATGCAGAAAAATTAGATCCCTGGACATACAATACCAAACAGCAACAGAAACACCCAAAACAAATCACTGAGCAGCTACCCGCCTTTGATACTATTGCAGAAAACTAATTGCTTCATTAAGAATAACCATTGGATGGGTTTGGATATGCTCAAAATAAAATTTATTTCGAGCATTCCAAATTGCCCAAGCAGTACATCCCTTGAAGACAATCTTGACAAAGGCATCTGCAGAATCTCCATCCTTGTCCGATGAGCAAAGTGATCAAAAACTTTTTCTTTATCCCATTGGCCTGTGCCATTATCAATCAACTCATTTGGCCAAGCCTCTCCCAAAAAGATTGGTTTATGTGTCAGCCATATATGGTTTGAAACTTCAATGTACCTTCCATCACCCACCTTCCATTTAGAACCTTCCTTTATGACATCTCTAGCTACCAATAGACTCCTCCAAACATATGAAGGGTTACTGCCAATCTCCCCATCCATAAAAGAGCATCTTAGAAAATATCTTGATTTGTATACTGGATAGAACAAAGAGTGAGTATTATGAATCCATCGCTAAGCTTGTTTTGCTAGCATAGCTAAATTACAAGCTTGAATATCTCTAAAACCCATACCACCTATTTCATTTCTATTACAAAGTTTTTCCAATTGATCCAATGGATTTTCATTTCATTCTTTGACTGTCCCCACTGGTATTTTGTCAATATGGAGTTTATAGTATCACATAAAGCCTTTGGGATTTTGAAAATACTCATAGAGTAGATAAGAATGGTTTGAGTAACTGTTTTAATTAGGATCTCTCTCCCTACTTTAGAAATATATCTTTCCTTCCATCTTAATACTCTATTATTAATTTTTTACCGTAGGTCTTTAAAAATATTTACCTTGAATTTTCCCTAACCATTGGTAAACCAAGATACTTCTCACAGTACTCCATAATTCTTGCACCCAACATAGCTTGAATATCATGCTTAACTTTTGCCCTTATGTTTTTGCTAAAGAAAATAGGTGTGTTCTTACGCCATGTATTATTAAAAAAATAAATAAATAAAAAATCCGTTCCTACGTTATTGAAGATTGGATTATGTCAATATAGTCATTTTAATTTTTTAAAGTAGTTCAATGGCATCAAAATTAAAGAACAATAAAAACAATTGGACACGTTCTATATAGCACTGTAAAGTCTCTAATATAAATGATTATATATATATATATATATATAAAGTCTCAAATATAAATATACTTTTTTTGCTTTTGCTATTGAGTATTGTAGTTTGAAAGAAGTATATTTATATTTGAGACTTTATATATATATATATATATATAATACTCTATCCCTATTCACTTTAAATTTATTGTTTGTAATGCTTTTTAGTATATATTTAATTACATTTAAAAAGAAACTGTAATATACTCTCTCTCCCCATAGTTACATACATTTATATAAATATATAATTTGTCCGTTTCCTTTTTACATTTTCCTTCTTAACTTCTAACCTTTTTTTTTTTTTTTTTTTGACAGGAACTTCTAACAATTTTTATGTCACTATTTGATTAATTTCCACAACATAGACTTCTACTTGTAAAAAATATAAGTTTTAATTTTGACAAAAAAGAAGATTGAAATTCAAGGTTTACGATTTACCAAATATTAAATATTAATAACTATAAGAATAAAAATCAACAATTATATGATTCGGTTTTCTAAATATTACGTCCATAACATTTTCATAATAAATTAAAGAAAACAAGTTACCATTAATTTTACTTTTTTGTCACCAATAATAATTTATCACTTAAAATTTATTTTAAAAATATTATGGACATCATATTACTTTTAATCTAGAAATCAAGTTCTTAAAAAAAAAAAAAAAAAAAAAAGGACAAATTTCAATAATAAGAAAAAGGGTTAAAAACTCCCGCCAAATTGTAAACCATTTTTCCTTCCACACTAATCACTGGCTACAGCCGGTAACCCCAACATTCCCTCTCCCAAATAAAACCCAATACCAGTCCCATTTTGATTCTCTTCTTTCTCCATTTCTCAGTCACCGGATCACCGTCCAATCTTTGTTTCAAAAGCTTCCACTTTTCAATGAGAATAACCGATCCCTATCCACAACCCGAACCCGATCCCGAACCATCAAATCCAAATCCAAATCCAAATCCCTTCTTCTATTCATATTCCGGGTCGAGACTATGAGCGCCGTGAACATCACAAACGTCGCCGTTTTGGACAACCCAGCCACGTTTCTCAACCCCTTTCAGTTCGAGATCTCCTACGAGTGCTTGACCTCTCTCAAAGACGGTAACTACAATCACCAAAACGTCACCGTTTTTTTTTTTTTTTTTTTTTATACTTTTTTTTAGCTTCATCTAGGGTTTGTTAAACTACTACTTGAATTTAGTTAGGCTTCTATTGCATTAATATTTTGTTAATTTATTGTAAAAGTTCGTAAATTTTAAGTCTTTTTGAGTTTGAAAGCTGTCTTGGTTGTTATGACTTATGATGATGTTTCTGGATTCTTTCTTGTACACTAGCAAGTCTTATGTTGTTGTTCTTTGCAACTAATTAGGATAAATGTCATGTTTTATTTTGGGCATGAATTCTTTGCTTTTTGAATTTGTTGAATGAGTAGGAAGTTGGAAATCACAATTTCGACATTCTCGTTGTGTTCACGAATTAACAAGTGGCGTGTTGTGAGTTCGAGTCCACGATTCAGCCTCTCCAAAAAAAAAAAAATAAAATAAAAATTGGGGGTAAGATTGCCTACCAATGCAATCACCTATGTCAAACCGTGCAAAAGTGAGAGTTTTGTGCATTAGGTACGGCCTTTTTGTTTGTTGTGTTCACAAAGGGGTAAAGTCTTGTTGGGTGGCTATGGGTGGTTTATATGGGTGTTTAAGGTCAAAAGATATGAATGCAAATCTTAAAATTGTTGTTGTTGTTGTTGTTAGTCAAACCAAATATGCCTTAGATCTAATGCAAATAAATGGGATATGCTCAAATGCATTTTTGTCCAACCATCGATTTTGTATTGTGAGAATTTATACCCTTTGGCTGGTTTTAGGAGGATATGGGGAAAGAGAAGAAACCATGGTATCAAACCTTATGCAAAAGGTAGAGAGAAGAAAAACAAAAGGAAATGGAACCAGGAAAGTTGATTTCTCATTATACCCTCTCTTATTTTTTGAATGGTTAAATTGGTTACTATGAAAGAATTTATAGACCTTGTTACATTTCTTTTGAGATCCAGGCGCTTGTGTTGAAGTCGGCATCTAAGGGACAATAGGTCACTTGTTGCCACTATCTCTATTTCAGTCTAGAGTGCCGAGACTAAAGGTGGGTTGTATATTTCACTCATTTCATCTCCCCTTCCCCCCTTCAAGCTTGACCAATCCAAATGGGGAATTAGTACGATTAATGCAGTTTATTTGGTGATAAGAGTGCAGTTATCTGACTTAAAGGAAGATTAACCTGGGAAAAAAATTGTAACGTTTGAGCATTTGTAATCTGATTAATTCTTCCCATAAATTTGGATGCTTTATAATTACTTTTTAAGAAAACTAAGAATCCAATGATGTCTGATCCAGTCCTGATTTGATTTGAAGTCCATCTATTGAGATATGATAGGCTTAGGTAAAGTGTGTAATAGGAACAGAAGTTCAAAAAGTAGTTTGATTTAGTTAGTCCTGTGTTAGAATCCATGTGTTTGTTTAAGATATGCCATACACAGGATGAGACAACAAAGAAGCCCCTGATGGTTTGAAAAAGGCACTGGATCTAAGTGAGGCTTTTGGCCTGTTCCTTTTAATTTTTTCTTTCTTGCCCTGAATGAATAAACTAATCTTCATCTGTAAGCGTGTGGATGTTTATATCTTTGATAGAACACATAGAAGAAGCATTTCTATATTTCCTATAGTTCTTTTTTGAACTCCAGCTACCAAGTACTTGAATTTGAGATACTAAAATGCTTTGAGGGTGTAGCATGTTTTGTCAAGATATTTTGTACATTTGCTTAGGGTAAAAGTGGCAGGTGCAGCTAAGCTGTATTTCAGTACTTGATGCATTCTTTAACCACTCGATGCCTTCTCTCTTCACCCCCACTCTCCCTTTAGGTGGAGTCACTTAATTATACTAATGGGAATCATTCATTTATCTCTTTGAACTTTTAAAATTTTTTTAAAAAAATTTCTCTAATATAAACTTTTTGTGCATTTCCCTTGTTTGTTATCACAATCTATTTAATTAAATTTGTTTCTTTGACTTCTGCCTTGCTAGCCTTGCCATATTTTAACTCATAAAACACTGCAGATTTGGAATGGAAACTCATTTATGTGGGATCTGCTGAGGATGAGACATATGACCAACTTCTTGAAAGTGTGCTTGTTGGGCCAGTCAACATTGGCAACTACCGATTTGTCCTTCAGGTAGTTTTTGATGAATGCTTGTGCTAAGTCCTAAACTTGGTTTTCAATGCTAATTTGCTTATGAAAATAACACTAAATTATTTTTTTTATTGGGACCCCTGGCAGGCAGACCCTCCAGACCCATCAAAAATCCGTGATGAAGATATCATTGGTGTCACAGTACTGCTATTGACATGTTCTTATCTTGGACAAGAGTTTATTCGAGTTGGATACTATGTGAACAACGATTATGATGACGAACAGCTAAGAGAGGAGCCTCCACCAAAGGTTTCGGTTGATAGGGTTCAAAGAAATATTTTGGCCGACAAGCCAAGGGTCACAAAGTTCCCAATCAATTTTCATCCTGAGAACAATGAGCATGGTGAAGAACCCCCTCCTTTAGCTGAGAATGCCATTGAGACCAATGCAAATGGAGAAGAACCACTCCCTTCACCTGAAGGACCAGCCATTGAGCACTAGGTTGTAAATTCAAGCAACTGTATCACATATTGTGACATTTTGACTTCAAATTTTAACTACTGATGATTTTGGGTGAAACTGGTTTTCCAAATCTCAAACATCTCCATCCATGATATGCTTTTGTGACCGTGATCTACTGTGAATTGCCAGTTGGAATGTGTTGTATGATCACTGTACTTGGGTTGCGATGTGGTACATAATGGGTTAAAGATTTTGTATGCCATGAAAATTAAAGTTTAGGTTTTGTTTTTTGAAAGTCTTTCATCACTTGGTCTTGTAAAATTTTCCAATTTTATTGGAAAAACAGTTAAATGTTTGACTGTGTTCTTTGGAGACGGTAAATCATATGAAGTGAATTGGAACTGAATGTAACCTATGCTTAAGAGTTACTGATATGAATATTTTGCCTATCTGTAAAAATTCTTGACTTCGACATTGGGCAGAGATCATGAAAATTTTTTATATTAGGCACAGTTACAAACTGAGACAGCTTTCTGAGTTTGCATAAGTGAACATCAATAGAAGGACCAAATTAAAACCAGTTTAAACATTTAGGCATTTGATGACAACTTTTTAAACTTTGGGGACCAATTGGAACTTCAAGCAAATTTTTGGGACCAACGTTGGTGTTTGCCCGTTACTCCTAGTAATCTATAATTGCATGCATTTTGTGTACATGAAGGAAAATAGGATAGGATTGATATTGCCGGCTTCAGTCAGGATAGTTTGCAAGATCTAACTTCTAAAATTTTGCAGGACTAGAAATGATAATATATTTAAGGATATTTGTATTCAAAGTCTAAGCTAACTTGAAACTTCTTTAAATCTCAAAAAGAGCTATCATTTTTTTTTTTTTTTTTAAATTTTTACAAGTAAAAAAAAGAGAATTATTTGTCAACAATTTATTTTCTTGATGTGTAATGAAAAGTGAAAATCAAATCTATAGTTCCTCTTCCTCCTCAACAATTGTGCTGCCACCTCTTTGAGCACCACGCACAGCTTTATTTGCCTGAAAAAGGAAGGAAATACAATTATTTGGCAAAATTAAACCCAATGTTAGAGCAGTCTCATCGGTTGTTTCATAAAAAATGTCATTTTGACACATCAAAAGCCTATTTTATTATTTTACCACATCATTTTACAATATTTCATTCATCAGATGTTTTATATCCTTCAATTCTATACATTAAAATAATATTTACTACACATTAAAATAATATTAACTCTTCTCTATCATCATCATCATCATCAACAACAATAACAACAATGGCACAACCACCACTGCCGTAACAACGGCCACCAACAACCACTTCTGCAACAACACCGACAGCCGCCACCAACACAAACCCACATCCACCAACGCCACCATAAAAATAAATAAATAAATAAATAAAAATCCACAACCCACCACATTCACAAACCTCAAAACCCGGACACATTATATTGCAGGTATAAATTTGGCACCAAAATAAATTATGAGAATTTTTTTTTTACACTTAATTTTAAGTTTGAAAGCACTTTTCTAGTCTAGTGCGTTTGGAAGTAACTTTATATCGAAAGCTTCTTTGTAAAAAGTTTGTTAAATATAATTGTATTTAGAAAAAGTGACACAATAAAAAAATTAGACATAAGCAAATAAATTGAAAAAAACAGTTGCCAAACAGATTAGCAGATTTCCGATAGTCATGGTCATTTTAGTCCTATGGCATGGTCCCAATTTATTGGATCATTAATTAATTAGTGCCTCTTTATAAAGGGCTAGTTTCTTACTTTTGTGTGTGTGCTGAATAGGCTAGTTTCTTACTTGATTCCTTTAGGTTTTGTTTGGGAGGAGTGAATGGAATGGAATGGAAAGGAATGAAAAGAATTATTTTAGAATATTCTTCCCTTCCTTTGTTTAGAAGTTTTAATGGAGGGAATGGAAAGCTCATTCCCTTATTTGGGAATTTAAGTAGGAGGAAATGGAATGGATAAGAGGGAACACTTATTACTCTATATTTCCTTAAAACCTCAAATTTTCATTCCCCCCGAAATTGGGAGGAATGGGAGGGAATGAAATTAAATTTAATGATTTTTTTAATTAAAACTCCTAAAATACCCCTGTATATTCAACTCTTTATTTTAAAATAAGGATCTAATAGTAATATTGTCATAAAATGATTCCATTACATTCCCTCCATGTTGCTCCCAAACAAGATTACTTACATTCCATTCATTTTCATTCATTTCCATTCTTTTATTTTAAAACATCCAATCAAGATTACTTAATTCAATTTTATTCTATTCTTTTCCATTCCTTTCCCTTACTTAAATACATTCCATTTCATTCCATTCCCTTATTATTATTCCATTCCATTCTATTCCATTCCCTTCCCTTATGAACTCCCCAACGGAACCTTAGGCTAAGTCCAAGTCATGGGTTAAAGTTAAACAAATGACATTCTCTTACCTCTTTATTCCAATCAGCTCGTAAGTTTACTATAACAAGTGCCACAACTTGAACAGAAAGTCCACATATGATACCCATCCAAAGCCCCTAATTAAAATCAAATCTCACAACTCAAATATTAGTATAGCAAAATCCAAAAATTGCTACCAATTTTAGCATTTATTCAAAGTACAATTTTTGCATCCATGGCTGCAGTTAGAGCTTTGGCCTTTGGTCAGGATATAGGCAGCTCTTCCATTATCCTTGAAGGTGACTCTGAAGTGGTTATGAAAGCTTTAGAAAGTTATGATGATTCCCTGGCTTCTTTTGGTCTCTTGACTGAGGATACAAAATTGATTGCAGAATCCTTTCATCTTGCTTATTTTTCTCACACCCATAAACAAGGTAATTCTGTAGCACATAATTTTTTCAGACAAGCTAGATATGTTAGCGGGTATTTGGTGTGGATGGAGAATGTTTTTCCACACCTTTCTGATGTACTCCTAGCCAACTATGGCTGATTTTATTTTAATAATATTCCCATCTTTTCTTCTCAAAAAAAAAAAAAAATACTTATATGAAACTTTAGGATCCAAATTGACTAACAGTGTGTAAGTTAGAGACTAATATGACAATTTATCATAAATATTATATATTAGAATAATAATGTGTAAAATTTTGAGAAAAAAACATTTACGTAACGCAATATTATAATGTCAACCAAAAAACAATCTTGTTCGGTTTTATATGTATTAGAAATGATATTAAATGCTCGAAAATGCTCCTTTGGAAATTAGTTCTTGCCCAAGCAAGGAGATAGAGATTTTTCCTATTGTTTGCTTTTGGAATGCCCAAGCAAAAATCTCGCTGGAGCAAGAAACAATTAATCTTGCTGGAGTGAGAACATTAGAGGCAGGTTTAATTAGCTTGCTTGTTCGTTCGTTTATTTTTTTGTTTTTTCACCGAATATAGAGCTTTATTCAAAAATAAATTGTACTAAGTAAAAAGCCACAGCACCACGTCGTGAGTTCACATTCCATGCAAACATGGTGAGATCAGCAGGTGCAGACAGCAGTAGCTATAATATATGCATAGCCAATGACCTTATTAAAATAAAATAAAAAATTCAACTTCTTAGACATGATGGAGGAATTATGTTGGCATTCAGGAATTTGGTCCAACCAGCTTTCCACTTCGACCAATGCTTGGAACTGCAAAAGAATTTTCAAAGCCCAATCTTACTCTAATTTGATTAAATTTTCTCATATGTTAAGTCTCGGATCATATATCTTCACTAAATTGAGAAGAGCTCTCGTTGCACGACGGTTCCCAAGCCTAGGCAATACCATCTCAAAAGTTTCATTACTTTTTGTGGAGCTGGTTTCTAACTCCTGCCTATGTCTCTATAGAGTCCGAATCATCAAATATCCACCCATCCCGGCATTTTTTTTATTATTTTTTTTTATCCCCAATTGTGTGAATATTGGCCTTCATTTTGAACTTTTTCCTAGACTGCCATTTTGGAACCCACAGATGGAAATAAGTTCTCCATTATTTGAGTGTTCATTGATTCATCTTCGCATGGCCCCATAACTTTTATCTTGATCAATGGGATCTTCAACCATTCTATTTCTATTTTGACGAATATTAATATTTCACACTTGTTCACATTCACTACTTCACACACATTCCATAATTAACGTGGAAATGTCTATATTTTAACACAAAAAAGTGTGAGAATCAAAGTAAACTCTCCCACCATCCTTCATCAATGTTTGAGACTTGCCATTTCCCTCACTCATCAAAAGCTCCCTCTCCATTAAAAGGCTTTGTACCTTTAGCCCCTTCAACAACTAGTATTGCCTTTCCACCATTAGCATTTATTATTGCTATATTATTGCTGACTGATTTGGAATTATTGCCATGGATATAAGTATATAACTGTTGAACTTACACCTTCTTCATTTGAAAATTTTCATTTCTTTTACATCCTTTATAATTAACATCCACGACCAGTTGTTGCCCGTTACCAGCATTAAATTTATTTTTTGTTTTAGGCGTAATGTTTCTAGAATGGGTAAGGGTGCAATTACACCTTTTCATCTCACAAAAATTTTTACGACTCTCACTATTTAACTTTTTCTTACTTTTTTTATTCAATGGTTGAGATTGAAAAGAATAATGATACCAAACTGATATCGAAAATGGGATTGATGTATTTGGAAAGATGAAACTAACCAAGCACACAAGATTGATAGATACCTCACCGCCTAGGTAAAATACTAATGTGATACAAATTATCACCATCAAAAGGAATTTTACTTAGTATACAAGGTTTAAATAAGTTAACCCGCCAATAGATTTACAACAAGACTCGTCGCCCAGAGGAAATTCACCTAAGAAATAACGTGTTAAAAGTAGAAATTTCACTAAGTTTATGCAAAACACACTTTGATTTATTCGTAGGAGCCGAATGATTTATATAGTAGCTTAGAACAGCTCTCTAAGCATAGACGGACCAAAATAACATTTAAGAGAAACTAGTAAAATGGTAATGGACTAACGTAACTTGACAGCAAAAACATATAGACTATAATATGGGCCTATTTGTTGGGCTTAAATATCCATCCTTGCTAGGTTTATAAATCAGATTAGGCTGGCTGAAGACCTGAAACACTCCTATGTCAGAGCTCTTATGAGAGGAGAGTATCTATCTTATTCCATCGTGGATGGGGGTTTTTAAAAGGAAGCTTGTCGATGAAGTTGTTTGTGGCTTTTCCTTAAGCTCTGTTTGGTTAGGAGAATGAAAATTTTTGGAAAGATAGAAAATATTTTAGTTTTCCACTGTGTGATTGGGAGAATGGAAAGTTCAATGATGAAACATAAATATAAATTTCATTTGTTTGGTTGAAAAGAAAAATGTAGTTTATGTTGATTTGCTGAAAATGAGTTGGAATAGAACAAAAATGATAGTTAGTGGGGGAGGAAAAAGAAAAAGAAAAAGAAAAAGTGATGTGCAAAGGCAGTATAGTTATTTTGATTTAGCTATTATTTTTACTAAGTTTTATTCTCAATTTGGGGAGAAATAAATTTAGTGGGCCTGGGGGACGGTGGAGGGCCCATAATTTTCCCCATGATTTCCCCATTAAACCAAACATAGGAAAACATCAATTTTCCACTAACCTTTTTATCCTTCTTATTTTCACCCGAACCAAATTGAGCCTCAATATTTGTTTGGATACTGGGTTTGGCATTCAACGTTTGTGTTTCACTTTTTTTCTTTTTTGAGAAGAGTGTTAATTGAGTTCTAGTGGATTCTATGCATTATTCATGAGACTCACAAACTTTTTTTTTCGACAAAACTTTCATTAAAAATGGGTTCCACGACACTATTCACACATTTAAAAATTATTTTGCTACAGTATTTTCAGTTTTCAGTTTTTAGAGGTATCCAAACGGACCCTTAGGGTGCAATATATGTGCCATGCCACAACTAAATTAGAGCAGAGATGAGAGAAAGGACTATGGCTCTGTGCATTAAAGGACTAAAAGTATTTTCATTTCGAGAGCCTTTATTCATTTTTGTGCTCAGCAACCCAACTTGTGCTTAAGCCATTCTAAACAGATCCAAGAACTTGGATTTGAGCTCTTGAGCAATTATATGGGGCATAGATCATGTAGAGAATTTGCTTAGTAGAGAAACCCCGTCTCTCTTGATTTTATTTTGGGCTTGATCTTGAGCATTTGTTTAGTATCCCCATGTCATAGCCAAGATCAGTCAAAAGAGCCCATGCCAAGTACTTGATAAAATACCCCTTTTATCATCACCAACCTTCTTCCAATTCCAAAAGGGTGTCCCTTTAGAAGTTTGTAGATTCCATATTGTAAGGACTAGTTTTGGCTTGGACCCTAAACAAGATTGAGTTTCGGCCCAACAAGCCTAAACAATAAATTTGTAGAGTATGGGAGAAAGAACTAGCCTAATTTTAGAAAGGAGGTAACAATCATGGGTGGTTTGGAAGAAATATTAAGAGTATAAGATATAAAAATTGTCATCAGCGTAGCCTAAGTAACTTAGTCGTAATAATTTAATCAAGAGTCCAGAGTTCTTGTTCCATAGTCTTTTTTCTCTAGGGTTTTCAATCCCTTCTCTTTGGCGACCTTCTTATGTTATATATCATGATTTTAGTACCATCTTTACCATAAACGTGTAAATCTGGTTTTGGGAGTTTCTTACTATCCCATCTCACACCTCCTTGAACTCTCTACTACTAGTTGTAAGGCTGCTCATTCACTGTTCAGGTATCACCTCCACATTAATGTGGTCAAAGAGTTAGCTGAGAAGCATTTAATGTGGAGGTAACAGTTCTTGTAGATATTTATTATCCTCCTCCCTCATCCCTTATCCAATGTCTGACTCTCTGTCATGAGGCCACTTTTAGGTAGCATTCCGGAGTATAGGAAGGTTTTAAACCACCTCGGATAAATGTTTCCGAGGTGACTTTTCACCTCGGATAGATTTAGGACTACCATAAACGATTTTTAGCCCTTCTTTAAACGTTATTTCCATTACCACCTTAGTTGACCGTCCTCGGACCTGTTAGCATCCTCAGATTGGGTCATTGGGCCATAAGTCCAGTCCATACAGCCTCAACAGTATTTTAGAGATAACTAGTCCCCACACATGTATTCCCATTCAACCAAGCTTCTAATCAAACCTTAATGTTGTATCGGCTCTAAAGGTTTGCCCACCACTCATATAGATCGAAAACACGGTTGCTTGGTATGTAGTCATGCAATGACATAAGAAAATCATTCTTTCTTGAAGTGGCCTACATTCGATTCTAGAAAAAGAAAGAACAAGCAAACATAAAAGAATGTTTTAAAAGAGAGGACTACGCATTAACAACAACTCTTGTTTGGTTCTAAAAAGTGGTGTATTTACTTTTCATTTTCTTTTTTCTATATTTAAATTTTAAAATTGAATATAGAAAAAATGTCCAATTTTTAAATTTGAAAATGTTTGATAAGTTATGTCGAATAAATAATTTGGATATAAAATTCATCCTTTTTTTTTTTTTAGTTACACTTTTCACTTACACACTCAAATCAATTAGGTGGGGCCCTTTGCATTTTCACAATATTTACAGAATTGTCACTATATTCGTTTTCTATGAAAATAAAAACACTGATTTTTTTTTTTTTTTTTTTTGGTTATTCAAATCCAACTTTTAGGATATTGAAAATGAAAACCCAGTACAAGTTTTTTGTGGTGAGTCCCACTGAAAATTGAAAATGAAAACAAAAACACCACTTGTTTAACTAACCAAACAACCACTTAATGTGAATTTAAGTTACACTCCATTTGGTTAAGGAGAAATTTAGGAAAAGAATATTGACTCTTAGAACTTATACAACAAACCTTAGTCCCAAATTTTTGGGGTTGGCACTCTTAAAACATACAATACCAGAAAACCTTCCACTCAGGGCCGGCCCTAGGCCTAGGCCATTTAGGCCATGGCCTAAGGCCCCCTAAAATGGAAAGGCCCCCAAATATGGGGGCAGTAAGGTTTTTTTTTAAAGAAAAATGTGAGTTAGGTGTTCATTTTTTTTCTCAATTCTAAAATATTAGAGTTATGCTAGTATATTGTAAATTTTATTACACAAGTCCTCTAAATTGACATGTTACTAATCACATGAAATAATTCAATACTCATGTATTCTTTTGTTGAAGTGTCACCTCATTGTCACATCAGTTTATAAGCTTTTTGTAATAAAATTTATGGTAAGTTTAGCATTTTCTCAAAAAAAAAAAAAAAAGAATTAATAGAAATGCAACCTAATTTCTATTAAATGAATGAAAAATGCTAAAACTAATACAAATTTTATAACAAAAAACTTAAAAATTGATGTGATAGTAATATGATCAGTATCTCTTAAACAGTAAAATAAATGAATGTTTAAATAACCTTTTTTTTTAATTAGTGATATGCTAGTTTGTAAAACCTATATAGTAAGTAGCATTAGTTTACTTTAGGTGAATTAGTTACATTAATAAGTATGAATTAATAATAAATTTGAAAAAAAAACTAAATATTATTTAAGTGATATTTAGATGTAAAATGTTTCTTTAAAATTTTCGCCTTAGGCCTCAAATTATCTTGGGCCGACCCTGCATCCACTCAACCAAACCTAATATAACTAGTTACAAGTTACTAGTGTAGTTGAGATGAGGATTTCTTTTAATTTTCAAACCACAATGACACATGACATTCAAATTTGTAATTTTCTTTCCACACTTGTTTCAAGTTTCAACAACCAAATGGAGGGTTATCAAAAAAGAAAAAGAAAAAAGAAAAGAAAAAAGGAGAGTTATCAAAAGTGTTCAAGAATAGACACTAAAATTATAAATAGCTTAGGGTGGAATAAGGATTTCCAGTGGCAGGACATTTTCTACATATTAGTGCTTGCTAAGAATTAATATGATAAAATTACATTACTAATCAACTCTTTCTTATCCTCCTAACTGGGTTTCCACCCTCCCTCATATGCCAGCTGCTCTTCCCAATCTCTCCCTCAAAATCTTCACTGCCATGTACCTAAATATCATCCCCAAAAACATGTTAAAAAGAGAGGAAAATATGTTTCAAAATTACTGTAAATTTTTTTTTTTTTTCGTTCTTTTTCTTTCTATCTTTTCTCTTCTACTTCTTTTTTATTTTATTTTTTAAGAAGGGAAAATTTTGATGCAAAAAATGTTTATTAGTAGTACCTGCCCATCATCATTACAGTGGCTTGAGGATTTGTGCCTGGGGATTCACTAAATGTCGAGCCATCAACAATACGGAGCCTGTTAACACCAAGAACCTTGTACTCAGGGTTGACAACCTTGCCCACATGGCTCCCACCATGGTAGTGCCAAATTGTGATCACAGTGTCTTTGCAAAACTGCTCCAAGGACTTAGTGTCATTAGTATGCCTAGGTATAAGGTTCACACTAGCCTCGACACTCATGTTAAGTATTTTATCCACGGTTTCCTTGTTACACCTTGTGAAGTTTGTTACATGTTCTGACTGGGCAATCTTCGTGGCCATGCGAATTCCATCAACGCAGCGTTGAAGATCATACGGATGTTTGAAGTAGTTGAAGGTGACAGAGGGGTTATCATCAACATTGGTGTTGATCAGGTTGAGCTCACCTGTTGATATGGGATTGGCAATCTTTTCTAGAATGAAGCCTCCCTTGAATGCTTCATGAGGTAAGTTCCGCTTGTTTTTTATGTATTCTTTAATGGCCTCTGGTGTTCTTTGCTTTGGTGGGATTGTGGAAAGCTGCCCAATCTGGTCATACCATAAAATGCAGTTCATAGTGAATATTTTCATAATCAAAGAAATTTCAAGGAAGAATGTTAGTTTGACTTTCTAGACAATGTTTTCAATTAATACTTGACAGCTCCAATGTTGTTAAAAATCATGCTTCAGTTTCTAGACCTTGGTGCTTACCTCAGCTGACATGATACCATGGTGGCAGTGAATGCTATTTTTGGATTGTCCAAATCCGCTGCTAGCTTCAATGTACACACCCTTCTTTGTAATCCCTACAGTTTGTATGAGTGACTGCTCAACTGGCCTATTAGAGGGAACAAATATTGTGTTCATGGGGTTATCAGCCATGCCTTTCCCAACAAACTCGTTATTAAGCACTACTGGAATGTTGAGCTTTTTAAGATCAGCTTTTGGTCCGATTCCACTTAGCAGTAGCATTTGAGGCGTCCCAATTGCTCCACAAGACAATATGATTTCACTCTTTGCCTTATTTACGAGATTTGCTTGATGTTGGTTACCATTTTCGTCTTTGAAAATGACCCCCACAGCCTTTGGTTGCTTTCCTGTATTAGACATTATCATCTCATTAGTGCTATGTCTATGATCAACTTCTAACAAACTTAAAGTTCGCCTTACTTCTTTTCATTAGATAGTTATAGTCATAGAGTAAGTTGTGACCAAATGCCTAGACAATGTACATAACATATAGATGTAAGTCCAATTGAAGATGCTAACATACCTGTTGTGTCGAATACAATCTTTTGGACAGTGGCATGAATCAATACAGTGAGCTTCCGAGGGTTCCCAGAAGAAAGTAGTTCAGCAGCTGTGTGCCGACGGCCAAACCTGTCGAAAATGGTCCCACCAATCTTGGTTCCATAGATGTGATCATATGTGAATCCATTAAAAGGTGACACCCCAATATCCAGAAGGCTGTCCCTCACAGCTTTCTGCCAAGGTGCAAGTTTAGGCCGGTGGACAATTTGTTTCTCAACCCAAGGGTAGGACTCATTCACTAGCTTGGCGTCCCAACCCTTTCTCTTGATAAACCTGCATGCCATCGCTTAATCAGTAACAAAAGTTTCACTAAAAGGTTTAACTCTCTAAGAATGGCTATTGGTTAGCTTTGGCTATATGTTTCTTACCAGAAATGTTCAACTATATGTGCAGTCATTTTGTATGGCCATTTTGCTCCTACAAAATCTGTATGAGTTCTATACTTGACCAATTACCATGTAAACTACAAGATTTTTGTTCCTGTTTTATGTACAATTAACTTTTTATCAAAAGTCTTAATCATTTGGCCAATCTTTCTCCCCACCCTTGAAACTTACAGGGTGTCAATTGTCAAAACCTCAATCCTTTGTCAGGAGAACATGACACTCAAAAGTCAAAACCCACTTCCAATTAGATGGAGCAAATATGTTCTGGGCTTTTCACCAAACATTTTCTGGGCTAAGGTTATCCTGAGAACTTTCAATCCAGCCTAGGCAGGCCCAGCTTATCACTATTAATTTACTTATTTTTGATAGATAGAAATTAATGACCCGTTTGGTACATGTGTTTAAAAATTGAAAATTATTGTTAAAAAATATTTGTGGAAATACAAGTGGGTGAAAAATTACGTTAAAATGTGTGAAATGTTGTTTAAAAACTGAAAATGATTGTTTAAAATCACAAACCAAACACCTCCTAAACCTTTAAACTTTTGTTTCATTACAGGTGACACAATTCACAAGTTGTGGCTTGTGTAAAAATGTAGTACTTGACATTGACATTATAAAAATGTACAAGGTGTCAAAATATTTAAAATAAAAATGTACTTTGTTTTAAATACCAGATTTTTTTTTTTTTTGGAAATAAACTAACAATAACTAACAACTAACACTAAACTGACCATTTTTTTTAAAACCCAACGTTCCACCACTTTAATGCTCCCATACATAGGTTACAAGCTTGTGTTACTAAACCCGGCGTTTTAAATACCAAATAAATTTGGGTAGATAAATTAGAAATATTGGTAAGATATAATGTCACTGACATTTTATGGTTATGGACCACATGTTTATTTTAAGTGGTCACAATATGACCGACTTAAATGTTTGGATTCCTTTTAGATGTAACACACTTAACCTAATCACCCTCATGCTGGGAAATTTTAGTTGAAAGGGACCATGAACAGCATTTAATGGATCAATTTGTGTTTGAAAGGAAGATGAAATCATAAATGTTCTGTTGCATAGTACATGGACATAATCATGGAAGTCATATGCTTACCATCAATTTTGTATCAAATACACTAATAAATTGTTCCCAACTAAACAATCTTAACTGTTGATTTCACTAATTGTTGGTCAATAAGTTCTAATTGGGCCACAAAATTTTTGTTTCCAAGGACCATGTAGCATTTAATTGACTACTATCAACAACTTCTTAGCCAGAAAGTGACTTCTATTTAGCAATAGCGTCTAGTAATCTTAAAAGATGCTATCTTGTCATGGTTATGATTTAAATGGGAGATTAATACATCAATGGATTGAGCATAATCTTAATTTTTTGGATAATGACTCTTAAATCACTACTAAATAAGGACATTAACGTGTATCTATCCTCAAACCTTTCCTAAAACTTCAAGAGTTTATCCACCTATTTAACTATTTTCATTTTTTATGAACCTTAACTTCAACATTAAGGATTGGGGGTTGGCATTCAATATGTAGAAAATACCAGTAGAACTAAAACAGAGCAACAATATTTATGAGACATTAAAGTGTTCATATCAAGGGTACCTAAATTAGTCGGTTATTGACTTAAACGAAGTGTTTTTTTTTTTTTTTTGGTTCAGTTTTGTTCTGTGGCCATGATATCAAAAAGTTTAAATGAACTTTACAAACATCCACTGGGGTTATTCTTAAATGGGAAATGCTAATGAGTGCCCTGAGTTAAAAAAAGGTTTTGACATCACTTTTATGAAGAAAAAAAAGTGAAAATATTAATTGCTTTTTTTTCTTTTCTCATAAAAACTTTCTTTAACTGGATTCTTAACCAGTGCCCTAAGAACACTCGTTAGCATGACCTTTCTTAAAATGGTACTTTCTGCTTTATTTCTTACCTTGCTCTTAACATAAAAAAATAAATGTAAAAACCTGCCTTCTAATCTATTTTTCTTCAACCTAGTATAAAAATAAAAAATAAATTTTTTTTTAAAAAAAACCCACTTTTTTATTCTTTTCCTCCTGCAGTGTTTTCTTCTAAACAAGTCCATGGATGTATAGTTTAATAGTTTACTCATTATTGTCTTTTAACTAAAACAAACACTTAGAAGAAAATAATGATAATAAAGTAACCAAAAACTTTTGCAACAAACATCCTAAACATTCTAAACTCTTAAGAACAATATTCTTAAAAACTAATCCCAAAAAGAAAAAATTAATCCCATAAAGGAAAAAAAGGAAGGCTCTAGAATGTACCAATTGCTAATTGAAAGAACTGGTAATTTTTTTTTTTTTTTTTTTTGTATAGGTCACAGGTTTTAAATAAGAAAAATAGTGTGAATTGGTTCTAGGATTATGCTCAACTCATTAAACAAGATACTGTGTGTGTGTATAACATACCTTGCGTTTGCTCTAGTGTAGAAGCCAGCATTGATGCAAGTGCCACCACCCAAAACTCTAGCTCTAGCATTAAGGACTCCATCTGTGGAAATGAAGAATTGGGAGGCAGAAGTTGGAGAAGTGTCTGCTAAGGCAATGTGGAAGTTCTGTAAAAGTGAGACATTTGAATTGGAGAAAGGGACACCCCCTCTTTCAAGCAATAGAACACTGAAGTTTTGAGAGAGGGTGGCAGCCAAAGGACAACCAGCTGTGCCTCCTCCCACAATTATGTAATCATAAACATTGTCACCACCAGAGGATGATGAGAATGATGATGATGATGATGATGAGAATGAGCTCGCGCGTCTGATAAATGGGTACTGGTATTTGTAGAAATTCTCCTTACCTGCATTGCAAAAATTTTGAGGACATTCCATTCAACTTAGAAAACTCCCTAACTTTACTGAATTTTCAGTATTGCTAGATCTTGGATAATTTAGCAGAATACTACTTTTTATTACATTTCATTTAACTTAGCACAATGCTATATCTACTAGTACATAATTATTAGATCAAACTAGTTAACATGGAATTGAATACTAATTAATGTTAAAGGAAAAACAAAATCTGCAATTTGTAAAGACAACCAGTTAGTCAATTAAAGTTGGGGGCCTAAAAAAAGGGTCAAAATTTTGGTCTTTCTTCTTCTACTGCTGTTGAAGTAAAAGAAGCAATTTCCAGTGAGAGTTCACAACAGCATATATCAACAGTCCTGAAAGACTATCACATACTACATTTCCTAATTTTCTTCCTACTCGTGCATATGGCTGCCCATCAAAACCAGTTGTACATCCATTGCTGGTCAACTATTAGAGAAAAAAAAAGAGAGGAAAATTAAGAAATATGAGCCAATTAAAGCCAAAGAAGACAAACAAACAAACCATCTAAGTCAAGATAACCCATCACAAAGAAGTTCACTTTTTGGAGTTTTATTTTGTACCCATTGATATTGAAGGAAAACAGAATACAAAGAATTGTGAATACAAGAAAGCACAGAGCTAGCTAGAGATGTTAAAAATATATGGGAGCAAGCAAAAAAAAAAAAACCTTGACAAGAAGAGAGTATGTTTGAGAGCCATAGAACGAAACAGAAAAAGAGCTTCACTGCGCCAACTGAAGCCATTGACAGGCAAACTTAAGAACTCAGAACACTTAACAGAAGATTATGCTTCTCGATGGCCTCTATGTGGCTGACTCTGGTTGGCCTTGTTTTATGTGTGTTGACACATATATATAGACCCAAAATACAGGAAAAATTATACATGAACTTGAATGATAATACAAGTCATTATTAGCAGATAAGCTTAAAGAACAGAAAGCAAAATCAACTAAGATTGCTAGTTCAACTGCATTTAATATGAGAGAGACTAAAACTGCAAGGTTATTTAATGGTGAAATGAATGTCACGGTTGGAGTTGGTAATTCAAGGCCGTTGGATTTAACACTTTTGTAATCAGATCAAGTCCATGAGATCAAAGACAGCTCACACTCACTTGCCAGCCTCCTCTATGAGAAAGGTGTCTATTAATTTAGGCCTATATATTACTGTTACAACCACTGCTTTATGTAGTCTATAATGCCCAACTCATAATTTCAACTGCATATGCATGTAAAATTTGAGCTGGGTATTATTGAACAACTTTTGAAGGCAATGCATGAAGTGGAATCATGGTTGTTATTGTGGTTCATGTGTGTATGTCTGTTTCATTACTAAGATAAAATTAGTCGGTCAAATTGATGGGTGGAAGTACATGATTCACTATTTTCTATCAACTTAAGCCTTTTGTAATAAGTAATGATTGATCATAGTATAGGAGCGGGTGATTTGAGTTCGAATCAAGTGTCGACATTAATAAGTTGTAATTTATTAGGGACAATCAAATGGTAGTTGATAAAGAACAGTTAATGGGGGCCAACCTTTCCTTTCCTTTCATGGTACTTTATCACAGGATCAAGGAAAATTCTTAACTATTTTCGAAATACAAAGAAATGATGCTCCACCATAAATTTAATAAGTAGACCATGAATGTAAGAAAAAATAGTACAATTTTTCATACTCCAAAAATACATAAGAATTACTCAAGAACCAAATATATTAAATGTAAGGAAAATAAGCCAGCCAACTCTTCAATGTAGTTCACTGGATTAGTGTAAGAAACTAACAATCAATATTAACTAGTCACTTCATTAGGTGGTTTTTGTCTTTTACAGCTTCATAAATCTAGTACCACCTACCATCTTTTTTTCTTTTTTCTTTTTTTTAATGGTTAGAAATATTGTTGACAGTTATGCTACCCACAGCTTGAGCCCCTGCCGCTCTCAACTCGTCTAAGAGGAGTTGGGGTTACCATTTGTTCCTATGAACATACATTAATAAATAAAATGTATTTCATAATTTACAAAATAATTATTTATATAATGTTATTTCGCAAAAACTCTCGTTTACCTTCCCAAAAAAAAAAAAAAAAACTCTAGTTACTTTCAAAATGCATAATTACCATCCGAAATTTTAACTTGTGTTTCACTTTATACCCTACTATTAATTAAGATGTTAACTTGGACAAAAATACATGTCACGTGTGACTAACGTGACCTCTGCATACATGGCACCATATTAAAAGATCGAATTGCCACTCTTCAATCTATTAAAATAAAATCATTTGAAAAATGTAACCCTTGTTGTGCCACATAACCTTTGTTTTAAGAAATTAAAGAGGGGCAATTCGGTTTTTTCATGTGGTGTCATATGATAGTTTAAACTTATGATGTCTACTTTATAATGATTATCTTTTATCATTAATTGGTTTTTAGTGTAGTTAGAGATCAAACACTAGATCTTTTATTCGACAATAAGAAAATTTACCAGTTGAGCTAACTAAAATCCATACACTTCGTGACATTTAAATGTTTTATTTATTGAAGGTTCAAATTTTGTCTCAAATATGTTAGGATCATATTTATTATATGCTGACATATCCTTTGACAAAATGCAATTTACTTGTAATTGGGTAAATCTAAGATGTGTTTAAAATATCATGAAGTGTACATGTTGAGAAATTAAAACAAGTGATATCATTGAAGATATGAAGATTGTACCAAGAAATAATTGAAGAAATGTTGAAAAAGTGAACCTCGACACTAGTCTCAACACAAGCTTGACTATCAAGATTAAATGATGGACCTCGACAGTAGCTCGACACCTCTCGATCTATCAAGCTATGCAGATCTAGAATTTTCTGATCAGAATTTCAGCCAATGATGACTCAAATTACTAAGGTTTCATTTACTAAATTCCTAGAGGGTATAAAAGCTTTATTTCAAAGTCATTAAAAGACACAGAGACTCATTTAAAGAACTCATATATTTTTGGAGAAATTATTGCGTTTTTGTGTGTTTTAGGGTTTTGTAACCAAAGTGCTTCTAGATCTTCAACATGCATTAAAGTGAAGAACTTTGCATTCAACAACAAATATCAATTGTTAGAAAGTTAGTCACATACTAGGATCTGTGCAAAAATGGAAGAAGTCTCTACAAGATCAAGTCCAATTAGGGATTGAAGTGAAGGTTCAACTATAAATTGATATTTTGAGATATTCCAAGGTATTGGTAAGATTCCCTGTATATGTAACCACTTGATTCTTGATTAGTGATTTTTTAAAGTGGTGACCTCAAAATCACCCTGTGCGACTTTTGCCTTGTGAGATGCTTTCCCCATTAGTCAACAAATCATCATGTCAATTTAATTTCCACTACACTTCAGTTAATTTATTTGGTGATTTGTGTGTACCTCCACAATTTGCATGTAATTTGACATAATTAATCAACTTGAGTAATTGAATCAATTAATCGGAGTCAATTTATAATCCAACAAAATATAACATTATCTATGAAGTAAGGATACAAACACAACACAATACACAACAATTCTTGAAAAAATAAGACACAACATGTTGGAGATAACACCACTTAATTAATTAATATTTTAAATTTAGAAACGTTCTAAATTTAAAAGAATTATTTTCCTCAACATAATTAGAACCAGCATGCAGAATTGTCTCTGGCATACCTAACACAAGACACATTCTACACATAGACACACCGTAGCTTTGAAGTGTCCGTTTTTCTTAGAACACGATCCACACACGCATGCATGCCAGCATTTCCTTTTTCTTTTCTTTTTTTAGGTCCATATTTCGCCTTGGTATGATTTAAATGCATGTTAGCTGGAAAATTTTGAACCTCGAGACCCCTTAATTAAATATGACTATAGCACCAAGATAGAGATTGATCATAGATAGGTGTCATGTTGCAAAGCATTTCTTGTGTCATTGCATCATTGTTGTGTGTATTGTCTATTTGTTGATGAAGTGCTCTATTTGGATCACGTGGGAAAGTCACCTTCATTGAGTAAATCTTTAATTGAGGTGTAAATGCAGCTCAATCAGCTGGTCAATTACGTTCCTTTAGATCCATGTTGTGGGGTAGTTTGAGTAATGATCCTTGTCTTGTTCTACAAAACTCTTAGCTTTCTTTTTGGTTCTTATTTAAGAAATTTGGGAGAAAATGGGCAAATGTCCCTTTCAAAAAAAAATCCAGTATTTTGCCCTATTTCTCAAACTAATTAGGGAAATGCCTCTCTTTTGAAACTCAATTTTCTCAAAATCGAGTTATAAAAATATATATATACATATATATATATATTCTGGAGCTCTATAGTGGCGTTTTAAGAAACCTATAGTGACGTTTTATAACTCGATTTCCATGAAGTCAAGTTACGTGCATTTTTTTTTTCTTTTTTTTTTTTACCTATAACTTGACTTCATAAAGATCGAGTTACAAAACGTCATTATAGGTCCTTAAAACGTCACTATAGGCTCCTTAAAAAAGCCACTGTAGGGCTTAACTCAATTTTGAGAAAATCAAGTTTTAAAAGATGGACACTTTCCTAATTAGTTTGAGAAATATGGCAAAATGCCGGATTGTTTTTTTAAAGAGGGTAAAGGCCAATTTTTTTCGAGAAATTTATCAATCACCAGCCACGGAAGCAACCCCTCATTAAAATTGTGAAGTACTTCCCTACACACTAGATTATAAAGTAGATGAGAAGAGCTTAGTAAATGTTGATAGAAACCATTAAATGAAAAATGGTTGCCTTATCAGGATTCTAAGTGCACCATTTCGCAATCCAGGCCCCATCATATCGGTTTCTGGGTTCAAGTCTTCTTGACCCTTGTAAATTGTAGATACTAGGTGTGTAATGGGGGAGCCAAAAAATTTCTTTAGGAGGCAAAGATAAATATATCAATAATTTTCCTAAATCTAAAAAATAACCAACACACATACATATGAAATGAAAATTTATATAATTTGAAACATATATTTTATTTTATCAAGTCGTGTATAATTATCTTTTAATTAATAAAATTTGTACAAAATCAATTAATTTTAGATACATTAAAGAATATATTTTACGTTCTTTAGTGTGATAAATGTCACTTCTATATTGCTTAACATACACAATCTAAAACAAGAAAAATAATCACCACACTTTTGGTACGATACTCACTCCACAAGTATAAATGTTTGTGGGGTGTGGGAGGTAAAGGCTGGAGTTCAAATCTCCAAGAAGAAACTTCACACACATATACATTTAGATTATGTTAGAAAATAATTTCTATCTTGTATAAAAAAAATAAATAAAAAGAAAAAAAGAAAAGAGAGAGAGAGAGAGAGAGAGAGAGAGAGAGAAATATAGTAATAACAAAAATTAAATGAATTTTTTTTTGGTTTATGGATGATAAACTAAATTATTCTAATTTAAAAAAAAAAAAAAAAAAAAAACCATATATCCCATATCCCTAACTTTCTAAACACAAAATGAAGAAGAGTTTGTTTTTGAAAAAGAAAAGGTACTTGTACAGTTTACTTAATTTATTTGCTTATATATTTTTATGAATATATGGCTTAAATGCGCATAAAGTAAATGAGTTATATATAAGAAAAATTGAATATTAGAAAATAAAAATAGAGAAATTATTTCTTTCAAATAGTGTTTGTATAATTTTTTTTCTAAATTCGAAAATAATTTAATTGTTTTTAATAAAATAAGGGGAGAAGGAGAATTTGAAAAACCTGGGATAGGAGGATCACACATAGATGAGAAAAAAACTGGCCTTTATAACCCACAATCTGGCATGATGTTTCAGTTTTTTCATTTAATTTGAGGTGACTAGCTCCTTGTGATTTAATGTTATAACTTGTCTCCTATTCTTATGTCTGCTTCAACTGGGACCCTATACATGTCCATCCCATTCCTCCAAAGAAGTTTCTGTTATTTCGAAAGGTTGGTAACACAAAGCCATATCAGTAAACTTTGCTATCATTATTTCCCATGACATGAGTATTGGACTCCATGTCTCTTGTCTATTTCACACCAAGAATTGAAAACATAGGAACAATTTGGCTTACTGGCATTGACCTTTCTTTTTACCTAAGTAGTAAATTAAGTAATTTGGCTTACAAGTTTGGCTTTTTTTTTTCTTTTTTCAATATTTACTAGGTCTTAGCTAGATTTAAAACCTTTAGCCTACAATCATTTTCAAGAAATTATTTCTTGTAATAGGACATACAAATAGTCAGATATTTGAAAAGATTTAAATTCTATGATTTTTCAACCAAAAAAAAAATTAATGTTGATAAAGATAGTATTAATCCAACGATCACACTCTTTTGTGGGGACACACAGAATGTAATATATATGTCTAAGCATATTGTGCACATTGACATGACACTTCTTTTGATGGGAAAAATGGTTAAATACATGAAACTTCGATCAATATAAAGAATATTGGGATTTTAGTGATTTTACATGTGTATTTGTTTTGGTTGAAATTAAAAAGAGGAAATTGTTAACCATGAAAACCAGTAGGATGCACTGATATGTTATATTCGCGAAATAGTGATGGCTTTTTTTGTGTTTTCACTTGAAAAGGAAACATCATGAGGAAGAAAATTTTGACTTTTGAATCAACCATTGAGACTGCATTCTTATCGTGACCTTTTCTTTTAAGAAACTCTTACCGAAACAATAATGAGCTTAATATTTATGTGAATAAAACGGTTATAATTTTCATTAATTTACTCTAAAAATCTATAAATTTATAAATACTCATTTGCAACATCTCTCAATATAATACAATTGTTGGTTTATTGTATCAGGTCTACCCTAACGTAATAAGTGTATATGTGTATACAACTCTTTTCTAAAAACTTAAACTTCAGCCTCGCCCCTTGCATTTTTCAAAAATTTTGTACTTGTGGAGTGACTATCATGCCCATGGTGCGTAGTGGTCACGATAGAATTGATCACAATAGAATTTAAGGCAATTATAGAATACTCTCGAAGTGCCATAAATGCATACTCTTCCCTTCTAAAGACTTGAATCTCAGCCTTGCCTTTGTACTTGTGGAGTAACCATCATGTCAAGGGTACGTAGTGGTCACGATAGAATTGATCACAATAGAATTTAAGGTAATTATAGAATATTCCCAAAGTATCATAAATGCATACTCCTCTGTTTCATATAATTATAGGTCTCACTAATTAGATTCATGGTGAGACCCACAATTCATATGAGAGAAGGAAGTATACATTTATGGTACTCTCGAAATATTCAATAATTTCTTTAAAATTTAAACTCGTAGTGCTTGCTCAATGATAATTGTTTTTTATCATTAAGTCAAGACATTAATATCAACAAATAGTATTTGAACTCTAGATCTTTTATTCACCAATAAAAAATTTTACTAATTAAACTAACTGGAACTCACATTATATTTATATGAATGTTCTTCGTCACTATACTTGTATTGTATTACTAGAAGTACTGTAAATTGGCCTCTTTATATATAGATTTCCTTTGTATAGTGTGTGTGTGTGTGTGTGTGTGTGTGTGTGTGTGGGGGGGGGGGGATTCAAGTTACATCTGATGTAACTATAAGCAATGTTATATTATTCAATATTTTTTAATTAAATGGGAATTTTGACTAATCCACCGTTAGATTACATTATCTTCATATATTCTTTATGCTTGCAAAATTTCAAGGTGATCAAAGATTTATAGTCATATCATCGATTAATTATTTAAATTCAAATTTTTGTAGTTTAAAATAATGCATAAAAGATAAGTTTATAAATCGAATGGTAAATTATATCCAATTGGCATAAAAATTAGTATGCATGTTAAAAACATATAATTCAATGGTTAGATTTTCAAAATATGAATTTTATAACAAGTTATTGGATGGTATAACATTACTTAGAGCATTTAAACAAGGCATGCACAAGGGATTTCAACCTTGAATATCATGGACACACTTGAAGGTATTAATCAGTTGAGCTACAAGACTTGACCTATGTATGGTACTTAGTACTATTAATTATGCAATATACTCTGTTAGCAAAAGAAAAAGAAAACGTAATATACTTGATCTTTCATCCCAATTTTTTTTTTAATTTTTTTTCTTTGAAGGTTTTGACACCTACCATCAATCTCCTCTTTTCTCTTTCTAGTTTTCCTCCAACAACGCTCCCCTCCTATCCTTCTACAACCTTCTATGCACAATCCCTTTTGGATCTCTACCTTTTAAGCCTCTTTTCGAGTCGATGATATGATCATCACCAGAGATGATCTCATTGTAATCCAAGAACTCAAGAACTTTCTTAGCTAGCTATGTTGTAGATGAAAGACCTTTGTACTCTCAACTATTTTCTTGGCATTGATTTATCTTCCTCCTCTAATGGACAATACTTGACAATTCAGAGGCAGAGCTAGAATTTCATTTCAAAGGGGGCAAGATTTAAAGACAAATTTGATAATCCAAATTTTTTCTACTTAAAGAGGGATTCACAAGAAGATTAGAAAAATCTAACTAAATACGAGTTTGTTTAGAATTCGATACAAACTCAATATTACATTCAAGATTTTCTATATTTTCTATTAACTACAAATAGATTTTAATTGAATTCTCAATTTTGCGCCACATGTCCCTTTTTTTTTTTAAGAGAGTTCCAACCTAAGGCATCCGCTCCTGATGCTAAGTGAGTGTTTGTTTAGAATTCGATACAAACTCAATATTGCGTTCAAGATTTTCCAAATTTTCTATTAACTACAAATAGATTTTAATTAAATTCTCAATTTTGTGCCGCATGTCCCTTTTTTTTTAAGAGAGTTTCAACCTATGGCGTCTGCTCTTGATGCTAAGTGAATTATTAAGTGTAAAAATCAAAGACTTCAAAACAATTAGATTCTAAATTGGATTTCAATTAGAGTCTAATTTTCTGCCATATGTCAATTTATTTTTTTAATTTTTGTGGCAAGTGAATTATTTGGTAAAAAACCTAAAGGGTCTAAATAAGAAAATATTACATATTTTAGAAATATATGGTTTAAAAAAGTATAAGATAATACTATGTATAATTTAAATATCTTCTAAAAAAAATTTTATAATTATGATTGTCTTTAATTGTACCCGTGCATATGCAAGAGGCTACACACTAGTTGAAATAAAGAAACAAAAATAATTAATTTATAGTTACTAACAATAAAAACAAGAGAATAATCTAAATACATAAAGTTTGTACATCAAATTTGATTCCTTAAATTAAATTGAGGAAATAAATAAATGTAAAAGTGTTAAAACTGTAGCAATAAACTTGTAAAGTTGTATATACACTACCTCAATTGCTTTCAAAACATATGTAGAATTTAACTTTTTTTATTATTTAAATTATTTAAATTTGGGTTCATAGCAAAAAGTTAAAGTTTAAATCATTTGTCATCTCAGCCTACCATTGATATTTCATTTTTTCTACCAATAACAGTTTGTCACCTATCTTTGTAATGAATTTGTTTTGAAAATGTTAAGATCGTAGCTTTATTGTTGTGTATGCAATAGAAGACCCATAAACAATTGAAATTCCATGAAAAAAAAAAAAAAAAAAAAAAGTGTTTGAGACAAACTTTCAAAATACCATGAATAGACATGTTGAAATCTAGGTACAAGATAAAAGTTTTTTTTTTTTTTTAAGTGACATTAGTTTTTGCTTAGAAAGTGCTTGTAGAGTCCATAGTTTTAGGTTGGCAAACCATGATCAAATGTAATCCATTTATAGTCTTTTGGTGAGTTTTGAGTGTGTTAAAGGTGTATTTTATAGTTCAAGACCAAGACCCAAGTTTAGATCAAGAATGAATCCAGTTTAGGGCAAGAAAACAAAGGTTTTGTCAC
This sequence comes from Quercus agrifolia, assembly GCA_029955455.1. Taxonomy (NCBI): domain Eukaryota; kingdom Viridiplantae; phylum Streptophyta; class Magnoliopsida; order Fagales; family Fagaceae; genus Quercus; species Quercus agrifolia. The sequence continues at coordinate 10,130,613 of JARQAD010000002.1, forward strand.
TTGGACACCAGCTCGACCAATCTAGAGTCATGGATCAGTAAAAATCTGAAATACGAAAAAGCCCGTAACTTGCTCGTTTCAAGCCCGATTCTTGATCCGTTTGTTGTGCTATTTAAAGAACAATATAAGCTATCCCTAGTGAGGCTTTTTAGAGAGAAAAATCACAATATGGGTGGCTAGGGTTTGTATAACCAAGTTTCTCTCAATCTCATTATACTGGAGACATTCAAAGTAGATTTGAGCCTCCATCTATTCAACGCATGAGAGTTAAAGAGCACATAAAGAAAGATCAACACGATGTTGCTACTGCCATGGTGCAAATCTATTTGAAGCCATAGAGAAATCAGTTAACCATAGTTACTAATTTAAAACCTTTTAGTGGAGATCTCAAAGTCACAAACTAGAGAGTTTGTGTGCAACAATCTAGAATAGAAGAGTTCCTGGATTCGGAATAACGTGTGGTCACACCAGTAAGAACTACATGAGGTAATAGTAGATTTAGGATTAAGTCTATTATATAAACTTCAATTCTATTTAATGAATATGTTGTCTTAAGGATTGTTTAGGTTAAATCATCCCCAGGTTTTTTATTTTGAAACCACAGTTTCAAAAGTTTTCCTGGATCATCATTCTTGGTGTTCTTGTGTTTTGTGATTGTGTGATGTTTGTTTTAAATTAGATCTAATTGAATGTTAATCACTTTAATTAATTGATTAGAAATCTGATTGAATTTGACTCAACTGGGATCGAAAACTCTAACAATGCTGAATCCCTCAATTGTATGACTTTTTTCCCTTCCTTTAATGTCAGAGTTGTCTTCTTGTATTAAGTAAGGGCTGCCTTTTGTTTTATTGTGGGATATACAAAAGGGGCAAAGCATTTAAGAGATCTATATATATAAGCTAGACTTATACTAGTTTTTATAAACTTTTTTAGAAGGAGTCAAGGGGGCAATTGCCCCCTCTCGAACACCCTGGCTCCACCCCTAACTAACATAGACTAAGTACATATACTCCTCTATTGAGCTAGACTCACAAAAAACAAGATCATTGATACAATGTTAGAACCTAATGCTAAATTACTCCAAATGATGGCAAACTTCTATGTGAACCATTTTATATCTCAAGTTTGTTGGTAGTCTCATCTATCTCACTTTCATTCACTCCGATATCTCTCATAAAACCTTTGGCATTTGGTTTATGATAATTACTCTTTATCACTCTTTATCATCAAGCTATGAGACCAATTAGACAATAAAAAACATTACCAGTTTAGCTAATTGAAATCCACGCTCCTCTAATCTAATTGATTTGTTCTAATTTTGAATTCATTTTAGTTTTTATTGTATTTTAGTATATTTCACTAAAAAAAATACATTAAAAATTTGACAACCGTGCCTGATCTGTCTTTTGACACTCACATTTGAACTGATCATTGTGACCCACTAAACATTTGTCATTGCTCTGTCTATTATTATGAAACTTTAATTAATTGAAATGATAAATCTTAATGGAGGTTTAATCAAAGGGAAATTACATGATGTCCTTTAAATTTCTTGCAGAAACTTTTTGTGCACTGCAGCTTTTATCACCTACCCCGCATAAGACCGTACCATAACATTAGATTCATACTTACCCTGTTTCGCCAATTTATGAGTTGGAATATGACCTATGAGGAGGGAAATTTATGTTCATATCGTACCATTCTGTTTCTGTCACGAGAGACAGCATACGTTTATGTAAGGGAATTCATAAGCGCAACCTTGCTATATCTTGCATGGTGGGGTGAGTAAAATCAAATTAGATGAGTACTTGTAAGTTCGCAATCAATGCTATCCTTTTTAAAACAAAGAGCAATATCTATTCTGTAGGACTAGGTTTTAGTCACTAAAAATCATCTAAATATTGATAAAATTTTCAACGGTGCAAAATCCTTCCAAGGCTCCTCGAGCAAGTAATACAGTCTATTTAAATGGCTCTCATTTAAATAAATAAATAAATAAATAATCTATTTAAATAGTTAAATCCAAAGAAAAAAAAAGAGCAATGGTTAGTTCAATATCAGCTAGGCTTCATCATATGTGATCTATACCATTTTGAGGGTCCAGTCATGCTGCCTGCGAGACTAAAATTGGGGAGTTCATTACCTCTACTTAATTCCATGTTTAAAATGATTCTATAAAAATAAAATAAAAATAAGAAAGAAAAAAGAAAAAAAAAGAGGTTCATGTTTAAAACATATAAGTAAAATCTAATTAGCTGAACCGGTAAAATCTTTAATAGTTAAATAAGAGATCTGAGATTCAATTCTTACTTACACCAAAAACAATCATATATATATATATATATATATATATATAAGTAAGCTAGTTATTATGAGATTAGAAGACGAGAACTACACACAACACAAATCAAATAGAAAGTTGAACTTGAAACGAATGTGGTCATTTTGAAAATTAAATAATATATATTCTTTTCAAAAAGACAAAAGAACTTTTGGAAAAAAAAAATTTAACGAATGACTTAAGTGCATTAATTTAGAAAATATTTTTTTTACAATTTTTTATATTTTTTATGAAAACTGTATCAAAACTTTTTCAAAATGAACTATTAACAAATATTTTAAAAACACTTATTAACGAGTTAATTATTCATTGTCATACGTAAATGCACAAATTAGTTGTGATTGAATGTGTCATTCTTTGATTAGGGAAATACTAATGAGTGCCCTTAGGGCACTATTTAAGAATCAATTTTAAGAAAGTTTTTATGGGAAAAGAAATAAAAGCAATTAATGTTTTGACAGCTTTTTTCATTTCCTATAAAAGTGATATAAAAACTTTCTTAAAATTGATTCTTAAAGAATGCCCTAAGAGCACTCGTTAGCATGACCCGATTATATATTCAATTAGACTTTAGTTTTAGAAAATAAAGCAATACATGCATTTTAACCACAGCCTAGCACATTGGTTAACAAAATCCAAAATTAAAATACCACCGTACAAAAAAAGTCAATAATACCTTACGGTTTGGGTAACAAAAAGTGCTTCTTACTCAAATAATAAGGTAATAATTACTTTTTTTTTTTTTTTTTTTTTTTTGAGAATGAGAATGAAGGTAAATAATTGCTAGGAAGCTATTCTACCACATTCTTTAATATTCTAGTTTGGTAGGGCAACTACCCCCCTCAAATGTTAAATGCAAAACATATTTACTTCACTCTTATTAGGTTAATCAAATCCAGGTTCTTTTTATCTACTTAGGCTGTGTTTGGTTCCGTAAAATATTTTCCGGAAAATACTTATTTTCCGGAAACGCTATTTTCCAGAAAGGAAAATATTTTCAAGTGTTTGGTTGTATTTGGGAAAATATTGTGCAAAATATTTTCTGGTGTTTGGTTGTGTTGTTGAAAATACTATGGAAAATACATTTTCTACTTCTTTCTCACATTTTCTCAGATTTTCTCTGCTGCCAAACAAATATTATAATCTCATTCCTTAATCCAGAAACACAAATAACACCCAGAAAAAAATATTCATAATCCGGTCGCGACTGGGTTCGACAACAGGCGAGATCTCCGAAGCTGATTGGTGCTGCGATCGCGACTGTGTTCGACGACAGGCGACACAATCGGGGACGACGATCTGGGTCGAGAACGATCCAACGACGTGGTCGGGGACGACGATCTAGGTCGAGGACGATCGGTTTTGGGGTGCGACGCGGTCGGGGACGATGATCTGAGTCGGGCTCTTCTGGGTTCTTCCTCTCTCTCTCTCTCTCTGTGCGCGCGGGCGCGTCTCCCTCTCACTCAGCTCTCTCTGTGTTTTCCGGAAAATGGGAATTTGAAGGTAAAATAGAAATGGAAATCAATTTACACCCGTTTAAAGGCCAACTGAAAAGCATTTCCGGAAAATGCATTTTTCGTGCGCAACCAAACACCCATAAATACGGAAAAGTATTTCCGAAAATGCTTTTCATCCAAAACAAACACAGCCTTAATTAACGTTATATTTTAATATAATTAAACACTTTCTCTCTTTTTTTTTTTTTTTTTTATGGAAACACACTCTTCTTTTTTCCTTTCTTTTTTTGAGAAGAAACACACTTTCTCGTTTAATTCCCTCATCAATCCCCAATGAATGCTCCATTCGTACCATTCACATTTTTTAAGGGATCGTACTGTTCATATTTAACATACCAGGTACAAAATTCAGACTCAATTTTTTAGGAAAACTGGAAAATCATTGTTGTCCTGTTATTATGGTCCAGTTGACCAACTCCAACTCATAGAATTGAAGAGAATGGGCCACTGATCTGAACAAAACAACTGGTGCTCAGTGCAGTGAACTCATATGCTGTTTGTTTGCTTTTTTTCTTCTTTTTTTTAAATTTTATTCAGTTTATTTTTATGTATAATTTTACATAAAAATTTACAAATCTATTTTCATCTAAATTATATATTTTTTATTTTAACAGTTCTCATCATTTTTTTACCATTTTAAAAAATTACATACAACTATTACAACCTACATTTGCAGTGTGGAGCTAGCTAGAGATGGTAACACCTCCTTTATGCCAACCATATTAACAAATTGTTCTGATATTTCATGGATGAACATAGATATTCAGGCATTTATAATTTCCTCATCATCATCTATCCATATTTCAGGGATTGAAGAAGATAACTATTTCTCTTATGGCCAGTGCCTTAACTTTCAAAGCCAAACTTGAGTTAATCTTGGATGGAAGTGAAACACTGCACTGGAATATATCACTAATAACTCTATTTTGGAGCCAAAGTTTTTCTCTCAAAGGCCCAGATCCTAACCCAAAAGGATAAATTATTTTTTTAGTTGATAATTTTTATAAGAAAGTCAATAGTTGGTTATTTCATTTAAACAAAGTCACAATCCAAATAGAAATGAACTAGACTCTAAGTACGTGTGTTGCACGTGCTTAGAGGATGTTCTATTTTTCTAAGATCTCTTAGTTTTTTTTTTTTAAAATTAAATTTGAGGTGTTTTACTTTTATTTGGATGAAAAATAAATAAAAAATAAAAAAGGCTAAATTTTAGGGAGGAAATAAAAAGATGTACATAAAGGAAAAAAATCCTTTAAAAATTTTATTTTTGAATTTAAGATAAAATTTGTTATTTCAGATTTATGACCATATTTTTAATAGAAGTTACCTTTCATTAATGAGGGTATTTTTAAATCACATAAAACTCTAGTTCAAAGAGGGAAATCATTTTACACATAGTATAGATTATATATATATATATATATATATATATATATATATATATATATATGCCAATTATTTAAACAATTTTGAAAATTTAGTGGACTCCTAAATAATTTGAAAATTATTGTATTTCTACAATTAATTTTTTAAAAAAAAAATTTATGGCAAAACATTAAGAGGTAATAAGCTACTAATAACTATAGAAATAGGATAGGTGTGGAAGTATTTGCAAAAAAAAAAAAAAAAAGAGTAAAATTGATTTTTTTTTTTTAATTTATGTTGGGTCTGTTTGAACATAAAAATAAAAAACTCCGAAAAAATACTTTAACTGTAAAATATTTTAAAGCGCAATATTTTCTTTCTAATGTTTGATTATATCCATAAATCACTGAAAATATTTTCCTTTGTTTGGTATAGTAGGAACTGAAGAGCATGCACGAAGTTGGAGTTGAATCTACAATGGATGAATGCATTGGACTTGGAGTAGGTTATCCTTGATATGAATGGTGGTTGGAAGTTTTTTTCGAAGATACATTTTACATTGAAATAAATAGAGAATTAATTTCATGTTTAATCAAACAAATAAAAGAGTTAAATGAGATTAGAATATGAAAAGTCCACAAAATTTCTGATGGACACTTGAATAAGATGTCAACTTTGAAAGTTCTTCTTTCATGGTTTTTCTTCTCTTTCTCAAATTGAAAAACCGATATTCAAAAAGGACTAAAACATTTAATAATTTAATTAATTAATATTCAAGAAAACTAACCCAAAAGAAATGGTTAGTTTTCTTAATTATATAATGAGAAACCATTACATATTTTAAAATGTATGGTTTAAAAAAAGTGTAAGTTAACACCAAGTATGATTTGAACATCTTTTAAAAATATATATAATTTAAACTATATAATTGTGATTGTTTTTAATTGTACTCGTACATATACACGAAACTACACACTAATGATAGTTAATATAAAACCCTAAACTCAAACACACACGGAGCTTCTACACTTTAAGATTCTCCCCCAAAAAAAAAAAAGCTTCTCCACTTCATGGACCATAGAAACCAAAGTTTTCTTTATTGTCTCTTTTTTTCCATTTGCTCAATGTTTGCCTTCTTTTTATGGTCAGCCACAACTCTACAAAAGAAAGTATTCAACAAATATATATATATATATATATATATATATATATATATATATATATATATTTATATATATAGATTAAGGAGATAGTTTACATACAATCTCGAATATAAATAAAATTTATAGGATTAAGTGGGTGAGAATTTTCTAGGAATTTGAAAGTGAAAAAAGAAACTACAATTTTTATTTTTCAATGGAAAAAAGTGCAACTCTGGGTGAGAGAGGCAAAGAAAAAGAATAAAACTAATTACAATACTATAATTGGGTGAAAAAAAAGTAGTCGCTGACCAGTAAATTTTAGGAAAAATAAAATGTAAAGAAGCAACTGGAGATCATCAAATAAACCGGACAGTTAGGTTGTATTAAGGCAAACATGTTGCATTATTTGATAAAACTCAGCATCTGCAGACTCAAAAATGGAATCAAACCAACAACAGGAATAAATGGCTAGAAACTACTCTATCATGAACCACATTAGAGTTTACAATGATTTGGTTAGCCATCAAAGAATCTCCAATGGTAAAAAATTAGCAATTTAGCATGGATATGTGAGGCCAAAAAATTACTAAGTAAATAAAATTTGAAGCAAATAATCATAGAGACTCAAACACTGGCTATATATAAACAAATCTGTTTGTGCTCGGTTAGCTAGAAAATTTAAGTAATAAAAAAGGTGTTTTGTTGCTTTTCTCTTTCTTTGTCAATTTCTTGGAATGGATATTTTGTAGAAGAGTTTAGTTCTTTTTTAAGAGCCTATTAGAATGTTGTGGTACGGTGAGGGTTGTGTTAGTCATTTGAACGTGATTTATTGAGAGTCATGCATGGATGAAACTGTTTGGTTTGAATTTGAATTCATACAGTAGGAGAAAAGTTTATCTATAACCAAGGATTTTGAATTTTACCATTTTTTTGAATTTAATTATTTTTATTTGTGATTTAAAAAATAAAAAACAAAACAAAACTTATGACCAAGAATTTTGAAGTTTATAACTTTTTTTTTTTTTTTTTTTTTTGGAGACAGAAATTGCTAGGAAGCTATTCTACCACATTCTTTAATATTCTAGTTTCGTAGGGGCAACTACCCCCCTCAAATGTTAAATGCAAAACATATTTACTTCACCCTTATTAGGTTAATCAAATCCAGGTTCTTTTTATCTACTTAACGTTATATTTTTATTTAATTAAACACTTTATCTCTCTCTCTTTTTATGGAAAAGCACTTTCTCATTTTATTTTTATATTTTTGAGAAGAAAAACACTTTCTCATTTAATTCCCTCATCAAATCACCAATGAATGCTCCATTCGTACCGTTCACATTTTTTAAGGGAACGTACTCTTCATATTTAATTTACCGGGAACAAAATTCAGACTCAATTTTTTAGGAAAACTGGAAAATCATTGTTGTCCTGTTATTTTGGTCATAATGTAGAGGTGAGATGCTCAAGCGTTTGGACAATGTGAAATGACTAGAAACTAGGAATATATGTTGTCCAACTCCAACTCATAGAATTGAAGAGAATGGGCCACTGATCTGAACAAAACAACCGGTGCTCAGTGCAGTGAACTCATATGCTGTTTGTTTTGTTTTGTATTTTTTAAGTTTATTCAGTTTATTTTTATGTATAATTTTACATATAAAAAAATTACAAATCTATTTTTATTTAAATTATATATTTTTTTATTTTAACAGTTCTCTTCATTCTTTTACCTTTTTAAAGTAAGATTACATACAAGTATTACAACCTACATTTGCAGTGTGGGGCTAGCTAGAGATGGTAACACCTTTATGCCAACCATATTGACAAATCGTTCTGATATTCCATGGATGAACACACATATTAAGGTCTTTATAATTTCCTCAACATATAATTAACCATATTTCAGGTTCAGGGATTGAAGAAGATACCTATTTCTATTATGGCCAGTGCCTCAACTTTCAAAGCTAAACTTGAGTTAATCTTGGATGGATGTGAAACACTGCACTGGAATATATCACTAATAACTCTATTTTGGATCCATAGTTTTTTCACTCCAATCCCATTCATGAATCTCAGAGGCCCAGGTCCTAACCCAAAAGGATAAATGGACTGAGCCACACTCATCTAATCTAACTGGCTAGTTCAGGGACCCAATAATTGTTGAAGTGGGCCGTGTGTGGCTTGAATTACCAAGCACAATTATTCTTCTAAACCAAATACAAGCAGTATTAGGAAACCGAATTCAACTAGGATTATAATTCCTAGTATAAGCCGACCTATATATATATATATTAGGTTTGTGATACTTGCAAGCCGTGAGAATTAGAGATAATTCCTAATAACCTAGCAGCCTCATAAGAAGAAAGAATAGTGTTTTCTTGTCTTGTGGGTGAAAGAGAATTAGGGTGTATTGGGAATTGGGTTTCATGAGAGTGTTCTTGTGCACTTTTGTATCTCCTTATTTTATAGTGAAATCCCTGCAACTCCGTGAACGTAGGCAAATTGCCGAACCACGTAAATATTGTCTTGTGCGTGTGATTGTTTTTTCTTTGACGTGTGTTTTCTTTATTTGTTTTGTTTCTCACAGGTTGGAATTTTTGTTAAATTCCCTACAACTGGTATCAGAGCCTAGGGTTAGGTTTGAGTGGGAGCAATGGCAGAGGAAGCAGGAAAGGCGTCTGGAATAGAAAAGTTTGATGGCACAGACTTCGCGTATTGGAGGATGCAGATTGAAGATTATCTCTATGGGAGGAAATTGCATCTACCTCTTTTAGGGACAAAACCTGAGGCTATGAAGGCTGAGGAATGGGCTCTTCTTGACAGACTGGTACTAGGAGTTATCAGGTTAACTCTGTCTAGGTCTGTTGCACACAATGTTGTAAAGGAGAAGACCACAGCAGATCTGATGAAGGCTTTGTCTGGTATGTATGAAAAGCCGTCAACAAACAATAAAGTGCACTTGATGAAGAAACTGTTCAATCTGAAGATGGCAGAGAATGCATCAGTAGCACAACATCTGAATGAATTTAACACTATCACAAATCAATTGTCATCTGTAGAAATTGATTTTGATGATGAGATCCGTGCACTGATCGTTTTGGCTTCTTTGCCAAACAGTTGGGAGGCAATGAGGATGGAAGTAAGCAATTCTACAGGAAAGGAAAAGCTCAAGTACAATGATATACGAGATTTAATTCTGGCTGAGGAGATTCGCCGAAGAGATGCAGGTGAAACCTCAGGATCTGGTTCTGCCCTAAACCTTGAGACAAGAGGAAGAGGTAATGACAGAAATTCAAATCGAGGTAGATCAAAATCCAGAAATTCTAATCGAAACAGAAGTAAATCTAGATCAGGCCAATAAGTACAATGCTGGAACTGTGGGAAAACAGGTCACTTTAGGAATCAATGCAAAAGTCCTAAGAAGAAGAATGGAGATGATTCTGCTAATGCTGTAACAGAAGAGATTCAGGATGCATTACTTCTTGCAGTAGACAGTCCACTTGATGATTGGGTTTTGGATTCAAGAGCTTCGTTTCATACCACTCCACATCGAGAAATCATACAGAATTATGTTGCAGGTAATTTTGGTAAGGTGTATTTAGCTGATGGTTCAGCCTTGGATGTTGTAGGTATGGGAGACGTCCGGATATTGTTGCCCAATGGATCTGTTTGGTTACTGGAGAAGGTTCGACATATTCCTGACTTGAGGAGGAATCTGATCTCTGTTGGACAACTTGATGATGAAGGACATGCAATACTATTTGTTGGTGGTACTTGGAAGGTTACAAAGGGAGTTAGGGTATTGGCTCGTGGACAGAAGACTGGTACTCTATACATGACCTCAAGTCCAAGAGACACAATTGCAGTTGCTGATGCAAGTACTGATACAAGCCTATGGCACCGCAGACTTGGTCATATGAGTGAGAAAGGAATGAAGATGCTGCTGTCAAAAGGAAAACTACCAGAATTGAAGTCCATTGATTTTGACATGTGTGAAAGTTGCATTTTAGGAAAGCAGAAAAAGGTGAGCTTCTTGAAAACTGGCAGGACACCGAAGGTTGAAAAATTGGAGTTAGTACACACTGATTTGTGGGGGTCTTCTCCGGTTGCATCCCTTGGAGGTTCAAGGTACTACATCACTTTCATTGATGACTCAAGCAGAAAGGAATGGGTTTATTTTCTGAAAAATAAATCAGATGTATTTGAAACCTTTAAGAAGTGGAAGGCCATGGTTGAGACAGAAACAGGTTTGAAAGTAAAATGTTTGAGATCAGATAATGGAGGAAAGTACATAGATGGAGGGTTTAGTGAGTATTGTGCTGCACAGGGAATTAGGATGGAGAAGACCATTCCTGGGACACCACAGCAGAATGGTGTGGCTAAACGCATGAACAGAACTCTCAATGAGCGTGCTAGGAGTATGAGGTTGCATGTTGGACTACCAAAAACTTTTTGGGCTGATGCTGTTAGCACTGCAGCTTACCTGATAAACCGAGGACCTTCAGTTCCCATGGAGTTCAAACTTCCTGAGGAGGTTTGGAGCGGTAAAGAGGTAAAGTTTTCACATTTAAAAGTTTTTGGTTGTGTTTCTTATGTTCATATTGATTCTAATGCTCGTAGTAAACTTGATGCAAAGTCAAAAATATGTTTTTTCATTGGCTATGGTGATGAGAAATTTGGCTATAGGTTTTGGGATGAACAAAACAGGAAAATCATCAGAAGTAGAAATGTAATATTTAATGAACAGATTATGTACAAAGACAGGTCAACTGTAGTATCAGATGTTGCAGAGATAGATCAAAAGAAATCTGAGTTTGTCAACTTAGATGAATTGACTGAAAGTACTATCCAGAAAATGGGTGAAGAAGATAAAGAGAATGTAAATTCACAGGTAGAGCAGAGTACACCTGTAGCTGAAGTCCGGAGATCTTCCAGGAACATTAGACCTCCACATCGTTATTCACCCACTCTAAATTATCTCCTGTTGACTGATGGTGGTGAGCCAGAGTGTTATGATGAAGCCTTGAGAGATGAAAATTCAAGCAAGTGGGAGTTAGCCATGAAGGATGAGATGGATTCCTTGTTGGGGAATCAGACATGGGAACTGACTGAATTGCCAGTAGGAAAGAAGGCTTTGCACAACAAGTGGGTATACAGAATAAAGAATGAGCATGATGGTAGCAAACGTTACAAGGCCAGATTAGTTGTTAAAGGGTTCCAGCAGAAGGAGGGCATTGACTTCATAGAGATATTTCCTCCAGTTGTGAAGATGTCAACAATTAGACTGGTACTAGGAATGGTGGCTGCAGAAAACTTACATCTTGAGCAGTTAGATGTGAAGACAGCATTCCTTCATGGTGACTTGGAGGAAAACCTTTACATGATTCAGCCAGAAGGGTTCATTGTTCAGGGACAAGAGAATCTAGTCTGCAAACTGAGAAAGAGCTTGTATGGCCTAAAACAAGCTCCAAGACAGTGGTACAAGAAATTTGACAGTTTTATGCATAGAATTGGGTTCAAGAGATGTGAAGCTGATCATTGTTGCTATGTTAAGTCTTTCGATAATTCTTACATTATATTATTGTTGTATGTGAATGATATGCTTATTGCAGGGTCTAGCATTGAGGAGATTAAAAATTTGAAGAAGCAATTGTCCAAACAGTTTGCAATGAAGGATTTGGGAGCTGCAAAGCAAATCCTTGGCATGAGAATCATTAGAGACAAGGCTAATGGTACATTGAAGCTTTCACAGTCAGAGTATGTGAAGAAAGTCCTTAGCAGATTCAACATGAATGAAGCTAAACCAGTGAGCACACCCTTGGGTAGTCATTTCAAACTAAGCAAAGAACAGTCACCGAAGACAGAGGAAGAAAGGGACCATATGAGCAAGGTGCCCTATGCCTCAGCTATTGGCAGCTTGATGTATGTTATGGTGTGTACAATGCCAGACATTGCACATGCAGTGGGAGTTGTGAGCAGATTCATGAGTAGGCCTGGAAAGCAGCATTGGGAGGCAGTTAAGTGGATTCTGAGATATCTGAAGGGTTCATCAGATACATGTCTTTGCTTCACAGGTGCAAGTTTGAAACTGCAAGGTTATGTAGATGCTGATTTTGCTGGTGATATTGATAGTAGAAAGAGTACTACTGGGTTTGTTTTTACTCTAGGTGGTACAGCTATATCATGGGCTTCAAATCTACAGAAAATTGTTACTTTGTCTACTACAGAAGCTGAGTATGTTGCTGCCACTGAAGCTGGAAAGGAGATGATTTGGCTACATGGTTTCTTAGATGAATTGGGTAAGAAGCAGGAGATGGGCATTCTACACAGTGACAGTCAGAGTGCAATCTTTCTTGTCAAAAATTCGGCTTTTCATTCAAAGTCGAAGCATATACAAACAAAATACCACTTTATCCGTTACCTTGTTGAAGATAAACTGGTAATACTTGAGAAAATTTGTGGATCTAAGAACCCAGCAGACATGTTGACTAAAGGTGTCACTATTGAGAAGTTGAAACTGTGCGCAGCTTCAATTGGTCTTCTAGCTTGAGGACAGGAGGATGAGTTGCAGGGATAAAGGATTGTATTATGGAGGTTTGTGGTTGATGTTTGTAGCTTGTGAGCCTTTAAGGCCTAAGGTGGAGGCGATGGAGGAGTTTGCTCATGTAGCTTGATCAATTCAAGCCAAGGTGGAGATTTGTTAAAGTGGGCCGTGTGTGGCTTGAATTACCAAGCCCAATTATTCTTCTAAACCAAATACAAGCAGTATTAGGAAACCGAATTCAACTAGGATTATAATTCCTAGTACAAGCCGACCTATATATATATATATATATATATATATATTAGGTTTGTGATACTTGCAAGCAGTGAGAATTAGAGATAATTCCTAATAACCTAGCAGTCGCATAAGAAGAAAGAATAGTGTTTTCTTGTCTTGTGGGTGAAAGAGAATTAGGGTGTATTGGGAATTGGGTTTCTTGAGAGTGTTCTTGTGCACTTTTGTATCTCCTTATTTTATAGTGAAATCCCTGCAACTCCGTGGACGTAGGCAAATTGCCGAACCACGTAAATATTGTTTTGTGCGTGTGATTGTTTTTTTTTTTACGTGTGTTTTCTCTATTTGTTTTGTTTCTCACAAGTTGGAATTTTTGTTAAATTCCCTACAACAATTTGGGTGGGATCACGAACGTAACGAGGAACTTGCTTAGATAGGCCACAATTTTATACTACATGTTTCAATTTCTTTCACTTCATTTGAGATAACTCCCTCTAACTGAAGGCCATAATAGTCTAATATTCTATGATGCTTTAACCTAGAACCTATTTGTTAATAGCTTGTAACTCAATTGACAGATGTTGGTATTTTTAACGGAAATATCGAGATTTATAGTTTTCTCGGTCCTCTTGGTTTCAATACCTGTTTGAGAGCAGGAGAATACAAATGTCCATCTGAGGCAAATGTCCAGCGGCCATGTATATGTCAACAATGTCTTTGATGTGTCAACACAATAATCTAATTAATACTAATATAATAAGTAGAAAATTAGAGGTGGGATGGGCTTATTATAAATTCTTAGAATTTCTCTTTCAATAGGGTATAATCCAAATTGAAGTAAAATAATTGGGCTCATGGCCCTTATATCCCTAATACAAATCATACTAAAATTACTTTTTAAATTGATAACTTTTATAAGAAAGTCAATAGTTGCTTTCATTTAAACAGAGTCACAATTCAATTAGTAATGAATTATGTATATGCTAATAATTATAAAAAATTTCGAAAATGCAGTGGACTCCTAAATAATTTGAAAATTATTGTATTTTTACAATTTATTTTTTATTTTTTCACTTTTCTGGTAAAACATTAAGAGGTAATAAGCTACTTATAATTATAGAAATAGGATTGTATTGGTGTGGAAGTTTATGCAAAAAAACAGTTAAAAAAAAAAAGATTTTGAGTAGAATTGAAAATTGTAATTTTTTTTATTTATTTATGTTGTGTCTGTTTTAACATAAAAATAAAAAATTCCAAAGAAAATATTTTACTGTAAAATATTTTAAAGGACAACATTTTCTTTCTAATGTTTGGTTTCATCCATAAAAATGACTTTAAAAATATTTTCCTTTATTTGGTGTAGCAGGATTGAAGAGCATGCACGAAGTTGGAGTTGAATCGACAACGGATTATGGATGAATGTGTTGGAGTAGGTTATCCTTGATAGTGATGCATAGAGGTTGGAAGTTTTTTCTTCGATGATACATTAATTTTACATTGAAATAAATAGAGAATTAATTTCATGTTTAATCAAACAAATAAAAAAGTTAAAATGAGATTAGCACATGAAAAGTTCACAAAATTTCTGATGGACACTTTTTTTTGAGAAGGTGATGGACACTTGAATAAGATATTAAGATGTCAACTTTGAAAGTTCTTCTTTCATGGTTTTTTCTCTTTATCATAAATTGAAAAACTGATCCTCAAAAAGGATTAAAAAAAAAAAAATAGTTTGCCGAAATAGTACCTATTATGAACTACTATTAAAACCGAAATAGCATTGAAATTATTTAATTAAAATTCAAATCACTAGGGAATTAATTCTTAAATCTTGGGAATTCTAATAACGAGAGGTTCAATCTTTATATATATATATATATATATATATTTTTTGGGAACAAGACAACAACCTTATGCATGGAGAATACAAAAGGTTCAATTTTTATTTATTTAACTATTTTCTACTTATGTAGAGTAACTCACATAACCAAATGAGATGGAATTGAACCAGCAGCCTAGCTTACTTCATCACTTTAAATAACACAACTAGTTTGAGTTACAACCAACAAGTCAATATTGTGTGTGTGTGTGTGTGTGTGTGTGTGTTGGGGGAGGGGGAGAGGGGGGGTTTGAGTTGGGTTCAAGTTACACCTAATGTAACTCTAAATAATATTACACCACCCAATAACTTGTTATAAAATTCATATTTTGAAAATTCCACCATTGAATTAAATGTTCTATATGTTCTTACCATTCAGGTCAATTGGATATTATTAATCATTTAATCCACAAACTCATTTTTTATGTATTATTTCAAACTACAAAAACTTAAATTTAAATAGTTAATTGATTACATGACTATTAATTTTTTATCACCTTGAAATTTTGTAAGCATGGAGAATATATAAAAACAATTTAAACATTGTTTAAAATTACACTAGATGTAACTTGAACCCAACCCTATATGTATATATGCGTGTATGTGTGTATATATATATACACACACCCAATCCTTCTATGCATGCATGTAATGGTATCCATATGTGCACAAAATCAAGGGCGAATAAATGGCTATACAATCTTATGTGAATTTAGTTTCCTTTGAATACCACCAAGTACTAGTCAGTCCAGCAAAGAGTTAGTTCCCAACAATTTACTATTAGTGGAGATACAATGTGGATACTAGAGGGAAAAGGTAAATAGGAAACAAGTAATGACCGAATCCTATTGTAAGTGATATATTAATTTTTAGATTTTTTTTTTCAAAAAAAAAAAAAAAGAGAGAGAAAATTTCCTTACCTCCAATGTTCATTTGTATTGAAAATGATACATGCATGCGTTTTAAAATAGTCATGTGTAGACCTTATACCTTATTTAATGCACAAGAATATTGGACAAAAGCACTATCCCTCCGAATAAGAAACCTCAATTTTAGATTTTTGAGACAAATTATTTCTATATATTGATTGAGAATACTTTCTTAATTCAACAGCAAAATGAAAAATTTATTCAGTGTTGACCTTCACGTAGTACAAAATTGCTAAATAGAATTCAATTTAATATTTAAGTGGATGGAGAAGGAGTAGGTCAAATATGCCGACCAACCAAAGCACATTTATGCCATATCCGATTACCCTTGGGAATCGCCTTGGAAGCCCTTGATGAGTACTCTGGTAAGTGAATAATTGCCTTATCCAAATCATCATGACAAGTTTTTCCCATTTTCTTAATAAGCTGCACGCAGCATTTCTTAGACACAGGTAATTTCTCAAACATTCCAAGGAATATTTCTTTCCCACACTCATCTTCTACTCTCCTAGCGCAATGCAACAAGTGCAAGGGGTACCCTGGTACATGCTTTGGTGGGCTTATCTTTTTTTGAGCAAGTGAGGCCACAACTTCGCTTGATAAGATCAAAGCCACCATGACGAAGATGTTGTTGAACTTTGCCATGGTGCAAAACTAATACTAGCTAGCTAGAGATTCCTTAATTTCCTGTTTGATTAGACTGAGATTTTTGGGATGGTTTTCAAGAGTGAGGATTGGTATTTTTATATGGGAGGGGAGAGGTAGTGAGGTGATCTTGGATTTAGAAAACGGTTTTTTAAACTTTAATTTGCATGAGTTACTTTCATTCAACCTGTCCAAAATTTGATGGGGGTTTCTATATTGCAATAAATAAAAACATTTCCTTCATTTATTTTGTTCTAGAGTTATAAAAAAGCTAATAATATTGTATTTTCAAGTGTTTTTATACAATTCTGAAATAAAATGTTTGTTTTATATTGAAAAGTGATTTTGTTTTCTATATGATTTCAAATACTCTCAATTATCGTTAAAGAATATCTTAGGAGTATAACTAAATACCTAAAAACATGAAAATAAATAAATAAATCATAGTCGAAAAAAATAATAATAATTGCTCATAAAATGGAAAAAATAGCACTTTTACAAACAACTCAAGAACTTGGGATGACTATTAAAGCTCAGAGAAAAACTCAAGAACTCTGGCGAAAATGGCCAAATAGCATCTTTTTGCAAATTATGTTGCAATCCATCACTGTTTCGAAAATATATAAGGATCTACCATTTTTTGCTTACTCGAGTTTGGTGAAATCGAGTTTTCCATGGTACTCAAGTTTATGGAACTCAATTACCACGGAAAAATTTTGAAATTTTTTTACGGTACTTAAGTTCCATAAACTCGAGTACCATAAAACCATAAAAAATTTTCAAAATTTTTCAAAGTATATTTTTTCAAAGAACTCGAGTTTCACAAAATCAAGTTTCAAAAAAGTGGTATATCCATATATATTTCAAGAACTTTGGTAAATTACAAATTTCTTTGCTAAATAGTGGTAGTGGGCCATTTTCGTCCAAGAACTCTCTTGCTCCCTAACAAAGATGATGAAATCCTCCAAAATATGAAGAATGACTACTACTATTGTTGATGTGGTGACTTGAATAAGTTCTAGTCTTGAAGGACATGTAAACCTAGACCTTGTTGGTTAACTTGGTTTAGTTTGCCGACTTAAGAGTTAAGAATACAGTCCTACTAGGACTCGTAATATTTTCAAGGTACAAATCCAACCGACTTATGCTAATATATATATATATATATATATATCTATGTTGTGCGGCTTTGTAAACATGTGATCAAAGACAGCCGCAACTTTTGTTATTAGAACAGGGTTCTAGAGATTTTCAGGTTTCTCTAGCCCCGTGAGAGCTCTTTGGTGTATTTGGACTTTGGGATTTGTGAGATTGTTTTCGGTACCCTTTGCCACATATAGTGAGTTGCGAACTCCTAGCAGACACGGAAACACTGTTGCTCTACGGTTCTCTTTCTGAGTGATTAGCCATGCATATGGATGTTTTGCGATGCTCTCTAAATCGTAGATGTGATCTGTGGTGGCCATGCTCTCGCTCTCTTCTTCAACGTCCACTGTTTGTTAAGTGAAATCTTGATGCTGCTACCTCAGAAATCAATAATTCAGTGCAAGTGTGTCTCACAGCGATGGTGCTCTCTAATCTCTTCTCCTTCTTTCGCTAACTTTGTTAACAGCAGGTTCCATGCCTCTACAATTTTGCAACAACCTTCTACCTTGCTCTTCAGCTACAACAATCATGGTAATAAGAATAAGATGGTCCTTGTGACATCAAAGGAACCCGAATTCAAATCTCTAGCCTCTTTAATACATCAATATTATAATACTAACAGCTTTGTTTCAGATGACATTGCTTAAGCCTCGTGTCATGACTTCCTTTTATGCTACAAAAATGTGTTCGTGACCGATGATGATGTGAGGTCTCGTTCTATGACTGTGTACTACGTGCTAAATCCAATTACAAGGCAATCGATGGCACTTCCTCCCCTGCGTCGTAGTAGAAGTGCTCGGATTGGATTCATCTTCAGCTGTAAGAAAGAGCAGCAATATTCCAGTTATAGGGTGATGCGCATTCCTAAATTTAAGGGTGAATCAACAAAATTCAAGGTAGATATATTCTCCTCCGACACAGGCAAATGGAGTGAGTCGATACTGTCGTGTCGGCAGGGATTTCAGTTGGCTAACTATGCCCATGCTGGTATTCCCTATCATGGTTTGCTTTTCTAGTGGAGTTCGAATGGACACCTTGTTGGGTTTTGTTAGAAATACTAAAAGATTGTATTGTATTTCTTAATGAAAGAATATGCATCAGTGCCTTATATAGGAGGCATAAGTGTGCGGTACAAGTAAAGTGTAGTACAAGTACAAGTGTGTTATACAAGTAAAGTAACTGGGCCTAAAACTCATAACATAATATACATTAACAGCCCCCCTCAAACTTAAGGTGGATGTGAGACCAGCTTGAGGTTGTCAACCAAATCACGAGTGCGTCCTTTAGGAAGTGACTTAGTGAAGATATCTGCAAGTTGATCTTTGTAGGAGACGGAGAAGAACTTGAGAGCACCATGGACAAGATGATAACAGATAAAATGACAATCAATCTCAATATGTTTAATCCGTTCATGGAAGATATCATTATGAGTAATATGAATGGCACTCTGGTTGTCACAATAAAGGGGAGTAGCAGAGGATGTGGACACACCTAAATCCTTAAGAAGTCATCGTAGCCAAAGGAGCTTAGATGTGGTATCAGCAAGGGCACAATATTCTGCTTCAGTACTGGAACGGGCCACAAAGGTTTGTTTCTTACTTCGCCAAGAAATTAAAGAAGAACCAAGGAGAAAGCAATAACTTGTAGTGGACCTGCGATCAGTGGGATCCCCTGCCCAATCAGCATCAGAGAATGCACGGAGCACAAAATGAGACTGAGCTAAGTAGAAAAGGGCATGGAAGAGAGTGCCCTTCAGGAATCGAAGAATGCACAGAACAGTAGCATAGTAAGTAGATCGTGGAGCAGATAGATACTAGCTCACCTGATGAACAGCATAGGAGATGTTTGGACGAGTAACTGTGAGATAAACTAGGCTGCCAACCAATCATCTGTAAAGAGAAGGATTAGACAATGGTTTCCCCCCCGAGGGTGTCAAATGCGCATTAAGTTCAACTGGAGTGTCAACAGTCTTACTGTCAGTGAGTCCAGCTCGAGATAAAAGGTCAGAAGCATACTTGGCTTGAGTAATATAAAGACCATCTATGGAATGAGTAATTTTAAGACCCAAGAAATAACTGAGATGTCCAAAATCTTTCATCTCAAACTGCTGACTGAGAAAATCCTTGAGTTCTTGAATGCCACTGAGGTCATCACCAATTATGATCATATCATCCACATATAGAAGAAGCAAAATGGTGCCTTTATCAGTACGACGAAGAAATAAGGCAGAATCATATGGACTAGCAGTGTAACCTAAGCGAAAGATAGTGGAGCTGAACTTGGCAAACCAAGCTCGTGGAGCTTGTTTAAGACCATAAAGTGCACGTCGAAGATGACAAACCTTGTTTAAGTCAACAGAAAAACCAGGAGGAGGTTGCATATAGACTTCTTCACTCAACTCCCCATTAAGGAAAGCATTTTTAACATCCATCTGAAAAAGATCTCATTTACTAGTAGCAACAACAGCTAAGAGGGCACGAACAGATGAGATACGAGCAACTGGAGCAAAGATCTCTTCATAATCAATCTCATACTCCTGTGTAAAACCTTTTGCAACAAGACGGGCCTTGTAGCGCTCAATGGACCCATCAGAGCGAGTCTTGATCTTATAGATCCACTTACAACCAACTACAGACTGTCTAGGAGGGAGAGTGACCAGATCCCAAGTATGGTTTTTGGTTAATGCATCAAGTTCCTCTTTCATTGCAATCTGCCATAAAGGGTCAGTAGAGGCCTCACAATAGGTTTGAGGCTCGTGAAGTGTAGCAAGGGCAGTGTAACAATGATAGTCAAGTAAATGTGTAGGAATGGATCTTACCCGAGTTAAGTGGCGAGGTGGAATGTCTTGTGGAAGATCATCAGGCGGAGCAGGAGCAGGGGCAGAGGACCCAGGCTCTAGGTGGGGTAGCTCGTCATCAACCTGTTCATCTTCAACCTATCTAAGAGAAGCATCAAAAATATCTGGAAGGAGAGTGACCAGATCCCAAGTATGGTTTTTGGTTAATGCATCAAGTTCCTCTTTCATTGCAATCTGCCATAAAGGGTCAGTAAAGGCCTCACAATAGGTTTGAGGCTCGTGAAGTGTAGCAAGGGCAGTGTAACAATGATAGTCAAGTGAATGTGTAGGAATGAATCTTACCCAAGTTAAGTGGCGAGGTGGAATGTCTTGTGGAAGATCTTCAGGCGGAGCAGGAGCAGGGGCAGAGGACCCAGGCTCTAGGTGGGGTAGCTCGTCATCAACCTGTTCATCTTCAACCTATCTAAGAGAAGCATCAAAAATATCTGGAGAAAGGTCCAAAGGAGGATCAAAAGTATTTGTAGAAGGAACAAGAGACTTATTTGGAAAAATTTCTAAAACAAATGAGGTAGTTAGGGAAGAACGAAAGTGAGAGAGTTCAATAAATAATCGGTGTTCCCAAAAGACAACATTACGAGAAACACGGAGACGATGAGAGACAGGATCATAACACCTATACCCTTTTTAAGTTTCGCCATAACCAAGGAAACAACAAAGTCTAGATCGAGGCTCAAGTTTGTTGTGTTCATGAGGCTGGAGAAGAACGAAACAAGCAGATCCAAAAGATCGAAGGTGATGATAGTCAGGAGTTGACCCAAAGAGACACTCATACAGAGTCTGATTATGGATGACAACACTTGGAATGCGATTAATCGCATGAACAGCATTAAGAGCAGCTTCACCCCAAAAAGGGGTAGGAACTTTGGCAGAAAGAAGAAGAGCACGAACAATGTCAAGAATATGATGAAGTTTTCTTTCGGCTCGACCATTTTTTTGAGAGGTACCTGGACAAGTTAGATGATGTACAGTGCCATAAGAATGTAACAGAGCTTGAAACACATATTGAGTATATTTAAGAGCATTATCAGAATGAAAGGTTTTGATACGTTTGGAGAATTGGGTTTCAACCATTTTTGCAAAGTTGTTGTATATTGGTAAAATTTCAGAACGAGATTTCATAGGAAAGATCCAACTATAACGAGAATAATCATCAATAAAAACAACAAAATATCGAGATCCACCAATACTAGCAACAGGAGAAGGTCCCCAAACATCAAAATGAATTAACTCAAAAATACTATTAGAAATGGATTCACTGTTATTAAAAGACAAAGCTGGCTATTTTCCTAACTGACATGAAGTACAATCAAAATTGTCTTTGGACACAAAACCCAACAAACTCCTAGAAGCTAACTATTGTACTCGAGAAGATGATGTATGATCAAGACGAGAATGCCAAAGTGCAAGAGATGGTAAGGAAGAAACTACAGCAACAACAAAAACAGGAGCAACATGTGGAAGATGAAGATTGTCCACGGGAAACATACGCCCAACTCTAGGGCTGGTCCCAAGCTTTTGTCCTGTCCTTGGATCCTGCACAATACACCCAGAATAGTCAAAAATAAGGCGATAACCTAGTTCAGCTAATTGTCCCACAGAGCACAAATTATAGGATAGGTCAGGTACATGGAAGACTCCAAAAACAGAGAGGCTGGAAGTCGAAACAAAACCTAGACTATTCCCATGCATGGTGGAACCATCAGCTATATGAATATTTAGAGGGTGTGGTGCAGGGTCAAGTTTGGAGAATAAGGAGGAGTGAGGTGTCATGTGATTGCAACAGGCAGAATCAAAAAGCCAAGTTTGAGACTTACCGAGTAGAACAGAGAGAGCAGTGGAAAGAAATGCATTACCAGTCATACGAACAGTCTAAGCTATGATCTCCTGTAGTTCAGTGGGAGAGAGGTTGACAGTGGATCCAGAAGACTAGGACTCAGCCGAAATGGAAGCCATTGGCGGAGTAGGCTCAGTATTAGCAACAGCAGCAGTAGATTTACTGCGACGATAACAAGTCTCAATGGTGTGGCCAGGACGCTTACAATAGTTGCAGAACTTTTTGTTAGTCTGCTTGCGACAATTGCTAGAGCCAGAGGAATCACCTGATTGCTGAGGTTGCTCTATGGGTAGAGCAGAATGTGTAATAGCCAAAACATTAAGCTTATTCTGAGCTTGAAGGGTTGCAAGACAAGCTTCTTCTCTAACCAACTCGTTCACAACAGTGTTAAGAGAGGGAGCAGGACTGCAATTTAGAAGCTGACCTCGAATGGGCTCAAAGTCCTTGTGAAGGGACATTAGGAATTCATAGAGGCGAAATTCATCTCTGATGGAAGCATATTTTTGAGCATCCTTTAAGCATGCCCAAGTTGGATCAGAAATGTCAATTTGGTCCTAAATGAAGCGAAGCTGATCATAGTGGTCATTGATGGATTGCCCTGGTTCTTGTCTGAGTTGATGCAATTCAACCACTAATTGATATTTCATGGAGCCATGAGTAGTGGAGTACCTTTTGGCCAACATATCCCACGCTGACTTGGCATCATCAAAGCTGCCCAACAAGTTAGAGATAGAGGGAATGGAAGTGTTCCGAATCCATGTGAGAATCATGTGGTTGTGACTATCCCATTCAATCATGCGACCAAAGAAGGCAGCATCTTCTACATTGGCTCCCTTGACAGGAACAGTGATTGCACCAGTACAATAATGCCAAAGCATGCGACCCTTAAGAAAACTGTGCATAACTTGAGACCAAGATAAGTAATTCTTACACCCCTCCAACACAATATTGATGGGGCGAGGAAGAAAAACATCCTTTTTATCCATTTAGAGACACAATATGCAAAAACAGACTGCAAAAATGAAATCTACGCGAAAAACTGGGTAAGAAGAACCTGGACTGAAAAAGTCAACCCTAGAGAAAAGTCAACGATCAAAGTCAACGGTCAACCTTGAGAAGTCAACGGTCAAATACCCAGAGTCAAAGGATGACGTCAGCGGCTGACACAAGCAAGTGATGTCAGCAACGGCGCAGGCAAAAGCTGACGTGGATGACGTTAGCAAGCGCGTGGGGGCGCGTGACGACGCGTGGAGGCGTGTAATCTGAAGAGACAGCACGTGGAGGTGAGTGGGGCGTGTGATCAACCATACAGAAACTTTGAAAGGCGCATAGGGGCGTCTCCGATGGCGTCGAGGCTTTCACGAGTTTGTAGATCGGCGCAAGACGATCTCTGTGGTACCTTCAAAACCGTAATCGGAGCAATGTTTGTAACGGTGATGCAAACGGCAGTGGTCTGTGCAATGTGAAACTCCTTAACGACGGCGGCTGCAGGTCCAAAACCCAAGGACGACGGCTGGAAGACGTCGGAGGTTCAATGGCGAAAAGCTGCGGCGGTTGTTGTGATGACGGAAGCGATGTTGAAAAAGGAGTCACACTAATAAAGACAAAACTGCTAAGAAAAGGTCAGAGCAGTGGCTCTGATACCATGTTAGACATACTGAAAGATTGTATTGTATTTCTTAATGAGAGAATATACATCAGTGCCTTATATAGGAGGCATAAGTGTGTGGTACAAGTAAAGTGTAGTACACATACAAGTGTGCTATACAAGTAAAGTAATTGGACCTAAAGCCCATAACATAATATACATTAACGGGGTTGATCTGTACACCAGCAAATGCTGTCGAGTGATTGACAAACCCGTGGAATTGGCACTGAAGCATGGAATTCAAAGCCTTGGTGTGTGTCATGGTGCCTTGAGAATATGCCAAATTGTAGAAGAAGATGATAGTAAGTTACTTGTTTGGGAGCTCAAGGACTATGATACAGATGGCAAATGGTCTTTAGAGCACAAGGTTAATTTCAACGAAATAGTTTCTGATTATCCTCGGCTCAATAAACACTTGAAACATATAGTGTCGGTGCTAGCCTATCATCTGTATGACAGGGATATTGTGTATGTGATGCTTCCACCTAGAGTTTTATCATTTACATGAGGAGAAAAACAGTGGAAATTGTGTGTGATTTTCGGAGGAATTGCACGTTTTACAATGGCTTCAACGTCTTCAACTTTGTTTTTCCTTGTTGGCCAACTCACATTCCTTCTTATCCAGAATCCCTTATAGAAAGAGAAGACTGCCTAATTACTCTGCCGCTTGCTACCTTGGATATTAGGCAATGATTTGCTTACTATTTTCTGTTTTTTTTTTTTTTTTAATAAATTACTGTTTTGTATTTGCTATATCAAAAATCAATTATTTCGTAATTTTTAGTCTTGTGATGATTTTGTAAACTTGGTTATCACTTGTTCTTCCTTTACATTCAACAATTAAAACACGCAAGACCATAGCTTTCTTAGTTTTTCTTAGAAGAAGAGAAACAGAAGCACAAACATTATCCATATATATACTTCATGGTCTGGAATAAGCAAGATATATTTATGAACTCTCTTAAAAAAGAAAGTAGAAAGACTTCAGATAAGGCTTTGCATCACAACTCAATAGTGGAACTGCTCAATGTCCACGCCCCATGCAATAAGAAGACTTGCAAATATATATATATATATATATATATTGCAATATAGAAACCCCCCATCAAATTTTGGACAAGTTGAATGAAAGAATCTCATGCAAAATTAAAGTTTAAAAACCGTTTTTTAGATCCAAGATCATCTCACCACCTCTCCTCACCCTTATAAAAATACCCATCACTCACTCTTGAAATCCATCCCAAAAATCTCAATCTAATCAACCAAGAAATTAAGGAATCTCTAGCTAGCTAGTACTAGTTTTGCACCATGGTAAAGTTCAACAACATCTTCATCATGGCAGCTTTGATCTTAGCAAGCATGGCCTCACTTGCTCAAAAAAAGATAAGCCCACCAAAGCATGTACCAGGGTACCCCTTGCACTTGTTGCATTGCGCTAGGAGAGTAGAAGAGTGTGGGAGAGAAATATTCCTTGGAATGTTTCAGAAATTACCTGTATCTAAAAAATGCTGCTTTCAACTTATTAAGAAAATGGGAAAAACTTGTCACGATGATATGGATAAGGCAATTGTTCGCATAAGTGTGCTTTGGCTGCTCGGCATATTTGACATGCTTCTTCCCCATCTAGTTAAATAATTGTAAATTGAATTCTATTTGGCAATTTTGTACCACATGAATACTAACATTGAATAAAACTTCATCTTTTATCTTTAGAAAGTACTTAATTCCGCACCAATGATCTATACCCCATGTTGTTATTGAATTAAGAAAGTATACTCAATCAATATATAGAAATAATTTGTCTCACAAATCTAAAATTGAGTTTCTTATTCAGTGGGATAAAGGCTTCCATCCAATATTCTTGTGCATTGGATAGGGTGTAAGGTCAACACATGACTATTTTTAAACGCCAGTCTTGCACATGTCATTTCCAATCCCCAAGAACATTGGAGGTAATGCAAATCTCTCTTTCTTTTTTTCTTTTTTTTTAATTCTGAAGATTAATATATTACTCACATTAGAATTCAAGTGATTTCTTGTATCCTATTCGCATTTTCCCTCTAGTATCCACATTGCACCTCCTCTACTAGTAAATTGTTGGGAACTAACTCTTTGTTGGACTGACTGGTAATTGGTGGTCTTCAAAGGAAACTAAATTTACATAAGATTGTATTGCCATTTATTGACCCTTGATTTTGAACAGTTGGTAATGAATATATATTGATGTAAATGAACTAGCTAGTTGTGTTATTTAAAGTGATGGAGTGAGCAAGGCTGCGGGTTCCATTCCATCTCATTTTACTCTCTATTACTTTTTTTTTTAATCTCCTTCACCTATTATTATATTTGCATCTCTCTCTCTCTCTCTCTCTTATACCTACCTAGACTTAATTTTTTTTTTTTTAATGTAAGATAGAAATACCTAGATATGATTGAGTATTTGTAGTTATCTCAAAAAAAAAAAATTATATGAAAAATGTTTCTGTATTTTTGTTACTTTAAAATAATAATAAAAATTGACGTATTATACTTGTACTATGCACATTTTGTTCTTTTTCCATATTCGTATATTTTTGCCAAATTTTTTAAACGTACATTTTGTGAAAGATGCTGAGCTATACATGTTCGTATAATTATCATATCTTACACATACCGTATATTGCTAACTATGCTAATACATATGTAGTTATATTCTGATTAAATAATGTATTATAAACCTAATATAAAATACTAATATTACTATTTTCGTGTGTGTTCTAATAAGTATTACTGTTTACTCAAAAAAAAATCTTTAGCGTTCTATTTGCAAAGATATTGTAATAAACGCATTATTTTCAGTCTAAAAGTTAAAATTTTCGTAAATATGAATTTTTTTTTTTTTTTTTTTTTTTTGAGAATGCCGTAAATATGAAAGTTAAAATTCCATAATAATCACAACCCATAACATTATACTCCTATAAGATAACAAAAATTTAAAACAAATCTAAAGTCAAGCCTTATCACATATATTTGAACATATCTCATATCTTATAAGTTATAACAATAAAGTAAAACACTAACTAAAACGTATTGCTGTAAAACACAAACTGATCAAAAGTTTATAGTGCATTCTCAAAATATATATATATTATAGTGAAACACTGAAACGTATTGCTAAAGAATATTTATTTATTAATTAATTAAAATTTTAAACATTCTAATAAAAAAATTAAAATCTTAAACCCCAAATTAAAAACTAATGCTACCAAACACATATCCCAAATTTGCAATGTTGTTGTATGCTTCAAAAAACGAAATTTGTTGTAAGTATGTGCCTTATGGATCCTAATGCCGTAATTATCATTGTTAGCTTAAAAAAATGCTAAAACGTTTAAGCGTTTTTTTAAGTGACTAACAATGAGAGTTAACTAGTGATAGTTAACTATGTAACTATCACTAATTTACTACTAAAAATTTACAAGTTGCTGTTCCAATGAATGAGATTTGTGCGACTGTAACAAGATACTAAATGAGTGTTTGAAATTTATTTTATGATTATTAATACATCAATACCCATGTAGTGAAATTTATAATAACCTTAGCATTAATCTAAAAGAATTAATTTTATTAGGATGTTCTAAACTTTCAAGAATTAATATTATGTATTAATTGTTGATAATATTTTAGATAGACCAACCAACTAAATTTAATATCTTTTTAAAATTTTAGAAAATACTTATTGTAGGTTGCACGTTTTGTTAAAACACTTACTGTTATTTTATCCAAATAAATTAATTAGAATAAATATTGTAAAAAATAAGGATTAGATGGATTAGATGAAGAATTTGGATTGTAATCAAATTAAGATTTTTATCAACTTAGAAATTATAGGAGAAGAAAAATTGTATATATTTTTTCTTAATACCATAATATGATAATTATGATGATAATAATAAACCACCATTTATCCCAAAAATAAATAAATAAATAAATAATAGCTAATGTTTATATTCTTGGAAAAACACAATTTCGACTGGGTCTATAAGTATCTGCTTGAACTTAATTTTGAGTATATACGCAAACACTGTTGCTCTTGCTCTACGATTCTATCTCTTTCTGAGTGATCAGCCATGGATGTTGTGCGATGCTCTTCCTCTCTTCTTCAACGTCTGTCAATAGATGATCTTCCCGAATGTTTGTTGATTGAAATCCTGAACCGGCTGCCTCTGAAATCTATATTTCAATGCAAGTGCGTCTCACGCCGATGGTGCTCTCTAATCTCTGCTCCTTCTTTCGCTTACATTGTTCACAGGCTCCGCTCTTCTTCAATATTGCAACGACCCTCTACCTTGCTCATCAGCCACTACATCGATGGTGTGAGGCAGGTCCTCATGACATCGGAGGAACCCGAATTCAAATCTCTAGCCTCTTCAATAAACCAATATTACATTAATAGCCGCTCAGTTTCGCTTGACATTGTTCACGCTTCGTGTCATGACTTGCTTTTATGCACCCAAAAGGAATTGAAAATGTTCAGTGCGGTGGTCTGCGATGTTGTGTACTATGTGTTAAATCCAATTACAAGGCAGTCGATAACGCTTCCTCCCCTACGTCGTCCTAGCAATGCTAAGATTGGATTCATCTTCCGCCGCTGCCATGATCAGCAGCAATTCAGTTATAGGGTGATGTGCATTCCTAAATTTGAGTGTGAATCAACAGAATTCAAGGTATATATATTCTCGTCCGACACAGGCAAATGGAGTGAGTCAATAGTGTCGTGTCCGCCGGGGTTTCACTTTACTGACTATGCGCATTCCTACGCTGGTGTTCCCTATCAAGGTTTGCTTTTCTGGTGGAGTTTGGATGGGCACCTTGTTGGGTTTGATCCGTACACCAGCAAATGCCGTCGAGTCATCTATAAACCCGAAGATTTCGCACCGAACCATAGAATTCAGCGCCTTGGTGTTTGTAATGGTGCCTTGAGAATATGCCAACTTGCAGTTGCAGGTCCTCCTTATGCTGATGATGGATTACTTGTTTGGGAGTTGAAGGACCATGATAAAGAATGTAAATGGTCTTTAGAACACAAGGTGTATTTCAACCAAATGGGTGCGGAAAATCCTGGGCTAACAGAATGCCTAAAACATATATCTATAGAGTCATTGCTAGGCTATCATCCGTATGACAGGGATGTTGTGTATTTGATTCTTGCAACTATGGTTGTATCACTCAACTTGAGGAGAAAAACAGTGGAAATGGTCTGTGATTTTCAGAGGCCTTCCCCGTTTTACAAGGCTGTAAACGTCTTCGACTTTGTTCTTCCTTGTTGGCCAACTCCCATTCCTTCTTCTCCCTTAAAAGAATGAGAAGGCTGCCCAATTATTCTGACACTTCGATCTTAGGCTATGATTTGCTTACATTATGCTATGCTATTGTATTTTCTGTTTTTTTTTTTTTTTTTTAAGTTACTGTTTCGTATTTGTTATATTAATAATCAATTATTTCGTAATTTAGTCTTGTGGTAATTTTGTAAACTTAGATATATACTTGTTCTGGCTTTACATTCAACAATTAATAGATATCACAGGAAAGTCGCATAGTTTTGCTAGTTTTTCTTAGAAGAAGAGAAACAAAAGCACAAACACTATCCATAAATATAATTCAGGTCTGGAG
The DNA here is from genome assembly GCA_029955455.1 of Quercus agrifolia. NCBI lineage: Eukaryota > Viridiplantae > Streptophyta > Magnoliopsida > Fagales > Fagaceae > Quercus > Quercus agrifolia. Next base: position 10,160,349 of record JARQAD010000002.1, read on the forward strand.
TAAGCAAGATGAAGGTCGTCACAACCCAATAGAGGAACTGATCTATAGATGCAATGAAGATTTGCAAATATATTTATAAAATTATTTTTTAACTAACCTGTTTTGTTTACCCTATATCATCTGATGCTTTACATGGGTTAGTAACCAGAAAATTGGGGTAGGGAAGTGAATATGTTTAGGAAATTGCATCTGTTTGTTATTTAGTTTCATTGTTTTATTGTTTTGACGAAAATCAAAAATGGGTTTGGTTTTGTGATCTTAAATTAGTGTTCCATCTATATAATTGTAAATAGAGGATCCTCTATTGAAATTAGTGTTCAAGTAAATTCGAGACCAACCCTTAAAAATTAACCCCACGTCTATTGCGTTTGTAGCAAGCCATTCTTATCTGTTTAACTTGGTTACTAAAGGGTACAGTGGAAAGGATCTAAGGACTAAAACAAAGGGGCTTTATAATCTATTTTTAACATCGGTATTAAGTTATCATAGGCAGATATTCTTAGTACAAAATCAATGCCATTGAAATAATTAGATATATACTTGTTTACTAAAGGATACTGTTTCGTATTTGTTATATTAATAATCAATTATTTCGTAATTTAGTCTTATGGTGATTTTGTAAACTTAGATATATACTTGTTTTGGCTTTACATTCAACCATTAATAGATATCACAGGCAAGACGCATAGTTTTGTTATTTGAGAAGAAAGTAAGCGAAATTTTATTAAAAAGATTAAACTAAATCAGATTGGAAGGCAGACTCCAGATCACAAGGTAGTTCTCTTCTACCCATACAATAGTATCTACAGTAGAAACTGCTCTTCTAGCTGAACCATGAGTCAACTTATTCCCTTCCCGACGAACATGCTGAAATTGACGCTGTCGTAAGGAACAACCAAGCCTCTTAGACTCCTCAATAACCTGCCCAAACAATGTATTGCAATGACCAAAACACCTTAGAGCTTGAACCACTCGGAGACAGTCACCTTCAAAAATGACATCAAACAAACTAAGCTCCCTAACCAGCATCACAGCTTGCCCCGCAGTCAAAGTTTCGGCCAACTCAACCAAATGAAAGGACTCAATCCTCTGACTTAAGGCAGCAATAATGCTACCTGAATGATCCCTAAACACCACACCTATCCCAACAAAGCTCGTTCCATCAAAAATGGCAGCGTCAAAATTAGCTTTATAGCTAGCTTCAAGTGGAGGGGACCAGCGAACAGGAGGACGACGGGCAGGCAGCTGCTGCTCCCTATGATTAGCATCCCAGAACTCCTGAACAAGCACCTTAGCTCTGTCCCCCAATCTCGTGCAGTTGCCAGGTTTGCTGTTGCTCCCTTAGTTTGTTCCACCTCTGCCATAAGCACCATGCTACCGTAGCAAACAGAGCACACCTAAAACTAGACCCCTCGCTAAATAAAACCTCCAAGAGCTCAAAGAATGACCTGCAATCCTTCTTAACCAAGAACAGAAACCCCGGGTCAGATAGCCAAACTGAACGGGCTTGATCACAAAGCCAAAGTCAATGCATCAAGGATTCCTGGTAATCACCGCAACCATCACAAAGATCATTGATAGGAATATGCCAAGTTTTCAAATTCAACTTGATAGGGAGAGAATCTTTCGCAGCACACCACAAAAAATGTCAAATTTTATTTGGGACTCTAAGCTTCCAAATTTTCTTCCACGCCATCTGCGCATTACTTGGTGAAGAAGAACTCGGCAAAGAGAGGTTTTCAACTTCAACTAGCATACAATAGGCACTCTTCACCTATGTAGCACGGGTGCGTTTCGGGATTCGGGTGCGGGTGCGGGACTCGGCAATTTTTGAAAAAGGTGGGTGCGGGTGCGGCGGGACTCGGCGATTAAAAAATATTTTTATTTATATTTTTAATATATTGCTAAGCGTATTTTTTCACATTATACAAATATATACCAAATTTAAGAGCAATAGTAGATAATAACTAAAAACATGATTTTCATAAATTAAACACAACTCACAAGATTGAAACTAAAACATTCCATGATGTTTGCAAATTAGAATACAACTCACAAGTTCGAAATTAAAACTAAATAAAAGACAATCAATAAGACAATCAAACACCAATTTCTTCATCATCAAGATCAACAGCTTCACTTCGAACTTCACTTTCACTAGTAGTAGCACTAGTGTTAGCAACGTGCGTGAGATGTAATGTGAGGAGTGGTTTTGGCGTTTTGAGTGCATTTGGGCTGAAGTAGGGTTAGAGTTTAGTAAACGGTGCGTTCTGGGTTTTTTTTTTTTTTTTTTTTTTTTTGAATTTCGGCCGGAATCGGCTGTTTCGGCCGTTTCGGCCGATACCGGCCGATTCAGGCCCGAGTCGGCCCGAATCGGCTCGCGTCGGCGCGCATCGAAGCCGAATCGGCTCGCGTCGGCGCGCGTCGAAGAAACCCACGTGGGATCCACGTGGCCCGACGCGGCCGGACGCGCGGGCAGCGGCGTCCCCTGCGCGTCGCCGCGTCCGGCCGCGTCGGACGCGGGTGCGGCACCTCCCGTGCCGCGTCCGTGCTTCCCAGCTCTTCACACTATACACACCGTCTGGAGTTAAAAAGGCCATATCAAAATGCCTTCAACCCAGCCCTCACTCACATAAATCCTTCCAATCATCTCGGTTTCCCAAGGGAGAAAACAGCTAGCCAATTTACTAGGATCCCAAATCCTAGAGTTAGGGAAGAATAAATCACTGACCCGGGAAACAGATGGACCAATTTTCAGAGATACAATTCTACTATTTGCGGGATCAGGCAGCCAACGATGATGCCAAACATCAATTTTTTCACCATTCCCAACCCTCCAAATTGCACCTTTATGGATGACTTCACGAGCCAGCAAGATACTCCGCCACGCATGAGAGCACTTTGGATGAACAGGAGCCTCCAAAATGCAACCGTTAGGAAAAAACTTAGCACTAAATACTCTATAAAGTAAAGTGTCTTTGTGATGAATAAGACGCCACACCTATTTAGCCAACATAGCATTTTTGAACTTTTGGAAATCCCTAAAACCCATACCCCCAATAGATTTAGAAGAACAGAGAGAACTCTAATTAACCTAATGAATCTTCTTTGAATCACCATTACCCCACCAAAACTTTCTGATCATTGCCTCAATAGCTTTACAAAGACCAACCAGGAGCTTAAAAACACTTATAGAATAAATAGGGATAGATTGAACCACTGCCTTAATCATAACTTATTTGCCCGCCCGAGATAAGAGTTTTGCCTTCCACCCCTACATCCTAGCCCAAATCCTCTCTTTAACTTGAATAAAACATGTAGTCTTATTTTTGCCAATAAATAAAGGAAACCCCAAATATTTCTCATAATGCCTAATGGCCGGAACATTAAGTGTCACTTTGATAGCTTCCTACGAAGCCTCATCCGTATTTTTGCTAAAAAATAGAGTTGTTTTTTCCTTATTTATCATCTAACCCGAAGCAGCTTCATAATAAGCAACTCCTTGATTTTATTACACTCATCCAAAGTAGATCTACACAGGATTAAATAATCATCCGCAAAAAATAAATTGGTTAGTTTGGGTCCATTTCGACATAAAGAAAACCCCTAGATTTCACCTCGTGCAGTAGCATTGCATAGCAAAGCATTTAACCATTCTGCACAAAATAGGAACAAATAAGGGGAGAGAGGATCCCCTTGTCTTAGACCTCTTGAAGGTGTGATCATACCCTTCAGTTCTCCATTGACAAGGATAGAATAGGACACTATGGTTATACACTCCATAATCAAATCCACCCATGAATCCTAAAAGTATAATTTGAGAAGAATTCTTTCAAGAAAACATCATTCTACTCTATCATAAGCTTTGCTCATATCCAACTTCATAGCCATGAACCCTTTCTTCCCTGTGCAACTAGTCTTCATATGATGCAGAGACTCAAAAGCAATTAAGATGTTATCAGTTATCAATTTATCTGTAATAAAAGCACTTTAGGTCTCTGAGATAATAGAATTAAGCATAGGCTTGAGGCGGTTAACAATCACCTTACTAATAATCTTATAGATCACATTACAGAGGCCTATAGGTCTAAAATCATATACCTTTTCTGGATTATTAACTTTAGGAATTAAAGTAATGAAGGTATGATTAATAGATTTCAAAATGGAACTAAAATTTAAACTAGAGAGAACAACCTGAGTAATATCCATACTAACATCAATCCAATAAGTCTGAAAAAATAAGGGAGGCATACCATCCAGACCTGGAGCTTTGAAAGGGGCCATCTCCCTGATTACTGTACTTACCTCCTCACTAGTATAGGGTTTACCAAGTTCAGCTCTCATCTCTACAGTGACCATTATCAGAACCCCCTTCAAGATACGGTTAAGATCATAAGGGTTTAAAGAAGTAAAAAGCCGGGAATAGAAGTCAGTCAACATGGCCGAAAAAACATCTTCATCCTCCTGCCACATCCCATCCCCATCATGTAGTCCCCTTATGAAATTCTTCATCTTCCTTTTGAGTTTCTATTCCATGGAAAAATCTCATATTCTAATTCCCACTCTTTAACCGTTGAATACAAGACCGTTGCTACCACATCTTTTCTTCTTTATCCAAAAGGTCATTCAAGTCCTTCTTCAGCCAAACCATTTCCTCATGATCACCAGTACTAACCAAAGCCACCTCTACCTTCCATAAACAATCCTTTACATACTTAATATTCTTTTTCACGTTACCAAAATTTACTCGACTCTAAACCTCCAAAATTTTCTTATACTTATTCAACTTCTTTGCAGCAACAAACATTGGTGTTTCCTCCAAAGAACAATCCCAAGCTTTAGTGATAGCCTCCCTGCACCCAGATTCAGATACCTACATAGCCTCAAAGTGAAAAGGTTTTCGATGCCATTTTTGGTGCTCCCCATTTCCATTCAGAGACAACAGAATTGGTCGATGATCTCAGGTGAAGCAATTCAAATGTTTTACCCTACCTATAGGAAACTTAGTCAACAGGTTTTCGATGCCTCAAAGCAAAAAGGTTTTCAAAGCCATTTTTTATGCTCCCCATTTCCATTCAGAGACAACAGAATTGCCGATGATCTCAGGTGAAGCAATTCAAATGTTTTACCCTACCTATAGGAAACTTAGTCAACAGGTTTTCGATGCCTCAAAGCGAAAAGGTTTTCGATGCCATTTTTGGTGCTCCCCATTTCCATTCAGAGACAACAAAATTGGTCGGTGATCTCAGGTGAAGCAATTCAGATGTTTAACCCTACCTATACTCATAGTTTGCAACCCCCTATCCAATCTCTCCCAAATCAACTCTCCCTTTCGCCAACCATACCAAGTATAATCTGGCCTTGAGTACCCTAAACCCACAAAACCACAATGATTTAGAACCACACAAAAATCTTGCATTAAATTATAAGCCCTAGGAACCCCTCCTTGCTTATCTTACACCTCAAGCAACTCATTAAATCACCAAAACAACACCATGGGAGTTTTGGTTTTGAGCTCAACAATCTTAACATATTCCATCCCTTGCTTCAGTGGCTTGTATTAGGCTCGCCATAGAACCAAGTCAATCTCCATGCATTTTCTGAACCACCATGAACAATAGCATCAATATGGTGATTTGAAAAACTATCCACCCACACATTAAGACTTGTTTTCCAAAGAAGGGCCAAACCCTTTCCTCTACCCTCAGATGGTACTGTGAAACAACCATCAAACATAATCCTATCATGAACCCAATTCATATGCTCCTTGTTTGACCATGTTTCAAACAAAAACACAATCAAGGGATCTTATGCTTGTACTATATCGACAAGCTCTTGAACTGCACAACGATTCCCAAGCCCCCTGCAATTCCAAGCTAAGAGTTTTATGGTTGTCGGCGGTGCTGATCATCAACCTCAACCATTAATTCCTACTACCACTTTCTTCCTCCATCTCCTCAACAAAATTCTGCCTTTTATGTTTGGATAAAATTGGTTCCCTCAATTCTTTTGATACACTTGATGTTCTCAACAACCTAGTGAACTTTGTTACTGATGGAGATTGTTTGCATGGCTCTGTCTAAGTAAACAAAATTTTCAGAAAAAAGGCTCAACCAACTACCCTAGACCCCATCCCACCTTGCTGAACTGCAGACTCACCCTCTCGGCCCTCCCCTAAATTATCAAACCGAGTCAACTTGTTCTCAATATCATCCAATTGTGCCTGAAAGTCCTAAGAAGAGGAAATAGCAGGCTGCATAAACTCCACATCATTCGGAGAACAAAAGACCTCAAAACCCATACCAGCCCCTCCTTACTCCTTTGGAAAAGTTTCTTGAACTATCTATGGTGCGTTAATAGTTGGGGCTCGCTGCTCTTCTCTCCCCTCGCTCACTAGTTTAGTGCTCAACCCAATCCGCTCCACACCATCGTCCCCCCCCCCCCCTCCCCCACTGGAGTTCATCTCGGTTTCCTTGATGACTTCCTTCTCATAACCAGCAACACGAACCAGCGTTTTCTTCGCGATATTTGGAGTGGATGCCGGTAGCCATAACCCGAATTGTTGATCACCTTCCTTCAAAGCCCCCTTCCTTTTCTACCATACTTAACAGTCTTTATCGTGGTGAGTAATACGGCCCCATTAATAGCACAAATTAGGCAAACGTTCGTGTTCAAAACTAACTCAACTCTCCTCTCCATTGCTCAAACCAATTTTCCTCCCCCTGGTGAGTAGTTCTGTAATATCAACTTGTACCCTAACCCATATAAAATTGCTGCCCTTATAATCATCACTACCCACACCACTATTAATCACTTCGCCTGCTGCCGAAGCAATATCACTAGCCACCCTCATGTTCAAACAGCCTAACGAAAGGTCATAGACCCGAACCCAGAAGCACGCTTTATCAAATTCCACTCCCTTCACATTAGTGTGTTTCTGAATTCACTTCAAAGCCAGCAAAGATTTATCAGAAGACCATGGCTACAATTTTTTACTCAAACTGTTTGATTGAATTCTTTGTACTAGTTGTTATTCATATACCACTCTCTTAATTCTGCCCTCTATAACTAACTACTCATAGCTATCACCAACTATCACTAACCTACTTAACTAACTCCTATCACCTATCACCTATCAATGTAACTAACTCCAACAAAATTCTATGGTAGCAACTATCACACTACGGCAGCAACTACTGGAGTACACAAGGTAATTATAGAAAGTACATGTACAATGATCACAGTAATCCTAACACTCTCCATAGCAGAATCACTCCGATGGACAAAGACGTGATCTTGTTTAAGCTTGCGACAAGGAAACAGAAAAAACAAAAGCCTCACTTAAGGAGTAGGCACTTATTCTATAGACGGCAAGGGTTGCGAGAGACCCTAGGTCAGAGACACTATTAGACGCATAGTTTTGTTAGTTTTTCTTAGAAGAAGAGAAACAAAAAAACTACCAAAAATTGATCTATAGATGAGGGTCATCACAACCCATAAATATAATTCATGTCTAGAGTAAGCAAGATGAAAGTTGTCACAATCTAGTGGCAGAGCCACTTGAGGATCGAGGGGGGGGGGGGGGGGGGGCTAGCCTTGGCCCCCCAAAATTTTTGAAAAATGTTTTTAAAAAATTTGGAAATATCCTAAATAGTTTGAAATTTCTTAAATATCTTTACCATTTTGGCCCCCCATACCTGATAATATACATATATATATATATATATATATATTTAAGAAAGTTTAAAAATAAAAACAATTTTTATTTAAATAAAATACAATTCACAAATACATGTCAACAAATTACAATAATTACACATTTAGCATCTTTAAAATAAACACATAGGTATTTTAACAATTACCTCAACAAATAAAAGGTAAAAAATTCTAATTTTCATCTCAACACATCCAGAGCTTACTTGTACACAATAGAAAAATTGAAAAGTTTGAAACTTCATCTCTCCCACACGGCCACACAGTTGCAGTCTTGCGGAAACAATCTTTCTTACACATGTGACTCTCTCTCTCTCTCTCTCTCTCCGTTGAGGACTTGGCCTTTGCGTTCTTCTTCTTTTTCTTCTTTCAGACTTTCAGTTCTTTCTCTTTGCCTTCTTCTCGCCACTACCTCTGCCTTCTTCTTCTTTCTTTTTTTATCTTTTCAGATTTTAGTTCTTTGCTTTTGATCCGTTTCTTTAAAAGTAAAAGTTTTGCCCCTCAATTTGTGAGTGAAGCTTCCATGCTTGCGCTTGTGCTTGTGCAATGTGTAGTGCCCTATCTAAGCCCTTAAGACCAGCTAACCCATAAGTTTTTAACACTTTCCAAGTATTTGTATTTTCTTTGTTTTAATTTTTTTATTTTTCTTTCCATTGCTTTCTTTTTTAAATTCCTTATAATATTTTATTTATTATTATAATAATTAATATATTATAAACAATATATACACATGTGTTTAGTTGTTATTTATTATATATTTTTATATATTGACATTTGAATGATTGTTTAATTTTCATTAAATATACTTTTATTTATATATATTCGGTTATGAAGTATTATACATTACTATTTTACATTTCATATGCACCCAAAATAAAATTATATATGGCCCCTCAAATATAAATTCCTAGCTCCGCCACTATCACCACCCAATAGAGGAACTAATCTATAGATGCAATGAAGACTTGTATATATCTTCTATACCACTAATAAGAGGATTCTCCTGATTTGTCTTCAATTTTTTACATACCAAAATATTCTTCTAAAATAACATACACTTTAGTTTTTTTTTTTTTTTTTTTTCCTACCAAGAAAAAAGAAAAAAGAAAAAAGGCCTAAAAGAGTACTATTTCATGTACAAATTCTAAAATAACATACCCTTTAGTTTTTTTTTTTTTCCTATAAAAAACAAAAAAGGTTAAAAATGTACTATCTCATGTACAAAAAGGAAAAAAAAAAATGTTATTCTTATTTGTATTCAAATGTTTGATATCTATCTGTATTTATTATCTATTTGAATTCAAATAAGCTTATCATAAAAAAAAAAAAAATACAAAATTACTTCTTCCAAAACAAACCCACTACCTCACTTAAAAACTACTTATTTTTATTTCGTATTCAAATGTCTGATTCCTATCTATATTTGTTATCACTTTGAATTCAAATACTTCAATTATGTTTTAGGTTTTTTCCTTTATCTTCTTCATTCTGCCTAAAATTTAGAACACTATTTCTATCTCATTTTTCAACATTATTCTATGTTACCTTATCTTTCTTTCTTTCTTTTTTTAAAAAAAATACAATATATCACTTTTAAACATTATAATACTAAACAAAACAAAACAAAAAAAAAGTATTATTGCACACACAAAAGCGTTAGTAATGAATCTAGTATATATTTAATTATTGTTTACCCTATATCATCTCATGCTTTACATGGGTTAGTAACCAGAAAATTGGGGTAGGGAATTGAATACGTTTAGGAAATTACATCTGTTTGTTATTTAGTTTCATTGGTTTAGGAAATTGCATCTGTTTGTTATTTAGTTTCATTGGTTTGATGTTTTGACGAAAATCAAAAATGGGTTTGGTTTTGTGAACTTAATTAGTGTTCCATCTATATAATTGTAAATAGAGGATCCTCTATTGAAATTATAAGTGTTCAAGTAAATCCGAGACTAACCCCTAAAAATTAACACCCACGTCTATTGCGTTTGTAGTAAGTCATTCTTTTCTGTTTTACTTGGTTACTGGAGGATACAGTGGAAAGGATCTAAGGACTAAAACAAAATGGCTTTATGATCTATTTTTAACATTGATATTAAGTTATCATACGCAGATATTCTTATTACAAAAACAATGCCATTGAAAATAATGTTGAAATTAAAGGAAAGTTGAAGAGAGAATCGGAAATGTGAGAGAACAAGAGAGACTATTTCCTCAGGATAAAGCTCTAGTGACTATCAAGCCCACTATCATGCAATATGCAATGATATCGTTGAAATTTTCAGATAAAAAATCCTAAGCTCTTTCACGAATGATGACCAGAAGAAGAGGACAACGCTTTAGAAGGTTTATTATTATTATTATTATTTTGAGGAATTACCTAAAATAAAATAAATCATTTTTAGATTATTATTATTAATAATCTAATGCACAGTGAAAAGGAAATATTAAAAGCAATGTAAATTGGTATTTTTGTAATTCAGTAAATATAGAAGGGTGTTTATATATCACACACCTTCTACGAAGCTTCATTTTTCACTTTTGCTAAAATCTACCCCTCCCTACATGATTATCTCCTCTCACTGTAACTCTTTTTCATCTCTGTCTACTTCTTTTTTCTCCTCTTTCTTTTCTTCATTGTAACTTCTCTTATAGTACTGGTCTTTTTTTGTTTTCCTTTCTTCATTATCGTCATTCCCTTCTCTTCTTTGACATTCTCCATCAATTTTTTTTTTCCTCTCACAGTGCCCTCCGTATCTCCCTGTCATCTATTTCATCTTCTCTTTATTTTTATTTTCTTTTGCTGACAATAAGATCCACTGCCTTTCTTCTCTTCTTCTTCTATCAAATGCTTTGAAAGTTGAAAAATGGGAAATGGGTTTGGTGAAGTTGGGATTGGAAAGGTTGAAAATAGAAAACTTCAATTGAGAGAGAGATTTAAGGCCTGAGACTGAGGGAGAAACAATTAAGAAGATGAAAAAAGATGAAAAGAAGCATACCTCAAAGCAATAATTGGGTTTTTTGGATCATTGGAGATAGAGACCAGAATGGGAGACAAGGAGGTTTCTTACGCTGGTTTTCAGTTCGCTAATAGTTGGGATTTTGTTTTTTGTTTTGGAGGAAGGAGAAGGGAAATGGTGGAGGAAAGAGGAAGGGCCTGCATTTTGTTTGTCAAAGGTGGAGATCGGGGATTTAGGGAGCCGATTTGGGCTTTGGCATAGCATTGTGAAAGGGAAAGGCAGAGTCTTCGTGAAAGGGAAAGGTAGAGTCAGGTTTTAAAAGAAATTTATTATTATTTTTTTTTTTTTAATATTATGCTGACATGGGAATTTGTGGGAGGTTCAAAAGATTCGGTTATATATATATATATATATATATAGATGAAATGAACCCTATTATGATTAACTCTACATGGGCTAACAATATAACACCAATGTTGGATATTTAATTTGTATATCCAATTAGAGTGTAATTCTTTTTTTTTTTTCTTTTTTCTTTTTGAGAATACTCCACCCTCAATAGAGTGTAATTCAAGTTTGATCGCACTTTGATAATAGAAGAATATTATTTAATCCCATTTTGTACGTGGAAAAGTATTACTAGCTCTTTAGGTGCAATGGAGTGAAAGAAACAACAATAAACAACCAAGTCAAAAAGCAGAAAATAATAAAAGAGTCAATCTCATACCAAAGGTTGTATCAGTTTAACCAGTAGAATGATATATTTCGGTACCAATTAAAAGCTCAAATTAGTGTGAAACACTAATGTTTGTTTAAGCCCTTAATTTTAAAATTACGGCTTAATTGCTTTTACTCTAACTTATTTAAGTGCAGAACAAGAGTAAATAAAACGCAATAAACCAGTAACACTACTCTCTAAGCCATAAGCAAGCAAGCAACAATAAATGTAAAGTTTAAAGAGTAAGGAAAGAGAGATGAAAACACAAGATAACACCAAGATGTGTTATTGAAGAAAAAACCAAAGAATATAGTGAAAAACCTCTCTGTGACCGTCCAAGCCTACTCTACCCAATGTATTTGAGCCCTCTAAGCTCCAACTACCAACGAACTTCTCAGAGTCTTGTCTTCACTAGCTTTCTAGATCCCGCAATACCACCTGATTGCATCTGCCAAGCCTCACCGGCTTCTTTTGGTAAATCCCCAAAGCTTCCCAAGCTCCAAAACACTCTCTACACTCTGAATAGGTGTGGGTTGTGTTTGGGTACAAATCTCTTCTCAAGGTATGATAATGAGAAAGGGAAGGAAAAGAGACTACAATGATTTCTCACTAAACGATGAGTAGCTCACTCTCTAAAAGGTGGGTGTGTTGTGTTGTAGAAACCTATCTAAGGTTTTCTCTCTGAATAACCTCCTTTTTACTTTTGTAAGTAATGAGAGTATATATAGTATGAGTGAAGGGTAAGAAAGTTACACTTAAAATCCTTCAAGCAAAGAGTTTTGCAGGTACCTTGTGAGATTGCCTTTTTCACGAAGTACTCATGAAATATAGCCTGCACTTGACTCTTCAACTTCTAGCATGTACTTCTCATGTGGCCTTTTCATGGGAACCTTTACATGCGAGCTTCTTGCAAGCTAGTTGTGAAACTGCACTGATCTTCATTGCATACTTGATTATTCACTAACTTAATACTAAACCCAATATAATAAAATCCCACAAAATACAAGGAAATAATTTATTGCAATTATAACACTTTTTGTCATGGAATAAAGTCAACATAAAATATAGTTGTAAATCACAACTTTACAAATATTAATATACAATGTTAGTATTTTTGCTTTTACTTTCTAAAAATCTTTTGACTGTCTTATCCCTACTATATGTTGGGGCTTCTATGGAGACCATAATGCAAAGGCAGAAGGTGGAAGAAGGAAAGGAGCATCCAACATTCTACATGTGAACTTGATGCGACTAGTATCAACATGTGGGTTGAAAAACATCATAATCATGTATTATTTTCTGATTTCATAAAATTTTAGAATAAACTTTTTATTGTTACATGCCAAAAGTTAGATGAAGTTTCTTTTAGTCTTTATATGTCATTTTGGATTTTCTTTTTCCTCTAAATGATTTATTAATTCTTTTGTTCACGTCATGTTTTTTTTTTTTTTTTTTTTGCCGATAATAAGAGAAAAAAAATTCAAGAAATCTCTTTTTTCTAATTGTTTGTTTTATATTGAATTTTTAAAACTTTTGGAAAAAACAAAACAAAAATATTGTTTTCATCTCTGAAGCTTGCTTGAAGTTCACCTTTTAACTTTTATTTTCTATATTATGGCAACCCTGCTAACTACAATGCTAAATGGAGAGAACACTTTGGTTGAAGTCCAGTATGTCTTCTTTTCTTTGTTTGTACGGAATTGGACTTTTAGTAATATACAATAAACTGGCTCTCTCTCTCTCTCTCTCTCTCTCTCTCTCTCTCTGGGGGAATTTCATATTTTAGACAAAAGCATAGATTTTATATTTTTTGATGCTACAGTCTCCAGTTATGGCTATGATGCCTATATTGGTTGTAAACTTGGGACTGTTTTGGATTGAGAGTCAAATTATTAACAAATATGTTCTTTGTCCTTTATGAGATGTATTTGTGTTGATTGTTAATAAGGGGAAAAAAAATTTGTTTGGAGGCCACTGAGAGTAGGAAGAAGCCTAAAAATTGCTTCTAATATTGTGCATTTGGATGATTCAAAAAGTTACATAAGCATTAATTTGTGATGTATCTTTTGGAGAATTTTACATGTTCAAGGGTTTTGAAATCCAGTTTTTGAATAAATGAGCCTTCTTATTTGTTTCCTACTATGTATGTGTGTTTTAATGTGCTATATATGTGTTCCAGTTTTTGGTTTTATTCATTTCTAATAGATGGATGTTATTGTGTTAATGTTATAGCAGTCTAACACTGATAAACCTTCTACCATTCATCTCAAAAAAAAAAAAAAAAACTGATAAACCTTAATGCCATTCGATTTTCATAGGAATTGAAACTTTATGGAATATGTAAAGTGTATTGGGAAAAATATTTCAAATCTTAGCATCTAGATAGAGATGGTTTCTTCTAATAGAATGGTAACTCGTGCATAGCACGGGAATTAAGCTAGTGAAAATAATGGCAAGACTTCCACTGCTAAGAAAGTCGACAACTTCAGCCACGAGTCCATGCAACAAATCTACAACATTTAATGCAAGCTTGTGATATTTCTTCACGCATGCTATTTGTTGGATTGCCAATCTTGGGCTTGGTTGAATATCAAGCCACACTTTCTTACATGGGCATGCAAACATTTAACGGCTTGTTGGCTAATATCAAGTCACCAACTTTTGACAATTCAAGTCATTCCAAGAGTTTAACAAGCTCATTTCATTTGGTTGGAAACTTGATGGAAAATATTTTGAAGTGTACTGACTTTAATAAAGAAATCTTAAGCGGTTAGGAAAATGTTTGAGGTCATGCATATGGTGAATCATATCATCATATTCTAAACAACTCTAATAAGAGTTGTCTTACCCATTCCGCCCATTCCCCAACTCCAATAATGTGAACATGAGTGCAAATCTTCTTCAGAACTCAATTAGAGGGACTAGTGCGTCTTTTAGGGCTAGTGGTATAGCAGGTGGAGGAAGATCCTCCATCCATACTTGGAATGATTTAACATTCCATGCATATTGAGCTAATGCATGTGCCACCCGATTACAACTTTTACTTACAAACGTGAAATTACACCTCTTGAAACTTACTGTATGGTGCCTCACATCAGCAACTAGATGCCCCATTAACACTGAATTAGAATCTCCCGTCTGAAGAGCTTGCATTAACATCTGACAATCTCCTTCTAATACCACCTGATGCAGGCGGCAATGTTCTCTGGCAAAAATTATAGCTCTTCTTGCTGCGATAGCCTCCACAACCTCCGGTTTTTGTATTCGAGGACCTCTCAATTTCTCACTCAAAGCCGCCATGATTTGCCCTTCACTGTCTCGAATAACAATACCAACGCCTATTTTTTGAGATTCTGGAAATACAGCTCCTTCAAAATTTACTTTAAAGACATCAGTTTCCGGAGGTGTCCATCTTGCTACTGGTGGTTGAGGTTGTCCCTGTTTTCCATCCTTTAACCACACTAACTCTGCTTTGATTGACCCCACTTCCGTACCCACCCTTGTCTTATTTCTTCTACTCAGCCAAACCAGCCACAGTAGCTTAGCAAAAAACCCTGCCTCATCTTGATTCTTTTCAAGTCCAATCCACACCAGTTCTTGTTCATCTCCAAAATGACGTCCCAAAAGAGAATCTAGCGTATTACTCTTTTGCCAAACTTCCCTGCCTGGTGGTTGTGGACAAGACCACAAAGCATGCACAGCGTCCTCAATACTAGTGGCTTTGCATTTGCAGGGCTCACAGCTGAGGCTTCCCACTTTTTTCCGCCTGAACAGAGCCTTTAACCACGTATCCATTAACCATATCATGTCCTTTAACCATACTAACTCTACTTCAATTGACCCCACTTCAGCACCAACCATTTTTTTATTTCTCCTCAGCCAAACCAGCCACAGTAGACGAGCAAAAAACTCAGCCTCATCTTGATTCTGTTCAAGCCCAGTCCACACCAGGTCTGGTTCATCTGCAAAACGACGCCCCAGAAGAGAACCTCGCATATTACTCTTTTCCCAAACCTCCCTGCCTTGCGCTTGTAAACAAGACCACCAAGCGTGCACAACATCCTCAGTACTGGTATTGCAGCAGGGCTTAGAGCTGGGGTTTTCCACTGTTTTCCTTCTTAACAGAGCCTTCTTCGATGGTATAATATCTCCAAATGACTTCCATAAGAATGTTTTCATTTTATTTAATATCACTTTCACAATGTTTTGGACACATTCTGCCTCAGACCTGTAATGGAGAGAGAAAGAGAACAATTATAAGCTGCGATTCTAAATCGGCCATGACAGGATCCAAAATTATAATTTAGTAGGTATATGGACTTCAGTTTAGTTGGTAAAAACTGAAACTGGGACGCATATATGTAATTGAATGCTTAAAGCTAAAATTTAAAGAACTACCCTCATAAGTGTTGACCCACATTTAAGTGTTGCGTTTTAGTTAATTTTAACAATACAATTATGGATTGTTCCTTGGCCCACTTCTTAATTTTCACAGATAATTGTGTTTGAAGGTTCCTGGGTTTTGCATACTTTGCATCAGCTCATGCAAAAGTTTCTATCTATTTTACATAATCACCTCTCAAAAACATCTACATCAAATTATCTACTTTACACTACAATTCATTAATATATATATATATATATATATTAATAATTATCTTGCTGCATGAATAAAGAAAGTATTAAAAAAATAGATTTACATGTAAACAGTAATTGCACTATTACTGTAGCAACAATGTAAATTTACACAATTTTAACTTATTGATGTGGGTGATTTTTGGGGATAGATATACTAAATTTAATCATTATGCTATTATACATTGACTAGTGCAAGTGTTCTCAGCGTTCCATTCCTTAACAACATTACACCTTAATTTAATGTAAAATCTGTATATTTTCGATATATATATTGTTGGTGCAATCACAATAATAATGGAAATAACACAACGAGAAACTGAATAATACTTCTGAATATTATTAGTATAAAGAAAGGAATTACACAACACAATTTGGACTGAGGCGCGGCACTCGCTCTCTTTAAGGAGATTCAAGCCCTTGGTTGGCTAAACTTTGTAACCGGTGCAGACCTTCTCTGACTTGTCTCCCCCAGGATACAACAGCCCAACAAGTGTTGTATGGCTAGAACAACCTCTGCACAAAGTGTTCAAGCCCAAAGCTCCACCAGAAAGAACACCCTTCCTTGCCAGGAAGCCCAATTAGGCCGTAGACCCTCATATGTGTGGCGAAGTTTGATGGCTGCTAAGGATATTGTGATGAATGGTGCCAGATGGGTTGTGGGTAATGGAGAGAGTGTGAAGATATGAGAGGATAGATGGATCCCTACTCCGGATTCTTTCTTGGTGGTAAGCCCGAAAGTCCCTCTTAAATCAGATATGGTTGCATGTCTCATTGACCAAGAGACAAGATCTTAGGACATAGACAAGGGAAGGAGAGATTTCTTGCCTCATGAAGCAGATGCGATTCTGGGTATGACAGTAAGTTCTCGGCTTGTAAAGGATTCAGTGATATGGGCATGGACCACAAACGGCAAATTTTCAGTGAAAAGTGCCTATAGGGTAGCTCAGAAGTGGCTAAAATCCCAAAACCACAAAGCGGATAGGGGAAGTACCTCAGACAACACGCGTATGCGTGCGTTATGGAGGCTGGTGTGGAGTCTAAACTGCCCAAACAAACTGAAACAGTTCATGTGGCACTCGTGTAGGAATATACTTCCAACAAAACACCGATTAAAATCAAGGGGTGTTGATATAGAGGTGGGGTGTGACTATTGTGGGCAATGTGAATCAGTTGAACATGTGCTGTGGGGATGCAAATTTGCTGCTGATGTTTGGGGAGATTCAAAACTCAAGCTACCTCTATTGCCTTACTCAACAGAGGAGTTTTTGGAGGTTGTGTAGGAGATTAGGAATAGAAAGCCCGAGATTGATTGGGAGCTGTTTGTGGCCACGGCATGGGGATTATGGAATCAAAGGAACACGGTCAGGTTTGGGGGACAACGCAAAACTACTCACAAACTTTGCCGAGATGTGGAGGAATATGTGAAGGAGTTTCGTCATGAAAATCTCCCCCCCCCCCCCCCCCCTAAGCTCTCTAGACCCTCTACTCCCTCTTGGAAACCGCCAAAACAGGGCTGGTATAAAGCCAGTGTGAACAGGGCTGTTTGTAAGGAGAGGGGCTACTGTGGTATGGGTGTAGTGATTAGGAATGCAGAGGGACAGCTGATGGGGGCGATGAGTAAAAGGCTGGCGCTTCCCCTTAAGGCCTTGGAAACAGAAGCTATGGTAATGCAGGTGGGGATTCAATTTGCGTGGGACCTGGGTTTGATGGATGTTGTGTTTGAAAGCGACTCCTCGACAGGAATCTCAGGCCTTTTAAGCGCTACTCCCCCACCTTGGTCGATTCAAAAGGTGATTGAAGGAACCAAGCAGAGCCTTAAGTGTTTCAATACTTGGTCTGCAGTCCATGTTCGTCGCAGTGGGAACGTGGCTACCCACCCGTTATAGCTATGCAGGTCTCAAAAGATGTATCAAGCTTGAATGCTGTTTAGTATTAATGAAAACTTCCAGAGCTTCTAATCAAAAAAAAAAAAAAAAACTATTCCAAGTTTTTTTTAATTTAAAAAAAATAAAAATAAAAAAAATAAAACCTATCTTATCTATATCATAAAATATTATTAATTCAAATATAAAATTCAATGAAAATTTTTAATATATTCAAAAAATTTGATATTCCTTTTCAATATATCTTTGTAATAACTCAATTTTAATAATTTTTTAGAATATACAAATCTTTGAATAAATTACTTACATGACAATAACAAAAATTACGTTGTGACATAATAATTAAGTATATAAATAATTCAGCAAACTTTCTTTTAAACTATAATAGAGTAAATAATAATGAATACTTACATACTCTAGCAAAAATGTGATCCTTACAAGATTTTTTCAAGAATTGACAAAAGTTCTACAATGAACATCAATAGTATTATTGAAATTAGGTAGAGATATTTAAAACGTATCTTAGTTTATCCTTAAATTTGTCTTTACAAGCTAGTAAACAAATTAAATTGAAGCTCTTTTTTCAATAAAATTTTATTTTTCTCAATTCATTTATATAATTATCATTAACTCCTTCACTACTTTATAATTTATATGTATGGGCTAAGGATAATTTAATTTTAAAAGATATCCATATGATAATCACCTTCTCTTTTTTTTTAGAAATGTTATGTTCACAACATATTTACAATACTTTTATAACAAATTCTAACTCCTTCACTACTTTATAATTTATATGTATGGGCTAAGGATAATTTAATTTTAAAAGATATCCATATGTTAATCACCTTCTCTTTTTTTTTAGAAGTGTTATGTTCACAACATTTTTACAATACTTTTACAATAAATTCTAAATGCTACGTTGTTACTGGTAAGGCAAAAAAATCATTTTAGTGATAGATTTAAATTATAACCAATAACAACAAACTACTTATGATTTATTGTACAGTATTATAAAAATGTTATAAACATAACTTTTTTTTTTCTTCTCACTGTTAAACATTTAAGATTTTTCTGTATCAATTCTCTAAAAAAAAAAATCTATATTTTTTTCTTTTGACAAATTTAAACTCATCATATTCTATACTTCAAATTTTGTAATTTTACTTTTAAATTTTTATTTATAACTTTTTTGGTAGTCAAAAGAGGAAACCATCAAATCATATTTTGGTTTATATATATATATATATATATATATATATATATATATATTCAGTCAAAATTCTATTGTATTGTTCCCGGTATAGTTCATGCCATATATAGTAAGAATTTTTTGAAACATTTTAAAGAGATAGTAAATCAAATTAAAGTACCTATCTTGCAAATGCCACCCTGAAAGATTGGCCACTTCTCTCATAGCAACTTTCCATGTTTGTACCTTCTCTATAGGCTCCTTTAAATCTTTTTCATATTTGACAAAAGCTTGTGCAAAAGTTCCTGTTTGTTTTCGTACCTCAGATGGATCCACATAATAAAAAAACAGGTAGAACTGTTATTCCCTTCTCTTTTATACATTTAATGATTTTTGTAAGTTCATTTAAGCACCAAGTAGAAGATGCATAATTTTTTGAGAGAACGACAATTGCAAACCTCGATTCTTCAATTGCTTTCGATATTTCTGGTGAAATTAATTTTCCTCTCTCAATTTTTTCATCTCTAAAAGTGAAAATTCCTTTATGTTTCAAAGCAGTATATAAATGGTCAGTAAAACCATTGCGGGTGTCCCGGCCTCTAAAACTAATGAATACATCATATGTCCATTGAGGTGTAAATGAGGAAGATGGCGATGATGATGAGGTTCTTGAGGAAGCCATTGAATCTCTCCTGGTAAATCTTGGAAAATCAATTTGTTTAAATAAATAAATAAAAAAAGTACACTCAATTATAACCGTTAGTAAAAATTATGAGTAAAAATGATTTGATGTGAATTTTTTATTTCAAGCATGCAGTGTGTAAAGTAGCTGAAGAAAGGATACAAGCAGTGCGTAACTACTTTAGTTTTCTTTTATTCGCCTAATGATGCACTTCAGTCATTAAGAAGGACGTACTCTCTTTCGGACCACCATGATCCGTAGAGTATAAAATAACATAAAAAGTTAGACAGGAAACTTGTATAATAAATAGTATGGCTGATTTTTCTTTTTTTTGGGCTTCTCTTTGATATCCAGGACAATTTTCAAATGTTGTTGTCATCGAACAAATGATTAAATTTTAAATTTTTATAGTCTAAAATTATACATAAAAAATAAGTTTATGAACTAAATAGTAAATAAAATCTTATTGGAATGAAATTTGATATTGATGTTAAGAACATAAAAGATCATGCAATCCAACAATTTAAATTTTTAAGATATGTACTTATGTTAATTGTTTTAGTGAGAGTAGTAACGAAACTCTATCCAAAATTTTATTACATAAGCAAAAGGTGCCAACCTAGCCTTAAGAATTTTTAAATATTAATTATGATATATTACATGTTGAACATGCTTGAATAGATGTGGAAGAGGAAAGCATAAAATAGAAATACAAGAACACAAGCATAAAATAGGAAGAAACCCATAAGGGCTACATTTTTATCATATAAGAGTGTAAAACAAAACCTCCTTTACAATGAACCATAACATAGAAATATATAGCAAACTTAACTCTAGACTAATAGACTTCTAATACAAATAGGAGACTTGATTTGCACATAAAATAAAATTAGACTTGGGCCTATGTTAATGGACTAATATATATCTAACAAAAAATAATAAAAAATAAGTAAATATATTCTCTACAATTTTATATTTGGCTCCCTTTTCCAAAAGTTTTGGCCCCCCTCTCCAACAATTTTACATTGATTTCATCATAAAGAGCACTTGCATTAGTGCTTGTTTAATAATAATAAAAATACCATATTTTAGCAAATCATGCATGCCCAAAATTAATCCACATTAGATCATGTAAAGTTGTGTAAAAATACATGCTTATTACAATAACTATGTAAATTACATTAGTGCTATTTATTTTTTTATTTCACAAACCGCCCCTCCCCTCCACCATTTTTTTACCCAATTTTTCTTGCTTTGCCAAAGGCTCCAACACTCATTCTTTTGTCCACAGCTCCACTCCACTGACACTAATTTCCTCGGATGATGCTCCATATATACAAGACTCCTTTGGTGTCTCCTATTCACCCAGACACAAGTCAAATTGACATGTTCATAGATCTCCCTTCTCAATTCAGAATATTTCTCCTCAATCCCCTCTCTCACTCTCTCTTTGCAATGTGTTGAGTGAGGCCTCTCTCTCTCTCTCTCTCTTCTAAATTTATGAAAGCCAGATCTTGGCACTCCCTAATCTCTCGCCCCTCTCTTGAATTGTGAATCTATGATAAAAATGCTTCTTGGCTAAATGATACTAATGTTAATTGTGACAAAGATAAATATTGGTACAGTAGTGCTACCAGATAAAGGTCAGGTAAACATGTGGTTATCTGTTATGGTTAGAGGACTCTATCAGGGGTGTATAATAGAAAAATGTATAAAATTTACACAATTTTGCTTTAAAATAATTCACATCAATCAGTGTATAATTATATAAATTTACAAATTTACTACCATAACCATGTAAATTTTACACTAATACCATTCATTTTGCATTTAGTTTTTTATTCTTTTTTTTATGTATCCCAATGATAAATAAAGAAAGTGAATGATGGTTGTTATATATAACGAAAGATAAACAATTTTAAAAATCAAGAAAAATTATATTTCAATAAAATGTAGTGTAAGGTAGATAATTTGATATGAGGTGCTTTAAAAAGTATGTAAAATAGAAAAAGTATGTTCTTATAATAAAATAAACAGAAAATTTTACCCAAGCTGATGTAAATGATCTTACAAAGGATGGAATATTGCATAGTGGGGGTAATTGGAAAGTGGGAACATACCATAATTGAAATTGGTATTGTATGTTTACTGATCCTGCCTACCAGTTGGTGAACACTACTGTTTTGTAATGAATTATTAACCTGAAGTTTTTGGGACTAGTTTTTGGTACAATAGATTTGTAAGATGGAGAAATAATGAAGTATCTTAAATTTAAAAGAAATAAATAATGGAATGAAAACTCAATAAAAATTAATGGAAAGAAAAATTAATTTTTATATAGGATAAGTCAAGAAATTATTTGAATTGTTATGTTGTTGTAAGTAGTAAGTTGGAACATAAAATAACCATAATTAAAATGACTTTTATTTGTTTAGTAGATCATGGAATATTCAACTACAACGTTTGATTTCTATAAAAGAAAAAAAAATAAAATAATAAACTAATTTGTTCACAACCTCTAATGTTGATATCCTAATATCTAGAAATCTTCAAACAAATATTAGATTATGATGTTAATGAACACAATAAAATTCAATGAGCTTTACACTAAACTTGCCACCCCCTGCCCCCCCTTTCTCAATGTTAAAGAAGCCACTTACCTCAAAAAGCCAACCAATGCAACCTCAACCGTGCACCACAAAATTATCCAATCCAGTCATCCATCACTAAGAATCCCGGATCCTAAAAACACAATGATCAAGTCTATCAATAACAAGGTTCATCGCAAAGTTTACCGTCACACTGTCTTAATAAATTGAAAAGATCTCTAAGATGAGATCAAGGCCCTAGAGCCTAACTAGACTATCCTATAGCAAAGACCCATATTATTTAGGAAGAAACCCAACTCACATGATTGCCAAACAATACTTCCATTTCACCTCATTAAATTAAAAACAAACACAATAAAACAACCCCCAAAAGAAAACCCACAACATCAAAGAGCAATCCTAATGAGATAGGATAAAAACCCAAAGATATTAGAATGTGGGTCATTGAGATTGGCATGGCTTTTCAAAAATTCCCTTAAGACTTAAGAGTATTAATAACTAACAAAAAAAAAAAATCACAAAAGTAAAGAACAACTTACTTACTGGCACCCAAGGATTTTGGCAAAAAATATAGACATGTTACGGTTCTCAAATCTTAAAGTTCATTCAGAAAACAACCCAAAAACTCCATTAAAAAAATATATATATAAAAAAAAAATAATAGTGTTAACAATTTGTAATATTAGAACAAATAAAAACCCAAATCTTTTCTAAATCTCAAAACAAAATTAAACTCTGAAAAAATCGCATAGTTAATATATAGGGGAAAGGTTCACCTCCAGTTTCCTCCCATTTTAAAAAAGATGAGTGACGTGTAAAAACAATGATCCAACGGTTAGGAAATTAGCCATTTGTGTTTTCAAAAATAGAAGCAAAAGCAAACCTTTTTTGAGATAAAAGTGCAGGAAGAAGGCATGGATACTTCGGAATCGGAGCAACGCAGTCAACGGCGGTCTTCGACGGCGCGTGGGTCGACGGGAAACTTCAGGCCGCGCGTGGAGGCACGTGAGGCTGAAGACGGACGCCGACGAAGAGATTTGCAGCGTCGGTTTCGCGAAATGATGGAGAAAAACTAACAGATCTCAAGGGAGCTAGCTTGCTGATTTTACCAAGCTTCTGTGCAAACAAAGAAGAAGAAGATCAGCAAAGGAAACATAATGCTATAAAAATTGTATTTAAAGTTGTAATGTTCTAACCTTAGTTGAAATGAAATTTGTTTATTTAAGAACTTCATTAGCTTGGCCTCCTATAAAAAATTTCTAGCACCGTCACTAGCACAAATCATGCAGGCCAGAGTAAGTTGACTGAGAGAGAGATACGTTCAGGGCCAAAATGTGAGAGAATGGTCCTTTTTAAAAAATAATTTAGCGATCTGTCTTTTTTTTTATTTTTCTCTAATTATTTAATGAAATGTCCCTATTTTAATACACTATTATAACAAAATTGAGATTTTTGTAAAATTTGGTATTCTCGTAATCGAGTTTTACGTGGTCTTTTGAATAGAACTTAACATTAATAATATTGAGTTTAAAAAAATATGAGTATTTTGTTAAATTATTTTAAAATAAAGATATTTTGCTAAATTATTTTCAAAAAAAATAGGTATTTTCCCATCTTGGTCATACGTTTGGGAGAGGGGGTGCGAGTTTGTTCGTGAATGTGAAAATGAAAGAGGAAAAAGAGAGGAAATAGCTTAGATGACCGGCCAAGAGAGAAATATGGGGATTGTGTGATTGAGAATAACCGGTTAGGAAGTAGCGTCAAGTGTAGGGTCCAAAAAGACTGGTTGGACTGTGTCTGCCTCTTCACGCAGACACGTTTCTTTTTTTTCTTTTTTTTACTGACACTTATTGTATTATTTATGGAACATAAACAGTACAAATAGACATATAAATAATATTTTTAATGTAAACAGTAATTTAAAAATTATTTTTTTATTATTTTCAGTTTTTAATTTTTAATAAAATAAATAATATTCAAACTCATATTAAATAGTACTTATTTTACTAAAATTGAAAAATTATTTCTAAAAGTATTGTAAATAAATAAATTAATTATTTAAAATAGTATAATAAAACTCATAAATAATATCAAAAAATATAATAAAATTATAATGCTAAAAATAAAATGAATAATAAAATATTTTTCATTTTTTATTTTTATTTTTATATAAACGTACACATCCATCTCTGTTTCTTTTTCTTTTTGTCGGTAAAAGTTGGGGGGTGCTATACCTTTTAAGGCCAGTCATGATGAATTAATTTGGTGAAGGATGTGCTCGTACACATGGGCCGCTTGACAAGCCACCCACCGTATACACTACACATTAGGCCTTGTTTTTTGGGCTTTGTCCGCTTTTCAGTCTTTCCCCTTCCTTTATATATAGCATAATCTTTTATTGGTTAAAAGAAATATATATATATATATATATATATGAGATAGGTTTAAATTACACCTTGTGTAACTCTTTAAAGTTACACCTTTTTTTAACCGTTGGATCTTCTTTTTTAAACCATTGGATTAAAGAAGATCCAACGGTTAAAAAAATACCTTCATTAATACAAATATTTTTATTAAAATCTCATTAATTACCCATATTTATTACCTTCTAAACCTATCTCTAAATCCAACAAAATTTGACATCTCTCTACGTTTCTCTCTCTCTATCTCCTCCTCCATTGCTCCTCCATCATTGTTCCACCTCCACAAGTTGCCGGCAGAAAAAAATATATATATATAAAAAAAAAAAAAAAAGCCAAACACTGTTTCTATGCATACAAAGCAATCCATATCTGTTAACTTTGGATCATGCATCCAAATCGAGGAGAACTTCTATTTTTTATTTTTTATTTCTAAAAAAAAAAAAAAAAGCTGAAAATAGGATAAATCTAAATTTTCTTACTTTTAATTATTATTATTTTTCCAAGCTAGTACTCATTATTTCAGTAAATTCAGATTCTTTGGTTGCCAAGTGCCGACAGGTGAATGATCATGGAGGAAATTATAGCCCTCAACAAACAAAAACTACTAATACCTTATAAAAGAGGGCAAGTTCGAAGTCTATACTACGTTAGAATTAAAGCCTGCATAGACATGGGTAAAAGAGAAGACAGAGTTCAGGTCAGAAATGAATCCGACTAAGTTAGAATCAAAGACTGCAGATAGACCAAGTAAAAAAGCACATGAATACAACGGTGTCTATACAAGGTTAGACTAATATGGTCATAATAATAATTTAAATTTTAAACAAAGTACTCACAAAAATAGAAACACTGCTCGGCTTGGGTTTTTTTTTTTTTTTTTTTTTTCCCCTGCCTGTAACCTGTGAAGGTGGAACAATGGTGGAGGAGCAATGGAGAAGGAGATAGAGAGAGAGAAACGTAGAGAGAGTGAGAGAGAGTTAGATCTCAAATTTTGTTGGGCTTAGAGATAGGCTTAGAATGTAATAAATGAGGGTAATTAATGAGATTCTAATAAAAATATTTGCAGTAATGAGGTATTTTTTTAACCGTTAGATTTACTTAAATCCAATGGTTTAAAAAATATGTAACTCTTTAGAGTTACGCAAGGTGTAACTTGAACCCATCTATATATATATAACGTAATCTCTTTGTAATTTACAATGTGAAATAGAGAAACATAGATAGTAAAGTGAAAGATAACAATGTATCTATATCAATAATAAAAGCAACCATTCAAATATAATTTCACCTTCATATTTCCTTTTCTTGTCTTTATATTCTCTTTATTTTACAACAGGTTCTACCTAGGAAAATTAAAGGTTTTTTTTTTTTTTTGAAAAGGAGAAAATTAAAGGTTATTTGTGTGAGATTACAACCTAAGTTTCTCCTAAGAATTGTTAATTTTAACATATAACTTATTTACTATCAGACTAACCCATGCTTACAAATTTTCTACTTATTTAATAGGTGGTGATATAAAGAATGGAAAGACAACACAATAGTACTCTAAAGATAGCCAATAAAGAAACTAGTTCAATACAAACAATATGGGAAAAAGATGATATGATAAATATAGAAAGAGAAAAAGATATAATAATGAAAGAAATTGAAAAAGAAAGACAAAAAGACAGTCTAATAGACTTAGTCAATAAAGAATGGAGACATAATAGTGCAGGAGAAAATGATAGACTAAAGAAAGAAATTGATAAGAGACTAAAATCAATTGAAAGATCTATGACAAAGACAAGATAATAGTTTAGCAGAATTAACTAAAAAGATAGATATTATTGAGTCATCAGAAAATGAGAAGACTAATAGACATACTAGAAATATTATTTGTCATAAATGTAAAGAATATGGACACACTAAAAAAAAATGTTGTAGACATAATAAAATTGCTAAAAAAATTAATAAATTAGATTTTGAAAAAGATATAATAAATAAACAAATGGAAATATTTAATGTTAATAAAAAAGAGAGATCAAGTTGACAAAAAGAAAGAACTAAAATCAACTAAACCACTTAAAGTCAATAATAGGAAAAGAAAACAAAAAGACATAATAATAAAATTGATAGACAACCTACCTAATCATTTAAAAGACAAAAAAAAATTTTTACTAAAATTGAAAGATTCTATAGACACATCTATTGCCTGTATTACGTGCAAAAAATATGGATATCATGTCACAGATTGTGGAAAAGAAGAAAAAACTAAGAAAGGAAAGACAAAAAAAAACAAGATGGAATAAATATAAAACCAGTAACTCTACAAGACTTAATGACATAAGTAAAAATGGTAAAACAAAAAATTAAAGAGGATAATTTCACAAACATATAAATGAACAAAATATTGCTAAAATTTTTAACTTGACAGGCTTTCCTATAACAGACATAATAATGACAGATTCCCCTTTAGAAAAAGAAATTTCACATGATAAAGAAATTGATCATAATAAACATAACATTCTAAGTTTAATTGACAGAGCTATTTTTCAAAAATGGCATACAGAAGTCACTCTAGTAATTAAGAAAGAATTCTCTTTGACAGAAGTTGCTTTGATAGATTCTGGAGTTGACACGAATTGTATACAAGAAGGATTAATACCTCTAAAATATTATGAAAAATCATCTGAAAGATTAACTCAGGCCAATGGAGAAAAGCTAATAATTAATTATAAATTACCTAATGTTCACATTTGTAATGACGGAATATGTTTTGAAACTGTTTTTGTTCTAATAAAAAACCTTTCTTCCAAATTCATTTTAGGTAATCCCTTTATGGCCTTACTTTACCCCTTTTTAACAATAGACGAAGGAATTAAAACTAATGTGTTAGGAAAAGACATATTTTTTTAGATTCATTTTACCACCTATCCCAAAAGAGATTTGTTCACTCGATAAATACTTCCATAATAAAAAAGATTGATAAGGAAAGAATTGACAGGAAAAGCAGGCATTTATTATTTTTAAAAACATAAATAATATATGAAAGAATTGTTAAACAATTGACAGACCCCAATTGAATCATAAAATAAAGCTTTTCAAACAATAGATTGAGACAAGTTCCAAAAGAACTTAAGCATTTTAAAAACACAATATGATGTGTACATGAAGTTACAAACATTGAAAGTGCACATAAAGTTGCAACAATTTGAAATTGCACTTGAAGTTGCAATAATCAACTCAAAATTAAAATTATGTGATAAAAGATACACATATCATGCCTCAAATATGTTCCTGCAATGTCAATATCGAGAATTTAAGTTCAAGAAGTATTCTGAACTAATTTAATTTGTTGAGTAAACATTAATGAGTCTATATTGAGAAATCACTAGTCATGCCTAACTAACTCCACACCATTCCCTAAAGTGAATGGAACTTCATTTGAAAGAAATGGAGTAAATGTAACTCATCTTAAAGCTTCTGACTTCTTTGAAAATATAAATTGTAAGTAGGGGTGTGCATGGGTCGGGTTGGGTCAGGTTGAGAGGATTTTTTGACCCAACCCACATAGGTCGGGTTGAACCCATGGGTTTGACAAATTATTATTATTATTATTAAATTGAGTAGAAAAAAATATTAATATTAATATATTAAAAAAACCTAAAGATTAGTATCAATGTAACTCCTTAAAAGCAAACAACAATAATGATTAAACAACAATAGTAATTTATTAGGATTTGTGTGAACTAATTGGCTTTTATATAGAATAAGAAGAACTAGTTGTTTAAAAAAATTTATTAATTATATAATATTATATATATATATATATATATTAAATTAGTATTAGTAGGAGGAACTGAGGAAATGTTGCTCTACAGCAAGTTTTTTTAAAAAATTATTAAATATATAATATATATTTAAATATATATAAGTGCCCTACAGCTAATTTTAAAAAAAATATTAAATATATAATATATTTTAAATATATATTAAATATGGGTGGGTTGAGTCAGGTTTGTATTTTTATGACCCAAACCCAACCCGACCCACTATAAAAAAAATTTGTAACCCAACCCAACCCACCAAGCCTTAAAAACCGACCCAACCCAGCGGGTTAGGTCGGGTCGAGTCTGGTTTGACGGGTCGGTAGGCTTTCTGCACACCCCTAATTGCAAGGTTGAGAATCTTATTGATGATCAAAATGATCACACAAATTAAATATTTCCTCTCATTATATCATCACATTATCCTATGTAAATTATGTTTGTATTTAAATTAATAAAGTTCAATTTACATTTAACATATGATCTCATTAATTAATTAGTCGAGGAAGACCCTATGATTCAAAAAATATCAAGAATTATTCTGACATACCTAGAAACCTATTCATTGTTCATGCCGATGGCTTGTTGACCATCCACTCACTACACTAGGAGACAAAATCTAAAAGCAATATCCTAAGGGATCCTTTGCTTTAGATTTAAAGGATTTTGTCCCACAAGTGATAAGCTTTTAGCTGCTAAGCCCCTTCCCTCTATATATACATATGCATACATCCATTGTAAAACACACTAGAAACCAGAGAAAAGATAGATATATATTTGCTATCAACAATATGATTTTCTTTTCTTTTTCTTTCCATTCTCCTTATGATCTTTGTGTATCTCTGCATGTTAATTGTGCAATACCATTATTCTACTTTGTATTCTGATTATTATCTATAATAGATTTAAATTTGCTTCATTATATGTTTATTTTCTTTCAAAGATTATAATCTGGTGTATATTTTTGCATATTTGAAAGAGACTTGGATCTTACTAATGGATTTAATTTCAAGATGACTAGAGAAAAATTTTGTCTAGTAGACAATGCAACAACGCATAAAATCCTTAAAGAAAAAAATATTTTCAAAAATTAACATTAATCAAAGTTAAGGTCAATGCCATATCTAGTTCATCAAACATAATTGAAGGCTCTGGATGAGCAAATTTCATGTTACCTAAGTGCACAAAATTTTGTATTGATGATGCTTTGTGTTCTTCTAAATCCAGGAGAAATTTACTTAGCTTTAAAGATATACATAATAATGGTTATTATATTGAAACTGATAATGAAGGCAGTGAAGAATATCTTTATATTACTTCAATAGTTTCAAGCCAAAAGCTTGTATTAGAGAAACTACATATTTTCTCTTCTAAGTTATATTATACTACTATGAGAACAATTGAAGCAAATGTTGCATTGCACCAAAAATGCTCTAACCCAAAGATTTTTATGCTTTGGCATAATCGTCTTGGACATCTAGGACCAACAATGATATGTCAAATCATTGAAAACTCTCATGGACACTCCTTAAAGAATCAAAAAAATCTTTCAACAAATGACTATTCATGTAGTATCTATTCTCGTGGAAAATTAATTATCAAACCATCACCATAAAAAATTGTTTATGCATCTCCATCTTTCTTAGAAAGAATTCAAGAAGATATTGGTGGACATAACATCCACCTTGTGAACATTCAATGTGTTATTATTTTGCAATTGTATTCAAATTTCATCACCATGACCACCAAATTTCCATTATCTTCAAAGCTACGATTATCATGCTTGACATTAGTTTTACATTTATCCTTGAAATTTGAATTGCATAAGAAATCTATATATGAATTGTTGAGGCTCAAAAATGGCCAAATACCACAGATGTGTTGACATCCCATTTTACTACCCGCATTTAACCTCACATGAAGGGTAAAAGGGTAATTTTGCATTGGAAATATGAATCTTGATTCTAGCCATTAGATCCTTAATCTCATTTCACCAAAATGATCTTGATATTGTAACAATTAAATTGACTAGTCATGAGCCCTAATCGGACCATCAGATTGGAAGTTATCATCAAATCAAGTTTTAATGGCTGAGATGCACTATCACAAATTGAGTCCGACTATATGTGATTATGAACAATTGATTTCAATTGGTTAGAAGTATAATCAATTTGAGATTGATGATGTGTCATAATTTGATTGGTTAGGACTACATTTTATGGTAGGGTTGCACACACCTAATTAACTAGATAGTTAAACATTAATTATTCAATGAGTAATATGTGCAATTATCTTTTAATTAGAGTAAATTTGTAACTAATTAAGTCTAAAATGGGAGTGATTGGACCCATTTAATGTTAATTGTGAGCTAATTTGGGACCTATTAATGTTAATTGTGCTGAAACCATTTTCTAACAAATGACCTCTGCTCACCATTTCATCAATATCTCTCAGAATGTTTTGAATCTGTGAATGGGATTAATTTTCCCAGAAACTACACATCTAGGGCTTCAATTTGAGCACAAGAATGAGACAATTCCGATCAGAATTGAGTTAGTTGTGATTTTTCGAAATTAGTTCTACAGGCTGTTACGGCAGTTACAGGAAAACCGAACTTTGCTTGCTCCTCACTCTCATCAACCTCCACATTTAATACACCAGATTTCCCCAAAGGCTAAAATGAGGTCTAGGTTCATGATTCTTTGTCAACCCTCATTAAATGGTTTTCCATTCATATTTCCTCCACCACTACTATATAAACCCCCTCATCTCCTTCATTCCAAGAAAAAAAAAAAAACCTCATCTCTTCCCCTCTCTTGAGTTCTAATGAAGTTAAATAATCTTGTCATATCTTGGTCTTCTTGAGACTTAAGATATTGAGTGAGATTCACTCTTCCTCTCCTAACTTTTCTTCTCCTCCACCCTTAAGACCTCTACCAAGAGTCTCCTCCTCCACTATATGAATCTTGTATGAAAGTATAATTTATTTCCCTAACATGATAGTAACTATTTAATTCTCTTGAATATGTTTGAATGTTCTTAAATGTTCTTATGTGTTCTTCATATGTTCTTGGTTGTTCATCACATGTTCATGCATAACACTAGCTTCGATCTTAAATCTACATCAAAAACATAAAAAAGATGTTTGTTTAGTAATTTTTTTA
This sequence comes from Quercus agrifolia, assembly GCA_029955455.1. NCBI lineage: Eukaryota > Viridiplantae > Streptophyta > Magnoliopsida > Fagales > Fagaceae > Quercus > Quercus agrifolia. The sequence goes on from JARQAD010000002.1 coordinate 10,192,143, forward strand.
AATTCTTGAATCTAGGATATCACCATCTACACACATTCACTAGAGTTTATTTTTCAATCCAAATGTCTTGCTTAATAAATTGAATTAGGCTTTATCACATGCACACACATTAAATTCAACATGCAAATTGATTGATAACATATTGGATGATGTGATATGAATGTTGGCCACCATAATCTAGAAAACCGATTTCACCGGGCAAGGTGGGTGCCTAACACCTTCCCACCTTGTAACATAGTCTCCGAACTTAGATCAAAGGTTAGTAGATCAAATGCTTATCTATGTAATTTTCGATTTTTAGATTGTAACTAAGAAACAAAGTCATGTAATTTTCCTATGATCAATGTAAATTCAATTTCAAATTAATAAAATGAGGAATTTTTCAATTATGGTTTTCTTATTTTTCTAATAATTAAATAAGTGGTGACTCCATTGTAAAACACTTCATCTAAAGGGAAAAATATAACTAGTCGAATCTCCATTTTGAAAGGCAATAACACGACCCCATCCATTCACGTAGTTTTGGCCCAATATCCTATAAAAACAAGCCGAGGGCGCAATCTCTCACAAGATGGTCAAAATTTTCAGCAAATTATAATTGTTCGTATGCTTTATATACATCCATATTAGCACCGTGTCTCACTTACCAAGCTGAGGTGAAACATGGATAATTGTAGCCTTAGAGTCAACCGAATACACATAAAATTAAGCAAAGAAAATACATGAAAAATTATTTTTCAACCATATACATCCAAATTTAATGAAAAATTATTTTTCAACCACAATACAACGATACAATGTCAATGATTTCTTTTATTTAGTATGCTACAGCTTCATATTAGCATCAATGTTAAAAAGTTTTAAAAAGTCAACCTACTTGGTAAACAAACCCACTAGCAAAGAAAATACAGTAATTAGTTTAAGAATCATACCTTTGAAAAATCAAATTCAATTTACTCAAAATGGAGAGACAAGAAAATAGATGTGAGAGGTGATCAGATGGATCAAATTTGGGATTTTTCTCTTGGAAAAAGAGCTATGGACTGAGTGAGGGTGGAGGGGAGGAATTGGGTTTCTAGTGAGAGAAGAGGAAAAGAGAGATGGATTTGATTTCAATGATGAGGAAAGTGAAGGAGATCAGCGAGGGACAGGAGTGAAGGAGAGGGAGAGTGATTGAATGAGAAGGATACTCATAAAACATGAGAACATATTGTTTTCAAGGTTTAAGTTGCTATGGAACTCGATGTTAGAAATTTTGAATTCCACTTTATTTTTCTTTTAAATTTGTAAAGAACTCGAGTTTTTGAATATCAAGTTCAACTATAAAAAATTTGCAAAGAACTCGAGTTTAGTTATACCGAGCTCTACTTTAACATTGGAGGTAATGCAAATCTCTCTTTCTTTCTTTTTTTTGATTCTGAAGATTAATATATTACTCACATTAGAATTCAAGTGATTTCTTGTTTCCTATTCGCATTTTCCCTCTAGTATCCACATTGCATCTCCTCTAATAGTAAATTGTTGGGAACTAACTCTTTGTTGGACTGACTGGTAATTGGTGGTCTTCAAAGGAAACTAAATTTACATAAGATTGTATTGCCGTTTATTGACCCTTGATTTTGAGTAGTTGGTAATGGATATATATTGATGTAAATGAACTAGCTAGTTGTGTTATTTAAAGTGATAGAGTGAGCTAGGCTGCGGGTTCCATTCCATCTCATTTTACTCTCTATTACTTTTTTTTTTTAATCTCCTTCACCTATTATTATATTTGCATCTCCTCTCTCTCTCTCTCTCTCTCTCTCTCTCTCTTATACCTACCTAGACTTAATTTTTTTTTTTTTTTTGAATGTAAGATAGAAATACCTAGATATGATTGAATATTTGTAGTTATCTCAAAAAAAAAAAAATTATATGAAAAATGTTTCTGTATTTTTGTTACTTTAAAATAATAATAATAATTGGCGTATTATACTCGTACTATACACATTTTGTTCTTTTTCCATATTCGTATATTTTTGCCAAATTTTTTAAACATACATTTTGTGAAAGATGCTGAGTTATACATGTTCGTATAATTATCATATCTTACACATATATACCATATATTGCTAACTATGCTAATATATATGTAGTTATACTCTAGTTAAATAATGTATTATAAACCTAGTGTAAAATACTAATATTACTATTTTCATGTGTGTTCTAATAAGTATTACTGTTTACTCAAAAAAAAAACTTAACGTTCTATTTGCAAAGATATTGTAATAAACGCATTATTTTCAATTTGAAAGTTAAAATTTTTGTAAATATGTTTTTTTTTTTTTTTTTGAGAATACCGTAAATATGAAAGTTATAATTCCATAATAATCACAACCCATAACATTATACTCCTATAAGATAACAAAAATTTAAAACCAATCTAAAAGTCAAGCCTTATCACATATATTTGAACATATCTCATATCTTATAAGTTATAACAATAAAGGAAAACACTGTTATAAAAAAATAAATAAAGTAAAACACTAACTAAAACGTATTGCTGTAAAACACAAACTGAAAAGTTTATAGTGCATTCTCAATATATATATATTATAGTGAAACACTGAAACGTATTGCTAAAGAATATTTATTTATTAATTAATTAAAATTTTAAACATTCTAATTAAAAAATTAAAATCTTAAACCCCAAATTAAAAACTAATGCTACCAAACACATATCCCAAATTTGCAATGTTGTTGTATGCTTCAAAAAACGAAATTTGTTGTAAGTATGTGCCTTATGGATCCTAATGCCGTAATTATCATTGTTAGCTTAAAAAAATGCTAAAACGTTTTAGCGTTTTTTTAAGTGACTAACAATGAGAGTTAACTAGTGATAGTTAACTATGTAACTATCACTAATTTACTACTAAAAATTTACAAGTTGCTGTTCCAATGAATGAGATTTGTGCGACTGTAACAAGATACTAAATGAGTGTTTGAAATTTATTTTATGATTATTAATTCATCAATACCCATGTAGTGAAATTTGTAATAACCTTAGCATTAATCTAAAAGAATTAATTTTATTAGGATGTTCTGAGGATTAAATATCACTTGGTAAAAGTTAAAGGTCATAATACAAAGATTATAGTATTAATATCAATAAATTTTATCGTAAATGTTTCCGTATTTTTGTTACAAATTTTTTTAAAAATGTATATCCATACTCTACATGTATCTTCTTCTTTTTTTTAATTCTATGTTCTATCTTATTTGCTTTTACGTATTTTTTTATCTATTTTTATATTTAAATTTTATTCTTTTTTATAGGTAATTATATTCTATTGATTTTAGGCTTTGTTGATAATATTTTAGATAGATACAATTTTAGAAAACACTTATTATAGGTTGCATGTTTTGTTAAAATACTTATTGTTATTTTATTTAAAGAGGGGATCATCCTAAAAGAAATAATTCCTATTTATTTATGAAGAGGGGATCATCCAAAAAGAATTAATTCAAAATTTAAGATTAAAAAATAAATTGTACTTGTACACCTAAAAGAAATTTAATTTTTATTTCTTATTTTAATATTTAAATTATTTGTTTTTAGTGTTGATTTTATTCAAATGGTTATAAGTTATATCACACATTCTAACTTAATAATAAATAAAAATATAATACAATAACTTAATGTAACATTTTAACTTACTAATAAATAAATATAACATCCTAACTTAAAGTAATGTTTGTAATTTATTGTGCTTTAGCCTTTAAGAACACTTTTTTTTTTTCAAATAAAAAAAAACACAAATATTAATATTACACGTGAAAAAATAATGAATTCAATAATTGAAACCGTTGAAAACAAAATTAAGCCAAAATTCCAATTCATTAATGAAAAAATATCCAAATTTCTGAACTTTAAAAAAAATGAAAATAGAGTTGAGTAAAGATATACTTCCATAGGAATTTGGACGGATGGATATAAGAACACTTTTAGATCCTTATTTTTCTCTCATATCCAATTTCATGTTTAATAGCAAATTTTGCTTTTAATTAAAGAAGATAGATTACATGGAACAAAGCACCAAACAAAAACCATAACAAATTAAATCCACGTAAAATAAAATATTGATGTCAACAACAAAAAATCATGTGATAAGAAAATAAAAAATACAAATATATTGTTTGCTATATTGACCTCTTGAAAAAATACTAAAGGGTGCAATCAAACATAGAATTTCAGCCTATTTATAAAACTTGTTGATAAAAATCATATAATATATAATAAAAAGGCAACAAATACACAAAATCTATTCAATTTGATGAAAGAAAAAAAAAAATACCTGCAAGGTTGTAGGTAGGGTAGAGAGAAGAATGGAAAAATACAGTAAATAATTGTAAGGTACATAGTAGAAAGAAAAATACTTTAAAAAAATGTGTGTATATATAGAGAGAATTTCAGGTTGTAAAAAAGATGATATAAACAAAAAGAAAGAGTTTAGGTGAAACTCAAAAAATCTATGATGACATAAGATGCAAATTTATCCACAAAAAAGAAGAAGAAACGTAGTAAAAGAAAAGATATTTTTGTTTCAAGTTTTTTTTTTTTTTAATTCTATCTTTTTTCTTTCACGTATTTTTCATCTCTCTTTTTTATTTAAATTCTATCCTTTTTTATATATAGGTAATTCTATCCTATTGATTTTAGGCTTTGTTGATAACATTTTAGATAGACACAAATGTAGTTGTAGTTGTAAATCAAATACTACTTTCTTTTTTTACTTGATTATTAGGAAAAAGATGACATAAAATGCATATTTATCCAAAAAATAAAAAGGAACTTAAAAAAATTAACAAAAATGATAAACACTAAATTAATATTGTATAGGAGAAATTATACACAACGTGTTAATATTCTTTTGTTTGTTTTTGTGTAATTCTATCTTATTTGCTTTATTTTATGTATTTTTTATTTATTGAAATTCTTTCTTTTTTTCTAGGTAATTCTATCCTATTTATTTTAGGCTTTGTTGATAATATTTTAGATAGACCAACCAACTAAATTTAATATCTTTTTAAAATTTTAGAAAATACTTATTGTAGGTTGCACGTTTTGTTAAAACACTTACTGCTATTTTATCCAAATAAATTAATTAGAATAAATATTGTAAAATATAAGGATTAGATGGATTAGATGAAGAATTTGGATTGTAATCAAATTAAGATTTTTATCAACTTAGAAATTATAGGAGAATAAAAATTGTATATATTTTTTCTTAATACCATAATATGATAATTATGATGATAATAATAAACCACCATTTATCCCAAAAATAAATAAATAAATAAATAATAGCTAATGTTTATATTCTTGGAAAAACACAATTTCGACTGGGTCTATAAGTATCTACTTGAACTTAATTTTGAGTATATACGCAAACACTGTTGCTCTTGCTCTACGATTGTATCTCTTTCTGAGTGATCAGCCATGGATGTTGTGCGATGCTCTTCCTCTCTTCTTCAACGTCTGTCAATAGATGATCTTCCCGAATGTTTGTTGATTGAAATCCTGACCCGGCTGCCTCTGAAATCTATATTTCAATGCAAGTGCGTCTCACGCCGATGGTGCTCTCTAATCTCTGCTCCTTCTTTCGCTTACATTGTTCACAGGCTCCGCTCTTCTTCAATATTGCAACGACCCTCTACCTTGCTCATCAGCCACTACATCGATGGTGTGAGGCAGGTCCTCATGACATCGGAGGAACCCGAATTCAAATCTCTAGCCTCTTCAATGAACCAATATTACATTAATAGCCGCTCAGTTTCGCTTGACATTGTTCACGCTTCGTGTCATGACTTGCTTTTATGCACCCAAAAGGAATTGAAAATGTTCAGTGCGGTGGTCTGCGATGTTGTGTACTATGTGTTAAATCCAATTACAAGGCAGTCGATAACGCTTCCTCCCCTACGTCGTCCTAGCAATGCTAAGATTGGATTCATCTTCCGCCGCTGCCATGATCAGCAGCAATTCAGTTATAGGGTGATGTGCATTCCTAAATTTGAGTGTGAATCAACAGAATTCAAGGTATATATATTCTCGTCCGACACAGGCAAATGGAGTGAGTCAATAGTGTCGTGTCCGCCGGGGTTTCACTTTACTGACTATGCGCATTCCTACGCTGGTGTTCCCTATCAAGGTTTGCTTTTCTGGTGGAGTTTGGATGGGCACCTTGTTGGGTTTGATCCGTACACCAGCAAATGCCGTCGAGTCATCTATAAACCCGAAGATTTCGCACCGAACCATAGAATTCAGCGCCTTGGTGTTTGTAATGGTGCCTTGAGAATATGCCAACTTGCAGTTGCAGGTCCTCCTTATGCTGATGATGGATTACTTGTTTGGGAGTTGAAGGACCATGATAAAGAATGTAAATGGTCTTTAGAACACAAGGTGTATTTCAACCAAATGGGTGCGGAAAATCCTGGGCTAACAGAATGCCTAAAACATATATCTATAGAGTCATTGCTAGGCTATCATCCGTATGACAGGGATGTTGTGTATTTGATTCTTGCAACTATGGTTGTATCACTCAACTTGAGGAGAAAAACAGTGGAAATGGTCTGTGATTTTCAGAGGCCTTCCCCGTTTTACAAGGCTGTAAACGTCTTCGACTTTGTTCTTCCTTGTTGGCCAACTCCCATTCCTTCTTCTCCCTTAAAAGAATGAGAAGGCTACCCAATTATTCTGACACTTCGATCTTAGGCTATGATTTGCTTACATTATGCTATGCTATTGTATTTTCTGTTTTTTTTTTTTTTTAGTTACTGTTTCGAATTTGTTATATTAATAATCAATTATTTCGTAATTTAGTCTTGTGGTGATTTTGTAAACTTAGATATATACTTGTTCTGGCTTTACATTCAACAATTAATGGATATCACAGGCAAGACGCATGGTTTTGTTAGTTTTTCTTAGAAGAAGAGAAACAAAAGCACAAACACTATCCATAAATATAATTCAGGTCTGGAGTAAGCAAGATGAAGGTCGTCACAACCCAATAGAGGAACTGATCTATAGATGCAATGAAGATTTGCAAATATATTTATAAAATTATTTTTTAACTAACCTGTTTTGTTTACCCTATATCATCTCATGCTTTACATGGGTTAGTAACCAGAAAATTGGGGTAGGGAAGTGAATATGTTTAGGAAATTGCATCTGTTTGTTATTTAGTTTCATTGTTTTATTGTTTTGACGAAAATCAAAAATGGGTTTGGTTTTGTGATCTTAAATTAGTGTTCCATCTATATAATTGTAAATAGAGGATCCTCTATTGAAATTAGTGTTCAAGTAAATTCGAGACCAACCCTTAAAAATTAACCCCACGTCTATTGCGTTTGTAGCAAGCCATTCTTATCTGTTTAACTTGGTTACTAAAGGGTACAGTGGAAAGGATCTAAGGACTAAAACAAAGGGGCTTTATAATCTATTTTTAACATCGGTATTAAGTTATCATAGGCAGATATTCTTAGTACAAAATCAATGCCATTGAAATAATTAGATATATACTTGTTTACTAAAGGATACTGTTTCGTATTTGTTATATTAATAATCAATTATTTCGTAATTTAGTCTTATGGTGATTTTGTAAACTTAGATATATACTTGTTTTGGCTTTACATTCAACCATTAATAGATATCACAGGCAAGACGCATAGTTTTGTTATTTGAGAAGAAAGTAAGCGAAATTTTATTAAAAAGATTAAACTAAATCAGATTGGAAGGCAGACTCCAGATCACAAGGTAGTTCTCTTCTACCCATACAATAGTATCTACAGTAGAAACTGCTCTTCTAGCTGAACCATGAGTCAACTTATTCCCTTCCTGACGAACATGCTGAAATTGACGCTGTCGTAAGGAACAACCAAGCCTCTTAGACTCCTCAATAACCTGCCCAAACAATGTATTGCAATGACCAAAACACCTTAGAGCTTGAACCACTCGGAGACAGTCACCTTCAAAAATGACATCAAACAAACTAAGCTCCCTAGCCAGCATCACAGCTCGCCCCGCAGTCAAAGTTTCGGCCAACTCAACCAAATGAAAGGACTCAATCCTCTGACTTAAGGCAGCAATAATGCTACCTGAATGATCCCTAAACACCACACCTATCCCAACAAAGCTCGTTCCATCAAAAATGGCAGCGTCAAAATTAGCTTTATAGCTAGCTTCAAGTGGAGGGGACCAGCGAACAGGAGGACGACGGGCAGGCAGCTGCTGCTCCCTATGATTAGCATCCCAGAACTCCTGAACAAGCACCTTAGCTCTGTCCCCCAATCTCGTGCAGTTGCCAGGTTTGCTGTTGCTCCCTTAGTTTGTTCCACCTCTGCCATAAGCACCATGCTACCGTAGCAAACAGAGCACACCTAAAACTAGACCCCTCGCTAAACAAAACCTCCAAGAGCTCAAAGAATGACCTGCAATCCTTCTTAACCAAGAACAGAAACCCCGGGTCAGATAGCCAAACTGAACGGGCTTGATCACAAAGCCAAAGTCAATGCATCAAGGATTCCTGGTAATCACCGCAACCATCACAAAGATCATTGATAGGAATATGCCAAGTTTTCAAATTCAACTTGATAGGGAGAGAATCTTTCGCAGCACACCACAAAAAATGTCAAATTTTATTTGGGACTCTAAGCTTCCAAATTTTCTTCCACGCCATCTGCGCATTACTTGGTGAAGAAGAACTCGGCAAAGAGAGGTTTTCAACTTCAACTAGCATACAATAGGCACTCTTCACACTATACACACCGTCTGGAGTTAAAAAAGGCCATATCAAAATGCCTTCAACCCAGCCCTCACTCACATAAATCCTTCCAATCATCTCGGTTTCCCAAGGGAGAAAACAGCTAGCCAATTTACTAGGATCCCAAATCCTAGAGTTAGGGAAGAATAAATCACTGACCCGGGAAACAGATGGACCAATTTTCAGAGATACAATTCTACTATTTGCGGGATCAGGCAGCCAACGATGATGCCAAACATCAATTTTTTCACCATTCCCAACCCTCCAAATTGCACCTTTATGGATGACTTCACGAGCCAGCAAGATACTCCGCCACGCATGAGAGCACTTTGGATGAACAGGAGCCTCCAAAATGCAACCGTTAGGAAAAAACTTAGCACTAAATACTCTATAAAGTAAAGTGTCTTTGTGATGAATAAGACGCCACACCTATTTAGCCAACATAGCATTTTTGAACTTTTGGAAATCCCTAAAACCCATACCCCCAATAGATTTAGAAGAACAGAGAGAACTCTAATTAACCTAATGAATCTTCTTTGAATCACCATTACCCCACCAAAACTTTCTGATCATTGCCTCAATAGCTTTACAAAGACCAACCAGGAGCTTAAAAACACTTATAGAATAAATAGGGATAGATTGAACCACTGCCTTAATCATAACTTATTTGCCCGCCCGAGATAAGAGTTTTGCCTTCCACCCCTACATCCTAGCCCAAATCCTCTCTTTAACTTGAATAAAACATGTAGTCTTATTTTTGCCAATAAATAAAGGAAGCCCCAAATATTTCTCATAATGCCTAATGGCCGGAACATTAAGTGTCACTTTGATAGCTTCCTACGAAGCCTCATCCGTATTTTTGCTAAAAAATAGAGTTGTTTTTTCCTTATTTATCATCTAACCCGAAGCAGCTTCATAATAAGCAACTCCTTGATTTTATTACACTCATCCAAAGTAGATCTACACAGGATTAAATAATCATCCGCAAAAAATAAATTGGTTAGTTTGGGTCCATTTCGACATAAAGAAAACCCCTAGATTTCACCTCGTGCAGTAGCATTGCATAGCAAAGCATTTAACCATTCTGTACAAAATAGGAACAAATAAGGGGAGAGAGGATCCCCTTGTCTTAGACCTCTTGAAGGTGTGATCATACCCTTCAGTTCTCCATTGACAAGGATAGAATAGGACACTATGGTTATACACTCCATAATCAAATCCACCCATGAATCCTAAAAGTATAATTTGAGAAGAATTCTTTCAAGAAAACATCATTCTACTCTATCATAAGCTTTGCTCATATCCAACTTCATAGCCATGAACCCTTTCTTCCCTGTGCAACTAGTCTTCATATGATGCAGAGACTCAAAAGCAATTAAGATGTTATCAGTTATCAATTTATCTGTAATAAAAGCACTTTAGGTCTCTGAGATAATAGAATTAAGCATAGGCTTGAGGCGGTTAACAATCACCTTACTAATGATCTTATAGATCACATTACAGAGGCCTATAGGTCTAAAATCATATACCTTTTCTGGATTATTAACTTTAGGAATTAAAGTAATGAAGGTATGATTAATAGATTTCAAAATGGAACTAAAATTTAAACTAGAGAGAACAACCTGAGTAATATCCATACTAACATCAATCCAATAAGTCTGAAAAAATAAGGGAGGCATACCATCCAGACCTGGAGCTTTGAAAGGGGCCATCTCCCTGATTACTGTACTTACCTCCTCACTAGTATAGGGTTTACCAAGTTCAGCTCTCATCTCTACAGTGACCATTATCAGAACCCCCTTCAAGATACGGTTAAGATCATAAGGGTTTAAAGAAGTAAAAAACCGGGAATAGAAGTCAGTCAACATGGCCGAAAAAACATCTTCATCCTCCTGCCACATCCCATCCCCATCACGTAGTCCCCTTATGAAATTCTTCATCTTCCTTTTGAGTTTCTATTCCATGGAAAAATCTCATATTCTAATTCCCACTCTTTAACCGTTGAATACAAGACCGTTGCTACCACATCTTTTCTTCTTTATCCAAAAGGTCATTCAAGTCCTTCTTCAGCCAAACCATTTCCTCATGATCACCAGTACTAACCGAAGCCACCTCTACCTTCCATAAACAATCCTTTACATACTTAATATTCTTTTTCACGTTACCAAAATTTACTCGACTCTAAACCTCCAAAATTTTCTTATACTTATTCAACTTCTTTGTAGCAACAAACATTGGTGTTTCCTCCAAAGAACAATCCCAAGCTTTAGTGATAGCCTCCCTGCACCCAGATTCAGATACCTACGTAGCCTCAAAGTGAAAAGGTTTTCGATGCCATTTTTGGTGCTCCCCATTTCCATTCAGAGACAACAGAATTGGTCGATGTTCTCAGGTGAAGCAATTCAAATGTTTTACCCTACCTATAGGAAACTTAGTCAACAGGTTTTCGATGCCTCAAAGCAAAAAGGTTTTCAAAGCCATTTTTTATGCTCCCCATTTCCATTCAGAGACAACAGAATTGCCGATGATCTCAGGTGAAGCAATTCAAATGTTTTACCCTACCTATAGGAAACTTAGTCAACAGGTTTTCGATGCCTCAAAGCGAAAAGGTTTTCGATGCCATTTTTTGTGCTCCCCATTTCCATTCAGAGACAACAAAATTGGTCGGTGATCTCAGGTGAAGCAATTCAGATGTTTAACCCTACCTATACTCATAGTTTGCAACCCCCTATCCAATCTCTCCCAAATCAACTCTCCCTTTCGCCAACCATACCAAGTATAATCTGGCCTTGAGTACCCTAAACCCACAAAACCACAATGATTTAGAACCACACAAAAATCTTGCATTAAATTATAAGCCCTAGGAACCCCTCCTTGCTTATCTTACACCTCAAGCAACTCATTAAATCACCAAAACAACACCATGGGAGTTTTGGTTTTGAGCTCAACAATCTTAACATATTCCATCCCTTGCTTCGGTGGCTTGTATTAGGCTCGCCATAGAACCAAGTCAATCTCCATGCATTTTCTGAACCACCATGAACAATAGCATCAATATGGTGATTTGAAAAACTATCCATCCACACATTAAGACTTGTTTTCCAAAGAAGGGCCAAACCCTTTCCCCTACCCTCAGATGGTACTGTGAAACAACCATTAAACATAATCCTATCATGAACCCAATTCATATGCTCCTTGTTTGACCATGTTTCAAACAAAAACACAATCAAGGGATCTTATGCTTGTACTATATCGACAAGCTCCTGAACTGCACAACGATTCCCAAGCCCCCTGCAATTCCAAGCTAAGAGTTTTATGGTTGTCGGCGGTGCTGATCATCAACCTCAACCATTAATTCCTACTACCACTTTCTTCCTCCATCTCCTCAACAAAATTCTGCCTTTTATGTTTGGATAAAATTGGTTCCCTCAATTCTTTTGATACACTTGATGTTCTCAACAACCTAGTGAACTTTGTTACTGATGGAGATTGTTTGCATGGCTCTGTCTAAGTAAACAAACTTTTTAGAAAAAAGGCTCAACCAACTACCCTAGACCCCATCCCACCTTGCTGAACTGCAGACTCACCCTCTCGGCCCTCCCCTAAATTATCAAACCGAGTCAACTCGTTCTCAATATCATCCAATTGTGCCTGAAAGTCCTAAGAAGAGGAAATAGCAGGCTGCATAAACTCCACATCATTCGGAGAACAAAAGACCTCAAAACCCATACCAGCCCCTCCTTACTCCTTTGGAAAAGTTTCTTGAACTATCTATGGTGCGTTAATAGTTGGGGCTCGCTGCTCTTCTCTCCCCTCGCTCACTAGTTTAGTGCTCAACCCAATCCGCTCCACACCATCGTCCCCCCCCCCCCTCCCCCACTGGAGTTCATCTCGGTTTCCTTGATGACTTCCTTCTCATAACCAGCAACACGAACCAGCGTTTTCTTCGCGATATTTGGAGTGGATGCCGGTAGCCATAACCCGAATTGTTGATCACCTTCCTTCAAAGCCCCCTTCCTTTTCTACCATACTTAACAGTCTTTATCGTGGTGAGTAATACGGCCCCATTAATAGCACAAATTAGGCAAACGTTCGTGTTCAAAACTAACTCAACTCTCCTCTCCATTGCTCAAACCAATTTTCCTCCCCCTGGTGAGTAGTTCTGTAATATCAACTTGTACCCTAACCCACATAAAATTGCTGCCCTTATAATCATCACTACCCACACCACTATTAATCACTTCGCCTGCTGCCGAAGCAATATCACTAGCCACCCTCATGTTCAAACAGCCTAACGAAAGGTCATAGACCCGAACCCAGAAGCACGCTTTATCAAATTCCACTCCCTTCACATTAGTGTGTTTCTGAATTCACTTCAAAGCCAGCAAAGATTTATCAGAAGACCATGGCTACAATTTTTTACTCAAACTGTTTGATTGAATTCTTTGTACTAGTAGTTATTCATATACCACTCTCTTAATTCTGCCCTCTATAACTAACTACTCATAGCTATCACCAACTATCACTAACCTACTTAACTAACTCCTATCACCTATCACCTATCAATGTAACTAACTCCAACAAAATTCTATGGTAGCAACTATCACACTACGGCAGCAACTACTGGAGTACACAAGGTAATTATAGAAAGTACATGTACAATGATCACAGTAATCCTAACACTCTCCATAGCAGAATCACTCCGATGGACAAAGACGTGATCTTGTTTAAGCTTGCGACAAGGAAACAGAAAAAACAAAAGCCTCACTTAAGGAGTAGGCACTTATTCTATAGACGGCAAGGGTTGCGAGAGACCCTAGGTCAGAGACACTATTAGACGCATAGTTTTGTTAGTTTTTCTTAGAAGAAGAGAAACAAAAAAACTACCAAAAATTGATCTATAGATGAGGGTCATCACAACCCATAAATATAATTCATGTCTAGAGTAAGCAAGATGAAAGTTGTCACAATCTAGTGGCAGAGCCACTTGAGGATCGAGGGGGGGGGGGGCTAGCCTTGGCCCCCCAAAATTTTTGAAAAATGTTTTTAAAAAATTTGGAAATATCCTAAATAGTTTGAAATTTCTTAAATATCTTTACCATTTTGGCCCCCCATACCTGATAATATACATATATATATATATATATATATATATATATATATATATATATATATATATATATATATATATATATATATATTAAGAAAGTCTAAAAATAAAAACAATTTTTATTTAAATAAAATACAATTCACAAATACATGTCAACAAATTACAATAATTACACATTTAGCATCTTTAAAATAAACACATAGGTATTTTAACAATTACCTCAACAAATAAAAGGTAAAAAATTCTAATTTTCATCTCAACACATCCAGAGCTTACTTGTACACAATAGAAAAATTGAAAAGTTTGAAACTTCATCTCTCCCACACGGCCACACAGTTGCAGTCTTGCGGAAACAATCTTTCTTACACATGTGACTCTCTCTCTCTCTCTCTCTCTCTCTCCGTTGAGGACTTGGCCTTTGCGTTCTTCTTCTTTTTCTTCTTTCAGACTTTCAGTTCTTTCTCTTTGCCTTCTTCTCGCCACTACCTCTGCCTTCTTCTTCTTTCTTTTTTTATCTTTTCAGATTTTAGTTCTTTGCTTTTGATCCGTTTCTTTAAAAGTAAAAGTTTTGCCCCTCAATTTGTGAGTGAAGCTTCCATGCTTGCGCTTGTGCTTGTGTAATGTGTAGTGCCCTATCTAAGCCCTTAAGACCAGCTAACCCATAAGTTTTTAACACTTTCCAAGTATTTGTATTTTCTTTGTTTTAATTTTTTTATTTTTCTTTCCATTGCTTTCTTTTTTAAATTCCTTATAATATTTTATTTATTATTATAATAATTAATATATTATAAACAATATATACACATGTGTTTAGTTGTTATTTATTATATATTTTTATATATTGACATTTGAATGATTGTTTAATTTTCATTAAATATACTTTTATTTATATATATTCGGTTATGAAGTATTATACATTACTATTTTACATTTCATATGCACCCAAAATAAAATTATATATGGCCCCTCAAATATAAATTCCTAGCTCCGCCACTATCACCACCCAATAGAGGAACTAATCTATAGATGCAATGAAGACTTGTATATATCTTCTATACCACTAATAAGAGGATTCTCCTGATTTGTCTTCAATTTTTTACATACCAAAATATTCTTCTAAAATAACATACCCTTTAGTTTTTTTTTTTTTTTTTCCCTACCAAGAAAAAAGAAAAAAGAAAAAAGGCCTAAAAGAGTACTATTTCATGTACAAATTCTAAAATAACATACCCTTTAGTTTTTTTTTTTTTCCTATAAAAAACAAAAAAGGTTAAAAATGTACTATCTCATGTACAAAAAGGAAAAAAAAAAAGTTATTCTTATTTGTATTCAAATGTTTGATATCTATCTGTATTTATTATCTATTTGAATTCAAATAAGCTTATCATAAAAAAAAAAATACAAAATTACTTCTTCCAAAACAAACCCACTACCTCACTTAAAAACTACTTATTTTTATTTCGTATTCAAATGTCTGATTCCTATCTATATTTGTTATCACTTTGAATTCAAATACTTCAATTATGTTTTAGGTTTTTTCCTTTATCTTCTTCATTCTGCCTAAAATTTAGAACACTATTTCTATCTCATTTTTCAACATTATTCTATGTTACCTTATCTTTCTTTCTTTCTTTTTTTAAAAAAAATACAATATATCACTTTTAAACATTATAATACTAAACAAAACAAAACAAAAAAAAAGTATTATTGCACACACAAAAGCGTTAGTAATGAATCTAGTATATATTTAATTATTGTTTACCCTATATCATCTCATGCTTTACATGGGTTAGTAACCAGAAAATTGGGGTAGGGAATTGAATACGTTTAGGAAATTACATCTGTTTGTTATTTAGTTTCATTGGTTTAGGAAATTGCATCTGTTTGTTATTTAGTTTCATTGGTTTGATGTTTTGACGAAAATCAAAAATGGGTTTGGTTTTGTGAACTTAATTAGTGTTCCATCTATATAATTGTAAATAGAGGATCCTCTATTGAAATTATAAGTGTTCAAGTAAATCCGAGACTAACCCCTAAAAATTAACACCCACGTCTATTGCGTTTGTAGTAAGTCATTCTTTTCTGTTTTACTTGGTTACTGGAGGATACAGTGGAAAGGATCTAAGGACTAAAACAAAATGGCTTTATGATCTATTTTTAACATTGATATTAAGTTATCATACGCAGATATTCTTATTACAAAAACAATGCCATTGAAAATAATGTTGAAATTAAAGGAAAGTTGAAGAGAGAATCGGAAATGTGAGAGAACAAGAGAGACTATTTCCTCAGGATAAAGCTCTAGTGACTATCAAGCCCACTATCATGCAATATGCAATGATATCGTTGAAATTTTCAGATAAAAAATCCTAAGCTCTTTCACGAATGATGACCAGAAGAAGAGGACAACGCTTTAGAAGGTTTATTATTATTATTATTATTTTGAGGAATTACCTAAAATAAAATAAATCATTTTTAGATTATTATTATTAATAATCTAATGCACAGTGAAAAGGAAATATTAAAAGCAATGTAAATTGGTATTTTTGTAATTCAGTAAATATAGAAGGGTGTTTATATATCACACACCTTCTACGAAGCTTCATTTTTCACTTTTGCTAAAATCTACCCCTCCCTACATGATTATCTCCTCTCACTGTAACTCTTTTTCATCTCTGTCTACTTCTTTTTTCTCCTCTTTCTTTTCTTCATTGTAACTTCTCTTATAGTACTGGTCTTTTTTTGTTTTCCTTTCTTCATTATCGTCATTCCCTTCTCTTCTTTGACATTCTCCATCAATTTTTTTTTTTTCCTCTCACAGTGCCCTCCGTATCTCCCTGTCATCTATTTCATCTTCTCTTTATTTTTATTTTCTTTTGCTGACAATAAGATCCACTGCCTTTCTTCTCTTCTTCTTCTATCAAATGCTTTGAAAGTTGAAAATTGGGAAATGGGTTTGGTGAAGTTGGGATTGGAAAGGTTGAAAATAGAAAACTTCAATTGAGAGAGAGATTTAAGGCCTGAGACTGAGGGAGAAACAATTAAGAAGATGAAAAAAGATGAAAAGAAGCATACCTCAAAGCAATAATTGGGTTTTTTGGATCATTGGAGATAGAGACCAGAATGGGAGACAAGGAGGTTTCTTACGCTGGTTTTCAGTTCGCTAATAGTTGGGATTTTGTTTTTTGTTTTGGAGGAAGGAGAAGGGAAATGGTGGAGGAAAGAGGAAGGGCCTGCATTTTGTTTGTCAAAGGTGGAGATCGGGGATTTAGGGAGCCGATTTGGGCTTTGGCATAGCATTGTGAAAGGGAAAGGCAGAGTCTTCGTGAAAGGGAAAGGTAGAGTCAGGTTTTAAAAGAAATTTATTACATTTTTTTTTTTTTTAATATTATGCTGACATGGGAATTTGTGGGAGGTTCAAAAGATTCGGTTATATATATATATATATATAGATGAAATGAACCCTATTATGATTAACTCTACATGGGCTAACAATATAACACCAATGTTGGATATTTAATTTGTATATCCAATTAGAGTGTAATTCTTTTTTTTTTCTTTTTTCTTTTTGAGAATACTCCACCCTCAATAGAGTGTAATTCAAGTTTGATCGCACTTTGATAATAGAAGAATATTATTTAATCCCATTTTGTACGTGGAAAAGTATTACTAGCTCTTTAGGTGCAGTGGAGTGAAAGAAACAACAATAAACAACCAAGTCAAAAAGCAGAAAATAATAAAAGAGTCAATCTCATACCAAAGGTTGTATCAGTTTAACCAGTGGAATGATATATTTCGGTACCAATTAAAAGCTCAAATTAGTGTGAAACACTAATGTTTGTTTAAGCCCTTAATTTTAAAATTACGGCTTAATTGCTTTTACTCTAACTTATTTAAGTGCAGAACAAGAGTAAATAAAACGCAATAAACCAGTAACACTACTCTCTAAGCCATAAGCAAGCAAGCAACAATAAATGTAAAGTTTAAAGAGTAAGGAAAGAGAGATGAAAACACAAGATAACACCAAGATGTGTTATTGAAGAAAAAACCAAAGAATATAGTGAAAAACCTCTCTGTGACCGTCCAAGCCTACTCTACCCAATGTATTTGAGCCCTCTAAGCTCCAGCTACCAACGAACTTCTCAGAGTCTTGTCTTCACTAGCTTTCTAGATCCCGCAATACCACCTGATTGCATCTGCCAAGCCTCACCGGCTTCTTTTGGTAAATCCCCAAAGCTTCCCAAGCTCCAAAACACTCTCTACACTCTGAATAGGTGTGGGTTGTGTTTGGGTACAAATCTCTTCTCAAGGTATGATAATGAGAAAGGGAAGGAAAAGATACTACAATGATTTCTCACTAAACGATGAGTAGCTCACTCTCTAAAAGGTGGGTGTGTTGTGTTGTAGAAACCTATCTAAGGTTTTCTCTCTGAATAACCTCCTTTTTACTTTTGTAAGTAATGAGAGTATATATAGTATGAGTGAAGGGTAAGAAAGTTACACTTAAAATCCTTCAAGCAAAGAGTTTTGCAGGTACCTCGTGAGATTGCCTTTTTCACGAAGTACTCATGAAATATAGCCTGCACTTGACTCTTCAACTTCTAGCATGTACTTCTCATGTGGCCTTTTCATGGGAACCTTTACATGCGAGCTTCTTGCAAGCTAGTTGCGAAACTGCACTGATCTTCATTGCATACTTGATTATTCACTAACTTAATACTAAACCCAATATAATAAAATCTCACAAAATACAAGGAAATAATTTATTGCAATTATAACACTTTTTGTCATGGAATAAAGTCAACATAAAATATAGTTGTAAATCACAACTTTACAAATATTAATATACAATGTTAGTATTTTTGCTTTTACTTTCTAAAAATCTTTTGACTGTCTTATCCCTACTATATGTTGGGGCTTCTATGGAGACCATAATGCAAAGGCAGAAGGTGGAAGAAGGAAAGGAGCATCCAACATTCTACATGTGAACTTGATGCGACTAGTATCAACATGTGGGTTGAAAAACATCATAATCATGTATTATTTTCTGATTTCATAAAATTTTAGAATAAACTTTTTATTGTTACATGCCAAAAGTTAGATGAAGTTTCTTTTAGTCTTTATATGTCATTTTGGATTTTCTTTTTCCTCTAAATGATTTATTAATTCTTTTGTTCACGTCATGTTTTTTTTTTTTTTTTTTTTGCCGATAATAAGAGAAAAAAAATTCAAGAAATCTCTTTTTTCTAATTGTTTGTTTTATATTGAATTTTTAAAACTTTTGGAAAAAACAAAACAAAAATATTGTTTTCATCTCTGAAGCTTGCTTGAAGTTCACCTTTTAACTTTTATTTTCTATATTATGGCAACCCTGCTAACTACAATGCTAAATGGAGAGAACACTTTGGTTGAAGTCCAGTATGTCTTCTTTTCTTTGTTTGTACGGAATTGGACTTTTAGTAATATACAATAAACTGGCTCTCTCTCTCTCTCTCTCTCTCTCTCTCTCTCTCTGGGGGAATTTCATATTTTAGACAAAAGCATAGATTTTATATTTTTTGATGCTACAGTCTCCAGTTATGGCTATGATGCCTATATTGGTTGTAAACTTGGGACTGTTTTGGATTGAGAGTCAAATTATTAACAAATATGTTCTTTGTCCTTTATGAGATGTATTTGTGTTGATTGTTAATAAGGGGAAAAAAAATTTGTTTGGAGGCCACTGAGAGTAGGAAGAAGCCTAAAAATTGCTTCTAATATTGTGCATTTGGATGATTCAAAAAGTTACATAAGCATTAATTTGTGATGTATCTTTTGGAGAATTTTACATGTTCAAGGGTTTTGAAATCCAGTTTTTGAATAAATGAGCCTTCTTATTTGTTTCCTACTATGTATGTGTGTTTTAATGTGCTATATATGTGTTCCAGTTTTTGGTTTTATTCATTTCTAATAGATGGATGTTATTGTGTTAATGTTATAGCAGTCTAACACTGATAAACCTTCTACCATTCATCTCAAAAAAAAAAAAAAAAACTGATAAACCTTAATGCCATTCGATTTTCATAGGAATTGAAACTTTATGGAATATGTAAAGTGTATTGGGAAAAATATTTCAAATCTTAGCATCTAGATAGAGATGGTTTCTTCTAATAGAATGGTAACTCGTGCATAGCACGGGAATTAAGCTAGTGAAAATAATGGCAAGACTTCCACTGCTAAGAAAGTCGACAACTTCAGCCACGAGTCCATGCAACAAATCTACAACATTTAATGCAAGCTTGTGATATTTCTTCACGCATGCTATTTGTTGGATTGCCAATCTTGGGCTTGGTTGAATATCAAGCCACACTTTCTTACATGGGCATGCAAACATTTAACGGCTTGTTGGCTAATATCAAGTCACCAACTTTTGACAATTCAAGTCATTCCAAGAGTTTAACAAGCTCATTTCATTTGGTTGGAAACTTGATGGAAAATATTTTGAAGTGTACTGACTTTAATAAAGAAATCTTAAGCGGTTAGGAAAATGTTTGAGGTCATGCATATGGTGAATCATATCATCATATTCTAAACAACTCTAATAAGAGTTGTCTTACCCATTCCGCCCATTCCCCAACTCCAATAATGTGAACATGAGTGCAAATCTTCTTCAGAACTCAATTAGAGGGACTAGTGCGTCTTTTAGGGCTAGTGGTATAGCAGGTGGAGGAAGATCCTCCATCCATACTTGGAATGATTTAACATTCCATGCATATTGAGCTAATGCATGTGCCACCCGATTACAACTTTTACTTACAAACGTGAAATTACACCTCTTGAAACTTACTGTATGGTGCCTCACATCAGCAACTAGATGCCCCATTAACACTGAATTAGAATCTCCCGTCTGAAGAGCTTGCATTAACATCTGACAATCTCCTTCTAATACCACCTGATGCAGGCGGCAATGTTCTCTGGCAAAAATTATAGCTCTTCTTGCTGCGATAGCCTCCACAACCTCCGGTTTTTGTATTCGAGGACCTCTCAATTTCTCACTCAAAGCCGCCATGATTTGCCCTTCACTGTCTCGAATAACAATACCAACGCCTATTTTTTGAGATTCTGGAAATACAGCTCCTTCAAAATTTACTTTAAAGACATCAGTTTCCGGAGGTGTCCATCTTGCTACTGGTGGTTGAGGTTGTCCCTGTTTTCCATCCTTTAACCACACTAACTCTGCTTTGATTGACCCCACTTCCGTACCCACCCTTGTCTTATTTCTTCTACTCAGCCAAACCAGCCACAGTAGCTTAGCAAAAAACCCTGCCTCATCTTGATTCTTTTCAAGTCCAATCCACACCAGTTCTTGTTCATCTCCAAAATGACGTCCCAAAAGAGAATCTAGCGTATTACTCTTTTGCCAAACTTCCCTGCCTGGTGGTTGTGGACAAGACCACAAAGCATGCACAGCGTCCTCAATACTAGTGGGTTTGCATTTGCAGGGCTCACAGCTGAGGCTTCCCACTTTTTTCCGCCTGAACAGAGCCTTTAACCACGTATCCATTAACCATATCATGTCCTTTAACCATACTAACTCTACTTCAATTGACCCCACTTCAGCACCAACCATTTTTTTATTTCTCCTCAGCCAAACCAGCCACAGTAGACGAGCAAAAAACTCAGCCTCATCTTGATTCTGTTCAAGCCCAGTCCACACCAGGTCTGGTTCATCTGCAAAACGACGCCCCAGAAGAGAACCTCGCATATTACTCTTTTCCCAAACCTCCCTGCCTTGCGCTTGTAAACAAGACCACCAAGCGTGCACAACATCCTCAGTACTGGTATTGCAGCAGGGCTTAGAGCTGGGGTTTTCCACTGTTTTCCTTCTTAACAGAGCCTTCTTCGATGGTATAATATCTCCAAATGACTTCCATAAGAATGTTTTCATTTTATTTAATATCACTTTCACAATGTTTTGGACACATTCTGCCTCAGACCTGTAATGGAGAGAGAAAGAGAACAATTATAAGCTGCGATTCTAAATCGGCCATGACAGGATCCAAAATTATAATTTAGTAGGTATATGGACTTCAGTTTAGTTGGTAAAAACTGAAACTGGGACGCATATATGTAATTGAATGCTTAAAGCTAAAATTTAAAGAACTACCCTCATAAGTGTAGACCCTCATTTAAGTGTTGCGTTTTAGTTAATTTTAACAATACAATTATGGATTGTTCCTTGGCCCACTTCTTAATTTTCACAGATAATTGTGTTTGAAGGTTCCTGGGTTTTGCATACTTTGCATCAGCTCATGCAAAAGTTTCTATCTATTTTACATAATCACCTCTCAAAAACATCTACATCAAATTATCTACTTTACACTACAATTCATTAATATATATATATATATATATATATATATATATATATATTAATAATTATCTTGCTGCATGAATAAAGAAAGTATTAAAAAAATAGATTTACATGTAAACAGTAATTGCACTATTACTGTAGCAACAATGTAAATTTACACAATTTTAACTTATTGATGTGGGTGATTTTTGGGGATAGATATACTAAATTTAATCATTATGCTATTATACATTGACTAGTGCAAGTGTTCTCAGCGTTCCATTCCTTAACAACATTACACCTTAATTTAATGTAAAATCTGTATATTTTCGATATATATATTGTTGGTGCAATCACAATAATAATGGAAATAACACAACGAGAAACTGAATAATACTTCTGAATATTATTAGTATAAAGAAAGGAATTACACAACACAATTTGGACTGAGGCGCGGCACTCGCTCTCTTTAAGGAGATTCAAGCCCTTGGTTGGCTAAACTTTGTAACCGGTGCAGACCTTCTCTGACTTGTCTCCCCCAGGATACAACAGCCCAACAAGTGTTGTATGGCTAGAACAACCTCTGCACAAAGTGTTCAAGCCCAAAACTCCACCAGAAAGAACACCCTTCCTTGCCAAGAATCTCTCTATTTTTTTCTTTATGTGTTTTGTGAATTGCTGTAACTTGGATTGGGTCTGAATGAGTCTATTTATAGGCTCAATGGGCCTCACGAAATTACTACCCAATTTATTTTGATTTAATTAGGTCCATTATTCTGATGTAGTGGGTGTTATAAGATTAATTGTTGGATATTAATCTGATGGGCTGGAGTTACATAGTTAATGGTGAGATAAGGAGTTTCTGAAGAATGAATAGGCCCAAACGGAAAGTCCATTAAGTGGGTTAATGGCTCTTTATTTTCCATGATAAAAATGGAGTATTAATTCGGGCCATTTACTCACCAACGGATATGGTAATTTCTCTGAATGGGCTGTCAAGTAGGAGGATCCAAGAGGCTGATTCATTTCCAATTTTAATACCTCCACTCTTCACCTCCCCCTTGCGCACGTATCTAGCCCAATATCTGAGACAATACATTTTAGCCCATTAATCACCATAATTAAAAAGAATAAAATAGTCTCTCTCCTTTTCAATGTGGGATTAATCATTTTCACTAACTCTTCATCTTCCATATTCACTCCCACATTTTTTCATTTATGTTATAACATTTATTCATTTTTAATTATTTAATATTAAAATGCTCCAACAATCCCCCACTCATTTTAATATTAAAACTTTTAGTTAAAGAGAGATTACCAGGTAAAGATGGGTCACTATGCATCATGAAGGTGTGCTCTGCATTGAACCTTCACTTAGTAAAACAGCGATCTCAACTCCAGAGTCGTAGTGGTCTCCGACTTGAACTAGGACTGCTTTAGGGAAATTAAGTATCACTGCTTACATATAATAACCCAGGTGTTGACATGAGCTTTTATAGCTTAGCACTTTACGACCGTGTGCTGATCCCAGTTTCATGAGTGTATTTGAGACTTAGTCCAAATCTCATAGGGAGCGGCCCCACCCCCACACTCACATAGGTGAAATTTTGTCAATGGTGCTCCTGTAATTCTGACACCCCACTCATACGAGCTACAAATTTCATTAAGAGTTTTTTTAACTCATCCTCTCCACATTACAGGATAAATGCACTTACATCATAGGGATGAACAATTAAAATTATTTACAAAATAAATAATTAAAAATAAATAAATTGTGCATTTCTTACAACCATCGTATGATTCGTTTTTCCCATTGAACCCAATTCTCAGGATCTCTGGTCCTTAGGTTGGGTATCCTCATACATGGCTCATGATTCTATGGACTTTAGTCCCATCCCCCTCGATGTATTCCAGACTCTATCTTTTGCCAAGGCCTTGGTAAATGGATCTGCAAGATTATCATTAGATTTAATATAATCCACATTTATGATGCCACCACTCAAATAAGATTGCACGGTACTGTGCTTTCTTCTTATAGGTCTGGATTTACCGTTGTAATAACGGTTTTTAACTCTACCAATTGCGGCAGTGCTATCACAATGAATTAATATAGGTGGAATTGGCTTTTCCCAAAGTGGAATTTCATATAACAAATCTCTAAGCCAATTTGCCTCTTCACTAGCTGAAGCTAATGCTATTAATTCAGCTTCCATTGTTGAATTAGCAATTATTGTTTGCTTTTTAGATTTCCAACAAATAGCACCACTACCTAAAGTAAAAATATAACCAGTGATAGAGAGAGAATCACCTGACAAAGTATTCCAATCGGCATCACTAAAACCTTCAATCACAGCAGGGTACTTTTTATAAAATAAGCCATAGTTTTTGGTACCAATTAAATATCTCATAACTCGCTCAATAGCTAGCCAATGATCTTTACTAGGCTTGCTAGTAAATCTGCTAAGCACTCCTACTGCATATGCAATGTCAGGCCTAGTACAATCAGTAGCATAACGCAAACTACCAATGATACTAGCATAATCCTTTTGATTAAAAATCTCATCATCATTATTCACAGGAAATAAATGAACACTAAAATCAAAAGGAGTAGCTACACTTTTGTGATCATGAAAATTATATTTTCTCAATATTTTCTTAACATAATGTGATTGATCAAGATATATTCCATCACATGCTTTTGTAATTTTCATGCCCAAAATAAAATTAGCCTCACCAAGATCTTTCATGTCAAAATGGCTTTTAAGCATATTTTTTGTCTCATTTATAACATGCATATTTGAGCCAAAAATCAACATATCATCTACATAGAGGCTAATAATAACATGTAAATTATTCCATGATTTAGAATAAATACATTTATCACATTCATTTGATTTATAACCATTCTCAATCATGCAGGAATCAAACTTTTCATGCCACTGCTTAGGTGCTTGTTTTAAGCCATATAGAGATTTAGTTAGCTTACATACCTTGCTTTCTTGTCCAGGCTCTACAAAGCCTTCGGGTTGATCCATATAAATCTCTTCCTCTAGGTCCCCATTTAGAAAAGCAGTTTTTACATCCATTTGATAAATTTTCAAATCAAAAATTGCAGCAATTGCAATTAACAATCTAATAGATGTAATTCTTGTTACCGGAGAAAAAGTATCAAAGAAATCAAGATCAGCTTTTTGTTTAAAGCCTTTTGCAACAAGTCTAGCTTTAAACTTATCTATTGATCCATCCGGTTTCAACTTTTTTCTAAGGACCCATTTACAACCTATGGTCTTACAACCCGGTGGAAGATCTACTAATTTCCAAGTTCTATTAGAAATTAGAGATTCCATCTCATCATTTACAGCCTCTTTCCAAAATATAGCATCAGGTGATGTTAAAGCCTCTTTTAAATTTTGGGGATTTTCCTCAATGTTAAAAACATAATAATCAGGACCAAAATCCTTTTCAACTCTAGCTCTTTTACTCCTTCTAGGTTCCATTTCAAAATTTTCTTGATTTTGTAAATGTGAAGTAGAAGAACTAGGTTGTGACAAAATATTTCCTTCACCCCCACTATTTTTCAATTTAAAAGGAAATTTTTCTTCATGAAAAATTGCATCACTTGATTCAAAAATTATTTTGTTTTCAAAATCAAAAAATCTATAGGCTGCACTATTAATCGCATAACCAAGAAAAGCACAGGTAGTAGCTCTTATACCTAATTTAGGCATTTTAGGGTCAGTAAGCCTTACATAAGCAAGACAACCCCATACTCTCAAATATCCCAAATTTGGCTTATGTCCTTTCCACATCTCAAAAGGTGTGGTGTGTGACTTTTTATGTGGCACCCTATTCAAAACATGACATGCAGTTAAAATAGCTTCACCCCAAAAGTGTAATGGTGCACCAGATTCAATTAACATGGCATTCGTTAACTCAATTAAAGTTCTATTTTTTCTTTCAGCCACACCATTAGAAGCAGGTGAATATGGTGCAGTAGTTTCATGGATAATTCCCAAAGACTGAACAAATGAGTTGAATGCACTTGATTCATACTCACGGCCTCTATCACTTCTTATTCTTTTTATTTTTCTACCAAATTGATTTTCAACTTCTTTTAAAAAATCTTGAAATTTTTCAAAAGCATCACTTTTATTTTTCAACAAATAAACAGTTGTATATTTTGAGAAATCATCAATAAAAGTGATAATATATCTATTTCCTCCACGAGTTAAAATTCCCTCAAATTCACATAAATCGGAGTGAATTAACTCAAGCAATTCGGTATTTCTTACAACATTTTTATGAGGCCTTTTTGTAATCTTAGCTTGACTACAAGTTTCACATTTTTCAAAATTTTTTGACAGTCTTGGAATTAATCCTAAACTACTCATGATTCCCACATATCTACTATTTATATGACACAAACGAGCATGCCAAAAATTAATAGAAGAAAGCATATAAACTGAACTGGTAGATGCTTTATTATTCTCAACATTCAATTTAAACATTCCATCACAAGCATAACCCTTGCCCACAAATAATCCCTTTTTAGTGATTACATAATTATCAGATTCCATTGTTTGCTTGAAGCCAGCCTTGTTAAGCAAAAAACTTGACATCAAATTCTTCCTCATGGACGGAGTGTAAAGTACATCTTTCAATGTTAGCACACGTCCAGAAGTAAATTTCAATTCAACCTCACCACTCCCAAGAACCTTGGTTTTGCTAGAGTCACCAAGCATAACAGTTTTTTCTTCTTCAAAAGGAGTGTACAATTTGAACCAATTTTTGTCATAGCAGACGTGCCTATTAGCACCAGAATCTGCCCACCACCCTTCAACATATTGCACCATATTGATGTCTGTAATCATAGCCACTAAAGGCTCTTCGGTTACGTTAGCCTGCGGGACAGATTCACGTTTCCGAAATTTGCAAAATCGAGCAATATGCCCACTCTTGCCACAGACAAAACAGGATCTATTAAATTGATCTTGTGAAGGGGGTCCTTGGTTCTTATTGTAATTTTTATTTGGGTTTCCCCTTCCTTGAGGTCTATTATTATTTTTAAAGGCTCTTTTTTTAGGCTTCAATTGAACATTTCTAGGAAAATGATTTTTGGGCATATTATTATTGGATGAAATAAGGTTTACCTTTGTGGTGGAATTACCATTGCTCTCTTGTGTTATGAGTGCATCTTGTCCTCTAGCCTCCTCCTCCACACGGATGCGTGTGATCAAAGTCTCCAAGGATGTCTCCTTTTGTTTGTGCCGCAAAGTCTTTTGGAACTCCCTCCAAGATTGTGGTAGTTTATCAATTATGCCAGCTACCACCAAATTGTCTCCAATCTTTATGCCTTCGGATCTCAATTCTGCTACAATCATTTGGAAGTCTTGTGCTTGATCCACCACCGATTTTCCATCCACCATTTGATAACGGAAAAATCTGCTAGCAGCATACTTCTTTGCACCAGCCTCCTCGGTATCATACTTGTTTTGTAAAGCTTTCCAAATTTTCTTAGCAGAATTGTAAGTTGTATCACAATAATCATAGAAATGATCCGCAAGACAATTCAAAAGATAAGAACGACAATTATATTCATCTTTTGTATACTTATCTAATTTTTCTTGATGGAGACTATATTCTTCCTCACTCATCTCATCGGTAGGAACTTTTGATGGATTCTTGTCAGTAAGGATGTAGGAGACTTTGAGAAGACTCAAGTAGAAGAGGACCTTTCCTTTCCACCTCTTGAAGTGGGCTCCCTTAAAGCGAAAGGGCTTGTTGAGATCTCCAACTGGCTCATTTGGTTTCTCTTGTGTAGGCTCCATGATTGAAACTCCTTAAAATTGTTGGTGCAATCACAATAATAATGGAAATAACACAACGAGAAACTGAATAATACTTCTGAATATTATTAGTATAAAGAAAGGAATTACACAACACAATTTGGACTGAGGCGCGGCACTCGCTCTCTTTAAGGAGATTCAAGCCCTTGGTTGGCTAAACTTTGTAACCGGTGCAGACCTTCTCTGACTTGTCTCCCCCAGGATACAACAGCCCAACAAGTGTTGTATGGCTAGAACAACCTCTGCACAGAGTGTTCAAGCCCAAAGCTCCACCAGAAAGAACACCCTTCCTTGCCAAGAATCTCTCTATTTTTTTCTTTATGTGTTTTGTGAATTGCTGTAATTTGGATTGGGTCTGAATGAGTCTATTTATAGGCTCAATGGGCCTCACGAAATTACTACCCAATTTATTTTGATTTAATTAGGTCCATTATTCTGATGTAGTGGGTGTTATAAGATTAATTGTTGGATATTAATCTGATGGGCTGGAGTTACATAATTAATGGTGAGATAAGGAGTTTCTGAAGAATGAATAGGCCCAAACGGAAAGTCCATTAAGTGGGTTAATGACTCTTTATTTTCCATAATAAAAATGGAGTATTAATTCGGGCCATTTACTCACCAACGGATATGGTAATTTCTCTGAATGGGCTGTCAAGTAGGAGGATCCAAGAGGCTGATTCATTTCCAATTTTGATACCTCCACTCTTCACCTCCCCCTTGCGCACGTATCTAGCCCAATATCTGAGACAATACATTTTAGCCCATTAATCACCATAATTAAAAAGAATAAAATAGTCTCTCTCCTTTTCAATGTGGGATTAATCATTTTCACTAACTCTTCATCTTCCATATTCACTCCCACATTTTTTCATTTATGTTATAACATTTATTCATTTTTAATTATTTAATATTAAAATGCTCCAACAATTATATTTGCCATTTGCCAAAGTATTACAACTATCATTATGGCCATCCTCGCTATATATGTAGTTATGTATACAATATATTATAGTGGAAGTTCAATAATAATTCAAATTAGATTCTAATATCGTTCTAAACTTGAGTAAAATGTCATTTTAATTAGATTTCATATGCTCTAATTATGTGCAATTTTCCTAAAATTAAAACTACTCTAGTCTGTTTAGAACTACATCAAGCCTAATCAAAACCACTTCTACACATTCTACTTGAAGCACACTGAAAGGCGTACGACAGAGTGAAATGGCAATTCTTGGAGATGATAATGAGGAAGTTGGGCTTCCATGAGAAATGGATATCCCTTATGATGATGTTCATTTCTACGATCTCCCCTACTCAGTTCTGATAAATGGGGAGGCAAAAGGCAAGATCATTCCATCACGAGGGCTTAGACAGGGTGATCCAATATCTCCCTATTTATTTTTGTTGTGCACAGAGGGGCTGTCTGCCAGGTTGAAAAAGGAAGATATTGAGGGCAACATCATGGGGGTCTCAATTAGGAAGGGGGCACCACAAATTTCCCACCTTTTCTTTGTCAATGACAACATAATTTTCTGTAGAGCGACAATGGAGGAGGGTAAAAGGGTTCTTAAAGTCTTGGAAGAATACGAGGCTGAATCGGGGCAGAAATTGAACAAGGAAAAGACCTCATTATTTTTCAGCAAAAATACAAGCCGAGATGTCCAAGCCTAAGTGAAACAATTATTTGGGGCCCAGATTATTCAACATCATGAGAAGTATCCTCGGCTGCCTCAGCTTGTAGGGAAAGGAAAAAGGAAGGCTTTTAGTCGTATCAAAGATCAAGTAGGAAGAAAAATAGCCTGATGGAAGGGTCGGTTGCTCTCAAATGCAGGTAGAGAGATTCTTATCAAAGCAGTAGCCCAAGCAACACCTACCTATACCATGAGTTGCTTTAAACTCCCAGATACGCTTTGTAAGGAACTTAATGCCATGATGAGGCAAAAAGATAAAGAGAGGAAGTTGGCGTGGATTGTGTGGGAAAAGCTATGTACACTGAAATAGGAGGGAGGTATGGGTTTCAGAGATCTCAAAGCATTTAATATTGCTCTACTTGCCAAGCAAGGGTGGCAAATTCAACAAAACCCAAATACCTTAGTCCACAGGGTGCTCAAAGCAAAGTACTTTGCTGATTTGACGTTTAAGGAAGCCCAATTAGGCCGTAGACCCTCATATGTGTGGCGAAGTTTGATGGCTGCTAAGGATATTGTGATGAATGGTGCCAGATGGGTTGTGGGTAATGGAGAGAGTGTGAAGATATGAGAGGATAGATGGATCCCTACTCCGGATTCTTTCTTGGTGGTAAGCCCGAAAGTCCCTCTTAAATCAGATATGGTTGCATGTCTCATTGACCAAGAGACAAGATCTTAGGACATAGACAAGGTAAGGAGAGATTTCTTGCCTCATGAAGCAGATGCGATTCTGGGTATGACAGTAAGTTCTCGGCTTGTAAAGGATTCAGTGATATGGGCATGGACCACAAACGGCAAATTTTCAGTGAAAAGTGCCTATAGGGTAGCTCAGAAGTGGCTAAAATCCCAAAACCACAAAGCGGATAGGGGAAGTACCTCAGACAACACGCGTATGCGTGCGTTATGGAGGCTGGTGTGGAGTCTAAACTGCCCAAACAAACTGAAACAGTTCATGTGGCACTCGTGTAGGAATATACTTCCAACAAAACACCGATTAAAATCAAGGGGTGTTGATATAGAGGTGGGGTGTGACTATTGTGGGCAATGTGAATCAGTTGAACATGTGCTGTGGGGATGCAAATTTGCTGCTGATGTTTGGGGAGATTCAAAACTCAAGCTACCTCTATTGCCTTACTCAACAGAGGAGTTTTTGGAGGTTGTGTAGGAGATTAGGAATAGAAAGCCCGAGATTGATTGGGAGCTGTTTGTGGCCACGGCATGGGGATTATGGAATCAAAGGAACACGGTCAGGTTTGGGGGACAACGCAAAACTACTCACAAACTTTGCCGAGATGTGGAGGAATATGTGAAGGAGTTTCGTCATGAAAATCTCCCCCCCCCCCCCCCCCCCCTAAGCTCTCTAGACCCTCTACTCCCTCTTGGAAACCGCCAAAACAGGGCTGGTATAAAGCCAGTGTGAACAGGGCTGTTTGTAAGGAGAGGGGCTACTGTGGTATGGGTGTAGTGATTAGGAATGCAGAGGGACAGCTGATGGGGGCGATGAGTAAAAGGCTGGCGCTTCCCCTTAAGGCCTTGGAAACAGAAGCTATGGTAATGCAGGTGGGGATTCAATTTGCGTGGGACCTGGGTTTGATGGATGTTGTGTTTGAAAGCGACTCCTCGACAGGAATCTCAGGCCTTTTAAGCGCTACTCCCCCACCTTGGTCGATTCAAAAGGTGATTGAAGGAACCAAGCAGAGCCTTAAGTGTTTCAATACTTGGTCTGCAGTCCATGTTCGTCGCAGTGGGAACGTGGCTACCCACCCGTTATAGCTATGCAGGTCTCAAAAGATGTATCAAGCTTGAATGCTGTTTAGTATTAATGAAAACTTCCAGAGCTTCTAATCAAAAAAAAAAAAAAAAACTATTCCAAGTTTTTTTTTAATTTAAAAAAAATAAAAATAAAAAAAATAAAACTTATCTTATCTATATCATAAAATATTATTAATTCAAATATAAAATTCAATGAAAATTTTTAATATATTCAAAAAATTTGATATTCCTTTTCAATATATCTTTGTAATAACTCAATTTTAATAATTTTTTAGAATATACAAATCTTTGAATAAATTACTTACATGACAATAACAAAAATTACGTTGTGACATAATAATTAAGTATATAAATAATTCAGCAAACTTTCTTTTAAACTATAATAGAGTAAATAATAATGAATACTTACATACTCTAGCAAAAATGTGATCCTCACAAGATTTTTTCAAGAATTGACAAAAGTTCTACAATGAACATCAATAGTATTATTGAAATTAGGTAGAGATATTTAAAACGTATCTTAGTTTATCCTTAAATGTGTCTTTATAAGCTAGTAAACAAATTAAATTGAAGCTCTTTTTTCAATAAAATTTTATTTTTCTCAATTCATTTATATAATTATCATTAACTCCTTCACTACTTTATAATTTACATGTATGGGCTAAGGATAATTTAATTTTAAAAGATATCCATATGTTAATCACCTTCTCTTTTTTTTTAGAAATGTTATGTTCACAACATATTTACAATACTTTTATAACAAATTCTAACTCCTTCACTACTTTATAATTTATATGTATGGGCTAAGGATAATTTAATTTTAAAAGATATCCATATGTTAATCACCATCTCTCTTTTTTTAGAAGTGTTATGTTCACAACATTTTTACAATACTTTTACAACAAATTCTAAGTGCTAAGTTGTTACTGGTAAGGCAAAAAAATCATTTTAGTGATAGATTTAAATTATAACCAATAACAACAAACTACTTATGATTTATTGTACAATATTGTAAAAACGTTATAAACATAACTTTTTTTTTTCTTCTCACTGTTCAACATTTAAGATTTTTCTGTATCAATTCTCTAAAAAAAAAAAAAATCTATATTTTTTTCTTTTGACAAATTTAAACTCATCATATTCTATACTTCAAATTTTGTAATTTTACTTTTAAATTTTTATTTATAACTTTTTTGGTAGTCAAAAGAGGAAACCATCAAATCATATTTTGGTTTATATATATATATATATATATTCAGTCAAAATTCTATTGTATTGTTCCCGGTATAGTTCATGCCATATATAGTAAGAATTTTTTGAAACATTTTAAAGAGATAGTAAATCAAATTAAAGTACCTATCTTGCACATGCCACCCTGAAAGATTGGCCACTTCTCTCATAGCAACTTTCCATGTTTGTACCTTCTCTATAGGCTCCTTTAAATCTTTTTCGTATTTGACAAAAGCTTGTGCAAAAGTTCCTGTTTGTTTTCGTACCTCAGATGGATCCACATAATAAAAATCAGGTAGAACTGTTATTCCCTTCTCTTTTTTACATTTAATGATTTTTGTAAGTTCATTTAAGCACCAAGTAGAAGATGCATAATTTTTTGAGAGAACGACAATTGCAAACCTCGATTCTTCAATTGCTTTCGATATTTCTGGTGAAATTAATTTTCCTCTCTCAATTTTTTCATCTCTAAAAGTGAAAATTCCTTTATGTTTCAAAGCAGTATATAAATGGTCAGTAAAACCATTGCGGGTGTCCCGGCCTCTAAAACTAATGAATACATCATATGTCCATTGAGGTGTAAATGAGGAAGATGGCGATGATGATGAGGTTCTTGAGGAAGCCATTGAATCTCTCCTGGTAAATCTTGGAACATCAATCTATTTAAATAAATAAATAAATAAAGTACACTCAATTATAACCGTTAGAAAAAATTATGAGTAAAAATGATTTGATGTGAATTTTTTATTTCAAGCATGCAGTGTGTAAAGTAGCTGAAGAAAGGATACAAGCAGTGCGTAACTACTTTAGTTTTCTTTTATCCGCCTAATGATGCACTTCAGTCATTAAGAAGGACGTACTCTCTTTCGGACCACCATGATCCGTAGAGTATAAAATAACATAAAAAGTTAGACAGGAAACTTGTATAATAAATAGTATGGCTGATTTTTCTTTTTTTTGGGCTTCTCTTTGATATCCAGGACAATTTTCAAATGTTGTTGTCATCGAACAAATGATTAAATTTTAAATTTTTATAGTCTAAAATTATACATAAAAAATAAGTTTATGAACTAAATAGTAAATAAAATCTTATTGGAATGAAATTTGATATTGATGTTAAGAACATAAAAGATCATGCAATCCAACAATTTAAATTTTTAAGATATGTACTTATGTTAATTGTTTTAGTGAGAGTAGTAACGAAACTCTATCCAAAATTTTATTACATAAGCAAAAGGTGCCAACCTAGCCTTAAGAATTTTTAAATATTAATTATGATATATTACATGTTGAACATGCTTGAATAGATGTGAAAGAGGAAAGCATAAAATAGAAATACAAAAACACAAGCATAAAATAGGAAGAAACCCATAAGGGCTACATTTTTATCATATAAGAGTGTAAAACAAAACCTCCTTTACAATGAACCATAACATAGAAATATATAGCAAACTTAACTCTAGACTAATAGACTTCTAATACAAATAGGAGACTTGATTTGCACATAAAATAAAATTAGACTTGGCCTATGTTAATGGACTAATATATATCTAACAAAAAATAATAAAAAATAAGTAAATATATTCTCTACAATTTTATATTTGGCTCCCTTTTCCAAAAGTTTTGGCCCCCCTCTCCAACAATTTTACATTGATTTCATCATAAAGAGCACTTGCATTAGTGCTTGTTTAATAATAATAAAAATACCATATTTTAGCAAATCATGCATGCCCAAAATTAATCCACATTAGATCATGTAAAGTTGTGTAAAAATACATGCTTATTACAATAACTATGTAAATTACATTAGTGCTATTTATTTTTTTATTTCACAAACCGCCCCTCCCCTCCACCATTTTTTTAC
Source organism: Quercus agrifolia (assembly GCA_029955455.1). Taxonomy (NCBI): domain Eukaryota; kingdom Viridiplantae; phylum Streptophyta; class Magnoliopsida; order Fagales; family Fagaceae; genus Quercus; species Quercus agrifolia. The sequence goes on from JARQAD010000002.1 coordinate 10,226,787, forward strand.
CCAATTTTTCTTGCTTTGCCAAAGGCTCCAACACTCATTCTTTTGTCCACAGCTCCACTCCACTGACACTAATTTCCTCGGATGATGCTCCATATATACAAGACTCCTTTGGTGTCTCCTATTCACCCACACACAAGTCAAATTGACATGTTCATAGATCTCCCTTCTCAATTCAGAATATTTCTCCTCAATCCCCTCTCTCACTCTCTCTTTGCAATGTGTTGAGTGAGGCCTCTCTCTCTCTCTCTCTCTCTTCTAAATTTATGAAAGCCAGATCTTGGCACTCCCTAATCTCTCGCCCCTCTCTTGAATTGTGAATCTATGATAAAAATGCTTCTTGGCTAAATGATACTAATGTTAATTGTGACAAAGATAAATATTGGTACAGTAGTGCTACCAGATAAAGGTCAGGTAAACATGTGGTTATCTGTTATGGTTAGAGGACTCTATCAGGGGTGTATAATAGAAAAATGTATAAAATTTACACAATTTTGCTTTAAAATAATTCACATCAGTCAGTGTATAATTATATAAATTTACAAATTTACTACCATAACCATGTAAATTTTACACTAATACCATTCATTTTGCATTTAGTTTTTTATTCTTTTTTTTATGTATCCCAATGATAAATAAAGAAAGTGAATGATGGTTGTTGTATATAACGAAAGATAAACAATTTTAAAAATCAAGAAAAATTATATTTCAATAAAATGTAGTGTAAGGTAGATAATTTGATATGAGGTGCTTTAAAAAGTATGTAAAATAGAAAAAGTATGTTCTTATAATAAAATAAACAGAAAATTTTACCCAAGCTGATGTAAATGATCTTACAAAGGATGGAATATTGCATAGTGGGGGTAATTGGAAAGTGGGAACATACCATAATTGAAATTGGTATTGTATGTTTACTGATCCTGCCTACCAGTTGGTGAACACTACTGTTTTGTAATGAATTATTAACCTGAAGTTTTTGGGACTAGATTTTGGTACAATAGATTTGTAAGATGGAGAAATAATGAAGTATCTTAAATTTAAAAGAAATAAATAATGGAATGAAAACTCAATAAAAATTAATGGAAAGAAAAATTAATTTTTATATAGGATAAGTCAAGAAATTATTTGAATTGTTATGTTGTTGTAAGTAGTAAGTTGGAACATAAAATAACCATAATTAAAATGACTTTTATTTGTTTAGTAGATCATGGAATATTCAACTACAACGTTTGATTTCTATAAAAGAAAAAAAAAATTAAAATAATAAACTAATTTGTTCACAACCGCTAGTGTTGATATCCTAATATCTAGAAATCTTCAAACAAATATTAGATTATGATGTTAATGAACACAATAAAATTCAATGACCTTTACACTAAACTTGCCATCCCCCGCCCCCCCTTTCTCAATGTTAAAGAAGCCACTTACCTCAAAAAGCCAACCAATGTATCCTCAACCGGGCACCACAAAATTATCCAATCCAGTCATCCATCACTAAGAATCCCAGATCCTAAAAACACAAGGATCAAGTCTATCAATAACAAGGTTCATCGCAAAGTTTACCGTCACACTGTCTTAATAAATTGAAAAGATCTCTAAGATGAGATCAAGGCCCTAGAGCCTAACTAGACTATCCTATAGCAAAGACCCATATTATTTAGGAAGAAACCCAACTCACATGATTGCCAAACAATACTTCCATTTCACCTCATTAAATTAAAAACAAACACAATAAAACAACCCCCAAAAGAAAACCCACAACATCAAAGAGCAATCCTAATGAGATAGGATAAAAACCCAAAGATATTAGAATGTGGGTCATTGAGATTGGCATGGCTTTTCAAAAATTCCCTTAAGACTTAAGAGTATTAATAACTAACAAAAAAAAAAAATCACAAAAGTAAAGAACAACTTACTTACTGGCACCCAAGGATTTTGGCAAAAAATATAGACATGTTACGGTTCTCAAATCTTAAAGTTCATTCAGAAAACAACCCAAAAACTCCATTAAAAAAATATATATATAAAAAAAAAATAATAGTGTTAACAATTTGTAATATTAGAACAAATAAAAACCCAAATCTTTTCTAAATCTCAAAACAAAATTAAACTCTGAAAAAATCGCATAGTTAATATATAGGGGAAAGGTTCACCTCCAGTTTCCTCCCATTTTAAAAAAGATGAGTGACGTGTAAAAACAATGATCCAACGGTTAGGAAATTAGCCATTTGTGTTTTCAAAAATAGAAGCAAAAGCAAACCTTTTTTGAGATAAAAGTGCAGGAAGAAGGCATGGATACTTCGGAATCGGAGCAACGCAGTCAACGGCGGTCTTCGACGGCGCGTGGGTCGACGGGAAACTTCAGGCCGCGCGTGGAGGCACGTGAGGCTGAAGACGGACGCCGACGAAGAGATTTGCAGCGTCGGTTTCGCGAAATGATGGAGAAAAACTAACAGATCTCAAGGGAGCTAGCTTGCTGATTTTACCAAGCTTCTGTGCAAACAAAGAAGAAGAAGATCAGCAAAGGAAACATAATGCTATAAAAATTGTATTTAAAGTTGTAATGTTCTAACCTTAGTTGAAATGAAATTTGTTTATTTAAGAACTTCATTAGCTTGGCCTCCTATAAAAAATTTCTAGCACCGTCACTAGCACAAATCATGCAGGCCAGAGTAAGTTGACTGAGAGAGAGATACGTTCAGGGCCAAAATGTGAGAGAATGGTCCTTTTTAAAAAATAATTTAGCGATCTGTCTTTTTTTTTATTTTTCTCTAATTATTTAATGAAATGTCCCTATTTTAATACACTATTATAACAAAATTGAGATTTTTGTAAAATTTGGTATTCTCGTAATCGAGTTTTACGTGGTCTTTTGAATAGAACTTAACATTAATAATATTGAGTTTAAAAAAATATGAGTATTTTGTTAAATTATTTTAAAATAAAGATATTTTGCTAAATTATTTTCAAAAAAAATAGGTATTTTCCCATCTTGGTCATACGTTTGGGAGAGGGGGTGCGAGTTTGTTCGTGAATGTGAAAATGAAAGAGGAAAAAGAGAGGAAATAGCTTAGATGACCGGCCAAGAGAGAAATATGGGGATTGTGTGATTGAGAATAACCGGTTAGGAAGTAGCGTCAAGTGTAGGGTCCAAAAAGACTGGTTGGACTGTGTCTGCCTCTTCACGCAGACACGTTTCTTTTTTTTCTTTTTTTTACTGACACTTATTGTATTATTTATGGAACATAAACAGTACAAATAGACATATAAATAATATTTTTAATGTAAACAGTAATTTAAAAATTATTTTTTTATTATTTTCAGTTTTTAATTTTTAATAAAATAAATAATATTCAAACTCATATTAAATAGTACTTATTTTACTAAAATTGAAAAATTATTTCTAAAAGTATTGTAAATAAATAAATTAATTATTTAAAATAGTATAATAAAACTCATAAATAATATCAAAAAATATAATAAAATTATAATGCTAAAAATAAAATGAATAATAAAATATTTTTCATTTTTTATTTTTATTTTTATATAAACGTACACATCCATCTCTGTTTCTTTTTCTTTTTGTCGGTAAAAGTTGGGGGGTGCTATACCTTTTAAGGCCAGTCATGATGAATTAATTTGGTGAAGGATGTGCTCGTACACATGGGCCGCTTGACAAGCCACCCACCGTATACACTACACATTAGGCCTTGTTTTTTGGGCTTTGTCCGCTTTTCAGTCTTTCCCCTTCCTTTATATATAGCATAATCTTTTATTGGTTAAAAGAAATATATATATATATATATATATATATGAGATAGGTTTAAATTACACCTTGTGTAACTCTTTAAAGTTACACCTTTTTTTAACCGTTGGATCTTCTTTTTTAAACCATTGGATTAAAGAAGATCCAACGGTTAAAAAAATACCTTCATTAATACAAATATTTTTATTAAAATCTCATTAATTACCCATATTTATTACCTTCTAAACCTATCTCTAAATCCAACAAAATTTGACATCTCTCTACGTTTCTCTCTCTCTATCTCCTCCTCCATTGCTCCTCCATCATTGTTCCACCTCCACAAGTTGCCGGCAGAAAAAAAAATATATATATAAAAAAAAAAAAAAAAGCCAAACACTGTTTCTATGCATACAAAGCAATCCATATCTGTTAACTTTGGATCATGCATCCAAATCGAGGAGAACTTCTATTTTTTATTTTTTATTTCTAAAAAAAAAAAAAAAAGCTGAAAATAGGATAAATCTAAATTTTCTTACTTTTAATTATTATTATTTTTCCAAGCTAGTACTCATTATTTCAGTAAATTCAGATTCTTTGGTTGCCAAGTGCCGACAGGTGAATGATCATGGAGGAAATTATAGCCCTCAACAAACAAAAACTACTAATACCTTATAAAAGAGGGCAAGTTCGAAGTCTATACTACGTTAGAATTAAAGCCTGCATAGACATGGGTAAAAGAGAAGACAGAGTTCAGGTCAGAAATGAATCCGACTAAGTTAGAATCAAAGACTGCAGATAGACCAAGTAAAAAAGCACATGAATACAACGGTGTCTATACAAGGTTAGACTAATATGGTCATAATAATAATTTAAATTTTAAACAAAGTACTCACAAAAATAGAAACACTGCTCGGCTTGGGTTTTTTTTTTTTTTTTTTTTTTCCCCTGCCTGTAACCTGTGAAGGTGGAACAATGGTGGAGGAGCAATGGAGAAGGAGATAGAGAGAGAGAAACGTAGAGAGAGTGAGAGAGAGTTAGATCTCAAATTTTGTTGGGCTTAGAGATAGGCTTAGAATGTAATAAATGAGGGTAATTAATGAGATTCTAATAAAAATATTTGCAGTAATGAGGTATTTTTTTAACCGTTAGATTTACTTAAATCCAATGGTTTAAAAAATATGTAACTCTTTAGAGTTACGCAAGGTGTAACTTGAACCCATCTATATATATATAACGTAATCTCTTTGTAATTTACAATGTGAAATAGAGAAACATAGATAGTAAAGTGAAAGATAACAATGTATCTATATCAATAATAAAAGCAACCATTCAAATATAATTTCACCTTCATATTTCCTTTTCTTGTCTTTATATTCTCTTTATTTTACAACAGGTTCTACCTAGGAAAATTAAAGGTTTTTTTTTTTTTTTGAAAAGGAGAAAATTAAAGGTTATTTGTGTGAGATTACAACCTAAGTTTCTCCTAAGAATTGTTAATTTTAACATATAACTTATTTACTATCAGACTAACCCATGCTTACAAATTTTCTACTTATTTAATAGGTGGTGATATAAAGAATGGAAAGACAACACAATAGTACTCTAAAGATAGCCAATAAAGAAACTAGTTCAATACAAACAATATGGGAAAAAGATGATATGATAAATATAGAAAGAGAAAAAGATATAATAATGAAAGAAATTGAAAAAGAAAGACAAAAAGACAGTCTAATAGACTTAGTCAATAAAGAATGGAGACATAATAGTGCAGGAGAAAATGGTAGACTAAAGAAAGAAATTGATAAGAGACTAAAATCAATTGAAAGATCTATGACAAAGACAAGATAATAGTTTAGCAGAATTAACTAAAAAGATAGATATTATTGAGTCATCAGAAAATGAGAAGACTAATAGACATACTAGAAATATTATTTGTCATAAATGTAAAGAATATGGACACACTAAAAAAAAATGTTGTAGACATAATAAAATTGCTAAAAAAATTAATAAATTAGATTTTGAAAAAGATATAATAAATAAACAAATGGAAATATTTAATGTTAATAAAAAAGAGAGATCAAGTTGACAAAAAGAAAGAACTAAAATCAACTAAACCACTTAAAGTCAATAATAGGAAAAGAAAACAAAAAGACATAATAATAAAATTGATAGACAACCTACCTAATCATTTAAAAGACAAAAAAAAATTTTTACTAAAATTGAAAGATTCTATAGACACATCTATTGCCTGTATTACGTGCAAAAAATATGGATATCATGTCACAGATTGTGGAAAAGAAGAAAAAACTAAGAAAGGAAAGACAAAAAAAAACAAGATGGAATAAATATAAAACCAGTAACTCTACAAGACTTAATGACATAAGTAAAAATGGTAAAACAAAAAATTAAAGAGGATAATTTCACAAACATATAAATGAACAAAATATTGCTAAAATTTTTAACTTGACAGGCTTTCCTATAACAGACATAATAATGACAGATTCCCCTTTAGAAAAAGAAATTTCACATGATAAAGAAATTGATCATAATAAACATAACATTCTAAGTTTAATTGACAGAGCTATTTTTCAAAAATGGCATACAGAAGTCACTCTAGTAATTAAGAAAGAATTCTCTTTGACAGAAGTTGCTTTGATAGATTCTGGAGTTGACACGAATTGTATACAAGAAGGATTAATACCTCTAAAATATTATGAAAAATCATCTGAAAGATTAACTCAGGCCAATGGAGAAAAGCTAATAATTAATTATAAATTACCTAATGTTCACATTTGTAATGACGGAATATGTTTTGAAACTGTTTTTGTTCTAATAAAAAACCTTTCTTCCAAATTCATTTTAGGTAATCCCTTTATGGCCTTACTTTACCCCTTTTTAACAATAGACGAAGGAATTAAAACTAATGTGTTAGGAAAAGACATATTTTTTTAGATTCATTTTACCACCTATCCCAAAAGAGATTTGTTCACTCGATAAATACTTCCATAATAAAAAAGATTGATAAGGAAAGAATTGACAGGAAAAGCAGGCATTTATTATTTTTAAAAACATAAATAATATATGAAAGAATTGTTAAACAATTGACAGACCCCAATTGAATCATAAAATAAAGCTTTTCAAACAATAGATTGAGACAAGTTCCAAAAGAACTTAAGCATTTTAAAAACACAATATGATGTGTACATGAAGTTACAAACATTGAAAGTGCACATAAAGTTGCAACAATTTGAAATTGCACTTGAAGTTGCAATAATCAACTCAAAATTAAAATTATGTGATAAAAGATACACATATCATGCCTCAAATATGTTCCTGCAATGTCAATATCGAGAATTTAAGTTCAAGAAGTATTCTGAACTAATTTAATTTGTTGAGTAAACATTAATGAGTCTATATTGAGAAATCACTAGTCATGCCTAACTAACTCCACACCATTCCCTAAAGTGAATGGAACTTCATTTGAAAGAAATGGAGTAAATGTAACTCATCTTAAAGCTTCTGACTTCTTTGAAAATATAAATTGTAAGTAGGGGTGTGCATGGGTCGGGTTGGGTCAGGTTGAGAGGATTTTTTGACCCAACCCACATAGGTCGGGTTGAACCCATGGGTTTGACAAATTATTATTATTATTATTAAATTGAGTAGAAAAAAATATTAATATTAATATATTAAAAAAACCTAAAGATTAGTATCAATGTAACTCCTTAAAAGCAAACAACAATAATGATTAAACAACAATAGTAATTTATTAGGATTTGTGTGAACTAATTGGCTTTTATATAGAATAAGAAGAACTAGTTGTTTAAAAAAATTTATTAATTATATAATATTATATATATATATATATATATATTAAATTAGTATTAGTAGGAGGAACTGAGGAAATGTTGCTCTACAGCAAGTTTTTTTAAAAAATTATTAAATATATAATATATATTTAAATATATATAAGTGCCCTACAGCTAATTTTAAAAAAAATATTAAATATATAATATATTTTAAATATATATTAAATATGGGTGGGTTGAGTCAGGTTTGTATTTTTATGACCCAAACCCAACCCGACCCACTATAAAAAAAATTTGTAACCCAACCCAACCCACCAAGCCTTAAAAACCGACCCAACCCAGCGGGTTAGGTCGGGTCGAGTCTGGTTTGACGGGTCGGTAGGCTTTCTGCACACCCCTAATTGCAAGGTTGAGAATCTTATTGATGATCAAAATGATCACACAAATTAAATATTTCCTCTCATTATATCATCACATTATCCTATGTAAATTATGTTTGTATTTAAATTAATAAAGTTCAATTTACATTTAACATATGATCTCATTAATTAATTAGTCGAGGAAGACCCTATGATTCAAAAAATATCAAGAATTATTCTGACATACCTAGAAACCTATTCATTGTTCATGCCGATGGCTTGTTGACCATCCACTCACTACACTAGGAGACAAAATCTAAAAGCAATATCCTAAGGGATCCTTTGCTTTAGATTTAAAGGATTTTGTCCCACAAGTGATAAGCTTTTAGCTGCTAAGCCCCTTCCCTCTATATATACATATGCATACATCCATTGTAAAACACACTAGAAACCAGAGAAAAGATAGATATATATTTGCTATCAACAATATGATTTTCTTTTCTTTTTCTTTCCATTCTCCTTATGATCTTTGTGTATCTCTGCATGTTAATTGTGCAATACCATTATTCTACTTTGTATTCTGATTATTATCTATAATAGATTTAAATTTGCTTCATTATATGTTTATTTTCTTTCAAAGATTATAATCTGGTGTATATTTTTGCATATTTGAAAGAGACTTGGATCTTACTAATGGATTTAATTTCAAGATGACTAGAGAAAAATTTTGTCTAGTAGACAATGCAACAACGCATAAAATCCTTAAAGAAAAAAATATTTTCAAAAATTAACATTAATCAAAGTTAAGGTCAATGCCATATCTAGTTCATCAAACATAATTGAAGGCTCTGGATGAGCAAATTTCATGTTACCTAAGTGCACAAAATTTTGTATTGATGATGCTTTGTGTTCTTCTAAATCCAGGAGAAATTTACTTAGCTTTAAAGATATACATAATAATGGTTATTATATTGAAACTGATAATGAAGGCAGTGAAGAATATCTTTATATTACTTCAATAGTTTCAAGCCAAAAGCTTGTATTAGAGAAACTACATATTTTCTCTTCTAAGTTATATTATACTACTATGAGAACAATTGAAGCAAATGTTGCATTGCACCAAAAATGCTCTAACCCAAAGATTTTTATGCTTTGGCATAATCGTCTTGGACATCTAGGACCAACAATGATATGTCAAATCATTGAAAACTCTCATGGACACTCCTTAAAGAATCAAAAAAATCTTTCAACAAATGACTATTCATGTAGTATCTATTCTCGTGGAAAATTAATTATCAAACCATCACCATAAAAAATTGTTTATGCATCTCCATCTTTCTTAGAAAGAATTCAAGAAGATATTGGTGGACATAACATCCACCTTGTGAACATTCAATGTGTTATTATTTTGCAATTGTATTCAAATTTCATCACCATGACCACCAAATTTCCATTATCTTCAAAGCTACGATTATCATGCTTGACATTAGTTTTACATTTATCCTTGAAATTTGAATTGCATAAGAAATCTATATATGAATTGTTGAGGCTCAAAAATGGCCAAATACCACAGATGTGTTGACATCCCATTTTACTACCCGCATTTAACCTCACATGAAGGGTAAAAGGGTAATTTTGCATTGGAAATATGAATCTTGATTCTAGCCATTAGATCCTTAATCTCATTTCACCAAAATGATCTTGATATTGTAACAATTAAATTGACTAGTCATGAGCCCTAATCGGACCATCAGATTGGAAGTTATCATCAAATCAAGTTTTAATGGCTGAGATGCACTATCACAAATTGAGTCCGACTATATGTGATTATGAACAATTGATTTCAATTGGTTAGAAGTATAATCAATTTGAGATTGATGATGTGTCATAATTTGATTGGTTAGGACTACATTTTATGGTAGGGTTGCACACACCTAATTAACTAGATAGTTAAACATTAATTATTCAATGAGTAATATGTGCAATTATCTTTTAATTAGAGTAAATTTGTAACTAATTAAGTCTAAAATGGGAGTGATTGGACCCATTTAATGTTAATTGTGAGCTAATTTGGGACCTATTAATGTTAATTGTGCTGAAACCATTTTCTAACAAATGACCTCTGCTCACCATTTCATCAATATCTCTCAGAATGTTTTGAATCTGTGAATGGGATTAATTTTCCCAGAAACTACACATCTAGGGCTTCAATTTGAGCACAAGAATGAGACAATTCCGATCAGAATTGAGTTAGTTGTGATTTTTCGAAATTAGTTCTACAGGCTGTTACGGCAGTTACAGGAAAACCGAACTTTGCTTGCTCCTCACTCTCATCAACCTCCACATTTAATACACCAGATTTCCCCAAAGGCTAAAATGAGGTCTAGGTTCATGATTCTTTGTCAACCCTCATTAAATGGTTTTCCATTCATATTTCCTCCACCACTACTATATAAACCCCCTCATCTCCTTCATTCCAAGAAAAAAAAAAAAACCTCATCTCTTCCCCTCTCTTGAGTTCTAATGAAGTTAAATAATCTTGTCATATCTTGGTCTTCTTGAGACTTAAGATATTGAGTGAGATTCACTCTTCCTCTCCTAACTTTTCTTCTCCTCCACCCTTAAGACCTCTACCAAGAGTCTCCTCCTCCACTATATGAATCTTGTATGAAAGTATAATTTATTTCCCTAACATGATAGTAACTATTTAATTCTCTTGAATATGTTTGAATGTTCTTAAATGTTCTTATGTGTTCTTCATATGTTCTTGGTTGTTCATCACATGTTCATGCATAACACTAGCTTCGATCTTAAATCTACATCAAAAACATAAAAAAGATGTTTGTTTAGTAATTTTTTTAAATTCTTGAATCTAGGATATCACCATCTACACACATTCACTAGAGTTTATTTTTCAATCCAAATGTCTTGCTTAATAAATTGAATTAGGCTTTATCACATGCACACACATTAAATTCAACATGCAAATTGATTGATAACATATTGGATGATGTGATATGAATGTTGGCCACCATAATCTAGAAAACCGATTTCACCGGGCAAGGTGGGTGCCTAACACCTTCCCACCTTGTAACATAGTCTCCGAACTTAGATCAAAGGTTAGTAGATCAAATGCTTATCTATGTAATTTTCGATTTTTAGATTGTAACTAAGAAACAAAGTCATGTAATTTTCCTATGATCAATGTAAATTCAATTTCAAATTAATAAAATGAGGAATTTTTCAATTATGGTTTTCTTATTTTTCTAATAATTAAATAAGTGGTGACTCCATTGTAAAACACTTCATCTAAAGGGAAAAATATAACTAGTCGAATCTCCATTTTGAAAGGCAATAACACGACCCCATCCATTCACGTAGTTTTGGCCCAATATCCTATAAAAACAAGCCGAGGGCGCAATCTCTCACAAGATGGTCAAAATTTTCAGCAAATTATAATTGTTCGTATGCTTTATATACATCCATATTAGCACCGTGTCTCACTTACCAAGCTGAGGTGAAACATGGATAATTGTAGCCTTAGAGTCAACCGAATACACATAAAATTAAGCAAAGAAAATACATGAAAAATTATTTTTCAACCATATACATCCAAATTTAATGAAAAATTATTTTTCAACCACAATACAACGATACAATGTCAATGATTTCTTTTATTTAGTATGCTACAGCTTCATATTAGCATCAATGTTAAAAAGTTTTAAAAAGTCAACCTACTTGGTAAACAAACCCACTAGCAAAGAAAATACAGTAATTAGTTTAAGAATCATACCTTTGAAAAATCAAATTCAATTTACTCAAAATGGAGAGACAAGAAAATAGATGTGAGAGGTGATCAGATGGATCAAATTTGGGATTTTTCTCTTGGAAAAAGAGCTATGGACTGAGTGAGGGTGGAGGGGAGGAATTGGGTTTCTAGTGAGAGAAGAGGAAAAGAGAGATGGATTTGATTTCAATGATGAGGAAAGTGAAGGAGATCAGCGAGGGACAGGAGTGAAGGAGAGGGAGAGTGATTGAATGAGAAGGATACTCATAAAACATGAGAACATATTGTTTTCAAGGTTTAAGTTGCTATGGAACTCGATGTTAGAAATTTTGAATTCCACTTTATTTTTCTTTTAAATTTGTAAAGAACTCGAGTTTTTGAATATCAAGTTCAACTATAAAAAATTTGCAAAGAACTCGAGTTTAGTTATACCGAGCTCTACTTTAACATTGGAGGTAATGCAAATCTCTCTTTCTTTCTTTTTTTTGATTCTGAAGATTAATATATTACTCACATTAGAATTCAAGTGATTTCTTGTTTCCTATTCGCATTTTCCCTCTAGTATCCACATTGCATCTCCTCTAATAGTAAATTGTTGGGAACTAACTCTTTGTTGGACTGACTGGTAATTGGTGGTCTTCAAAGGAAACTAAATTTACATAAGATTGTATTGCCGTTTATTGACCCTTGATTTTGAGTAGTTGGTAATGGATATATATTGATGTAAATGAACTAGCTAGTTGTGTTATTTAAAGTGATAGAGTGAGCTAGGCTGCGGGTTCCATTCCATCTCATTTTACTCTCTATTACTTTTTTTTTTTAATCTCCTTCACCTATTATTATATTTGCATCTCCCTCTCTCTCTCTCTCTCTCTCTCTCTCTCTTATACCTACCTAGACTTAATTTTTTTTTTTTTTTTGAATGTAAGATAGAAATACCTAGATATGATTGAATATTTGTAGTTATCTCAAAAAAAAAAAAATTATATGAAAAATGTTTCTGTATTTTTGTTACTTTAAAATAATAATAATAATTGGCGTATTATACTCGTACTATACACATTTTGTTCTTTTTCCATATTCGTATATTTTTGCCAAATTTTTTAAACATACATTTTGTGAAAGATGCTGAGTTATACATGTTCGTATAATTATCATATCTTACACATATATACCATATATTGCTAACTATGCTAATATATATGTAGTTATACTCTAGTTAAATAATGTATTATAAACCTAGTGTAAAATACTAATATTACTATTTTCATGTGTGTTCTAATAAGTATTACTGTTTACTCAAAAAAAAAACTTAACGTTCTATTTGCAAAGATATTGTAATAAACGCATTATTTTCAATTTGAAAGTTAAAATTTTTGTAAATATGTTTTTTTTTTTTTTTTTGAGAATACCGTAAATATGAAAGTTATAATTCCATAATAATCACAACCCATAACATTATACTCCTATAAGATAACAAAAATTTAAAACCAATCTAAAAGTCAAGCCTTATCACATATATTTGAACATATCTCATATCTTATAAGTTATAACAATAAAGGAAAACACTGTTATAAAAAAATAAATAAAGTAAAACACTAACTAAAACGTATTGCTGTAAAACACAAACTGAAAAGTTTATAGTGCATTCTCAATATATATATATTATAGTGAAACACTGAAACGTATTGCTAAAGAATATTTATTTATTAATTAATTAAAATTTTAAACATTCTAATTAAAAAATTAAAATCTTAAACCCCAAATTAAAAACTAATGCTACCAAACACATATCCCAAATTTGCAATGTTGTTGTATGCTTCAAAAAACGAAATTTGTTGTAAGTATGTGCCTTATGGATCCTAATGCCGTAATTATCATTGTTAGCTTAAAAAAATGCTAAAACGTTTTAGCGTTTTTTTAAGTGACTAACAATGAGAGTTAACTAGTGATAGTTAACTATGTAACTATCACTAATTTACTACTAAAAATTTACAAGTTGCTGTTCCAATGAATGAGATTTGTGCGACTGTAACAAGATACTAAATGAGTGTTTGAAATTTATTTTATGATTATTAATTCATCAATACCCATGTAGTGAAATTTGTAATAACCTTAGCATTAATCTAAAAGAATTAATTTTATTAGGATGTTCTGAGGATTAAATATCACTTGGTAAAAGTTAAAGGTCATAATACAAAGATTATAGTATTAATATCAATAAATTTTATCGTAAATGTTTCCGTATTTTTGTTACAAATTTTTTTAAAAATGTATATCCATACTCTACATGTATCTTCTTCTTTTTTTTAATTCTATGTTCTATCTTATTTGCTTTTACGTATTTTTTTATCTATTTTTATATTTAAATTTTATTCTTTTTTATAGGTAATTATATTCTATTGATTTTAGGCTTTGTTGATAATATTTTAGATAGATACAATTTTAGAAAACACTTATTATAGGTTGCATGTTTTGTTAAAATACTTATTGTTATTTTATTTAAAGAGGGGATCATCCTAAAAGAAATAATTCCTATTTATTTATGAAGAGGGGATCATCCAAAAAGAATTAATTCAAAATTTAAGATTAAAAAATAAATTGTACTTGTACACCTAAAAGAAATTTAATTTTTATTTCTTATTTTAATATTTAAATTATTTGTTTTTAGTGTTGATTTTATTCAAATGGTTATAAGTTATATCACACATTCTAACTTAATAATAAATAAAAATATAATACAATAACTTAATGTAACATTTTAACTTACTAATAAATAAATATAACATCCTAACTTAAAGTAATGTTTGTAATTTATTGTGCTTTAGCCTTTAAGAACACTTTTTTTTTTTCAAATAAAAAAAAACACAAATATTAATATTACACGTGAAAAAATAATGAATTCAATAATTGAAACCGTTGAAAACAAAATTAAGCCAAAATTCCAATTCATTAATGAAAAAATATCCAAATTTCTGAACTTTAAAAAAAATGAAAATAGAGTTGAGTAAAGATATACTTCCATAGGAATTTGGACGGATGGATATAAGAACACTTTTAGATCCTTATTTTTCTCTCATATCCAATTTCATGTTTAATAGCAAATTTTGCTTTTAATTAAAGAAGATAGATTACATGGAACAAAGCACCAAACAAAAACCATAACAAATTAAATCCACGTAAAATAAAATATTGATGTCAACAACAAAAAATCATGTGATAAGAAAATAAAAAATACAAATATATTGTTTGCTATATTGACCTCTTGAAAAAATACTAAAGGGTGCAATCAAACATAGAATTTCAGCCTATTTATAAAACTTGTTGATAAAAATCATATAATATATAATAAAAAGGCAACAAATACACAAAATCTATTCAATTTGATGAAAGAAAAAAAAAAATACCTGCAAGGTTGTAGGTAGGGTAGAGAGAAGAATGGAAAAATAGAGTAAATAATTGTAAGGTACATAGTAGAAAGAAAAATACTTTAAAAAAATGTGTGTATATATAGAGAGAATTTCAGGTTGTAAAAAAGATGATATAAACAAAAAGAAAGAGTTTAGGTGAAACTCAAAAAATCTATGATGACATAAGATGCAAATTTATCCACAAAAAAGAAGAAGAAACGTAGTAAAAGAAAAGATATTTTTGTTTCAAGTTTTTTTTTTTTTTAATTCTATCTTTTTTCTTTCACGTATTTTTCATCTCTCTTTTTTATTTAAATTCTATCCTTTTTTATATATAGGTAATTCTATCCTATTGATTTTAGGCTTTGTTGATAACATTTTAGATAGACACAAATGTAGTTGTAGTTGTAAATCAAATACTACTTTCTTTTTTTACTTGATTATTAGGAAAAAGATGACATAAAATGCATATTTATCCAAAAAATAAAAAGGAACTTAAAAAAATTAACAAAAATGATAAACACTAAATTAATATTGTATAGGAGAAATTATACACAACGTGTTAATATTCTTTTGTTTGTTTTTGTGTAATTCTATCTTATTTGCTTTATTTTATGTATTTTTTATTTATTGAAATTCTTTCTTTTTTTCTAGGTAATTCTATCCTATTTATTTTAGGCTTTGTTGATAATATTTTAGATAGACCAACCAACTAAATTTAATATCTTTTTAAAATTTTAGAAAATACTTATTGTAGGTTGCACGTTTTGTTAAAACACTTACTGCTATTTTATCCAAATAAATTAATTAGAATAAATATTGTAAAATATAAGGATTAGATGGATTAGATGAAGAATTTGGATTGTAATCAAATTAAGATTTTTATCAACTTAGAAATTATAGGAGAATAAAAATTGTATATATTTTTTCTTAATACCATAATATGATAATTATGATGATAATAATAAACCACCATTTATCCCAAAAATAAATAAATAAATAAATAATAGCTAATGTTTATATTCTTGGAAAAACACAATTTCGACTGGGTCTATAAGTATCTACTTGAACTTAATTTTGAGTATATACGCAAACACTGTTGCTCTTGCTCTACGATTGTATCTCTTTCTGAGTGATCAGCCATGGATGTTGTGCGATGCTCTTCCTCTCTTCTTCAACGTCTGTCAATAGATGATCTTCCCGAATGTTTGTTGATTGAAATCCTGACCCGGCTGCCTCTGAAATCTATATTTCAATGCAAGTGCGTCTCACGCCGATGGTGCTCTCTAATCTCTGCTCCTTCTTTCGCTTACATTGTTCACAGGCTCCGCTCTTCTTCAATATTGCAACGACCCTCTACCTTGCTCATCAGCCACTACATCGATGGTGTGAGGCAGGTCCTCATGACATCGGAGGAACCCGAATTCAAATCTCTAGCCTCTTCAATGAACCAATATTACATTAATAGCCGCTCAGTTTCGCTTGACATTGTTCACGCTTCGTGTCATGACTTGCTTTTATGCACCCAAAAGGAATTGAAAATGTTCAGTGCGGTGGTCTGCGATGTTGTGTACTATGTGTTAAATCCAATTACAAGGCAGTCGATAACGCTTCCTCCCCTACGTCGTCCTAGCAATGCTAAGATTGGATTCATCTTCCGCCGCTGCCATGATCAGCAGCAATTCAGTTATAGGGTGATGTGCATTCCTAAATTTGAGTGTGAATCAACAGAATTCAAGGTATATATATTCTCGTCCGACACAGGCAAATGGAGTGAGTCAATAGTGTCGTGTCCGCCGGGGTTTCACTTTACTGACTATGCGCATTCCTACGCTGGTGTTCCCTATCAAGGTTTGCTTTTCTGGTGGAGTTTGGATGGGCACCTTGTTGGGTTTGATCCGTACACCAGCAAATGCCGTCGAGTCATCTATAAACCCGAAGATTTCGCACCGAACCATAGAATTCAGCGCCTTGGTGTTTGTAATGGTGCCTTGAGAATATGCCAACTTGCAGTTGCAGGTCCTCCTTATGCTGATGATGGATTACTTGTTTGGGAGTTGAAGGACCATGATAAAGAATGTAAATGGTCTTTAGAACACAAGGTGTATTTCAACCAAATGGGTGCGGAAAATCCTGGGCTAACAGAATGCCTAAAACATATATCTATAGAGTCATTGCTAGGCTATCATCCGTATGACAGGGATGTTGTGTATTTGATTCTTGCAACTATGGTTGTATCACTCAACTTGAGGAGAAAAACAGTGGAAATGGTCTGTGATTTTCAGAGGCCTTCCCCGTTTTACAAGGCTGTAAACGTCTTCGACTTTGTTCTTCCTTGTTGGCCAACTCCCATTCCTTCTTCTCCCTTAAAAGAATGAGAAGGCTACCCAATTATTCTGACACTTCGATCTTAGGCTATGATTTGCTTACATTATGCTATGCTATTGTATTTTCTGTTTTTTTTTTTTTTTAGTTACTGTTTCGAATTTGTTATATTAATAATCAATTATTTCGTAATTTAGTCTTGTGGTGATTTTGTAAACTTAGATATATACTTGTTCTGGCTTTACATTCAACAATTAATGGATATCACAGGCAAGACGCATGGTTTTGTTAGTTTTTCTTAGAAGAAGAGAAACAAAAGCACAAACACTATCCATAAATATAATTCAGGTCTGGAGTAAGCAAGATGAAGGTCGTCACAACCCAATAGAGGAACTGATCTATAGATGCAATGAAGATTTGCAAATATATTTATAAAATTATTTTTTAACTAACCTGTTTTGTTTACCCTATATCATCTCATGCTTTACATGGGTTAGTAACCAGAAAATTGGGGTAGGGAAGTGAATATGTTTAGGAAATTGCATCTGTTTGTTATTTAGTTTCATTGTTTTATTGTTTTGACGAAAATCAAAAATGGGTTTGGTTTTGTGATCTTAAATTAGTGTTCCATCTATATAATTGTAAATAGAGGATCCTCTATTGAAATTAGTGTTCAAGTAAATTCGAGACCAACCCTTAAAAATTAACCCCACGTCTATTGCGTTTGTAGCAAGCCATTCTTATCTGTTTAACTTGGTTACTAAAGGGTACAGTGGAAAGGATCTAAGGACTAAAACAAAGGGGCTTTATAATCTATTTTTAACATCGGTATTAAGTTATCATAGGCAGATATTCTTAGTACAAAATCAATGCCATTGAAATAATTAGATATATACTTGTTTACTAAAGGATACTGTTTCGTATTTGTTATATTAATAATCAATTATTTCGTAATTTAGTCTTATGGTGATTTTGTAAACTTAGATATATACTTGTTTTGGCTTTACATTCAACCATTAATAGATATCACAGGCAAGACGCATAGTTTTGTTATTTGAGAAGAAAGTAAGCGAAATTTTATTAAAAAGATTAAACTAAATCAGATTGGAAGGCAGACTCCAGATCACAAGGTAGTTCTCTTCTACCCATACAATAGTATCTACAGTAGAAACTGCTCTTCTAGCTGAACCATGAGTCAACTTATTCCCTTCCTGACGAACATGCTGAAATTGACGCTGTCGTAAGGAACAACCAAGCCTCTTAGACTCCTCAATAACCTGCCCAAACAATGTATTGCAATGACCAAAACACCTTAGAGCTTGAACCACTCGGAGACAGTCACCTTCAAAAATGACATCAAACAAACTAAGCTCCCTAGCCAGCATCACAGCTCGCCCCGCAGTCAAAGTTTCGGCCAACTCAACCAAATGAAAGGACTCAATCCTCTGACTTAAGGCAGCAATAATGCTACCTGAATGATCCCTAAACACCACACCTATCCCAACAAAGCTCGTTCCATCAAAAATGGCAGCGTCAAAATTAGCTTTATAGCTAGCTTCAAGTGGAGGGGACCAGCGAACAGGAGGACGACGGGCAGGCAGCTGCTGCTCCCTATGATTAGCATCCCAGAACTCCTGAACAAGCACCTTAGCTCTGTCCCCCAATCTCGTGCAGTTGCCAGGTTTGCTGTTGCTCCCTTAGTTTGTTCCACCTCTGCCATAAGCACCATGCTACCGTAGCAAACAGAGCACACCTAAAACTAGACCCCTCGCTAAACAAAACCTCCAAGAGCTCAAAGAATGACCTGCAATCCTTCTTAACCAAGAACAGAAACCCCGGGTCAGATAGCCAAACTGAACGGGCTTGATCACAAAGCCAAAGTCAATGCATCAAGGATTCCTGGTAATCACCGCAACCATCACAAAGATCATTGATAGGAATATGCCAAGTTTTCAAATTCAACTTGATAGGGAGAGAATCTTTCGCAGCACACCACAAAAAATGTCAAATTTTATTTGGGACTCTAAGCTTCCAAATTTTCTTCCACGCCATCTGCGCATTACTTGGTGAAGAAGAACTCGGCAAAGAGAGGTTTTCAACTTCAACTAGCATACAATAGGCACTCTTCACACTATACACACCGTCTGGAGTTAAAAAAGGCCATATCAAAATGCCTTCAACCCAGCCCTCACTCACATAAATCCTTCCAATCATCTCGGTTTCCCAAGGGAGAAAACAGCTAGCCAATTTACTAGGATCCCAAATCCTAGAGTTAGGGAAGAATAAATCACTGACCCGGGAAACAGATGGACCAATTTTCAGAGATACAATTCTACTATTTGCGGGATCAGGCAGCCAACGATGATGCCAAACATCAATTTTTTCACCATTCCCAACCCTCCAAATTGCACCTTTATGGATGACTTCACGAGCCAGCAAGATACTCCGCCACGCATGAGAGCACTTTGGATGAACAGGAGCCTCCAAAATGCAACCGTTAGGAAAAAACTTAGCACTAAATACTCTATAAAGTAAAGTGTCTTTGTGATGAATAAGACGCCACACCTATTTAGCCAACATAGCATTTTTGAACTTTTGGAAATCCCTAAAACCCATACCCCCAATAGATTTAGAAGAACAGAGAGAACTCTAATTAACCTAATGAATCTTCTTTGAATCACCATTACCCCACCAAAACTTTCTGATCATTGCCTCAATAGCTTTACAAAGACCAACCAGGAGCTTAAAAACACTTATAGAATAAATAGGGATAGATTGAACCACTGCCTTAATCATAACTTATTTGCCCGCCCGAGATAAGAGTTTTGCCTTCCACCCCTACATCCTAGCCCAAATCCTCTCTTTAACTTGAATAAAACATGTAGTCTTATTTTTGCCAATAAATAAAGGAAGCCCCAAATATTTCTCATAATGCCTAATGGCCGGAACATTAAGTGTCACTTTGATAGCTTCCTACGAAGCCTCATCCGTATTTTTGCTAAAAAATAGAGTTGTTTTTTCCTTATTTATCATCTAACCCGAAGCAGCTTCATAATAAGCAACTCCTTGATTTTATTACACTCATCCAAAGTAGATCTACACAGGATTAAATAATCATCCGCAAAAAATAAATTGGTTAGTTTGGGTCCATTTCGACATAAAGAAAACCCCTAGATTTCACCTCGTGCAGTAGCATTGCATAGCAAAGCATTTAACCATTCTGTACAAAATAGGAACAAATAAGGGGAGAGAGGATCCCCTTGTCTTAGACCTCTTGAAGGTGTGATCATACCCTTCAGTTCTCCATTGACAAGGATAGAATAGGACACTATGGTTATACACTCCATAATCAAATCCACCCATGAATCCTAAAAGTATAATTTGAGAAGAATTCTTTCAAGAAAACATCATTCTACTCTATCATAAGCTTTGCTCATATCCAACTTCATAGCCATGAACCCTTTCTTCCCTGTGCAACTAGTCTTCATATGATGCAGAGACTCAAAAGCAATTAAGATGTTATCAGTTATCAATTTATCTGTAATAAAAGCACTTTAGGTCTCTGAGATAATAGAATTAAGCATAGGCTTGAGGCGGTTAACAATCACCTTACTAATGATCTTATAGATCACATTACAGAGGCCTATAGGTCTAAAATCATATACCTTTTCTGGATTATTAACTTTAGGAATTAAAGTAATGAAGGTATGATTAATAGATTTCAAAATGGAACTAAAATTTAAACTAGAGAGAACAACCTGAGTAATATCCATACTAACATCAATCCAATAAGTCTGAAAAAATAAGGGAGGCATACCATCCATACCTGGAGCTTTGAAAGGGGCCATCTCCCTGATTACTGTACTTACCTCCTCACTAGTATAGGGTTTACCAAGTTCAGCTCTCATCTCTACAGTGACCATTATCAGAACCCCCTTCAAGATACGGTTAAGATCATAAGGGTTTAAAGAAGTAAAAAACCGGGAATAGAAGTCAGTCAACATGGCCGAAAAAACATCTTCATCCTCCTGCCACATCCCATCCCCATCACGTAGTCCCCTTATGAAATTCTTCATCTTCCTTTTGAGTTTCTATTCCATGGAAAAATCTCATATTCTAATTCCCACTCTTTAACCGTTGAATACAAGACCGTTGCTACCACATCTTTTCTTCTTTATCCAAAAGGTCATTCAAGTCCTTCTTCAGCCAAACCATTTCCTCATGATCACCAGTACTAACCGAAGCCACCTCTACCTTCCATAAACAATCCTTTACATACTTAATATTCTTTTTCACGTTACCAAAATTTACTCGACTCTAAACCTCCAAAATTTTCTTATACTTATTCAACTTCTTTGTAGCAACAAACATTGGTGTTTCCTCCAAAGAACAATCCCAAGCTTTAGTGATAGCCTCCCTGCACCCAGATTCAGATACCTACGTAGCCTCAAAGTGAAAAGGTTTTCGATGCCATTTTTGGTGCTCCCCATTTCCATTCAGAGACAACAGAATTGGTCGATGTTCTCAGGTGAAGCAATTCAAATGTTTTACCCTACCTATAGGAAACTTAGTCAACAGGTTTTCGATGCCTCAAAGCAAAAAGGTTTTCAAAGCCATTTTTTATGCTCCCCATTTCCATTCAGAGACAACAGAATTGCCGATGATCTCAGGTGAAGCAATTCAAATGTTTTACCCTACCTATAGGAAACTTAGTCAACAGGTTTTCGATGCCTCAAAGCGAAAAGGTTTTCGATGCCATTTTTTGTGCTCCCCATTTCCATTCAGAGACAACAAAATTGGTCGGTGATCTCAGGTGAAGCAATTCAGATGTTTAACCCTACCTATACTCATAGTTTGCAACCCCCTATCCAATCTCTCCCAAATCAACTCTCCCTTTCGCCAACCATACCAAGTATAATCTGGCCTTGAGTACCCTAAACCCACAAAACCACAATGATTTAGAACCACACAAAAATCTTGCATTAAATTATAAGCCCTAGGAACCCCTCCTTGCTTATCTTACACCTCAAGCAACTCATTAAATCACCAAAACAACACCATGGGAGTTTTGGTTTTGAGCTCAACAATCTTAACATATTCCATCCCTTGCTTCGGTGGCTTGTATTAGGCTCGCCATAGAACCAAGTCAATCTCCATGCATTTTCTGAACCACCATGAACAATAGCATCAATATGGTGATTTGAAAAACTATCCATCCACACATTAAGACTTGTTTTCCAAAGAAGGGCCAAACCCTTTCCCCTACCCTCAGATGGTACTGTGAAACAACCATTAAACATAATCCTATCATGAACCCAATTCATATGCTCCTTGTTTGACCATGTTTCAAACAAAAACACAATCAAGGGATCTTATGCTTGTACTATATCGACAAGCTCCTGAACTGCACAACGATTCCCAAGCCCCCTGCAATTCCAAGCTAAGAGTTTTATGGTTGTCGGCGGTGCTGATCATCAACCTCAACCATTAATTCCTACTACCACTTTCTTCCTCCATCTCCTCAACAAAATTCTGCCTTTTATGTTTGGATAAAATTGGTTCCCTCAATTCTTTTGATACACTTGATGTTCTCAACAACCTAGTGAACTTTGTTACTGATGGAGATTGTTTGCATGGCTCTGTCTAAGTAAACAAACTTTTTAGAAAAAAGGCTCAACCAACTACCCTAGACCCCATCCCACCTTGCTGAACTGCAGACTCACCCTCTCGGCCCTCCCCTAAATTATCAAACCGAGTCAACTCGTTCTCAATATCATCCAATTGTGCCTGAAAGTCCTAAGAAGAGGAAATAGCAGGCTGCATAAACTCCACATCATTCGGAGAACAAAAGACCTCAAAACCCATACCAGCCCCTCCTTACTCCTTTGGAAAAGTTTCTTGAACTATCTATGGTGCGTTAATAGTTGGGGCTCGCTGCTCTTCTCTCCCCTCGCTCACTAGTTTAGTGCTCAACCCAATCCGCTCCACACCATCGTCCCCCCCCCCCCCTCCCCCACTGGAGTTCATCTCGGTTTCCTTGATGACTTCCTTCTCATAACCAGCAACACGAACCAGCGTTTTCTTCGCGATATTTGGAGTGGATGCCGGTAGCCATAACCCGAATTGTTGATCACCTTCCTTCAAAGCCCCCTTCCTTTTCTACCATACTTAACAGTCTTTATCGTGGTGAGTAATACGGCCCCATTAATAGCACAAATTAGGCAAACGTTCGTGTTCAAAACTAACTCAACTCTCCTCTCCATTGCTCAAACCAATTTTCCTCCCCCTGGTGAGTAGTTCTGTAATATCAACTTGTACCCTAACCCACATAAAATTGCTGCCCTTATAATCATCACTACCCACACCACTATTAATCACTTCGCCTGCTGCCGAAGCAATATCACTAGCCACCCTCATGTTCAAACAGCCTAACGAAAGGTCATAGACCCGAACCCAGAAGCACGCTTTATCAAATTCCACTCCCTTCACATTAGTGTGTTTCTGAATTCACTTCAAAGCCAGCAAAGATTTATCAGAAGACCATGGCTACAATTTTTTACTCAAACTGTTTGATTGAATTCTTTGTACTAGTAGTTATTCATATACCACTCTCTTAATTCTGCCCTCTATAACTAACTACTCATAGCTATCACCAACTATCACTAACCTACTTAACTAACTCCTATCACCTATCACCTATCAATGTAACTAACTCCAACAAAATTCTATGGTAGCAACTATCACACTACGGCAGCAACTACTGGAGTACACAAGGTAATTATAGAAAGTACATGTACAATGATCACAGTAATCCTAACACTCTCCATAGCAGAATCACTCCGATGGACAAAGACGTGATCTTGTTTAAGCTTGCGACAAGGAAACAGAAAAAACAAAAGCCTCACTTAAGGAGTAGGCACTTATTCTATAGACGGCAAGGGTTGCGAGAGACCCTAGGTCAGAGACACTATTAGACGCATAGTTTTGTTAGTTTTTCTTAGAAGAAGAGAAACAAAAAAACTACCAAAAATTGATCTATAGATGAGGGTCATCACAACCCATAAATATAATTCATGTCTAGAGTAAGCAAGATGAAAGTTGTCACAATCTAGTGGCAGAGCCACTTGAGGATCGAGGGGGGGGGGGGGCTAGCCTTGGCCCCCCAAAATTTTTGAAAAATGTTTTTAAAAAATTTGGAAATATCCTAAATAGTTTGAAATTTCTTAAATATCTTTACCATTTTGGCCCCCCATACCTGATAATATACATATATATATATATATATATATATATATATATATATATATATATATATATATATTTAAGAAAGTCTAAAAATAAAAACAATTTTTATTTAAATAAAATACAATTCACAAATACATGTCAACAAATTACAATAATTACACATTTAGCATCTTTAAAATAAACACATAGGTATTTTAACAATTACCTCAACAAATAAAAGGTAAAAAATTCTAATTTTCATCTCAACACATCCAGAGCTTACTTGTACACAATAGAAAAATTGAAAAGTTTGAAACTTCATCTCTCCCACACGGCCACACAGTTGCAGTCTTGCGGAAACAATCTTTCTTACACATGTGACTCTCTCTCTCTCTCTCTCTCTCTCCGTTGAGGACTTGGCCTTTGCGTTCTTCTTCTTTTTCTTCTTTCAGACTTTCAGTTCTTTCTCTTTGCCTTCTTCTCGCCACTACCTCTGCCTTCTTCTTCTTTCTTTTTTTATCTTTTCAGATTTTAGTTCTTTGCTTTTGATCCGTTTCTTTAAAAGTAAAAGTTTTGCCCCTCAATTTGTGAGTGAAGCTTCCATGCTTGCGCTTGTGCTTGTGTAATGTGTAGTGCCCTATCTAAGCCCTTAAGACCAGCTAACCCATAAGTTTTTAACACTTTCCAAGTATTTGTATTTTCTTTGTTTTAATTTTTTTATTTTTCTTTCCATTGCTTTCTTTTTTAAATTCCTTATAATATTTTATTTATTATTATAATAATTAATATATTATAAACAATATATACACATGTGTTTAGTTGTTATTTATTATATATTTTTATATATTGACATTTGAATGATTGTTTAATTTTCATTAAATATACTTTTATTTATATATATTCGGTTATGAAGTATTATACATTACTATTTTACATTTCATATGCACCCAAAATAAAATTATATATGGCCCCTCAAATATAAATTCCTAGCTCCGCCACTATCACCACCCAATAGAGGAACTAATCTATAGATGCAATGAAGACTTGTATATATCTTCTATACCACTAATAAG
Source organism: Quercus agrifolia (assembly GCA_029955455.1). Classification (NCBI taxonomy): domain Eukaryota; kingdom Viridiplantae; phylum Streptophyta; class Magnoliopsida; order Fagales; family Fagaceae; genus Quercus; species Quercus agrifolia. The sequence continues at coordinate 10,252,516 of JARQAD010000002.1, forward strand.
AGGATTCTCCTGATTTGTCTTCAATTTTTTACATACCAAAATATTCTTCTAAAATAACATACCCTTTAGTTTTTTTTTTTTTTTTTCCCTACCAAGAAAAAAGAAAAAAGAAAAAAGGCCTAAAAGAGTACTATTTCATGTACAAATTCTAAAATAACATACCCTTTAGTTTTTTTTTTTTTCCTATAAAAAACAAAAAAGGTTAAAAATGTACTATCTCATGTACAAAAAGGAAAAAAAAAAAAGTTATTCTTATTTGTATTCAAATGTTTGATATCTATCTGTATTTATTATCTATTTGAATTCAAATAAGCTTATCATAAAAAAAAAAATACAAAATTACTTCTTCCAAAACAAACCCACTACCTCACTTAAAAACTACTTATTTTTATTTCGTATTCAAATGTCTGATTCCTATCTATATTTGTTATCACTTTGAATTCAAATACTTCAATTATGTTTTAGGTTTTTTCCTTTATCTTCTTCATTCTGCCTAAAATTTAGAACACTATTTCTATCTCATTTTTCAACATTATTCTATGTTACCTTATCTTTCTTTCTTTCTTTTTTTAAAAAAAATACAATATATCACTTTTAAACATTATAATACTAAACAAAACAAAACAAAAAAAAAGTATTATTGCACACACAAAAGCGTTAGTAATGAATCTAGTATATATTTAATTATTGTTTACCCTATATCATCTCATGCTTTACATGGGTTAGTAACCAGAAAATTGGGGTAGGGAATTGAATACGTTTAGGAAATTACATCTGTTTGTTATTTAGTTTCATTGGTTTAGGAAATTGCATCTGTTTGTTATTTAGTTTCATTGGTTTGATGTTTTGACGAAAATCAAAAATGGGTTTGGTTTTGTGAACTTAATTAGTGTTCCATCTATATAATTGTAAATAGAGGATCCTCTATTGAAATTATAAGTGTTCAAGTAAATCCGAGACTAACCCCTAAAAATTAACACCCACGTCTATTGCGTTTGTAGTAAGTCATTCTTTTCTGTTTTACTTGGTTACTGGAGGATACAGTGGAAAGGATCTAAGGACTAAAACAAAATGGCTTTATGATCTATTTTTAACATTGATATTAAGTTATCATACGCAGATATTCTTATTACAAAAACAATGCCATTGAAAATAATGTTGAAATTAAAGGAAAGTTGAAGAGAGAATCGGAAATGTGAGAGAACAAGAGAGACTATTTCCTCAGGATAAAGCTCTAGTGACTATCAAGCCCACTATCATGCAATATGCAATGATATCGTTGAAATTTTCAGATAAAAAATCCTAAGCTCTTTCACGAATGATGACCAGAAGAAGAGGACAACGCTTTAGAAGGTTTATTATTATTATTATTATTTTGAGGAATTACCTAAAATAAAATAAATCATTTTTAGATTATTATTATTAATAATCTAATGCACAGTGAAAAGGAAATATTAAAAGCAATGTAAATTGGTATTTTTGTAATTCAGTAAATATAGAAGGGTGTTTATATATCACACACCTTCTACGAAGCTTCATTTTTCACTTTTGCTAAAATCTACCCCTCCCTACATGATTATCTCCTCTCACTGTAACTCTTTTTCATCTCTGTCTACTTCTTTTTTCTCCTCTTTCTTTTCTTCATTGTAACTTCTCTTATAGTACTGGTCTTTTTTTGTTTTCCTTTCTTCATTATCGTCATTCCCTTCTCTTCTTTGACATTCTCCATCAATTTTTTTTTTTTCCTCTCACAGTGCCCTCCGTATCTCCCTGTCATCTATTTCATCTTCTCTTTATTTTTATTTTCTTTTGCTGACAATAAGATCCACTGCCTTTCTTCTCTTCTTCTTCTATCAAATGCTTTGAAAGTTGAAAATTGGGAAATGGGTTTGGTGAAGTTGGGATTGGAAAGGTTGAAAATAGAAAACTTCAATTGAGAGAGAGATTTAAGGCCTGAGACTGAGGGAGAAACAATTAAGAAGATGAAAAAAGATGAAAAGAAGCATACCTCAAAGCAATAATTGGGTTTTTTGGATCATTGGAGATAGAGACCAGAATGGGAGACAAGGAGGTTTCTTACGCTGGTTTTCAGTTCGCTAATAGTTGGGATTTTGTTTTTTGTTTTGGAGGAAGGAGAAGGGAAATGGTGGAGGAAAGAGGAAGGGCCTGCATTTTGTTTGTCAAAGGTGGAGATCGGGGATTTAGGGAGCCGATTTGGGCTTTGGCATAGCATTGTGAAAGGGAAAGGCAGAGTCTTCGTGAAAGGGAAAGGTAGAGTCAGGTTTTAAAAGAAATTTATTACATTTTTTTTTTTTTTAATATTATGCTGACATGGGAATTTGTGGGAGGTTCAAAAGATTCGGTTATATATATATATATATATAGATGAAATGAACCCTATTATGATTAACTCTACATGGGCTAACAATATAACACCAATGTTGGATATTTAATTTGTATATCCAATTAGAGTGTAATTCTTTTTTTTTTCTTTTTTCTTTTTGAGAATACTCCACCCTCAATAGAGTGTAATTCAAGTTTGATCGCACTTTGATAATAGAAGAATATTATTTAATCCCATTTTGTACGTGGAAAAGTATTACTAGCTCTTTAGGTGCAGTGGAGTGAAAGAAACAACAATAAACAACCAAGTCAAAAAGCAGAAAATAATAAAAGAGTCAATCTCATACCAAAGGTTGTATCAGTTTAACCAGTGGAATGATATATTTCGGTACCAATTAAAAGCTCAAATTAGTGTGAAACACTAATGTTTGTTTAAGCCCTTAATTTTAAAATTACGGCTTAATTGCTTTTACTCTAACTTATTTAAGTGCAGAACAAGAGTAAATAAAACGCAATAAACCAGTAACACTACTCTCTAAGCCATAAGCAAGCAAGCAACAATAAATGTAAAGTTTAAAGAGTAAGGAAAGAGAGATGAAAACACAAGATAACACCAAGATGTGTTATTGAAGAAAAAACCAAAGAATATAGTGAAAAACCTCTCTGTGACCGTCCAAGCCTACTCTACCCAATGTATTTGAGCCCTCTAAGCTCCAGCTACCAACGAACTTCTCAGAGTCTTGTCTTCACTAGCTTTCTAGATCCCGCAATACCACCTGATTGCATCTGCCAAGCCTCACCGGCTTCTTTTGGTAAATCCCCAAAGCTTCCCAAGCTCCAAAACACTCTCTACACTCTGAATAGGTGTGGGTTGTGTTTGGGTACAAATCTCTTCTCAAGGTATGATAATGAGAAAGGGAAGGAAAAGATACTACAATGATTTCTCACTAAACGATGAGTAGCTCACTCTCTAAAAGGTGGGTGTGTTGTGTTGTAGAAACCTATCTAAGGTTTTCTCTCTGAATAACCTCCTTTTTACTTTTGTAAGTAATGAGAGTATATATAGTATGAGTGAAGGGTAAGAAAGTTACACTTAAAATCCTTCAAGCAAAGAGTTTTGCAGGTACCTCGTGAGATTGCCTTTTTCACGAAGTACTCATGAAATATAGCCTGCACTTGACTCTTCAACTTCTAGCATGTACTTCTCATGTGGCCTTTTCATGGGAACCTTTACATGCGAGCTTCTTGCAAGCTAGTTGCGAAACTGCACTGATCTTCATTGCATACTTGATTATTCACTAACTTAATACTAAACCCAATATAATAAAATCTCACAAAATACAAGGAAATAATTTATTGCAATTATAACACTTTTTGTCATGGAATAAAGTCAACATAAAATATAGTTGTAAATCACAACTTTACAAATATTAATATACAATGTTAGTATTTTTGCTTTTACTTTCTAAAAATCTTTTGACTGTCTTATCCCTACTATATGTTGGGGCTTCTATGGAGACCATAATGCAAAGGCAGAAGGTGGAAGAAGGAAAGGAGCATCCAACATTCTACATGTGAACTTGATGCGACTAGTATCAACATGTGGGTTGAAAAACATCATAATCATGTATTATTTTCTGATTTCATAAAATTTTAGAATAAACTTTTTATTGTTACATGCCAAAAGTTAGATGAAGTTTCTTTTAGTCTTTATATGTCATTTTGGATTTTCTTTTTCCTCTAAATGATTTATTAATTCTTTTGTTCACGTCATGTTTTTTTTTTTTTTTTTTTTGCCGATAATAAGAGAAAAAAAATTCAAGAAATCTCTTTTTTCTAATTGTTTGTTTTATATTGAATTTTTAAAACTTTTGGAAAAAACAAAACAAAAATATTGTTTTCATCTCTGAAGCTTGCTTGAAGTTCACCTTTTAACTTTTATTTTCTATATTATGGCAACCCTGCTAACTACAATGCTAAATGGAGAGAACACTTTGGTTGAAGTCCAGTATGTCTTCTTTTCTTTGTTTGTACGGAATTGGACTTTTAGTAATATACAATAAACTGGCTCTCTCTCTCTCTCTCTCTCTCTCTCTCTCTCTCTGGGGGAATTTCATATTTTAGACAAAAGCATAGATTTTATATTTTTTGATGCTACAGTCTCCAGTTATGGCTATGATGCCTATATTGGTTGTAAACTTGGGACTGTTTTGGATTGAGAGTCAAATTATTAACAAATATGTTCTTTGTCCTTTATGAGATGTATTTGTGTTGATTGTTAATAAGGGGAAAAAAAATTTGTTTGGAGGCCACTGAGAGTAGGAAGAAGCCTAAAAATTGCTTCTAATATTGTGCATTTGGATGATTCAAAAAGTTACATAAGCATTAATTTGTGATGTATCTTTTGGAGAATTTTACATGTTCAAGGGTTTTGAAATCCAGTTTTTGAATAAATGAGCCTTCTTATTTGTTTCCTACTATGTATGTGTGTTTTAATGTGCTATATATGTGTTCCAGTTTTTGGTTTTATTCATTTCTAATAGATGGATGTTATTGTGTTAATGTTATAGCAGTCTAACACTGATAAACCTTCTACCATTCATCTCAAAAAAAAAAAAAAAAACTGATAAACCTTAATGCCATTCGATTTTCATAGGAATTGAAACTTTATGGAATATGTAAAGTGTATTGGGAAAAATATTTCAAATCTTAGCATCTAGATAGAGATGGTTTCTTCTAATAGAATGGTAACTCGTGCATAGCACGGGAATTAAGCTAGTGAAAATAATGGCAAGACTTCCACTGCTAAGAAAGTCGACAACTTCAGCCACGAGTCCATGCAACAAATCTACAACATTTAATGCAAGCTTGTGATATTTCTTCACGCATGCTATTTGTTGGATTGCCAATCTTGGGCTTGGTTGAATATCAAGCCACACTTTCTTACATGGGCATGCAAACATTTAACGGCTTGTTGGCTAATATCAAGTCACCAACTTTTGACAATTCAAGTCATTCCAAGAGTTTAACAAGCTCATTTCATTTGGTTGGAAACTTGATGGAAAATATTTTGAAGTGTACTGACTTTAATAAAGAAATCTTAAGCGGTTAGGAAAATGTTTGAGGTCATGCATATGGTGAATCATATCATCATATTCTAAACAACTCTAATAAGAGTTGTCTTACCCATTCCGCCCATTCCCCAACTCCAATAATGTGAACATGAGTGCAAATCTTCTTCAGAACTCAATTAGAGGGACTAGTGCGTCTTTTAGGGCTAGTGGTATAGCAGGTGGAGGAAGATCCTCCATCCATACTTGGAATGATTTAACATTCCATGCATATTGAGCTAATGCATGTGCCACCCGATTACAACTTTTACTTACAAACGTGAAATTACACCTCTTGAAACTTACTGTATGGTGCCTCACATCAGCAACTAGATGCCCCATTAACACTGAATTAGAATCTCCCGTCTGAAGAGCTTGCATTAACATCTGACAATCTCCTTCTAATACCACCTGATGCAGGCGGCAATGTTCTCTGGCAAAAATTATAGCTCTTCTTGCTGCGATAGCCTCCACAACCTCCGGTTTTTGTATTCGAGGACCTCTCAATTTCTCACTCAAAGCCGCCATGATTTGCCCTTCACTGTCTCGAATAACAATACCAACGCCTATTTTTTGAGATTCTGGAAATACAGCTCCTTCAAAATTTACTTTAAAGACATCAGTTTCCGGAGGTGTCCATCTTGCTACTGGTGGTTGAGGTTGTCCCTGTTTTCCATCCTTTAACCACACTAACTCTGCTTTGATTGACCCCACTTCCGTACCCACCCTTGTCTTATTTCTTCTACTCAGCCAAACCAGCCACAGTAGCTTAGCAAAAAACCCTGCCTCATCTTGATTCTTTTCAAGTCCAATCCACACCAGTTCTTGTTCATCTCCAAAATGACGTCCCAAAAGAGAATCTAGCGTATTACTCTTTTGCCAAACTTCCCTGCCTGGTGGTTGTGGACAAGACCACAAAGCATGCACAGCGTCCTCAATACTAGTGGGTTTGCATTTGCAGGGCTCACAGCTGAGGCTTCCCACTTTTTTCCGCCTGAACAGAGCCTTTAACCACGTATCCATTAACCATATCATGTCCTTTAACCGTACTAACTCTACTTCAATTGACCCCACTTCAGCACCAACCATTTTTTTATTTCTCCTCAGCCAAACCAGCCACAGTAGACGAGCAAAAAACTCAGCCTCATCTTGATTCTGTTCAAGCCCAGTCCACACCAGGTCTGGTTCATCTGCAAAACGACGCCCCAGAAGAGAACCTCGCATATTACTCTTTTCCCAAACCTCCCTGCCTTGCGCTTGTAAACAAGACCACCAAGCGTGCACAACATCCTCAGTACTGGTATTGCAGCAGGGCTTAGAGCTGGGGTTTTCCACTGTTTTCCTTCTTAACAGAGCCTTCTTCGATGGTATAATATCTCCAAATGACTTCCATAAGAATGTTTTCATTTTATTTAATATCACTTTCACAATGTTTTGGACACATTCTGCCTCAGACCTGTAATGGAGAGAGAAAGAGAACAATTATAAGCTGCGATTCTAAATCGGCCATGACAGGATCCAAAATTATAATTTAGTAGGTATATGGACTTCAGTTTAGTTGGTAAAAACTGAAACTGGGACGCATATATGTAATTGAATGCTTAAAGCTAAAATTTAAAGAACTACCCTCATAAGTGTAGACCCTCATTTAAGTGTTGCGTTTTAGTTAATTTTAACAATACAATTATGGATTGTTCCTTGGCCCACTTCTTAATTTTCACAGATAATTGTGTTTGAAGGTTCCTGGGTTTTGCATACTTTGCATCAGCTCATGCAAAAGTTTCTATCTATTTTACATAATCACCTCTCAAAAACATCTACATCAAATTATCTACTTTACACTACAATTCATTAATATATATATATATATATATATATATATATATATATATTAATAATTATCTTGCTGCATGAATAAAGAAAGTATTAAAAAAATAGATTTACATGTAAACAGTAATTGCACTATTACTGTAGCAACAATGTAAATTTACACAATTTTAACTTATTGATGTGGGTGATTTTTGGGGATAGATATACTAAATTTAATCATTATGCTATTATACATTGACTAGTGCAAGTGTTCTCAGCGTTCCATTCCTTAACAACATTACACCTTAATTTAATGTAAAATCTGTATATTTTCGATATATATATTGTTGGTGCAATCACAATAATAATGGAAATAACACAACGAGAAACTGAATAATACTTCTGAATATTATTAGTATAAAGAAAGGAATTACACAACACAATTTGGACTGAGGCGCGGCACTCGCTCTCTTTAAGGAGATTCAAGCCCTTGGTTGGCTAAACTTTGTAACCGGTGCAGACCTTCTCTGACTTGTCTCCCCCAGGATACAACAGCCCAACAAGTGTTGTATGGCTAGAACAACCTCTGCACAAAGTGTTCAAGCCCAAAACTCCACCAGAAAGAACACCCTTCCTTGCCAAGAATCTCTCTATTTTTTTCTTTATGTGTTTTGTGAATTGCTGTAACTTGGATTGGGTCTGAATGAGTCTATTTATAGGCTCAATGGGCCTCACGAAATTACTACCCAATTTATTTTGATTTAATTAGGTCCATTATTCTGATGTAGTGGGTGTTATAAGATTAATTGTTGGATATTAATCTGATGGGCTGGAGTTACATAGTTAATGGTGAGATAAGGAGTTTCTGAAGAATGAATAGGCCCAAACGGAAAGTCCATTAAGTGGGTTAATGGCTCTTTATTTTCCATGATAAAAATGGAGTATTAATTCGGGTCATTTACTCACCAACGGATATGGTAATTTCTCTGAATGGGCTGTCAAGTAGGAGGATCCAAGAGGCTGATTCATTTCCAATTTTAATACCTCCACTCTTCACCTCCCCCTTGCGCACGTATCTAGCCCAATATCTGAGACAATACATTTTAGCCCATTAATCACCATAATTAAAAAGAATAAAATAGTCTCTCTCCTTTTCAATGTGGGATTAATCATTTTCACTAACTCTTCATCTTCCATATTCACTCCCACATTTTTTCATTTATGTTATAACATTTATTCATTTTTAATTATTTAATATTAAAATGCTCCAACAATCCCCCACTCATTTTAATATTAAAACTTTTAGTTAAAGAGAGATTACCAGGTAAAGATGGGTCACTATGCATCATGAAGGTGTGCTCTGCATTGAACCTTCACTTAGTAAAACAGCGATCTCAACTCCAGAGTCGTAGTGGTCTCCGACTTGAACTAGGACTGCTTTAGGGAAATTAAGTATCACTGCTTACATATAATAACCCAGGTGTTGACATGAGCTTTTATAGCTTAGCACTTTACGACCGTGTGCTGATCCCAGTTTCATGAGTGTATTTGAGACTTAGTCCAAATCTCATAGGGAGCGGCCCCACCCCCACACTCACATAGGTGAAATTTTGTCAATGGTGCTCCTGTAATTCTGACACCCCACTCATACGAGCTACAAATTTCATTAAGAGTTTTTTTAACTCATCCTCTCCACATTACAGGATAAATGCACTTACATCATAGGGATGAACAATTAAAATTATTTACAAAATAAATAATTAAAAATAAATAAATTGTGCATTTCTTACAACCATCGTATGATTCGTTTTTCCCATTGAACCCAATTCTCAGGATCTCTGGTCCTTAGGTTGGGTATCCTCATACATGGCTCATGATTCTATGGACTTTAGTCCCATCCCCCTCGATGTATTCCAGACTCTATCTTTTGCCAAGGCCTTGGTAAATGGATCTGCAAGATTATCATTAGATTTAATATAATCCACATTTATGATGCCACCACTCAAATAAGATTGCACGGTACTGTGCTTTCTTCTTATAGGTCTGGATTTACCGTTGTAATAACGGTTTTTAACTCTACCAATTGCGGCAGTGCTATCACAATGAATTAATATAGGTGGAATTGGCTTTTCCCAAAGTGGAATTTCATATAACAAATCTCTAAGCCAATTTGCCTCTTCACTAGCTGAAGCTAATGCTATTAATTCAGCTTCCATTGTTGAATTAGCAATTATTGTTTGCTTTTTAGATTTCCAACAAATAGCACCACTACCTAAAGTAAAAATATAACCAGTGATAGAGAGAGAATCACCTGACAAAGTATTCCAATCGGCATCACTAAAACCTTCAATCACAGCAGGGTACTTTTTATAAAATAAGCCATAGTTTTTGGTACCAATTAAATATCTCATAACTCGCTCAATAGCTAGCCAATGATCTTTACTAGGCTTGCTAGTAAATCTGCTAAGCACTCCTACTGCATATGCAATGTCAGGCCTAGTACAATCAGTAGCATAACGCAAACTACCAATGATACTAGCATAATCCTTTTGATTAAAAATCTCATCATCATTATTCACAGGAAATAAATGAACACTAAAATCAAAAGGAGTAGCTACACTTTTGTGATCATGAAAATTATATTTTCTCAATATTTTCTTAACATAATGTGATTGATCAAGATATATTCCATCACATGCTTTTGTAATTTTCATGCCCAAAATAAAATTAGCCTCACCAAGATCTTTCATGTCAAAATGGCTTTTAAGCATATTTTTTGTCTCATTTATAACATGCATATTTGAGCCAAAAATCAACATATCATCTACATAGAGGCTAATAATAACATGTAAATTATTCCATGATTTAGAATAAATACATTTATCACATTCATTTGATTTATAACCATTCTCAATCATGCAGGAATCAAACTTTTCATGCCACTGCTTAGGTGCTTGTTTTAAGCCATATAGAGATTTAGTTAGCTTACATACCTTGCTTTCTTGTCCAGGCTCTACAAAGCCTTCGGGTTGATCCATATAAATCTCTTCCTCTAGGTCCCCATTTAGAAAAGCAGTTTTTACATCCATTTGATAAATTTTCAAATCAAAAATTGCAGCAATTGCAATTAACAATCTAATAGATGTAATTCTTGTTACCGGAGAAAAAGTATCAAAGAAATCAAGATCAGCTTTTTGTTTAAAGCCTTTTGCAACAAGTCTAGCTTTAAACTTATCTATTGATCCATCCGGTTTCAACTTTTTTCTAAGGACCCATTTACAACCTATGGTCTTACAACCCGGTGGAAGATCTACTAATTTCCAAGTTCTATTAGAAATTAGAGATTCCATCTCATCATTTACAGCCTCTTTCCAAAATATAGCATCAGGTGATGTTAAAGCCTCTTTTAAATTTTGGGGATTTTCCTCAATGTTAAAAACATAATAATCAGGACCAAAATCCTTTTCAACTCTAGCTCTTTTACTCCTTCTAGGTTCCATTTCAAAATTTTCTTGATTTTGTAAATGTGAAGTAGAAGAACTAGGTTGTGACAAAATATTTCCTTCACCCCCACTATTTTTCAATTTAAAAGGAAATTTTTCTTCATGAAAAATTGCATCACTTGATTCAAAAATTATTTTGTTTTCAAAATCAAAAAATCTATAGGCTGCACTATTAATCGCATAACCAAGAAAAGCACAGGTAGTAGCTCTTATACCTAATTTAGGCATTTTAGGGTCAGTAAGCCTTACATAAGCAAGACAACCCCATACTCTCAAATATCCCAAATTTGGCTTATGTCCTTTCCACATCTCAAAAGGTGTGGTGTGTGACTTTTTATGTGGCACCCTATTCAAAACATGACATGCAGTTAAAATAGCTTCACCCCAAAAGTGTAATGGTGCACCAGATTCAATTAACATGGCATTCGTTAACTCAATTAAAGTTCTATTTTTTCTTTCAGCCACACCATTAGAAGCAGGTGAATATGGTGCAGTAGTTTCATGGATAATTCCCAAAGACTGAACAAATGAGTTGAATGCACTTGATTCATACTCACGGCCTCTATCACTTCTTATTCTTTTTATTTTTCTACCAAATTGATTTTCAACTTCTTTTAAAAAATCTTGAAATTTTTCAAAAGCATCACTTTTATTTTTCAACAAATAAACAGTTGTATATTTTGAGAAATCATCAATAAAAGTGATAATATATCTATTTCCTCCACGAGTTAAAATTCCCTCAAATTCACATAAATCGGAGTGAATTAACTCAAGCAATTCGGTATTTCTTACAACATTTTTATGAGGCCTTTTTGTAATCTTAGCTTGACTACAAGTTTCACATTTTTCAAAATTTTTTGACAGTCTTGGAATTAATCCTAAACTACTCATGATTCCCACATATCTACTATTTATATGACACAAACGAGCATGCCAAAAATTAATAGAAGAAAGCATATAAACTGAACTGGTAGATGCTTTATTATTCTCAACATTCAATTTAAACATTCCATCACAAGCATAACCCTTGCCCACAAATAATCCCTTTTTAGTGATTACATAATTATCAGATTCCATTGTTTGCTTGAAGCCAGCCTTGTTAAGCAAAAAACTTGACATCAAATTCTTCCTCATGGACGGAGTGTAAAGTACATCTTTCAATGTTAGCACACGTCCAGAAGTAAATTTCAATTCAACCTCACCACTCCCAAGAACCTTGGTTTTGCTAGAGTCACCAAGCATAACAGTTTTTTCTTCTTCAAAAGGAGTGTACAATTTGAACCAATTTTTGTCATAGCAGACGTGCCTATTAGCACCAGAATCTGCCCACCACCCTTCAACATATTGCACCATATTGATGTCTGTAATCATAGCCACTAAAGGCTCTTCGGTTACGTTAGCCTGCGGGACAGATTCACGTTTCCGAAATTTGCAAAATCGAGCAATATGCCCACTCTTGCCACAGACAAAACAGGATCTATTAAATTGATCTTGTGAAGGGGGTCCTTGGTTCTTATTGTAATTTTTATTTGGGTTTCCCCTTCCTTGAGGTCTATTATTATTTTTAAAGGCTCTTTTTTTAGGCTTCAATTGAACATTTCTAGGAAAATGATTTTTGGGCATATTATTATTGGATGAAATAAGGTTTACCTTTGTGGTGGAATTACCATTGCTCTCTTGTGTTATGAGTGCATCTTGTCCTCTAGCCTCCTCCTCCACACGGATGCGTGTGATCAAAGTCTCCAAGGATGTCTCCTTTTGTTTGTGCCGCAAAGTCTTTTGGAACTCCCTCCAAGATTGTGGTAGTTTATCAATTATGCCAGCTACCACCAAATTGTCTCCAATCTTTATGCCTTCGGATCTCAATTCTGCTACAATCATTTGGAAGTCTTGTGCTTGATCCACCACCGATTTTCCATCCACCATTTGATAACGGAAAAATCTGCTAGCAGCATACTTCTTTGCACCAGCCTCCTCGGTATCATACTTGTTTTGTAAAGCTTTCCAAATTTTCTTAGCAGAATTGTAAGTTGTATCACAATAATCATAGAAATGATCCGCAAGACAATTCAAAAGATAAGAACGACAATTATATTCATCTTTTGTATACTTATCTAATTTTTCTTGATGGAGACTATATTCTTCCTCACTCATCTCATCGGTAGGAACTTTTGATGGATTCTTGTCAGTAAGGATGTAGGAGACTTTGAGAAGACTCAAGTAGAAGAGGACCTTTCCTTTCCACCTCTTGAAGTGGGCTCCCTTAAAGCGAAAGGGCTTGTTGAGATCTCCAACTGGCTCATTTGGTTTCTCTTGTGTAGGCTCCATGATTGAAACTCCTTAAAATTGTTGGTGCAATCACAATAATAATGGAAATAACACAACGAGAAACTGAATAATACTTCTGAATATTATTAGTATAAAGAAAGGAATTACACAACACAATTTGGACTGAGGCGCGGCACTCGCTCTCTTTAAGGAGATTCAAGCCCTTGGTTGGCTAAACTTTGTAACCGGTGCAGACCTTCTCTGACTTGTCTCCCCCAGGATACAACAGCCCAACAAGTGTTGTATGGCTAGAACAACCTCTGCACAGAGTGTTCAAGCCCAAAGCTCCACCAGAAAGAACACCCTTCCTTGCCAAGAATCTCTCTATTTTTTTCTTTATGTGTTTTGTGAATTGCTGTAATTTGGATTGGGTCTGAATGAGTCTATTTATAGGCTCAATGGGCCTCACGAAATTACTACCCAATTTATTTTGATTTAATTAGGTCCATTATTCTGATGTAGTGGGTGTTATAAGATTAATTGTTGGATATTAATCTGATGGGCTGGAGTTACATAATTAATGGTGAGATAAGGAGTTTCTGAAGAATGAATAGGCCCAAACGGAAAGTCCATTAAGTGGGTTAATGACTCTTTATTTTCCATAATAAAAATGGAGTATTAATTCGGGCCATTTACTCACCAACGGATATGGTAATTTCTCTGAATGGGCTGTCAAGTAGGAGGATCCAAGAGGCTGATTCATTTCCAATTTTGATACCTCCACTCTTCACCTCCCCCTTGCGCACGTATCTAGCCCAATATCTGAGACAATACATTTTAGCCCATTAATCACCATAATTAAAAAGAATAAAATAGTCTCTCTCCTTTTCAATGTGGGATTAATCATTTTCACTAACTCTTCATCTTCCATATTCACTCCCACATTTTTTCATTTATGTTATAACATTTATTCATTTTTAATTATTTAATATTAAAATGCTCCAACAATTATATTTGCCATTTGCCAAAGTATTACAACTATCATTATGGCCATCCTCGCTATATATGTAGTTATGTATACAATATATTATAGTGGAAGTTCAATAATAATTCAAATTAGATTCTAATATCGTTCTAAACTTGAGTAAAATGTCATTTTAATTAGATTTCATATGCTCTAATTATGTGCAATTTTCCTAAAATTAAAACTACTCTAGTCTGTTTAGAACTACATCAAGCCTAATCAAAACCACTTCTACACATTCTACTTGAAGCACACTGAAAGGCGTACGACAGAGTGAAATGGCAATTCTTGGAGATGATAATGAGGAAGTTGGGCTTCCATGAGAAATGGATATCCCTTATGATGATGTTCATTTCTACGATCTCCCCTACTCAGTTCTGATAAATGGGGAGGCAAAAGGCAAGATCATTCCATCACGAGGGCTTAGACAGGGTGATCCAATATCTCCCTATTTATTTTTGTTGTGCACAGAGGGGCTGTCTGCCAGGTTGAAAAAGGAAGATATTGAGGGCAACATCATGGGGGTCTCAATTAGGAAGGGGGCACCACAAATTTCCCACCTTTTCTTTGTCAATGACAACATAATTTTCTGTAGAGCGACAATGGAGGAGGGTAAAAGGGTTCTTAAAGTCTTGGAAGAATACGAGGCTGAATCGGGGCAGAAATTGAACAAGGAAAAGACCTCATTATTTTTCAGCAAAAATACAAGCCGAGATGTCCAAGCCTAAGTGAAACAATTATTTGGGGCCCAGATTATTCAACATCATGAGAAGTATCCTCGGCTGCCTCAGCTTGTAGGGAAAGGAAAAAGGAAGGCTTTTAGTCGTATCAAAGATCAAGTAGGAAGAAAAATAGCCTGATGGAAGGGTCGGTTGCTCTCAAATGCAGGTAGAGAGATTCTTATCAAAGCAGTAGCCCAAGCAACACCTACCTATACCATGAGTTGCTTTAAACTCCCAGATACGCTTTGTAAGGAACTTAATGCCATGATGAGGCAAAAAGATAAAGAGAGGAAGTTGGCGTGGATTGTGTGGGAAAAGCTATGTACACTGAAATAGGAGGGAGGTATGGGTTTCAGAGATCTCAAAGCATTTAATATTGCTCTACTTGCCAAGCAAGGGTGGCAAATTCAACAAAACCCAAATACCTTAGTCCACAGGGTGCTCAAAGCAAAGTACTTTGCTGATTTGACGTTTAAGGAAGCCCAATTAGGCCGTAGACCCTCATATGTGTGGCGAAGTTTGATGGCTGCTAAGGATATTGTGATGAATGGTGCCAGATGGGTTGTGGGTAATGGAGAGAGTGTGAAGATATGAGAGGATAGATGGATCCCTACTCCGGATTCTTTCTTGGTGGTAAGCCCGAAAGTCCCTCTTAAATCAGATATGGTTGCATGTCTCATTGACCAAGAGACAAGATCTTAGGACATAGACAAGGTAAGGAGAGATTTCTTGCCTCATGAAGCAGATGCGATTCTGGGTATGACAGTAAGTTCTCGGCTTGTAAAGGATTCAGTGATATGGGCATGGACCACAAACGGCAAATTTTCAGTGAAAAGTGCCTATAGGGTAGCTCAGAAGTGGCTAAAATCCCAAAACCACAAAGCGGATAGGGGAAGTACCTCAGACAACACGCGTATGCGTGCGTTATGGAGGCTGGTGTGGAGTCTAAACTGCCCAAACAAACTGAAACAGTTCATGTGGCACTCGTGTAGGAATATACTTCCAACAAAACACCGATTAAAATCAAGGGGTGTTGATATAGAGGTGGGGTGTGACTATTGTGGGCAATGTGAATCAGTTGAACATGTGCTGTGGGGATGCAAATTTGCTGCTGATGTTTGGGGAGATTCAAAACTCAAGCTACCTCTATTGCCTTACTCAACAGAGGAGTTTTTGGAGGTTGTGTAGGAGATTAGGAATAGAAAGCCCGAGATTGATTGGGAGCTGTTTGTGGCCACGGCATGGGGATTATGGAATCAAAGGAACACGGTCAGGTTTGGGGGACAACGCAAAACTACTCACAAACTTTGCCGAGATGTGGAGGAATATGTGAAGGAGTTTCGTCATGAAAATCTCCCCCCCCCCCCCCCCCCCCTAAGCTCTCTAGACCCTCTACTCCCTCTTGGAAACCGCCAAAACAGGGCTGGTATAAAGCCAGTGTGAACAGGGCTGTTTGTAAGGAGAGGGGCTACTGTGGTATGGGTGTAGTGATTAGGAATGCAGAGGGACAGCTGATGGGGGCGATGAGTAAAAGGCTGGCGCTTCCCCTTAAGGCCTTGGAAACAGAAGCTATGGTAATGCAGGTGGGGATTCAATTTGCGTGGGACCTGGGTTTGATGGATGTTGTGTTTGAAAGCGACTCCTCGACAGGAATCTCAGGCCTTTTAAGCGCTACTCCCCCACCTTGGTCGATTCAAAAGGTGATTGAAGGAACCAAGCAGAGCCTTAAGTGTTTCAATACTTGGTCTGCAGTCCATGTTCGTCGCAGTGGGAACGTGGCTACCCACCCGTTATAGCTATGCAGGTCTCAAAAGATGTATCAAGCTTGAATGCTGTTTAGTATTAATGAAAACTTCCAGAGCTTCTAATCAAAAAAAAAAAAAAAAACTATTCCAAGTTTTTTTTTAATTTAAAAAAAATAAAAATAAAAAAAATAAAACTTATCTTATCTATATCATAAAATATTATTAATTCAAATATAAAATTCAATGAAAATTTTTAATATATTCAAAAAATTTGATATTCCTTTTCAATATATCTTTGTAATAACTCAATTTTAATAATTTTTTAGAATATACAAATCTTTGAATAAATTACTTACATGACAATAACAAAAATTACGTTGTGACATAATAATTAAGTATATAAATAATTCAGCAAACTTTCTTTTAAACTATAATAGAGTAAATAATAATGAATACTTACATACTCTAGCAAAAATGTGATCCTCACAAGATTTTTTCAAGAATTGACAAAAGTTCTACAATGAACATCAATAGTATTATTGAAATTAGGTAGAGATATTTAAAACGTATCTTAGTTTATCCTTAAATGTGTCTTTATAAGCTAGTAAACAAATTAAATTGAAGCTCTTTTTTCAATAAAATTTTATTTTTCTCAATTCATTTATATAATTATCATTAACTCCTTCACTACTTTATAATTTACATGTATGGGCTAAGGATAATTTAATTTTAAAAGATATCCATATGTTAATCACCTTCTCTTTTTTTTTAGAAATGTTATGTTCACAACATATTTACAATACTTTTATAACAAATTCTAACTCCTTCACTACTTTATAATTTATATGTATGGGCTAAGGATAATTTAATTTTAAAAGATATCCATATGTTAATCACCATCTCTCTTTTTTTAGAAGTGTTATGTTCACAACATTTTTACAATACTTTTACAACAAATTCTAAGTGCTAAGTTGTTACTGGTAAGGCAAAAAAATCATTTTAGTGATAGATTTAAATTATAACCAATAACAACAAACTACTTATGATTTATTGTACAATATTGTAAAAACGTTATAAACATAACTTTTTTTTTTCTTCTCACTGTTCAACATTTAAGATTTTTCTGTATCAATTCTCTAAAAAAAAAAAAAATCTATATTTTTTTCTTTTGACAAATTTAAACTCATCATATTCTATACTTCAAATTTTGTAATTTTACTTTTAAATTTTTATTTATAACTTTTTTGGTAGTCAAAAGAGGAAACCATCAAATCATATTTTGGTTTATATATATATATATATATATTCAGTCAAAATTCTATTGTATTGTTCCCGGTATAGTTCATGCCATATATAGTAAGAATTTTTTGAAACATTTTAAAGAGATAGTAAATCAAATTAAAGTACCTATCTTGCACATGCCACCCTGAAAGATTGGCCACTTCTCTCATAGCAACTTTCCATGTTTGTACCTTCTCTATAGGCTCCTTTAAATCTTTTTCGTATTTGACAAAAGCTTGTGCAAAAGTTCCTGTTTGTTTTCGTACCTCAGATGGATCCACATAATAAAAATCAGGTAGAACTGTTATTCCCTTCTCTTTTTTACATTTAATGATTTTTGTAAGTTCATTTAAGCACCAAGTAGAAGATGCATAATTTTTTGAGAGAACGACAATTGCAAACCTCGATTCTTCAATTGCTTTCGATATTTCTGGTGAAATTAATTTTCCTCTCTCAATTTTTTCATCTCTAAAAGTGAAAATTCCTTTATGTTTCAAAGCAGTATATAAATGGTCAGTAAAACCATTGCGGGTGTCCCGGCCTCTAAAACTAATGAATACATCATATGTCCATTGAGGTGTAAATGAGGAAGATGGCGATGATGATGAGGTTCTTGAGGAAGCCATTGAATCTCTCCTGGTAAATCTTGGAACATCAATCTATTTAAATAAATAAATAAATAAAGTACACTCAATTATAACCGTTAGAAAAAATTATGAGTAAAAATGATTTGATGTGAATTTTTTATTTCAAGCATGCAGTGTGTAAAGTAGCTGAAGAAAGGATACAAGCAGTGCGTAACTACTTTAGTTTTCTTTTATCCGCCTAATGATGCACTTCAGTCATTAAGAAGGACGTACTCTCTTTCGGACCACCATGATCCGTAGAGTATAAAATAACATAAAAAGTTAGACAGGAAACTTGTATAATAAATAGTATGGCTGATTTTTCTTTTTTTTGGGCTTCTCTTTGATATCCAGGACAATTTTCAAATGTTGTTGTCATCGAACAAATGATTAAATTTTAAATTTTTATAGTCTAAAATTATACATAAAAAATAAGTTTATGAACTAAATAGTAAATAAAATCTTATTGGAATGAAATTTGATATTGATGTTAAGAACATAAAAGATCATGCAATCCAACAATTTAAATTTTTAAGATATGTACTTATGTTAATTGTTTTAGTGAGAGTAGTAACGAAACTCTATCCAAAATTTTATTACATAAGCAAAAGGTGCCAACCTAGCCTTAAGAATTTTTAAATATTAATTATGATATATTACATGTTGAACATGCTTGAATAGATGTGAAAGAGGAAAGCATAAAATAGAAATACAAAAACACAAGCATAAAATAGGAAGAAACCCATAAGGGCTACATTTTTATCATATAAGAGTGTAAAACAAAACCTCCTTTACAATGAACCATAACATAGAAATATATAGCAAACTTAACTCTAGACTAATAGACTTCTAATACAAATAGGAGACTTGATTTGCACATAAAATAAAATTAGACTTGGCCTATGTTAATGGACTAATATATATCTAACAAAAAATAATAAAAAATAAGTAAATATATTCTCTACAATTTTATATTTGGCTCCCTTTTCCAAAAGTTTTGGCCCCCCTCTCCAACAATTTTACATTGATTTCATCATAAAGAGCACTTGCATTAGTGCTTGTTTAATAATAATAAAAATACCATATTTTAGCAAATCATGCATGCCCAAAATTAATCCACATTAGATCATGTAAAGTTGTGTAAAAATACATGCTTATTACAATAACTATGTAAATTACATTAGTGCTATTTATTTTTTTATTTCACAAACCGCCCCTCCCCTCCACCATTTTTTTACCCAATTTTTCTTGCTTTGCCAAAGGCTCCAACACTCATTCTTTTGTCCACAGCTCCACTCCACTGACACTAATTTCCTCGGATGATGCTCCATATATACAAGACTCCTTTGGTGTCTCCTATTCACCCACACACAAGTCAAATTGACATGTTCATAGATCTCCCTTCTCAATTCAGAATATTTCTCCTCAATCCCCTCTCTCACTCTCTCTTTGCAATGTGTTGAGTGAGGCCTCTCTCTCTCTCTCTCTCTCTTCTAAATTTATGAAAGCCAGATCTTGGCACTCCCTAATCTCTCGCCCCTCTCTTGAATTGTGAATCTATGATAAAAATGCTTCTTGGCTAAATGATACTAATGTTAATTGTGACAAAGATAAATATTGGTACAGTAGTGCTACCAGATAAAGGTCAGGTAAACATGTGGTTATCTGTTATGGTTAGAGGACTCTATCAGGGGTGTATAATAGAAAAATGTATAAAATTTACACAATTTTGCTTTAAAATAATTCACATCAGTCAGTGTATAATTATATAAATTTACAAATTTACTACCATAACCATGTAAATTTTACACTAATACCATTCATTTTGCATTTAGTTTTTTATTCTTTTTTTTATGTATCCCAATGATAAATAAAGAAAGTGAATGATGGTTGTTGTATATAACGAAAGATAAACAATTTTAAAAATCAAGAAAAATTATATTTCAATAAAATGTAGTGTAAGGTAGATAATTTGATATGAGGTGCTTTAAAAAGTATGTAAAATAGAAAAAGTATGTTCTTATAATAAAATAAACAGAAAATTTTACCCAAGCTGATGTAAATGATCTTACAAAGGATGGAATATTGCATAGTGGGGGTAATTGGAAAGTGGGAACATACCATAATTGAAATTGGTATTGTATGTTTACTGATCCTGCCTACCAGTTGGTGAACACTACTGTTTTGTAATGAATTATTAACCTGAAGTTTTTGGGACTAGATTTTGGTACAATAGATTTGTAAGATGGAGAAATAATGAAGTATCTTAAATTTAAAAGAAATAAATAATGGAATGAAAACTCAATAAAAATTAATGGAAAGAAAAATTAATTTTTATATAGGATAAGTCAAGAAATTATTTGAATTGTTATGTTGTTGTAAGTAGTAAGTTGGAACATAAAATAACCATAATTAAAATGACTTTTATTTGTTTAGTAGATCATGGAATATTCAACTACAACGTTTGATTTCTATAAAAGAAAAAAAAAATTAAAATAATAAACTAATTTGTTCACAACCGCTAGTGTTGATATCCTAATATCTAGAAATCTTCAAACAAATATTAGATTATGATGTTAATGAACACAATAAAATTCAATGACCTTTACACTAAACTTGCCATCCCCCGCCCCCCCTTTCTCAATGTTAAAGAAGCCACTTACCTCAAAAAGCCAACCAATGTATCCTCAACCGGGCACCACAAAATTATCCAATCCAGTCATCCATCACTAAGAATCCCAGATCCTAAAAACACAAGGATCAAGTCTATCAATAACAAGGTTCATCGCAAAGTTTACCGTCACACTGTCTTAATAAATTGAAAAGATCTCTAAGATGAGATCAAGGCCCTAGAGCCTAACTAGACTATCCTATAGCAAAGACCCATATTATTTAGGAAGAAACCCAACTCACATGATTGCCAAACAATACTTCCATTTCACCTCATTAAATTAAAAACAAACACAATAAAACAACCCCCAAAAGAAAACCCACAACATCAAAGAGCAATCCTAATGAGATAGGATAAAAACCCAAAGATATTAGAATGTGGGTCATTGAGATTGGCATGGCTTTTCAAAAATTCCCTTAAGACTTAAGAGTATTAATAACTAACAAAAAAAAAAAATCACAAAAGTAAAGAACAACTTACTTACTGGCACCCAAGGATTTTGGCAAAAAATATAGACATGTTACGGTTCTCAAATCTTAAAGTTCATTCAGAAAACAACCCAAAAACTCCATTAAAAAAATATATATATAAAAAAAAAATAATAGTGTTAACAATTTGTAATATTAGAACAAATAAAAACCCAAATCTTTTCTAAATCTCAAAACAAAATTAAACTCTGAAAAAATCGCATAGTTAATATATAGGGGAAAGGTTCACCTCCAGTTTCCTCCCATTTTAAAAAAGATGAGTGACGTGTAAAAACAATGATCCAACGGTTAGGAAATTAGCCATTTGTGTTTTCAAAAATAGAAGCAAAAGCAAACCTTTTTTGAGATAAAAGTGCAGGAAGAAGGCATGGATACTTCGGAATCGGAGCAACGCAGTCAACGGCGGTCTTCGACGGCGCGTGGGTCGACGGGAAACTTCAGGCCGCGCGTGGAGGCACGTGAGGCTGAAGACGGACGCCGACGAAGAGATTTGCAGCGTCGGTTTCGCGAAATGATGGAGAAAAACTAACAGATCTCAAGGGAGCTAGCTTGCTGATTTTACCAAGCTTCTGTGCAAACAAAGAAGAAGAAGATCAGCAAAGGAAACATAATGCTATAAAAATTGTATTTAAAGTTGTAATGTTCTAACCTTAGTTGAAATGAAATTTGTTTATTTAAGAACTTCATTAGCTTGGCCTCCTATAAAAAATTTCTAGCACCGTCACTAGCACAAATCATGCAGGCCAGAGTAAGTTGACTGAGAGAGAGATACGTTCAGGGCCAAAATGTGAGAGAATGGTCCTTTTTAAAAAATAATTTAGCGATCTGTCTTTTTTTTTATTTTTCTCTAATTATTTAATGAAATGTCCCTATTTTAATACACTATTATAACAAAATTGAGATTTTTGTAAAATTTGGTATTCTCGTAATCGAGTTTTACGTGGTCTTTTGAATAGAACTTAACATTAATAATATTGAGTTTAAAAAAATATGAGTATTTTGTTAAATTATTTTAAAATAAAGATATTTTGCTAAATTATTTTCAAAAAAAATAGGTATTTTCCCATCTTGGTCATACGTTTGGGAGAGGGGGTGCGAGTTTGTTCGTGAATGTGAAAATGAAAGAGGAAAAAGAGAGGAAATAGCTTAGATGACCGGCCAAGAGAGAAATATGGGGATTGTGTGATTGAGAATAACCGGTTAGGAAGTAGCGTCAAGTGTAGGGTCCAAAAAGACTGGTTGGACTGTGTCTGCCTCTTCACGCAGACACGTTTCTTTTTTTTCTTTTTTTTACTGACACTTATTGTATTATTTATGGAACATAAACAGTACAAATAGACATATAAATAATATTTTTAATGTAAACAGTAATTTAAAAATTATTTTTTTATTATTTTCAGTTTTTAATTTTTAATAAAATAAATAATATTCAAACTCATATTAAATAGTACTTATTTTACTAAAATTGAAAAATTATTTCTAAAAGTATTGTAAATAAATAAATTAATTATTTAAAATAGTATAATAAAACTCATAAATAATATCAAAAAATATAATAAAATTATAATGCTAAAAATAAAATGAATAATAAAATATTTTTCATTTTTTATTTTTATTTTTATATAAACGTACACATCCATCTCTGTTTCTTTTTCTTTTTGTCGGTAAAAGTTGGGGGGTGCTATACCTTTTAAGGCCAGTCATGATGAATTAATTTGGTGAAGGATGTGCTCGTACACATGGGCCGCTTGACAAGCCACCCACCGTATACACTACACATTAGGCCTTGTTTTTTGGGCTTTGTCCGCTTTTCAGTCTTTCCCCTTCCTTTATATATAGCATAATCTTTTATTGGTTAAAAGAAATATATATATATATATATATATATATGAGATAGGTTTAAATTACACCTTGTGTAACTCTTTAAAGTTACACCTTTTTTTAACCGTTGGATCTTCTTTTTTAAACCATTGGATTAAAGAAGATCCAACGGTTAAAAAAATACCTTCATTAATACAAATATTTTTATTAAAATCTCATTAATTACCCATATTTATTACCTTCTAAACCTATCTCTAAATCCAACAAAATTTGACATCTCTCTACGTTTCTCTCTCTCTATCTCCTCCTCCATTGCTCCTCCATCATTGTTCCACCTCCACAAGTTGCCGGCAGAAAAAAATATATATATATAAAAAAAAAAAAAAAAAGCCAAACACTGTTTCTATGCATACAAAGCAATCCATATCTGTTAACTTTGGATCATGCATCCAAATCGAGGAGAACTTCTATTTTTTATTTTTTATTTCTAAAAAAAAAAAAAAAAGCTGAAAATAGGATAAATCTAAATTTTCTTACTTTTAATTATTATTATTTTTCCAAGCTAGTACTCATTATTTCAGTAAATTCAGATTCTTTGGTTGCCAAGTGCCGACAGGTGAATGATCATGGAGGAAATTATAGCCCTCAACAAACAAAAACTACTAATACCTTATAAAAGAGGGCAAGTTCGAAGTCTATACTACGTTAGAATTAAAGCCTGCATAGACATGGGTAAAAGAGAAGACAGAGTTCAGGTCAGAAATGAATCCGACTAAGTTAGAATCAAAGACTGCAGATAGACCAAGTAAAAAAGCACATGAATACAACGGTGTCTATACAAGGTTAGACTAATATGGTCATAATAATAATTTAAATTTTAAACAAAGTACTCACAAAAATAGAAACACTGCTCGGCTTGGGTTTTTTTTTTTTTTTTTTTTTTCCCCTGCCTGTAACCTGTGAAGGTGGAACAATGGTGGAGGAGCAATGGAGAAGGAGATAGAGAGAGAGAAACGTAGAGAGAGTGAGAGAGAGTTAGATCTCAAATTTTGTTGGGCTTAGAGATAGGCTTAGAATGTAATAAATGAGGGTAATTAATGAGATTCTAATAAAAATATTTGCAGTAATGAGGTATTTTTTTAACCGTTAGATTTACTTAAATCCAATGGTTTAAAAAATATGTAACTCTTTAGAGTTACGCAAGGTGTAACTTGAACCCATCTATATATATATAACGTAATCTCTTTGTAATTTACAATGTGAAATAGAGAAACATAGATAGTAAAGTGAAAGATAACAATGTATCTATATCAATAATAAAAGCAACCATTCAAATATAATTTCACCTTCATATTTCCTTTTCTTGTCTTTATATTCTCTTTATTTTACAACAGGTTCTACCTAGGAAAATTAAAGGTTTTTTTTTTTTTTTGAAAAGGAGAAAATTAAAGGTTATTTGTGTGAGATTACAACCTAAGTTTCTCCTAAGAATTGTTAATTTTAACATATAACTTATTTACTATCAGACTAACCCATGCTTACAAATTTTCTACTTATTTAATAGGTGGTGATATAAAGAATGGAAAGACAACACAATAGTACTCTAAAGATAGCCAATAAAGAAACTAGTTCAATACAAACAATATGGGAAAAAGATGATATGATAAATATAGAAAGAGAAAAAGATATAATAATGAAAGAAATTGAAAAAGAAAGACAAAAAGACAGTCTAATAGACTTAGTCAATAAAGAATGGAGACATAATAGTGCAGGAGAAAATGGTAGACTAAAGAAAGAAATTGATAAGAGACTAAAATCAATTGAAAGATCTATGACAAAGACAAGATAATAGTTTAGCAGAATTAACTAAAAAGATAGATATTATTGAGTCATCAGAAAATGAGAAGACTAATAGACATACTAGAAATATTATTTGTCATAAATGTAAAGAATATGGACACACTAAAAAAAAATGTTGTAGACATAATAAAATTGCTAAAAAAATTAATAAATTAGATTTTGAAAAAGATATAATAAATAAACAAATGGAAATATTTAATGTTAATAAAAAAGAGAGATCAAGTTGACAAAAAGAAAGAACTAAAATCAACTAAACCACTTAAAGTCAATAATAGGAAAAGAAAACAAAAAGACATAATAATAAAATTGATAGACAACCTACCTAATCATTTAAAAGACAAAAAAAAATTTTTACTAAAATTGAAAGATTCTATAGACACATCTATTGCCTGTATTACGTGCAAAAAATATGGATATCATGTCACAGATTGTGGAAAAGAAGAAAAAACTAAGAAAGGAAAGACAAAAAAAAACAAGATGGAATAAATATAAAACCAGTAACTCTACAAGACTTAATGACATAAGTAAAAATGGTAAAACAAAAAATTAAAGAGGATAATTTCACAAACATATAAATGAACAAAATATTGCTAAAATTTTTAACTTGACAGGCTTTCCTATAACAGACATAATAATGACAGATTCCCCTTTAGAAAAAGAAATTTCACATGATAAAGAAATTGATCATAATAAACATAACATTCTAAGTTTAATTGACAGAGCTATTTTTCAAAAATGGCATACAGAAGTCACTCTAGTAATTAAGAAAGAATTCTCTTTGACAGAAGTTGCTTTGATAGATTCTGGAGTTGACACGAATTGTATACAAGAAGGATTAATACCTCTAAAATATTATGAAAAATCATCTGAAAGATTAACTCAGGCCAATGGAGAAAAGCTAATAATTAATTATAAATTACCTAATGTTCACATTTGTAATGACGGAATATGTTTTGAAACTGTTTTTGTTCTAATAAAAAACCTTTCTTCCAAATTCATTTTAGGTAATCCCTTTATGGCCTTACTTTACCCCTTTTTAACAATAGACGAAGGAATTAAAACTAATGTGTTAGGAAAAGACATATTTTTTTAGATTCATTTTACCACCTATCCCAAAAGAGATTTGTTCACTCGATAAATACTTCCATAATAAAAAAGATTGATAAGGAAAGAATTGACAGGAAAAGCAGGCATTTATTATTTTTAAAAACATAAATAATATATGAAAGAATTGTTAAACAATTGACAGACCCCAATTGAATCATAAAATAAAGCTTTTCAAACAATAGATTGAGACAAGTTCCAAAAGAACTTAAGCATTTTAAAAACACAATATGATGTGTACATGAAGTTACAAACATTGAAAGTGCACATAAAGTTGCAACAATTTGAAATTGCACTTGAAGTTGCAATAATCAACTCAAAATTAAAATTATGTGATAAAAGATACACATATCATGCCTCAAATATGTTCCTGCAATGTCAATATCGAGAATTTAAGTTCAAGAAGTATTCTGAACTAATTTAATTTGTTGAGTAAACATTAATGAGTCTATATTGAGAAATCACTAGTCATGCCTAACTAACTCCACACCATTCCCTAAAGTGAATGGAACTTCATTTGAAAGAAATGGAGTAAATGTAACTCATCTTAAAGCTTCTGACTTCTTTGAAAATATAAATTGTAAGTAGGGGTGTGCATGGGTCGGGTTGGGTCAGGTTGAGAGGATTTTTTGACCCAACCCACATAGGTCGGGTTGAACCCATGGGTTTGACAAATTATTATTATTATTATTAAATTGAGTAGAAAAAAATATTAATATTAATATATTAAAAAAACCTAAAGATTAGTATCAATGTAACTCCTTAAAAGCAAACAACAATAATGATTAAACAACAATAGTAATTTATTAGGATTTGTGTGAACTAATTGGCTTTTATATAGAATAAGAAGAACTAGTTGTTTAAAAAAATTTATTAATTATATAATATTATATATATATATATATATATATTAAATTAGTATTAGTAGGAGGAACTGAGGAAATGTTGCTCTACAGCAAGTTTTTTTAAAAAATTATTAAATATATAATATATATTTAAATATATATAAGTGCCCTACAGCTAATTTTAAAAAAAATATTAAATATATAATATATTTTAAATATATATTAAATATGGGTGGGTTGAGTCAGGTTTGTATTTTTATGACCCAAACCCAACCCGACCCACTATAAAAAAAATTTGTAACCCAACCCAACCCACCAAGCCTTAAAAACCGACCCAACCCAGCGGGTTAGGTCGGGTCGAGTCTGGTTTGACGGGTCGGTAGGCTTTCTGCACACCCCTAATTGCAAGGTTGAGAATCTTATTGATGATCAAAATGATCACACAAATTAAATATTTCCTCTCATTATATCATCACATTATCCTATGTAAATTATGTTTGTATTTAAATTAATAAAGTTCAATTTACATTTAACATATGATCTCATTAATTAATTAGTCGAGGAAGACCCTATGATTCAAAAAATATCAAGAATTATTCTGACATACCTAGAAACCTATTCATTGTTCATGCCGATGGCTTGTTGACCATCCACTCACTACACTAGGAGACAAAATCTAAAAGCAATATCCTAAGGGATCCTTTGCTTTAGATTTAAAGGATTTTGTCCCACAAGTGATAAGCTTTTAGCTGCTAAGCCCCTTCCCTCTATATATACATATGCATACATCCATTGTAAAACACACTAGAAACCAGAGAAAAGATAGATATATATTTGCTATCAACAATATGATTTTCTTTTCTTTTTCTTTCCATTCTCCTTATGATCTTTGTGTATCTCTGCATGTTAATTGTGCAATACCATTATTCTACTTTGTATTCTGATTATTATCTATAATAGATTTAAATTTGCTTCATTATATGTTTATTTTCTTTCAAAGATTATAATCTGGTGTATATTTTTGCATATTTGAAAGAGACTTGGATCTTACTAATGGATTTAATTTCAAGATGACTAGAGAAAAATTTTGTCTAGTAGACAATGCAACAACGCATAAAATCCTTAAAGAAAAAAATATTTTCAAAAATTAACATTAATCAAAGTTAAGGTCAATGCCATATCTAGTTCATCAAACATAATTGAAGGCTCTGGATGAGCAAATTTCATGTTACCTAAGTGCACAAAATTTTGTATTGATGATGCTTTGTGTTCTTCTAAATCCAGGAGAAATTTACTTAGCTTTAAAGATATACATAATAATGGTTATTATATTGAAACTGATAATGAAGGCAGTGAAGAATATCTTTATATTACTTCAATAGTTTCAAGCCAAAAGCTTGTATTAGAGAAACTACATATTTTCTCTTCTAAGTTATATTATACTACTATGAGAACAATTGAAGCAAATGTTGCATTGCACCAAAAATGCTCTAACCCAAAGATTTTTATGCTTTGGCATAATCGTCTTGGACATCTAGGACCAACAATGATATGTCAAATCATTGAAAACTCTCATGGACACTCCTTAAAGAATCAAAAAAATCTTTCAACAAATGACTATTCATGTAGTATCTATTCTCGTGGAAAATTAATTATCAAACCATCACCATAAAAAATTGTTTATGCATCTCCATCTTTCTTAGAAAGAATTCAAGAAGATATTGGTGGACATAACATCCACCTTGTGAACATTCAATGTGTTATTATTTTGCAATTGTATTCAAATTTCATCACCATGACCACCAAATTTCCATTATCTTCAAAGCTACGATTATCATGCTTGACATTAGTTTTACATTTATCCTTGAAATTTGAATTGCATAAGAAATCTATAT
This sequence comes from Quercus agrifolia, assembly GCA_029955455.1. Lineage (NCBI taxonomy): Eukaryota > Viridiplantae > Streptophyta > Magnoliopsida > Fagales > Fagaceae > Quercus > Quercus agrifolia. Next base: position 10,281,631 of record JARQAD010000002.1, read on the forward strand.
ATGAATTGTTGAGGCTCAAAAATGGCCAAATACCACAGATGTGTTGACATCCCATTTTACTACCCGCATTTAACCTCACATGAAGGGTAAAAGGGTAATTTTGCATTGGAAATATGAATCTTGATTCTAGCCATTAGATCCTTAATCTCATTTCACCAAAATGATCTTGATATTGTAACAATTAAATTGACTAGTCATGAGCCCTAATCGGACCATCAGATTGGAAGTTATCATCAAATCAAGTTTTAATGGCTGAGATGCACTATCACAAATTGAGTCCGACTATATGTGATTATGAACAATTGATTTCAATTGGTTAGAAGTATAATCAATTTGAGATTGATGATGTGTCATAATTTGATTGGTTAGGACTACATTTTATGGTAGGGTTGCACACACCTAATTAACTAGATAGTTAAACATTAATTATTCAATGAGTAATATGTGCAATTATCTTTTAATTAGAGTAAATTTGTAACTAATTAAGTCTAAAATGGGAGTGATTGGACCCATTTAATGTTAATTGTGAGCTAATTTGGGACCTATTAATGTTAATTGTGCTGAAACCATTTTCTAACAAATGACCTCTGCTCACCATTTCATCAATATCTCTCAGAATGTTTTGAATCTGTGAATGGGATTAATTTTCCCAGAAACTACACATCTAGGGCTTCAATTTGAGCACAAGAATGAGACAATTCCGATCAGAATTGAGTTAGTTGTGATTTTTCGAAATTAGTTCTACAGGCTGTTACGGCAGTTACAGGAAAACCGAACTTTGCTTGCTCCTCACTCTCATCAACCTCCACATTTAATACACCAGATTTCCCCAAAGGCTAAAATGAGGTCTAGGTTCATGATTCTTTGTCAACCCTCATTAAATGGTTTTCCATTCATATTTCCTCCACCACTACTATATAAACCCCCTCATCTCCTTCATTCCAAGAAAAAAAAAAAAACCTCATCTCTTCCCCTCTCTTGAGTTCTAATGAAGTTAAATAATCTTGTCATATCTTGGTCTTCTTGAGACTTAAGATATTGAGTGAGATTCACTCTTCCTCTCCTAACTTTTCTTCTCCTCCACCCTTAAGACCTCTACCAAGAGTCTCCTCCTCCACTATATGAATCTTGTATGAAAGTATAATTTATTTCCCTAACATGATAGTAACTATTTAATTCTCTTGAATATGTTTGAATGTTCTTAAATGTTCTTATGTGTTCTTCATATGTTCTTGGTTGTTCATCACATGTTCATGCATAACACTAGCTTCGATCTTAAATCTACATCAAAAACATAAAAAAGATGTTTGTTTAGTAATTTTTTTAAATTCTTGAATCTAGGATATCACCATCTACACACATTCACTAGAGTTTATTTTTCAATCCAAATGTCTTGCTTAATAAATTGAATTAGGCTTTATCACATGCACACACATTAAATTCAACATGCAAATTGATTGATAACATATTGGATGATGTGATATGAATGTTGGCCACCATAATCTAGAAAACCGATTTCACCGGGCAAGGTGGGTGCCTAACACCTTCCCACCTTGTAACATAGTCTCCGAACTTAGATCAAAGGTTAGTAGATCAAATGCTTATCTATGTAATTTTCGATTTTTAGATTGTAACTAAGAAACAAAGTCATGTAATTTTCCTATGATCAATGTAAATTCAATTTCAAATTAATAAAATGAGGAATTTTTCAATTATGGTTTTCTTATTTTTCTAATAATTAAATAAGTGGTGACTCCATTGTAAAACACTTCATCTAAAGGGAAAAATATAACTAGTCGAATCTCCATTTTGAAAGGCAATAACACGACCCCATCCATTCACGTAGTTTTGGCCCAATATCCTATAAAAACAAGCCGAGGGCGCAATCTCTCACAAGATGGTCAAAATTTTCAGCAAATTATAATTGTTCGTATGCTTTATATACATCCATATTAGCACCGTGTCTCACTTACCAAGCTGAGGTGAAACATGGATAATTGTAGCCTTAGAGTCAACCGAATACACATAAAATTAAGCAAAGAAAATACATGAAAAATTATTTTTCAACCATATACATCCAAATTTAATGAAAAATTATTTTTCAACCACAATACAACGATACAATGTCAATGATTTCTTTTATTTAGTATGCTACAGCTTCATATTAGCATCAATGTTAAAAAGTTTTAAAAAGTCAACCTACTTGGTAAACAAACCCACTAGCAAAGAAAATACAGTAATTAGTTTAAGAATCATACCTTTGAAAAATCAAATTCAATTTACTCAAAATGGAGAGACAAGAAAATAGATGTGAGAGGTGATCAGATGGATCAAATTTGGGATTTTTCTCTTGGAAAAAGAGCTATGGACTGAGTGAGGGTGGAGGGGAGGAATTGGGTTTCTAGTGAGAGAAGAGGAAAAGAGAGATGGATTTGATTTCAATGATGAGGAAAGTGAAGGAGATCAGCGAGGGACAGGAGTGAAGGAGAGGGAGAGTGATTGAATGAGAAGGATACTCATAAAACATGAGAACATATTGTTTTCAAGGTTTAAGTTGCTATGGAACTCGATGTTAGAAATTTTGAATTCCACTTTATTTTTCTTTTAAATTTGTAAAGAACTCGAGTTTTTGAATATCAAGTTCAACTATAAAAAATTTGCAAAGAACTCGAGTTTAGTTATACCGAGCTCTACTTTAACATTGGAGGTAATGCAAATCTCTCTTTCTTTCTTTTTTTTGATTCTGAAGATTAATATATTACTCACATTAGAATTCAAGTGATTTCTTGTTTCCTATTCGCATTTTCCCTCTAGTATCCACATTGCATCTCCTCTAATAGTAAATTGTTGGGAACTAACTCTTTGTTGGACTGACTGGTAATTGGTGGTCTTCAAAGGAAACTAAATTTACATAAGATTGTATTGCCGTTTATTGACCCTTGATTTTGAGTAGTTGGTAATGGATATATATTGATGTAAATGAACTAGCTAGTTGTGTTATTTAAAGTGATAGAGTGAGCTAGGCTGCGGGTTCCATTCCATCTCATTTTACTCTCTATTACTTTTTTTTTTTAATCTCCTTCACCTATTATTATATTTGCATCTCCCTCTCTCTCTCTCTCTCTCTCTCTCTCTCTTATACCTACCTAGACTTAATTTTTTTTTTTTTTTTGAATGTAAGATAGAAATACCTAGATATGATTGAATATTTGTAGTTATCTCAAAAAAAAAAAAATTATATGAAAAATGTTTCTGTATTTTTGTTACTTTAAAATAATAATAATAATTGGCGTATTATACTCGTACTATACACATTTTGTTCTTTTTCCATATTCGTATATTTTTGCCAAATTTTTTAAACATACATTTTGTGAAAGATGCTGAGTTATACATGTTCGTATAATTATCATATCTTACACATATATACCATATATTGCTAACTATGCTAATATATATGTAGTTATACTCTAGTTAAATAATGTATTATAAACCTAGTGTAAAATACTAATATTACTATTTTCATGTGTGTTCTAATAAGTATTACTGTTTACTCAAAAAAAAAACTTAACGTTCTATTTGCAAAGATATTGTAATAAACGCATTATTTTCAATTTGAAAGTTAAAATTTTTGTAAATATGTTTTTTTTTTTTTTTTTGAGAATACCGTAAATATGAAAGTTATAATTCCATAATAATCACAACCCATAACATTATACTCCTATAAGATAACAAAAATTTAAAACCAATCTAAAAGTCAAGCCTTATCACATATATTTGAACATATCTCATATCTTATAAGTTATAACAATAAAGGAAAACACTGTTATAAAAAAATAAATAAAGTAAAACACTAACTAAAACGTATTGCTGTAAAACACAAACTGAAAAGTTTATAGTGCATTCTCAATATATATATATTATAGTGAAACACTGAAACGTATTGCTAAAGAATATTTATTTATTAATTAATTAAAATTTTAAACATTCTAATTAAAAAATTAAAATCTTAAACCCCAAATTAAAAACTAATGCTACCAAACACATATCCCAAATTTGCAATGTTGTTGTATGCTTCAAAAAACGAAATTTGTTGTAAGTATGTGCCTTATGGATCCTAATGCCGTAATTATCATTGTTAGCTTAAAAAAATGCTAAAACGTTTTAGCGTTTTTTTAAGTGACTAACAATGAGAGTTAACTAGTGATAGTTAACTATGTAACTATCACTAATTTACTACTAAAAATTTACAAGTTGCTGTTCCAATGAATGAGATTTGTGCGACTGTAACAAGATACTAAATGAGTGTTTGAAATTTATTTTATGATTATTAATTCATCAATACCCATGTAGTGAAATTTGTAATAACCTTAGCATTAATCTAAAAGAATTAATTTTATTAGGATGTTCTGAGGATTAAATATCACTTGGTAAAAGTTAAAGGTCATAATACAAAGATTATAGTATTAATATCAATAAATTTTATCGTAAATGTTTCCGTATTTTTGTTACAAATTTTTTTAAAAATGTATATCCATACTCTACATGTATCTTCTTCTTTTTTTTAATTCTATGTTCTATCTTATTTGCTTTTACGTATTTTTTTATCTATTTTTATATTTAAATTTTATTCTTTTTTATAGGTAATTATATTCTATTGATTTTAGGCTTTGTTGATAATATTTTAGATAGATACAATTTTAGAAAACACTTATTATAGGTTGCATGTTTTGTTAAAATACTTATTGTTATTTTATTTAAAGAGGGGATCATCCTAAAAGAAATAATTCCTATTTATTTATGAAGAGGGGATCATCCAAAAAGAATTAATTCAAAATTTAAGATTAAAAAATAAATTGTACTTGTACACCTAAAAGAAATTTAATTTTTATTTCTTATTTTAATATTTAAATTATTTGTTTTTAGTGTTGATTTTATTCAAATGGTTATAAGTTATATCACACATTCTAACTTAATAATAAATAAAAATATAATACAATAACTTAATGTAACATTTTAACTTACTAATAAATAAATATAACATCCTAACTTAAAGTAATGTTTGTAATTTATTGTGCTTTAGCCTTTAAGAACACTTTTTTTTTTTCAAATAAAAAAAAACACAAATATTAATATTACACGTGAAAAAATAATGAATTCAATAATTGAAACCGTTGAAAACAAAATTAAGCCAAAATTCCAATTCATTAATGAAAAAATATCCAAATTTCTGAACTTTAAAAAAAATGAAAATAGAGTTGAGTAAAGATATACTTCCATAGGAATTTGGACGGATGGATATAAGAACACTTTTAGATCCTTATTTTTCTCTCATATCCAATTTCATGTTTAATAGCAAATTTTGCTTTTAATTAAAGAAGATAGATTACATGGAACAAAGCACCAAACAAAAACCATAACAAATTAAATCCACGTAAAATAAAATATTGATGTCAACAACAAAAAATCATGTGATAAGAAAATAAAAAATACAAATATATTGTTTGCTATATTGACCTCTTGAAAAAATACTAAAGGGTGCAATCAAACATAGAATTTCAGCCTATTTATAAAACTTGTTGATAAAAATCATATAATATATAATAAAAAGGCAACAAATACACAAAATCTATTCAATTTGATGAAAGAAAAAAAAAAATACCTGCAAGGTTGTAGGTAGGGTAGAGAGAAGAATGGAAAAATACAGTAAATAATTGTAAGGTACATAGTAGAAAGAAAAATACTTTAAAAAAATGTGTGTATATATAGAGAGAATTTCAGGTTGTAAAAAAGATGATATAAACAAAAAGAAAGAGTTTAGGTGAAACTCAAAAAATCTATGATGACATAAGATGCAAATTTATCCACAAAAAAGAAGAAGAAACGTAGTAAAAGAAAAGATATTTTTGTTTCAAGTTTTTTTTTTTTTTAATTCTATCTTTTTTCTTTCACGTATTTTTCATCTCTCTTTTTTATTTAAATTCTATCCTTTTTTATATATAGGTAATTCTATCCTATTGATTTTAGGCTTTGTTGATAACATTTTAGATAGACACAAATGTAGTTGTAGTTGTAAATCAAATACTACTTTCTTTTTTTACTTGATTATTAGGAAAAAGATGACATAAAATGCATATTTATCCAAAAAATAAAAAGGAACTTAAAAAAATTAACAAAAATGATAAACACTAAATTAATATTGTATAGGAGAAATTATACACAACGTGTTAATATTCTTTTGTTTGTTTTTGTGTAATTCTATCTTATTTGCTTTATTTTATGTATTTTTTATTTATTGAAATTCTTTCTTTTTTTCTAGGTAATTCTATCCTATTTATTTTAGGCTTTGTTGATAATATTTTAGATAGACCAACCAACTAAATTTAATATCTTTTTAAAATTTTAGAAAATACTTATTGTAGGTTGCACGTTTTGTTAAAACACTTACTGCTATTTTATCCAAATAAATTAATTAGAATAAATATTGTAAAATATAAGGATTAGATGGATTAGATGAAGAATTTGGATTGTAATCAAATTAAGATTTTTATCAACTTAGAAATTATAGGAGAATAAAAATTGTATATATTTTTTCTTAATACCATAATATGATAATTATGATGATAATAATAAACCACCATTTATCCCAAAAATAAATAAATAAATAAATAATAGCTAATGTTTATATTCTTGGAAAAACACAATTTCGACTGGGTCTATAAGTATCTACTTGAACTTAATTTTGAGTATATACGCAAACACTGTTGCTCTTGCTCTACGATTGTATCTCTTTCTGAGTGATCAGCCATGGATGTTGTGCGATGCTCTTCCTCTCTTCTTCAACGTCTGTCAATAGATGATCTTCCCGAATGTTTGTTGATTGAAATCCTGACCCGGCTGCCTCTGAAATCTATATTTCAATGCAAGTGCGTCTCACGCCGATGGTGCTCTCTAATCTCTGCTCCTTCTTTCGCTTACATTGTTCACAGGCTCCGCTCTTCTTCAATATTGCAACGACCCTCTACCTTGCTCATCAGCCACTACATCGATGGTGTGAGGCAGGTCCTCATGACATCGGAGGAACCCGAATTCAAATCTCTAGCCTCTTCAATGAACCAATATTACATTAATAGCCGCTCAGTTTCGCTTGACATTGTTCACGCTTCGTGTCATGACTTGCTTTTATGCACCCAAAAGGAATTGAAAATGTTCAGTGCGGTGGTCTGCGATGTTGTGTACTATGTGTTAAATCCAATTACAAGGCAGTCGATAACGCTTCCTCCCCTACGTCGTCCTAGCAATGCTAAGATTGGATTCATCTTCCGCCGCTGCCATGATCAGCAGCAATTCAGTTATAGGGTGATGTGCATTCCTAAATTTGAGTGTGAATCAACAGAATTCAAGGTATATATATTCTCGTCCGACACAGGCAAATGGAGTGAGTCAATAGTGTCGTGTCCGCCGGGGTTTCACTTTACTGACTATGCGCATTCCTACGCTGGTGTTCCCTATCAAGGTTTGCTTTTCTGGTGGAGTTTGGATGGGCACCTTGTTGGGTTTGATCCGTACACCAGCAAATGCCGTCGAGTCATCTATAAACCCGAAGATTTCGCACCGAACCATAGAATTCAGCGCCTTGGTGTTTGTAATGGTGCCTTGAGAATATGCCAACTTGCAGTTGCAGGTCCTCCTTATGCTGATGATGGATTACTTGTTTGGGAGTTGAAGGACCATGATAAAGAATGTAAATGGTCTTTAGAACACAAGGTGTATTTCAACCAAATGGGTGCGGAAAATCCTGGGCTAACAGAATGCCTAAAACATATATCTATAGAGTCATTGCTAGGCTATCATCCGTATGACAGGGATGTTGTGTATTTGATTCTTGCAACTATGGTTGTATCACTCAACTTGAGGAGAAAAACAGTGGAAATGGTCTGTGATTTTCAGAGGCCTTCCCCGTTTTACAAGGCTGTAAACGTCTTCGACTTTGTTCTTCCTTGTTGGCCAACTCCCATTCCTTCTTCTCCCTTAAAAGAATGAGAAGGCTACCCAATTATTCTGACACTTCGATCTTAGGCTATGATTTGCTTACATTATGCTATGCTATTGTATTTTCTGTTTTTTTTTTTTTTTAGTTACTGTTTCGAATTTGTTATATTAATAATCAATTATTTCGTAATTTAGTCTTGTGGTGATTTTGTAAACTTAGATATATACTTGTTCTGGCTTTACATTCAACAATTAATGGATATCACAGGCAAGACGCATGGTTTTGTTAGTTTTTCTTAGAAGAAGAGAAACAAAAGCACAAACACTATCCATAAATATAATTCAGGTCTGGAGTAAGCAAGATGAAGGTCGTCACAACCCAATAGAGGAACTGATCTATAGATGCAATGAAGATTTGCAAATATATTTATAAAATTATTTTTTAACTAACCTGTTTTGTTTACCCTATATCATCTCATGCTTTACATGGGTTAGTAACCAGAAAATTGGGGTAGGGAAGTGAATATGTTTAGGAAATTGCATCTGTTTGTTATTTAGTTTCATTGTTTTATTGTTTTGACGAAAATCAAAAATGGGTTTGGTTTTGTGATCTTAAATTAGTGTTCCATCTATATAATTGTAAATAGAGGATCCTCTATTGAAATTAGTGTTCAAGTAAATTCGAGACCAACCCTTAAAAATTAACCCCACGTCTATTGCGTTTGTAGCAAGCCATTCTTATCTGTTTAACTTGGTTACTAAAGGGTACAGTGGAAAGGATCTAAGGACTAAAACAAAGGGGCTTTATAATCTATTTTTAACATCGGTATTAAGTTATCATAGGCAGATATTCTTAGTACAAAATCAATGCCATTGAAATAATTAGATATATACTTGTTTACTAAAGGATACTGTTTCGTATTTGTTATATTAATAATCAATTATTTCGTAATTTAGTCTTATGGTGATTTTGTAAACTTAGATATATACTTGTTTTGGCTTTACATTCAACCATTAATAGATATCACAGGCAAGACGCATAGTTTTGTTATTTGAGAAGAAAGTAAGCGAAATTTTATTAAAAAGATTAAACTAAATCAGATTGGAAGGCAGACTCCAGATCACAAGGTAGTTCTCTTCTACCCATACAATAGTATCTACAGTAGAAACTGCTCTTCTAGCTGAACCATGAGTCAACTTATTCCCTTCCTGACGAACATGCTGAAATTGACGCTGTCGTAAGGAACAACCAAGCCTCTTAGACTCCTCAATAACCTGCCCAAACAATGTATTGCAATGACCAAAACACCTTAGAGCTTGAACCACTCGGAGACAGTCACCTTCAAAAATGACATCAAACAAACTAAGCTCCCTAGCCAGCATCACAGCTCGCCCCGCAGTCAAAGTTTCGGCCAACTCAACCAAATGAAAGGACTCAATCCTCTGACTTAAGGCAGCAATAATGCTACCTGAATGATCCCTAAACACCACACCTATCCCAACAAAGCTCGTTCCATCAAAAATGGCAGCGTCAAAATTAGCTTTATAGCTAGCTTCAAGTGGAGGGGACCAGCGAACAGGAGGACGACGGGCAGGCAGCTGCTGCTCCCTATGATTAGCATCCCAGAACTCCTGAACAAGCACCTTAGCTCTGTCCCCCAATCTCGTGCAGTTGCCAGGTTTGCTGTTGCTCCCTTAGTTTGTTCCACCTCTGCCATAAGCACCATGCTACCGTAGCAAACAGAGCACACCTAAAACTAGACCCCTCGCTAAACAAAACCTCCAAGAGCTCAAAGAATGACCTGCAATCCTTCTTAACCAAGAACAGAAACCCCGGGTCAGATAGCCAAACTGAACGGGCTTGATCACAAAGCCAAAGTCAATGCATCAAGGATTCCTGGTAATCACCGCAACCATCACAAAGATCATTGATAGGAATATGCCAAGTTTTCAAATTCAACTTGATAGGGAGAGAATCTTTCGCAGCACACCACAAAAAATGTCAAATTTTATTTGGGACTCTAAGCTTCCAAATTTTCTTCCACGCCATCTGCGCATTACTTGGTGAAGAAGAACTCGGCAAAGAGAGGTTTTCAACTTCAACTAGCATACAATAGGCACTCTTCACACTATACACACCGTCTGGAGTTAAAAAAGGCCATATCAAAATGCCTTCAACCCAGCCCTCACTCACATAAATCCTTCCAATCATCTCGGTTTCCCAAGGGAGAAAACAGCTAGCCAATTTACTAGGATCCCAAATCCTAGAGTTAGGGAAGAATAAATCACTGACCCGGGAAACAGATGGACCAATTTTCAGAGATACAATTCTACTATTTGCGGGATCAGGCAGCCAACGATGATGCCAAACATCAATTTTTTCACCATTCCCAACCCTCCAAATTGCACCTTTATGGATGACTTCACGAGCCAGCAAGATACTCCGCCACGCATGAGAGCACTTTGGATGAACAGGAGCCTCCAAAATGCAACCGTTAGGAAAAAACTTAGCACTAAATACTCTATAAAGTAAAGTGTCTTTGTGATGAATAAGACGCCACACCTATTTAGCCAACATAGCATTTTTGAACTTTTGGAAATCCCTAAAACCCATACCCCCAATAGATTTAGAAGAACAGAGAGAACTCTAATTAACCTAATGAATCTTCTTTGAATCACCATTACCCCACCAAAACTTTCTGATCATTGCCTCAATAGCTTTACAAAGACCAACCAGGAGCTTAAAAACACTTATAGAATAAATAGGGATAGATTGAACCACTGCCTTAATCATAACTTATTTGCCCGCCCGAGATAAGAGTTTTGCCTTCCACCCCTACATCCTAGCCCAAATCCTCTCTTTAACTTGAATAAAACATGTAGTCTTATTTTTGCCAATAAATAAAGGAAGCCCCAAATATTTCTCATAATGCCTAATGGCCGGAACATTAAGTGTCACTTTGATAGCTTCCTACGAAGCCTCATCCGTATTTTTGCTAAAAAATAGAGTTGTTTTTTCCTTATTTATCATCTAACCCGAAGCAGCTTCATAATAAGCAACTCCTTGATTTTATTACACTCATCCAAAGTAGATCTACACAGGATTAAATAATCATCCGCAAAAAATAAATTGGTTAGTTTGGGTCCATTTCGACATAAAGAAAACCCCTAGATTTCACCTTGTGCAGTAGCATTGCATAGCAAAGCATTTAACCATTCTGTACAAAATAGGAACAAATAAGGGGAGAGAGGATCCCCTTGTCTTAGACCTCTTGAAGGTGTGATCATACCCTTCAGTTCTCCATTGACAAGGATAGAATAGGACACTATGGTTATACACTCCATAATCAAATCCACCCATGAATCCTAAAAGTATAATTTGAGAAGAATTCTTTCAAGAAAACATCATTCTACTCTATCATAAGCTTTGCTCATATCCAACTTCATAGCCATGAACCCTTTCTTCCCTGTGCAACTAGTCTTCATATGATGCAGAGACTCAAAAGCAATTAAGATGTTATCAGTTATCAATTTATCTGTAATAAAAGCACTTTAGGTCTCTGAGATAATAGAATTAAGCATAGGCTTGAGGCGGTTAACAATCACCTTACTAATGATCTTATAGATCACATTACAGAGGCCTATAGGTCTAAAATCATATACCTTTTCTGGATTATTAACTTTAGGAATTAAAGTAATGAAGGTATGATTAATAGATTTCAAAATGGAACTAAAATTTAAACTAGAGAGAACAACCTGAGTAATATCCATACTAACATCAATCCAATAAGTCTGAAAAAATAAGGGAGGCATACCATCCAGACCTGGAGCTTTGAAAGGGGCCATCTCCCTGATTACTGTACTTACCTCCTCACTAGTATAGGGTTTACCAAGTTCAGCTCTCATCTCTACAGTGACCATTATCAGAACCCCCTTCAAGATACGGTTAAGATCATAAGGGTTTAAAGAAGTAAAAAACCGGGAATAGAAGTCAGTCAACATGGCCGAAAAAACATCTTCATCCTCCTGCCACATCCCATCCCCATCACGTAGTCCCCTTATGAAATTCTTCATCTTCCTTTTGAGTTTCTATTCCATGGAAAAATCTCATATTCTAATTCCCACTCTTTAACCGTTGAATACAAGACCGTTGCTACCACATCTTTTCTTCTTTATCCAAAAGGTCATTCAAGTCCTTCTTCAGCCAAACCATTTCCTCATGATCACCAGTACTAACCGAAGCCACCTCTACCTTCCATAAACAATCCTTTACATACTTAATATTCTTTTTCACGTTACCAAAATTTACTCGACTCTAAACCTCCAAAATTTTCTTATACTTATTCAACTTCTTTGTAGCAACAAACATTGGTGTTTCCTCCAAAGAACAATCCCAAGCTTTAGTGATAGCCTCCCTGCACCCAGATTCAGATACCTACGTAGCCTCAAAGTGAAAAGGTTTTCGATGCCATTGTTGGTGCTCCCCATTTCCATTCAGAGACAACAGAATTGGTCGATGTTCTCAGGTGAAGCAATTCAAATGTTTTACCCTACCTATAGGAAACTTAGTCAACAGGTTTTCGATGCCTCAAAGCAAAAAGGTTTTCAAAGCCATTTTTTATGCTCCCCATTTCCATTCAGAGACAACAGAATTGCCGATGATCTCAGGTGAAGCAATTCAAATGTTTTACCCTACCTATAGGAAACTTAGTCAACAGGTTTTCGATGCCTCAAAGCGAAAAGGTTTTCGATGCCATTTTTTGTGCTCCCCATTTCCATTCAGAGACAACAAAATTGGTCGGTGATCTCAGGTGAAGCAATTCAGATGTTTAACCCTACCTATACTCATAGTTTGCAACCCCCTATCCAATCTCTCCCAAATCAACTCTCCCTTTCGCCAACCATACCAAGTATAATCTGGCCTTGAGTACCCTAAACCCACAAAACCACAATGATTTAGAACCACACAAAAATCTTGCATTAAATTATAAGCCCTAGGAACCCCTCCTTGCTTATCTTACACCTCAAGCAACTCATTAAATCACCAAAACAACACCATGGGAGTTTTGGTTTTGAGCTCAACAATCTTAACATATTCCATCCCTTGCTTCGGTGGCTTGTATTAGGCTCGCCATAGAACCAAGTCAATCTCCATGCATTTTCTGAACCACCATGAACAATAGCATCAATATGGTGATTTGAAAAACTATCCATCCACACATTAAGACTTGTTTTCCAAAGAAGGGCCAAACCCTTTCCCCTACCCTCAGATGGTACTGTGAAACAACCATTAAACATAATCCTATCATGAACCCAATTCATATGCTCCTTGTTTGACCATGTTTCAAACAAAAACACAATCAAGGGATCTTATGCTTGTACTATATCGACAAGCTCCTGAACTGCACAACGATTCCCAAGCCCCCTGCAATTCCAAGCTAAGAGTTTTATGGTTGTCGGCGGTGCTGATCATCAACCTCAACCATTAATTCCTACTACCACTTTCTTCCTCCATCTCCTCAACAAAATTCTGCCTTTTATGTTTGGATAAAATTGGTTCCCTCAATTCTTTTGATACACTTGATGTTCTCAACAACCTAGTGAACTTTGTTACTGATGGAGATTGTTTGCATGGCTCTGTCTAAGTAAACAAACTTTTTAGAAAAAAGGCTCAACCAACTACCCTAGACCCCATCCCACCTTGCTGAACTGCAGACTCACCCTCTCGGCCCTCCCCTAAATTATCAAACCGAGTCAACTCGTTCTCAATATCATCCAATTGTGCCTGAAAGTCCTAAGAAGAGGAAATAGCAGGCTGCATAAACTCCACATCATTCGGAGAACAAAAGACCTCAAAACCCATACCAGCCCCTCCTTACTCCTTTGGAAAAGTTTCTTGAACTATCTATGGTGCGTTAATAGTTGGGGCTCGCTGCTCTTCTCTCCCCTCGCTCACTAGTTTAGTGCTCAACCCAATCCGCTCCACACCATCGTCCCCCCCCCCCTCCCCCACTGGAGTTCATCTCGGTTTCCTTGATGACTTCCTTCTCATAACCAGCAACACGAACCAGCGTTTTCTTCGCGATATTTGGAGTGGATGCCGGTAGCCATAACCCGAATTGTTGATCACCTTCCTTCAAAGCCCCCTTCCTTTTCTACCATACTTAACAGTCTTTATCGTGGTGAGTAATACGGCCCCATTAATAGCACAAATTAGGCAAACGTTCGTGTTCAAAACTAACTCAACTCTCCTCTCCATTGCTCAAACCAATTTTCCTCCCCCTGGTGAGTAGTTCTGTAATATCAACTTGTACCCTAACCCACATAAAATTGCTGCCCTTATAATCATCACTACCCACACCACTATTAATCACTTCGCCTGCTGCCGAAGCAATATCACTAGCCACCCTCATGTTCAAACAGCCTAACGAAAGGTCATAGACCCGAACCCAGAAGCACGCTTTATCAAATTCCACTCCCTTCACATTAGTGTGTTTCTGAATTCACTTCAAAGCCAGCAAAGATTTATCAGAAGACCATGGCTACAATTTTTTACTCAAACTGTTTGATTGAATTCTTTGTACTAGTAGTTATTCATATACCACTCTCTTAATTCTGCCCTCTATAACTAACTACTCATAGCTATCACCAACTATCACTAACCTACTTAACTAACTCCTATCACCTATCACCTATCAATGTAACTAACTCCAACAAAATTCTATGGTAGCAACTATCACACTACGGCAGCAACTACTGGAGTACACAAGGTAATTATAGAAAGTACATGTACAATGATCACAGTAATCCTAACACTCTCCATAGCAGAATCACTCCGATGGACAAAGACGTGATCTTGTTTAAGCTTGCGACAAGGAAACAGAAAAAACAAAAGCCTCACTTAAGGAGTAGGCACTTATTCTATAGACGGCAAGGGTTGCGAGAGACCCTAGGTCAGAGACACTATTAGACGCATAGTTTTGTTAGTTTTTCTTAGAAGAAGAGAAACAAAAAAACTACCAAAAATTGATCTATAGATGAGGGTCATCACAACCCATAAATATAATTCATGTCTAGAGTAAGCAAGATGAAAGTTGTCACAATCTAGTGGCAGAGCCACTTGAGGATCGAGGGGGGGGGGGCTAGCCTTGGCCCCCCAAAATTTTTGAAAAATGTTTTTAAAAAATTTGGAAATATCCTAAATAGTTTGAAATTTCTTAAATATCTTTACCATTTTGGCCCCCCATACCTGATAATATACATATATATATATATATATATATATATATATATATATATATATTTAAGAAAGTCTAAAAATAAAAACAATTTTTATTTAAATAAAATACAATTCACAAATACATGTCAACAAATTACAATAATTACACATTTAGCATCTTTAAAATAAACACATAGGTATTTTAACAATTACCTCAACAAATAAAAGGTAAAAAATTCTAATTTTCATCTCAACACATCCAGAGCTTACTTGTACACAATAGAAAAATTGAAAAGTTTGAAACTTCATCTCTCCCACACGGCCACACAGTTGCAGTCTTGCGGAAACAATCTTTCTTACACATGTGACTCTCTCTCTCTCTCTCTCTCTCTCCGTTGAGGACTTGGCCTTTGCGTTCTTCTTCTTTTTCTTCTTTCAGACTTTCAGTTCTTTCTCTTTGCCTTCTTCTCGCCACTACCTCTGCCTTCTTCTTCTTTCTTTTTTTATCTTTTCAGATTTTAGTTCTTTGCTTTTGATCCGTTTCTTTAAAAGTAAAAGTTTTGCCCCTCAATTTGTGAGTGAAGCTTCCATGCTTGCGCTTGTGCTTGTGTAATGTGTAGTGCCCTATCTAAGCCCTTAAGACCAGCTAACCCATAAGTTTTTAACACTTTCCAAGTATTTGTATTTTCTTTGTTTTAATTTTTTTATTTTTCTTTCCATTGCTTTCTTTTTTAAATTCCTTATAATATTTTATTTATTATTATAATAATTAATATATTATAAACAATATATACACATGTGTTTAGTTGTTATTTATTATATATTTTTATATATTGACATTTGAATGATTGTTTAATTTTCATTAAATATACTTTTATTTATATATATTCGGTTATGAAGTATTATACATTACTATTTTACATTTCATATGCACCCAAAATAAAATTATATATGGCCCCTCAAATATAAATTCCTAGCTCCGCCACTATCACCACCCAATAGAGGAACTAATCTATAGATGCAATGAAGACTTGTATATATCTTCTATACCACTAATAAGAGGATTCTCCTGATTTGTCTTCAATTTTTTACATACCAAAATATTCTTCTAAAATAACATACCCTTTAGTTTTTTTTTTTTTTTTTCCCTACCAAGAAAAAAGAAAAAAGAAAAAAGGCCTAAAAGAGTACTATTTCATGTACAAATTCTAAAATAACATACCCTTTAGTTTTTTTTTTTTTCCTATAAAAAACAAAAAAGGTTAAAAATGTACTATCTCATGTACAAAAAGGAAAAAAAAAAAAGTTATTCTTATTTGTATTCAAATGTTTGATATCTATCTGTATTTATTATCTATTTGAATTCAAATAAGCTTATCATAAAAAAAAAAATACAAAATTACTTCTTCCAAAACAAACCCACTACCTCACTTAAAAACTACTTATTTTTATTTCGTATTCAAATGTCTGATTCCTATCTATATTTGTTATCACTTTGAATTCAAATACTTCAATTATGTTTTAGGTTTTTTCCTTTATCTTCTTCATTCTGCCTAAAATTTAGAACACTATTTCTATCTCATTTTTCAACATTATTCTATGTTACCTTATCTTTCTTTCTTTCTTTTTTTAAAAAAAATACAATATATCACTTTTAAACATTATAATACTAAACAAAACAAAACAAAAAAAAAGTATTATTGCACACACAAAAGCGTTAGTAATGAATCTAGTATATATTTAATTATTGTTTACCCTATATCATCTCATGCTTTACATGGGTTAGTAACCAGAAAATTGGGGTAGGGAATTGAATACGTTTAGGAAATTACATCTGTTTGTTATTTAGTTTCATTGGTTTAGGAAATTGCATCTGTTTGTTATTTAGTTTCATTGGTTTGATGTTTTGACGAAAATCAAAAATGGGTTTGGTTTTGTGAACTTAATTAGTGTTCCATCTATATAATTGTAAATAGAGGATCCTCTATTGAAATTATAAGTGTTCAAGTAAATCCGAGACTAACCCCTAAAAATTAACACCCACGTCTATTGCGTTTGTAGTAAGTCATTCTTTTCTGTTTTACTTGGTTACTGGAGGATACAGTGGAAAGGATCTAAGGACTAAAACAAAATGGCTTTATGATCTATTTTTAACATTGATATTAAGTTATCATACGCAGATATTCTTATTACAAAAACAATGCCATTGAAAATAATGTTGAAATTAAAGGAAAGTTGAAGAGAGAATCGGAAATGTGAGAGAACAAGAGAGACTATTTCCTCAGGATAAAGCTCTAGTGACTATCAAGCCCACTATCATGCAATATGCAATGATATCGTTGAAATTTTCAGATAAAAAATCCTAAGCTCTTTCACGAATGATGACCAGAAGAAGAGGACAACGCTTTAGAAGGTTTATTATTATTATTATTATTTTGAGGAATTACCTAAAATAAAATAAATCATTTTTAGATTATTATTATTAATAATCTAATGCACAGTGAAAAGGAAATATTAAAAGCAATGTAAATTGGTATTTTTGTAATTCAGTAAATATAGAAGGGTGTTTATATATCACACACCTTCTACGAAGCTTCATTTTTCACTTTTGCTAAAATCTACCCCTCCCTACATGATTATCTCCTCTCACTGTAACTCTTTTTCATCTCTGTCTACTTCTTTTTTCTCCTCTTTCTTTTCTTCATTGTAACTTCTCTTATAGTACTGGTCTTTTTTTGTTTTCCTTTCTTCATTATCGTCATTCCCTTCTCTTCTTTGACATTCTCCATCAATTTTTTTTTTTTCCTCTCACAGTGCCCTCCGTATCTCCCTGTCATCTATTTCATCTTCTCTTTATTTTTATTTTCTTTTGCTGACAATAAGATCCACTGCCTTTCTTCTCTTCTTCTTCTATCAAATGCTTTGAAAGTTGAAAATTGGGAAATGGGTTTGGTGAAGTTGGGATTGGAAAGGTTGAAAATAGAAAACTTCAATTGAGAGAGAGATTTAAGGCCTGAGACTGAGGGAGAAACAATTAAGAAGATGAAAAAAGATGAAAAGAAGCATACCTCAAAGCAATAATTGGGTTTTTTGGATCATTGGAGATAGAGACCAGAATGGGAGACAAGGAGGTTTCTTACGCTGGTTTTCAGTTCGCTAATAGTTGGGATTTTGTTTTTTGTTTTGGAGGAAGGAGAAGGGAAATGGTGGAGGAAAGAGGAAGGGCCTGCATTTTGTTTGTCAAAGGTGGAGATCGGGGATTTAGGGAGCCGATTTGGGCTTTGGCATAGCATTGTGAAAGGGAAAGGCAGAGTCTTCGTGAAAGGGAAAGGTAGAGTCAGGTTTTAAAAGAAATTTATTACATTTTTTTTTTTTTTAATATTATGCTGACATGGGAATTTGTGGGAGGTTCAAAAGATTCGGTTATATATATATATATATATAGATGAAATGAACCCTATTATGATTAACTCTACATGGGCTAACAATATAACACCAATGTTGGATATTTAATTTGTATATCCAATTAGAGTGTAATTCTTTTTTTTTTCTTTTTTCTTTTTGAGAATACTCCACCCTCAATAGAGTGTAATTCAAGTTTGATCGCACTTTGATAATAGAAGAATATTATTTAATCCCATTTTGTACGTGGAAAAGTATTACTAGCTCTTTAGGTGCAGTGGAGTGAAAGAAACAACAATAAACAACCAAGTCAAAAAGCAGAAAATAATAAAAGAGTCAATCTCATACCAAAGGTTGTATCAGTTTAACCAGTGGAATGATATATTTCGGTACCAATTAAAAGCTCAAATTAGTGTGAAACACTAATGTTTGTTTAAGCCCTTAATTTTAAAATTACGGCTTAATTGCTTTTACTCTAACTTATTTAAGTGCAGAACAAGAGTAAATAAAACGCAATAAACCAGTAACACTACTCTCTAAGCCATAAGCAAGCAAGCAACAATAAATGTAAAGTTTAAAGAGTAAGGAAAGAGAGATGAAAACACAAGATAACACCAAGATGTGTTATTGAAGAAAAAACCAAAGAATATAGTGAAAAACCTCTCTGTGACCGTCCAAGCCTACTCTACCCAATGTATTTGAGCCCTCTAAGCTCCAGCTACCAACGAACTTCTCAGAGTCTTGTCTTCACTAGCTTTCTAGATCCCGCAATACCACCTGATTGCATCTGCCAAGCCTCACCGGCTTCTTTTGGTAAATCCCCAAAGCTTCCCAAGCTCCAAAACACTCTCTACACTCTGAATAGGTGTGGGTTGTGTTTGGGTACAAATCTCTTCTCAAGGTATGATAATGAGAAAGGGAAGGAAAAGATACTACAATGATTTCTCACTAAACGATGAGTAGCTCACTCTCTAAAAGGTGGGTGTGTTGTGTTGTAGAAACCTATCTAAGGTTTTCTCTCTGAATAACCTCCTTTTTACTTTTGTAAGTAATGAGAGTATATATAGTATGAGTGAAGGGTAAGAAAGTTACACTTAAAATCCTTCAAGCAAAGAGTTTTGCAGGTACCTCGTGAGATTGCCTTTTTCACGAAGTACTCATGAAATATAGCCTGCACTTGACTCTTCAACTTCTAGCATGTACTTCTCATGTGGCCTTTTCATGGGAACCTTTACATGCGAGCTTCTTGCAAGCTAGTTGCGAAACTGCACTGATCTTCATTGCATACTTGATTATTCACTAACTTAATACTAAACCCAATATAATAAAATCTCACAAAATACAAGGAAATAATTTATTGCAATTATAACACTTTTTGTCATGGAATAAAGTCAACATAAAATATAGTTGTAAATCACAACTTTACAAATATTAATATACAATGTTAGTATTTTTGCTTTTACTTTCTAAAAATCTTTTGACTGTCTTATCCCTACTATATGTTGGGGCTTCTATGGAGACCATAATGCAAAGGCAGAAGGTGGAAGAAGGAAAGGAGCATCCAACATTCTACATGTGAACTTGATGCGACTAGTATCAACATGTGGGTTGAAAAACATCATAATCATGTATTATTTTCTGATTTCATAAAATTTTAGAATAAACTTTTTATTGTTACATGCCAAAAGTTAGATGAAGTTTCTTTTAGTCTTTATATGTCATTTTGGATTTTCTTTTTCCTCTAAATGATTTATTAATTCTTTTGTTCACGTCATGTTTTTTTTTTTTTTTTTTTTGCCGATAATAAGAGAAAAAAAATTCAAGAAATCTCTTTTTTCTAATTGTTTGTTTTATATTGAATTTTTAAAACTTTTGGAAAAAACAAAACAAAAATATTGTTTTCATCTCTGAAGCTTGCTTGAAGTTCACCTTTTAACTTTTATTTTCTATATTATGGCAACCCTGCTAACTACAATGCTAAATGGAGAGAACACTTTGGTTGAAGTCCAGTATGTCTTCTTTTCTTTGTTTGTACGGAATTGGACTTTTAGTAATATACAATAAACTGGCTCTCTCTCTCTCTCTCTCTCTCTCTCTCTCTCTCTGGGGGAATTTCATATTTTAGACAAAAGCATAGATTTTATATTTTTTGATGCTACAGTCTCCAGTTATGGCTATGATGCCTATATTGGTTGTAAACTTGGGACTGTTTTGGATTGAGAGTCAAATTATTAACAAATATGTTCTTTGTCCTTTATGAGATGTATTTGTGTTGATTGTTAATAAGGGGAAAAAAAATTTGTTTGGAGGCCACTGAGAGTAGGAAGAAGCCTAAAAATTGCTTCTAATATTGTGCATTTGGATGATTCAAAAAGTTACATAAGCATTAATTTGTGATGTATCTTTTGGAGAATTTTACATGTTCAAGGGTTTTGAAATCCAGTTTTTGAATAAATGAGCCTTCTTATTTGTTTCCTACTATGTATGTGTGTTTTAATGTGCTATATATGTGTTCCAGTTTTTGGTTTTATTCATTTCTAATAGATGGATGTTATTGTGTTAATGTTATAGCAGTCTAACACTGATAAACCTTCTACCATTCATCTCAAAAAAAAAAAAAAAAACTGATAAACCTTAATGCCATTCGATTTTCATAGGAATTGAAACTTTATGGAATATGTAAAGTGTATTGGGAAAAATATTTCAAATCTTAGCATCTAGATAGAGATGGTTTCTTCTAATAGAATGGTAACTCGTGCATAGCACGGGAATTAAGCTAGTGAAAATAATGGCAAGACTTCCACTGCTAAGAAAGTCGACAACTTCAGCCACGAGTCCATGCAACAAATCTACAACATTTAATGCAAGCTTGTGATATTTCTTCACGCATGCTATTTGTTGGATTGCCAATCTTGGGCTTGGTTGAATATCAAGCCACACTTTCTTACATGGGCATGCAAACATTTAACGGCTTGTTGGCTAATATCAAGTCACCAACTTTTGACAATTCAAGTCATTCCAAGAGTTTAACAAGCTCATTTCATTTGGTTGGAAACTTGATGGAAAATATTTTGAAGTGTACTGACTTTAATAAAGAAATCTTAAGCGGTTAGGAAAATGTTTGAGGTCATGCATATGGTGAATCATATCATCATATTCTAAACAACTCTAATAAGAGTTGTCTTACCCATTCCGCCCATTCCCCAACTCCAATAATGTGAACATGAGTGCAAATCTTCTTCAGAACTCAATTAGAGGGACTAGTGCGTCTTTTAGGGCTAGTGGTATAGCAGGTGGAGGAAGATCCTCCATCCATACTTGGAATGATTTAACATTCCATGCATATTGAGCTAATGCATGTGCCACCCGATTACAACTTTTACTTACAAACGTGAAATTACACCTCTTGAAACTTACTGTATGGTGCCTCACATCAGCAACTAGATGCCCCATTAACACTGAATTAGAATCTCCCGTCTGAAGAGCTTGCATTAACATCTGACAATCTCCTTCTAATACCACCTGATGCAGGCGGCAATGTTCTCTGGCAAAAATTATAGCTCTTCTTGCTGCGATAGCCTCCACAACCTCCGGTTTTTGTATTCGAGGACCTCTCAATTTCTCACTCAAAGCCGCCATGATTTGCCCTTCACTGTCTCGAATAACAATACCAACGCCTATTTTTTGAGATTCTGGAAATACAGCTCCTTCAAAATTTACTTTAAAGACATCAGTTTCCGGAGGTGTCCATCTTGCTACTGGTGGTTGAGGTTGTCCCTGTTTTCCATCCTTTAACCACACTAACTCTGCTTTGATTGACCCCACTTCCGTACCCACCCTTGTCTTATTTCTTCTACTCAGCCAAACCAGCCACAGTAGCTTAGCAAAAAACCCTGCCTCATCTTGATTCTTTTCAAGTCCAATCCACACCAGTTCTTGTTCATCTCCAAAATGACGTCCCAAAAGAGAATCTAGCGTATTACTCTTTTGCCAAACTTCCCTGCCTGGTGGTTGTGGACAAGACCACAAAGCATGCACAGCGTCCTCAATACTAGTGGGTTTGCATTTGCAGGGCTCACAGCTGAGGCTTCCCACTTTTTTCCGCCTGAACAGAGCCTTTAACCACGTATCCATTAACCATATCATGTCCTTTAACCGTACTAACTCTACTTCAATTGACCCCACTTCAGCACCAACCATTTTTTTATTTCTCCTCAGCCAAACCAGCCACAGTAGACGAGCAAAAAACTCAGCCTCATCTTGATTCTGTTCAAGCCCAGTCCACACCAGGTCTGGTTCATCTGCAAAACGACGCCCCAGAAGAGAACCTCGCATATTACTCTTTTCCCAAACCTCCCTGCCTTGCGCTTGTAAACAAGACCACCAAGCGTGCACAACATCCTCAGTACTGGTATTGCAGCAGGGCTTAGAGCTGGGGTTTTCCACTGTTTTCCTTCTTAACAGAGCCTTCTTCGATGGTATAATATCTCCAAATGACTTCCATAAGAATGTTTTCATTTTATTTAATATCACTTTCACAATGTTTTGGACACATTCTGCCTCAGACCTGTAATGGAGAGAGAAAGAGAACAATTATAAGCTGCGATTCTAAATCGGCCATGACAGGATCCAAAATTATAATTTAGTAGGTATATGGACTTCAGTTTAGTTGGTAAAAACTGAAACTGGGACGCATATATGTAATTGAATGCTTAAAGCTAAAATTTAAAGAACTACCCTCATAAGTGTAGACCCTCATTTAAGTGTTGCGTTTTAGTTAATTTTAACAATACAATTATGGATTGTTCCTTGGCCCACTTCTTAATTTTCACAGATAATTGTGTTTGAAGGTTCCTGGGTTTTGCATACTTTGCATCAGCTCATGCAAAAGTTTCTATCTATTTTACATAATCACCTCTCAAAAACATCTACATCAAATTATCTACTTTACACTACAATTCATTAATATATATATATATATATATATATATATATATATATATTAATAATTATCTTGCTGCATGAATAAAGAAAGTATTAAAAAAATAGATTTACATGTAAACAGTAATTGCACTATTACTGTAGCAACAATGTAAATTTACACAATTTTAACTTATTGATGTGGGTGATTTTTGGGGATAGATATACTAAATTTAATCATTATGCTATTATACATTGACTAGTGCAAGTGTTCTCAGCGTTCCATTCCTTAACAACATTACACCTTAATTTAATGTAAAATCTGTATATTTTCGATATATATATTGTTGGTGCAATCACAATAATAATGGAAATAACACAACGAGAAACTGAATAATACTTCTGAATATTATTAGTATAAAGAAAGGAATTACACAACACAATTTGGACTGAGGCGCGGCACTCGCTCTCTTTAAGGAGATTCAAGCCCTTGGTTGGCTAAACTTTGTAACCGGTGCAGACCTTCTCTGACTTGTCTCCCCCAGGATACAACAGCCCAACAAGTGTTGTATGGCTAGAACAACCTCTGCACAAAGTGTTCAAGCCCAAAACTCCACCAGAAAGAACACCCTTCCTTGCCAAGAATCTCTCTATTTTTTTCTTTATGTGTTTTGTGAATTGCTGTAACTTGGATTGGGTCTGAATGAGTCTATTTATAGGCTCAATGGGCCTCACGAAATTACTACCCAATTTATTTTGATTTAATTAGGTCCATTATTCTGATGTAGTGGGTGTTATAAGATTAATTGTTGGATATTAATCTGATGGGCTGGAGTTACATAGTTAATGGTGAGATAAGGAGTTTCTGAAGAATGAATAGGCCCAAACGGAAAGTCCATTAAGTGGGTTAATGGCTCTTTATTTTCCATGATAAAAATGGAGTATTAATTCGGGTCATTTACTCACCAACGGATATGGTAATTTCTCTGAATGGGCTGTCAAGTAGGAGGATCCAAGAGGCTGATTCATTTCCAATTTTAATACCTCCACTCTTCACCTCCCCCTTGCGCACGTATCTAGCCCAATATCTGAGACAATACATTTTAGCCCATTAATCACCATAATTAAAAAGAATAAAATAGTCTCTCTCCTTTTCAATGTGGGATTAATCATTTTCACTAACTCTTCATCTTCCATATTCACTCCCACATTTTTTCATTTATGTTATAACATTTATTCATTTTTAATTATTTAATATTAAAATGCTCCAACAATCCCCCACTCATTTTAATATTAAAACTTTTAGTTAAAGAGAGATTACCAGGTAAAGATGGGTCACTATGCATCATGAAGGTGTGCTCTGCATTGAACCTTCACTTAGTAAAACAGCGATCTCAACTCCAGAGTCGTAGTGGTCTCCGACTTGAACTAGGACTGCTTTAGGGAAATTAAGTATCACTGCTTACATATAATAACCCAGGTGTTGACATGAGCTTTTATAGCTTAGCACTTTACGACCGTGTGCTGATCCCAGTTTCATGAGTGTATTTGAGACTTAGTCCAAATCTCATAGGGAGCGGCCCCACCCCCACACTCACATAGGTGAAATTTTGTCAATGGTGCTCCTGTAATTCTGACACCCCACTCATACGAGCTACAAATTTCATTAAGAGTTTTTTTAACTCATCCTCTCCACATTACAGGATAAATGCACTTACATCATAGGGATGAACAATTAAAATTATTTACAAAATAAATAATTAAAAATAAATAAATTGTGCATTTCTTACAACCATCGTATGATTCGTTTTTCCCATTGAACCCAATTCTCAGGATCTCTGGTCCTTAGGTTGGGTATCCTCATACATGGCTCATGATTCTATGGACTTTAGTCCCATCCCCCTCGATGTATTCCAGACTCTATCTTTTGCCAAGGCCTTGGTAAATGGATCTGCAAGATTATCATTAGATTTAATATAATCCACATTTATGATGCCACCACTCAAATAAGATTGCACGGTACTGTGCTTTCTTCTTATAGGTCTGGATTTACCGTTGTAATAACGGTTTTTAACTCTACCAATTGCGGCAGTGCTATCACAATGAATTAATATAGGTGGAATTGGCTTTTCCCAAAGTGGAATTTCATATAACAAATCTCTAAGCCAATTTGCCTCTTCACTAGCTGAAGCTAATGCTATTAATTCAGCTTCCATTGTTGAATTAGCAATTATTGTTTGCTTTTTAGATTTCCAACAAATAGCACCACTACCTAAAGTAAAAATATAACCAGTGATAGAGAGAGAATCACCTGACAAAGTATTCCAATCGGCATCACTAAAACCTTCAATCACAGCAGGGTACTTTTTATAAAATAAGCCATAGTTTTTGGTACCAATTAAATATCTCATAACTCGCTCAATAGCTAGCCAATGATCTTTACTAGGCTTGCTAGTAAATCTGCTAAGCACTCCTACTGCATATGCAATGTCAGGCCTAGTACAATCAGTAGCATAACGCAAACTACCAATGATACTAGCATAATCCTTTTGATTAAAAATCTCATCATCATTATTCACAGGAAATAAATGAACACTAAAATCAAAAGGAGTAGCTACACTTTTGTGATCATGAAAATTATATTTTCTCAATATTTTCTTAACATAATGTGATTGATCAAGATATATTCCATCACATGCTTTTGTAATTTTCATGCCCAAAATAAAATTAGCCTCACCAAGATCTTTCATGTCAAAATGGCTTTTAAGCATATTTTTTGTCTCATTTATAACATGCATATTTGAGCCAAAAATCAACATATCATCTACATAGAGGCTAATAATAACATGTAAATTATTCCATGATTTAGAATAAATACATTTATCACATTCATTTGATTTATAACCATTCTCAATCATGCAGGAATCAAACTTTTCATGCCACTGCTTAGGTGCTTGTTTTAAGCCATATAGAGATTTAGTTAGCTTACATACCTTGCTTTCTTGTCCAGGCTCTACAAAGCCTTCGGGTTGATCCATATAAATCTCTTCCTCTAGGTCCCCATTTAGAAAAGCAGTTTTTACATCCATTTGATAAATTTTCAAATCAAAAATTGCAGCAATTGCAATTAACAATCTAATAGATGTAATTCTTGTTACCGGAGAAAAAGTATCAAAGAAATCAAGATCAGCTTTTTGTTTAAAGCCTTTTGCAACAAGTCTAGCTTTAAACTTATCTATTGATCCATCCGGTTTCAACTTTTTTCTAAGGACCCATTTACAACCTATGGTCTTACAACCCGGTGGAAGATCTACTAATTTCCAAGTTCTATTAGAAATTAGAGATTCCATCTCATCATTTACAGCCTCTTTCCAAAATATAGCATCAGGTGATGTTAAAGCCTCTTTTAAATTTTGGGGATTTTCCTCAATGTTAAAAACATAATAATCAGGACCAAAATCCTTTTCAACTCTAGCTCTTTTACTCCTTCTAGGTTCCATTTCAAAATTTTCTTGATTTTGTAAATGTGAAGTAGAAGAACTAGGTTGTGACAAAATATTTCCTTCACCCCCACTATTTTTCAATTTAAAAGGAAATTTTTCTTCATGAAAAATTGCATCACTTGATTCAAAAATTATTTTGTTTTCAAAATCAAAAAATCTATAGGCTGCACTATTAATCGCATAACCAAGAAAAGCACAGGTAGTAGCTCTTATACCTAATTTAGGCATTTTAGGGTCAGTAAGCCTTACATAAGCAAGACAACCCCATACTCTCAAATATCCCAAATTTGGCTTATGTCCTTTCCACATCTCAAAAGGTGTGGTGTGTGACTTTTTATGTGGCACCCTATTCAAAACATGACATGCAGTTAAAATAGCTTCACCCCAAAAGTGTAATGGTGCACCAGATTCAATTAACATGGCATTCGTTAACTCAATTAAAGTTCTATTTTTTCTTTCAGCCACACCATTAGAAGCAGGTGAATATGGTGCAGTAGTTTCATGGATAATTCCCAAAGACTGAACAAATGAGTTGAATGCACTTGATTCATACTCACGGCCTCTATCACTTCTTATTCTTTTTATTTTTCTACCAAATTGATTTTCAACTTCTTTTAAAAAATCTTGAAATTTTTCAAAAGCATCACTTTTATTTTTCAACAAATAAACAGTTGTATATTTTGAGAAATCATCAATAAAAGTGATAATATATCTATTTCCTCCACGAGTTAAAATTCCCTCAAATTCACATAAATCGGAGTGAATTAACTCAAGCAATTCGGTATTTCTTACAACATTTTTATGAGGCCTTTTTGTAATCTTAGCTTGACTACAAGTTTCACATTTTTCAAAATTTTTTGACAGTCTTGGAATTAATCCTAAACTACTCATGATTCCCACATATCTACTATTTATATGACACAAACGAGCATGCCAAAAATTAATAGAAGAAAGCATATAAACTGAACTGGTAGATGCTTTATTATTCTCAACATTCAATTTAAACATTCCATCACAAGCATAACCCTTGCCCACAAATAATCCCTTTTTAGTGATTACATAATTATCAGATTCCATTGTTTGCTTGAAGCCAGCCTTGTTAAGCAAAAAACTTGACATCAAATTCTTCCTCATGGACGGAGTGTAAAGTACATCTTTCAATGTTAGCACACGTCCAGAAGTAAATTTCAATTCAACCTCACCACTCCCAAGAACCTTGGTTTTGCTAGAGTCACCAAGCATAACAGTTTTTTCTTCTTCAAAAGGAGTGTACAATTTGAACCAATTTTTGTCATAGCAGACGTGCCTATTAGCACCAGAATCTGCCCACCACCCTTCAACATATTGCACCATATTGATGTCTGTAATCATAGCCACTAAAGGCTCTTCGGTTACGTTAGCCTGCGGGACAGATTCACGTTTCCGAAATTTGCAAAATCGAGCAATATGCCCACTCTTGCCACAGACAAAACAGGATCTATTAAATTGATCTTGTGAAGGGGGTCCTTGGTTCTTATTGTAATTTTTATTTGGGTTTCCCCTTCCTTGAGGTCTATTATTATTTTTAAAGGCTCTTTTTTTAGGCTTCAATTGAACATTTCTAGGAAAATGATTTTTGGGCATATTATTATTGGATGAAATAAGGTTTACCTTTGTGGTGGAATTACCATTGCTCTCTTGTGTTATGAGTGCATCTTGTCCTCTAGCCTCCTCCTCCACACGGATGCGTGTGATCAAAGTCTCCAAGGATGTCTCCTTTTGTTTGTGCCGCAAAGTCTTTTGGAACTCCCTCCAAGATTGTGGTAGTTTATCAATTATGCCAGCTACCACCAAATTGTCTCCAATCTTTATGCCTTCGGATCTCAATTCTGCTACAATCATTTGGAAGTCTTGTGCTTGATCCACCACCGATTTTCCATCCACCATTTGATAACGGAAAAATCTGCTAGCAGCATACTTCTTTGCACCAGCCTCCTCGGTATCATACTTGTTTTGTAAAGCTTTCCAAATTTTCTTAGCAGAATTGTAAGTTGTATCACAATAATCATAGAAATGATCCGCAAGACAATTCAAAAGATAAGAACGACAATTATATTCATCTTTTGTATACTTATCTAATTTTTCTTGATGGAGACTATATTCTTCCTCACTCATCTCATCGGTAGGAACTTTTGATGGATTCTTGTCAGTAAGGATGTAGGAGACTTTGAGAAGACTCAAGTAGAAGAGGACCTTTCCTTTCCACCTCTTGAAGTGGGCTCCCTTAAAGCGAAAGGGCTTGTTGAGATCTCCAACTGGCTCATTTGGTTTCTCTTGTGTAGGCTCCATGATTGAAACTCCTTAAAATTGTTGGTGCAATCACAATAATAATGGAAATAACACAACGAGAAACTGAATAATACTTCTGAATATTATTAGTATAAAGAAAGGAATTACACAACACAATTTGGACTGAGGCGCGGCACTCGCTCTCTTTAAGGAGATTCAAGCCCTTGGTTGGCTAAACTTTGTAACCGGTGCAGACCTTCTCTGACTTGTCTCCCCCAGGATACAACAGCCCAACAAGTGTTGTATGGCTAGAACAACCTCTGCACAGAGTGTTCAAGCCCAAAGCTCCACCAGAAAGAACACCCTTCCTTGCCAAGAATCTCTCTATTTTTTTCTTTATGTGTTTTGTGAATTGCTGTAATTTGGATTGGGTCTGAATGAGTCTATTTATAGGCTCAATGGGCCTCACGAAATTACTACCCAATTTATTTTGATTTAATTAGGTCCATTATTCTGATGTAGTGGGTGTTATAAGATTAATTGTTGGATATTAATCTGATGGGCTGGAGTTACATAATTAATGGTGAGATAAGGAGTTTCTGAAGAATGAATAGGCCCAAACGGAAAGTCCATTAAGTGGGTTAATGACTCTTTATTTTCCATAATAAAAATGGAGTATTAATTCGGGCCATTTACTCACCAACGGATATGGTAATTTCTCTGAATGGGCTGTCAAGTAGGAGGATCCAAGAGGCTGATTCATTTCCAATTTTGATACCTCCACTCTTCACCTCCCCCTTGCGCACGTATCTAGCCCAATATCTGAGACAATACATTTTAGCCCATTAATCACCATAATTAAAAAGAATAAAATAGTCTCTCTCCTTTTCAATGTGGGATTAATCATTTTCACTAACTCTTCATCTTCCATATTCACTCCCACATTTTTTCATTTATGTTATAACATTTATTCATTTTTAATTATTTAATATTAAAATGCTCCAACAATTATATTTGCCATTTGCCAAAGTATTACAACTATCATTATGGCCATCCTCGCTATATATGTAGTTATGTATACAATATATTATAGTGGAAGTTCAATAATAATTCAAATTAGATTCTAATATCGTTCTAAACTTGAGTAAAATGTCATTTTAATTAGATTTCATATGCTCTAATTATGTGCAATTTTCCTAAAATTAAAACTACTCTAGTCTGTTTAGAACTACATCAAGCCTAATCAAAACCACTTCTACACATTCTACTTGAAGCACACTGAAAGGCGTACGACAGAGTGAAATGGCAATTCTTGGAGATGATAATGAGGAAGTTGGGCTTCCATGAGAAATGGATATCCCTTATGATGATGTTCATTTCTACGATCTCCCCTACTCAGTTCTGATAAATGGGGAGGCAAAAGGCAAGATCATTCCATCACGAGGGCTTAGACAGGGTGATCCAATATCTCCCTATTTATTTTTGTTGTGCACAGAGGGGCTGTCTGCCAGGTTGAAAAAGGAAGATATTGAGGGCAACATCATGGGGGTCTCAATTAGGAAGGGGGCACCACAAATTTCCCACCTTTTCTTTGTCAATGACAACATAATTTTCTGTAGAGCGACAATGGAGGAGGGTAAAAGGGTTCTTAAAGTCTTGGAAGAATACGAGGCTGAATCGGGGCAGAAATTGAACAAGGAAAAGACCTCATTATTTTTCAGCAAAAATACAAGCCGAGATGTCCAAGCCTAAGTGAAACAATTATTTGGGGCCCAGATTATTCAACATCATGAGAAGTATCCTCGGCTGCCTCAGCTTGTAGGGAAAGGAAAAAGGAAGGCTTTTAGTCGTATCAAAGATCAAGTAGGAAGAAAAATAGCCTGATGGAAGGGTCGGTTGCTCTCAAATGCAGGTAGAGAGATTCTTATCAAAGCAGTAGCCCAAGCAACACCTACCTATACCATGAGTTGCTTTAAACTCCCAGATACGCTTTGTAAGGAACTTAATGCCATGATGAGGCAAAAAGATAAAGAGAGGAAGTTGGCGTGGATTGTGTGGGAAAAGCTATGTACACTGAAATAGGAGGGAGGTATGGGTTTCAGAGATCTCAAAGCATTTAATATTGCTCTACTTGCCAAGCAAGGGTGGCAAATTCAACAAAACCCAAATACCTTAGTCCACAGGGTGCTCAAAGCAAAGTACTTTGCTGATTTGACGTTTAAGGAAGCCCAATTAGGCCGTAGACCCTCATATGTGTGGCGAAGTTTGATGGCTGCTAAGGATATTGTGATGAATGGTGCCAGATGGGTTGTGGGTAATGGAGAGAGTGTGAAGATATGAGAGGATAGATGGATCCCTACTCCGGATTCTTTCTTGGTGGTAAGCCCGAAAGTCCCTCTTAAATCAGATATGGTTGCATGTCTCATTGACCAAGAGACAAGATCTTAGGACATAGACAAGGTAAGGAGAGATTTCTTGCCTCATGAAGCAGATGCGATTCTGGGTATGACAGTAAGTTCTCGGCTTGTAAAGGATTCAGTGATATGGGCATGGACCACAAACGGCAAATTTTCAGTGAAAAGTGCCTATAGGGTAGCTCAGAAGTGGCTAAAATCCCAAAACCACAAAGCGGATAGGGGAAGTACCTCAGACAACACGCGTATGCGTGCGTTATGGAGGCTGGTGTGGAGTCTAAACTGCCCAAACAAACTGAAACAGTTCATGTGGCACTCGTGTAGGAATATACTTCCAACAAAACACCGATTAAAATCAAGGGGTGTTGATATAGAGGTGGGGTGTGACTATTGTGGGCAATGTGAATCAGTTGAACATGTGCTGTGGGGATGCAAATTTGCTGCTGATGTTTGGGGAGATTCAAAACTCAAGCTACCTCTATTGCCTTACTCAACAGAGGAGTTTTTGGAGGTTGTGTAGGAGATTAGGAATAGAAAGCCCGAGATTGATTGGGAGCTGTTTGTGGCCACGGCATGGGGATTATGGAATCAAAGGAACACGGTCAGGTTTGGGGGACAACGCAAAACTACTCACAAACTTTGCCGAGATGTGGAGGAATATGTGAAGGAGTTTCGTCATGAAAATCTCCCCCCCCCCCCCCCCCCCCTAAGCTCTCTAGACCCTCTACTCCCTCTTGGAAACCGCCAAAACAGGGCTGGTATAAAGCCAGTGTGAACAGGGCTGTTTGTAAGGAGAGGGGCTACTGTGGTATGGGTGTAGTGATTAGGAATGCAGAGGGACAGCTGATGGGGGCGATGAGTAAAAGGCTGGCGCTTCCCCTTAAGGCCTTGGAAACAGAAGCTATGGTAATGCAGGTGGGGATTCAATTTGCGTGGGACCTGGGTTTGATGGATGTTGTGTTTGAAAGCGACTCCTCGACAGGAATCTCAGGCCTTTTAAGCGCTACTCCCCCACCTTGGTCGATTCAAAAGGTGATTGAAGGAACCAAGCAGAGCCTTAAGTGTTTCAATACTTGGTCTGCAGTCCATGTTCGTCGCAGTGGGAACGTGGCTACCCACCCGTTATAGCTATGCAGGTCTCAAAAGATGTATCAAGCTTGAATGCTGTTTAGTATTAATGAAAACTTCCAGAGCTTCTAATCAAAAAAAAAAAAAAAAACTATTCCAAGTTTTTTTTTAATTTAAAAAAAATAAAAATAAAAAAAATAAAACTTATCTTATCTATATCATAAAATATTATTAATTCAAATATAAAATTCAATGAAAATTTTTAATATATTCAAAAAATTTGATATTCCTTTTCAATATATCTTTGTAATAACTCAATTTTAATAATTTTTTAGAATATACAAATCTTTGAATAAATTACTTACATGACAATAACAAAAATTACGTTGTGACATAATAATTAAGTATATAAATAATTCAGCAAACTTTCTTTTAAACTATAATAGAGTAAATAATAATGAATACTTACATACTCTAGCAAAAATGTGATCCTCACAAGATTTTTTCAAGAATTGACAAAAGTTCTACAATGAACATCAATAGTATTATTGAAATTAGGTAGAGATATTTAAAACGTATCTTAGTTTATCCTTAAATGTGTCTTTATAAGCTAGTAAACAAATTAAATTGAAGCTCTTTTTTCAATAAAATTTTATTTTTCTCAATTCATTTATATAATTATCATTAACTCCTTCACTACTTTATAATTTACATGTATGGGCTAAGGATAATTTAATTTTAAAAGATATCCATATGTTAATCACCTTCTCTTTTTTTTTAGAAATGTTATGTTCACAACATATTTACAATACTTTTATAACAAATTCTAACTCCTTCACTACTTTATAATTTATATGTATGGGCTAAGGATAATTTAATTTTAAAAGATATCCATATGTTAATCACCATCTCTCTTTTTTTAGAAGTGTTATGTTCACAACATTTTTACAATACTTTTACAACAAATTCTAAGTGCTAAGTTGTTACTGGTAAGGCAAAAAAATCATTTTAGTGATAGATTTAAATTATAACCAATAACAACAAACTACTTATGATTTATTGTACAATATTGTAAAAACGTTATAAACATAACTTTTTTTTTTCTTCTCACTGTTCAACATTTAAGATTTTTCTGTATCAATTCTCTAAAAAAAAAAAAAATCTATATTTTTTTCTTTTGACAAATTTAAACTCATCATATTCTATACTTCAAATTTTGTAATTTTACTTTTAAATTTTTATTTATAACTTTTTTGGTAGTCAAAAGAGGAAACCATCAAATCATATTTTGGTTTATATATATATATATATATATTCAGTCAAAATTCTATTGTATTGTTCCCGGTATAGTTCATGCCATATATAGTAAGAATTTTTTGAAACATTTTAAAGAGATAGTAAATCAAATTAAAGTACCTATCTTGCACATGCCACCCTGAAAGATTGGCCACTTCTCTCATAGCAACTTTCCATGTTTGTACCTTCTCTATAGGCTCCTTTAAATCTTTTTCGTATTTGACAAAAGCTTGTGCAAAAGTTCCTGTTTGTTTTCGTACCTCAGATGGATCCACATAATAAAAATCAGGTAGAACTGTTATTCCCTTCTCTTTTTTACATTTAATGATTTTTGTAAGTTCATTTAAGCACCAAGTAGAAGATGCATAATTTTTTGAGAGAACGACAATTGCAAACCTCGATTCTTCAATTGCTTTCGATATTTCTGGTGAAATTAATTTTCCTCTCTCAATTTTTTCATCTCTAAAAGTGAAAATTCCTTTATGTTTCAAAGCAGTATATAAATGGTCAGTAAAACCATTGCGGGTGTCCCGGCCTCTAAAACTAATGAATACATCATATGTCCATTGAGGTGTAAATGAGGAAGATGGCGATGATGATGAGGTTCTTGAGGAAGCCATTGAATCTCTCCTGGTAAATCTTGGAACATCAATCTATTTAAATAAATAAATAAATAAAGTACACTCAATTATAACCGTTAGAAAAAATTATGAGTAAAAATGATTTGATGTGAATTTTTTATTTCAAGCATGCAGTGTGTAAAGTAGCTGAAGAAAGGATACAAGCAGTGCGTAACTACTTTAGTTTTCTTTTATCCGCCTAATGATGCACTTCAGTCATTAAGAAGGACGTACTCTCTTTCGGACCACCATGATCCGTAGAGTATAAAATAACATAAAAAGTTAGACAGGAAACTTGTATAATAAATAGTATGGCTGATTTTTCTTTTTTTTGGGCTTCTCTTTGATATCCAGGACAATTTTCAAATGTTGTTGTCATCGAACAAATGATTAAATTTTAAATTTTTATAGTCTAAAATTATACATAAAAAATAAGTTTATGAACTAAATAGTAAATAAAATCTTATTGGAATGAAATTTGATATTGATGTTAAGAACATAAAAGATCATGCAATCCAACAATTTAAATTTTTAAGATATGTACTTATGTTAATTGTTTTAGTGAGAGTAGTAACGAAACTCTATCCAAAATTTTATTACATAAGCAAAAGGTGCCAACCTAGCCTTAAGAATTTTTAAATATTAATTATGATATATTACATGTTGAACATGCTTGAATAGATGTGAAAGAGGAAAGCATAAAATAGAAATACAAAAACACAAGCATAAAATAGGAAGAAACCCATAAGGGCTACATTTTTATCATATAAGAGTGTAAAACAAAACCTCCTTTACAATGAACCATAACATAGAAATATATAGCAAACTTAACTCTAGACTAATAGACTTCTAATACAAATAGGAGACTTGATTTGCACATAAAATAAAATTAGACTTGGCCTATGTTAATGGACTAATATATATCTAACAAAAAATAATAAAAAATAAGTAAATATATTCTCTACAATTTTATATTTGGCTCCCTTTTCCAAAAGTTTTGGCCCCCCTCTCCAACAATTTTACATTGATTTCATCATAAAGAGCACTTGCATTAGTGCTTGTTTAATAATAATAAAAATACCATATTTTAGCAAATCATGCATGCCCAAAATTAATCCACATTAGATCATGTAAAGTTGTGTAAAAATACATGCTTATTACAATAACTATGTAAATTACATTAGTGCTATTTATTTTTTTATTTCACAAACCGCCCCTCCCCTCCACCATTTTTTTACCCAATTTTTCTTGCTTTGCCAAAGGCTCCAACACTCATTCTTTTGTCCACAGCTCCACTCCACTGACACTAATTTCCTCGGATGATGCTCCATATATACAAGACTCCTTTGGTGTCTCCTATTCACCCACACACAAGTCAAATTGACATGTTCATAGATCTCCCTTCTCAATTCAGAATATTTCTCCTCAATCCCCTCTCTCACTCTCTCTTTGCAATGTGTTGAGTGAGGCCTCTCTCTCTCTCTCTCTCTCTTCTAAATTTATGAAAGCCAGATCTTGGCACTCCCTAATCTCTCGCCCCTCTCTTGAATTGTGAATCTATGATAAAAATGCTTCTTGGCTAAATGATACTAATGTTAATTGTGACAAAGATAAATATTGGTACAGTAGTGCTACCAGATAAAGGTCAGGTAAACATGTGGTTATCTGTTATGGTTAGAGGACTCTATCAGGGGTGTATAATAGAAAAATGTATAAAATTTACACAATTTTGCTTTAAAATAATTCACATCAGTCAGTGTATAATTATATAAATTTACAAATTTACTACCATAACCATGTAAATTTTACACTAATACCATTCATTTTGCATTTAGTTTTTTATTCTTTTTTTTATGTATCCCAATGATAAATAAAGAAAGTGAATGATGGTTGTTGTATATAACGAAAGATAAACAA
This sequence comes from Quercus agrifolia, assembly GCA_029955455.1. NCBI lineage: Eukaryota > Viridiplantae > Streptophyta > Magnoliopsida > Fagales > Fagaceae > Quercus > Quercus agrifolia. Next base: position 10,318,247 of record JARQAD010000002.1, read on the forward strand.
TTTTAAAAATCAAGAAAAATTATATTTCAATAAAATGTAGTGTAAGGTAGATAATTTGATATGAGGTGCTTTAAAAAGTATGTAAAATAGAAAAAGTATGTTCTTATAATAAAATAAACAGAAAATTTTACCCAAGCTGATGTAAATGATCTTACAAAGGATGGAATATTGCATAGTGGGGGTAATTGGAAAGTGGGAACATACCATAATTGAAATTGGTATTGTATGTTTACTGATCCTGCCTACCAGTTGGTGAACACTACTGTTTTGTAATGAATTATTAACCTGAAGTTTTTGGGACTAGATTTTGGTACAATAGATTTGTAAGATGGAGAAATAATGAAGTATCTTAAATTTAAAAGAAATAAATAATGGAATGAAAACTCAATAAAAATTAATGGAAAGAAAAATTAATTTTTATATAGGATAAGTCAAGAAATTATTTGAATTGTTATGTTGTTGTAAGTAGTAAGTTGGAACATAAAATAACCATAATTAAAATGACTTTTATTTGTTTAGTAGATCATGGAATATTCAACTACAACGTTTGATTTCTATAAAAGAAAAAAAAAATTAAAATAATAAACTAATTTGTTCACAACCGCTAGTGTTGATATCCTAATATCTAGAAATCTTCAAACAAATATTAGATTATGATGTTAATGAACACAATAAAATTCAATGACCTTTACACTAAACTTGCCATCCCCCGCCCCCCCTTTCTCAATGTTAAAGAAGCCACTTACCTCAAAAAGCCAACCAATGTATCCTCAACCGGGCACCACAAAATTATCCAATCCAGTCATCCATCACTAAGAATCCCAGATCCTAAAAACACAAGGATCAAGTCTATCAATAACAAGGTTCATCGCAAAGTTTACCGTCACACTGTCTTAATAAATTGAAAAGATCTCTAGGTTGAGATCAAGGCCCTAGAGCCTAACTAGACTATCCTATAGCAAAGACCTATATTATTTACGAAGAAACCCAACTCACATGATTGCCAAACAATACTTCCATTTCACCTCATTAAATTAAAAACAAACACAATAAAACAACCGCCAAAAGAAAACCCACAACATCAAAGAGCAATCCTAATGAGATAGGATAAAAACCCAAAGATATTAGAATGTGGGTCATTGAGATTGGCATGGCTTTTCAAAAATTCCCTTAAGACTTAAGAGTATTAATAACTAACAAAAAAAAAAAATCACAAAAGTAAAGAACAACTTACTTACTGGCACCCAAGGATTTTGGCAAAAAATATAGACATGTTACGGTTCTCAAATCTTAAAGTTCATTCAGAAAACAACCCAAAAACTCCATTAAAAAAATATATATATAAAAAAAAAATAATAGTGTTAACAATTTGTAATATTAGAACAAATAAAAACCCAAATCTTTTCTAAATCTCAAAACAAAATTAAACTCTGAAAAAATCGCATAGTTAATATATAGGGGAAAGGTTCACCTCCAGTTTCCTCCCATTTTAAAAAAGATGAGTGACGTGTAAAAACAATGATCCAACGGTTAGGAAATTAGCCATTTGTGTTTTCAAAAATAGAAGCAAAAGCAAACCTTTTTTGAGATAAAAGTGCAGGAAGAAGGCATGGATACTTCGGAATCGGAGCAACGCAGTCAACGGCGGTCTTCGACGGCGCGTGGGTCGACGGGAAACTTCAGGCCGCGCGTGGAGGCACGTGAGGCTGAAGACGGACGCCGACGAAGAGATTTGCAGCGTCGGTTTCGCGAAATGATGGAGAAAAACTAACAGATCTCAAGGGAGCTAGCTTGCTGATTTTACCAAGCTTCTGTGCAAACAAAGAAGAAGAAGATCAGCAAAGGAAACATAATGCTATAAAAATTGTATTTAAAGTTGTAATGTTCTAACCTTAGTTGAAATGAAATTTGTTTATTTAAGAACTTCATTAGCTTGGCCTCCTATAAAAAATTTCTAGCACCGTCACTAGCACAAATCATGCAGGCCAGAGTAAGTTGACTGAGAGAGAGATACGTTCAGGGCCAAAATGTGAGAGAATGGTCCTTTTTAAAAAATAATTTAGCGATCTGTCTTTTTTTTTATTTTTCTCTAATTATTTAATGAAATGTCCCTATTTTAATACACTATTATAACAAAATTGAGATTTTTGTAAAATTTGGTATTCTCGTAATCGAGTTTTACGTGGTCTTTTGAATAGAACTTAACATTAATAATATTGAGTTTAAAAAAATATGAGTATTTTGTTAAATTATTTTAAAATAAAGATATTTTGCTAAATTATTTTCAAAAAAAATAGGTATTTTCCCATCTTGGTCATACGTTTGGGAGAGGGGGTGCGAGTTTGTTCGTGAATGTGAAAATGAAAGAGGAAAAAGAGAGGAAATAGCTTAGATGACCGGCCAAGAGAGAAATATGGGGATTGTGTGATTGAGAATAACCGGTTAGGAAGTAGCGTCAAGTGTAGGGTCCAAAAAGACTGGTTGGACTGTGTCTGCCTCTTCACGCAGACACGTTTCTTTTTTTTCTTTTTTTTACTGACACTTATTGTATTATTTATGGAACATAAACAGTACAAATAGACATATAAATAATATTTTTAATGTAAACAGTAATTTAAAAATTATTTTTTTATTATTTTCAGTTTTTAATTTTTAATAAAATAAATAATATTCAAACTCATATTAAATAGTACTTATTTTACTAAAATTGAAAAATTATTTCTAAAAGTATTGTAAATAAATAAATTAATTATTTAAAATAGTATAATAAAACTCATAAATAATATCAAAAAATATAATAAAATTATAATGCTAAAAATAAAATGAATAATAAAATATTTTTCATTTTTTATTTTTATTTTTATATAAACGTACACATCCATCTCTGTTTCTTTTTCTTTTTGTCGGTAAAAGTTGGGGGGTGCTATACCTTTTAAGGCCAGTCATGATGAATTAATTTGGTGAAGGATGTGCTCGTACACATGGGCCGCTTGACAAGCCACCCACCGTATACACTACACATTAGGCCTTGTTTTTTGGGCTTTGTCCGCTTTTCAGTCTTTCCCCTTCCTTTATATATAGCATAATCTTTTATTGGTTAAAAGAAATATATATATATATATATATATATGAGATAGGTTTAAATTACACCTTGTGTAACTCTTTAAAGTTACACCTTTTTTTAACCGTTGGATCTTCTTTTTTAAACCATTGGATTAAAGAAGATCCAACGGTTAAAAAAATACCTTCATTAATACAAATATTTTTATTAAAATCTCATTAATTACCCATATTTATTACCTTCTAAACCTATCTCTAAATCCAACAAAATTTGACATCTCTCTACGTTTCTCTCTCTCTATCTCCTCCTCCATTGCTCCTCCATCATTGTTCCACCTCCACAAGTTGCCGGCAGAAAAAAATATATATATATAAAAAATAAAAAAAAAGCCAAACACTGTTTCTATGCATACAAAGCAATCCATATCTGTTAACTTTGGATCATGCATCCAAATCGAGGAGAACTTCTATTTTTTATTTTTTATTTCTAAAAAAAAAAAAAAAAGCTGAAAATAGGATAAATCTAAATTTTCTTACTTTTAATTATTATTATTTTTCCAAGCTAGTACTCATTATTTCAGTAAATTCAGATTCTTTGGTTGCCAAGTGCCGACAGGTGAATGATCATGGAGGAAATTATAGCCCTCAACAAACAAAAACTACTAACACCTTATAAAAGAGGGCAAGTTCGAAGTCTATACTACGTTAGAATTAAAGCCTGCATAGACATGGGTAAAAGAGAAGACAGAGTTCAGGTCAGAAATGAATTCGACTAAGTTAGAATCAAAGACTGCAGATAGACCAGGTAAAAAAGCACATGAATACAACGGCGTCTATACAAGGTTAGACTAATATGGTCATAATAATAATTTAAATTTTAAACAAAGTACTCACAAAAATAGAAACACTGCTCGGCTTGGGTTTTTTTTTTTTTTTTTTTTTTTTTCCCCTGCCTGTAACCTGTGAAGGTGGAACAATGGTGGAGGAGCAATGGAGAAGGAGATAGAGAGAGAGAAACGTAGAGAGAGTGAGAGAGAGTTAGATCTCAAATTTTGTTGGGCTTAGAGATAGGCTTAGAATGTAATAAATGAGGGTAATTAATGAGATTCTAATAAAAATATTTGCAGTAATGAGGTATTTTTTTAATCGTTAGATTTACTTAAATCCAATGGTTTAAAAAATATGTAACTCTTTAGAGTTACACAAGGTGTAACTTGAACCCATCTATATATGTATAACGTAATCTCTTTGTAATTTACAATGTGAAATAGAGAAACATAGATAGTAAAGTGAAAGATAACAATGTATCTATATCAATAATAAAAGCAACCATTCAAATATAATTTCACCTTCATATTTCCTTTTCTTGTCTTTATATTCTCTTTATTTTACAACAGGTTCTACCTAGGAAAATTAAAGGTTTTTTTTTTTTTTTGAAAAGGAGAAAATTAAAGGTTATTTGTGTGAGATTACAACCTAAGTTTCTCCTAAGAATTGTTAATTTTAACATATAACTTATTTACTATCAGACTAACCCATGCTTACAAATTTTCTACTTATTTAATAGGTGGTGATATAAAGAATGGAAAGACAACACAATAGTACTCTAAAGATAGCCAATAAAGAAACTAGTTCAATACAAACAATATGGGAAAAAGATGATATGATAAATATAGAAAGAGAAAAAGATATAATAATGAAAGAAATTGAAAAAGAAAGACAAAAAGACAGTCTAATAGACTTAGTCAATAAAGAATGGAGACATAATAGTGCAGGAGAAAATGGTAGACTAAAGAAAGAAATTGATAAGAGACTAAAATCAATTGAAAGATCTATGACAAAGACAAGATAATAGTTTAGCAGAATTAACTAAAAAGATAGATATTATTGAGTCATCAGAAAATGAGAAGACTAATAGACATACTAGAAATATTATTTGTCATAAATGTAAAGAATATGGACACACTAAAAAAAAATGTTGTAGACATAATAAAATTGCTAAAAAAATTAATAAATTAGATTTTGAAAAAGATATAATAAATAAACAAATGGAAATATTTAATGTTAATAAAAAAGAGAGATCAAGTTGACAAAAAGAAAGAACTAAAAGACATAATAATAAAATTGATAGACAACCTACCTAATCATTTAAAAGACAAAAAAGATTATTTACTAAAATTGAAAGATTCTATAGACACATCTATTGCCTGTATTACGTGCAAAAAATATGGATATCATGTCACAGATTGTGGAAAAGAAGAAAAAACTAAGAAAGGAAAGACAAAAAAAAAACAAGATGGAATAAATATAAAACCAGTAACTCTACAAGACTTAATGACATAAGTAAAAATGGTAAAACAAAAAATTAAAGAGGATAATTTCACAAACATATAAATGAACAAAATATTGCTAAAATTTTTAACTTGACAGGCTTTCCTATAACAGACATAATAATGACAGATTCCCCTTTAGAAAAAGAAATTTCACATGATAAAGAAATTGATCATAATAAACATAACATTCTAAGTTTAATTGACAGAGCTATTTTTCAAAAATGGCATACAGAAGTCACTCTAGTAATTAAGAAAGAATTCTCTTTGACAGAAGTTGCTTTGATAGATTCTGGAGTTGACACGAATTGTATACAAGAAGGATTAATACCTCTAAAATATTATGAAAAATCATCTGAAAGATTAACTCAGGCCAATGGAGAAAAGCTAATAATTAATTATAAATTACCTAATGTTCACATTTGTAATGACGGAATATGTTTTGAAACTGTTTTTGTTCTAATAAAAAACCTTTCTTCCAAATTCATTTTAGGTAATCCCTTTATGGCCTTACTTTACCCCTTTTTAACAATAGACGAAGGAATTAAAACTAATGTGTTAGGAAAAGACATATTTTTTTAGATTCATTTTACCACCTATCCCAAAAGAGATTTGTTCACTCAATAAATACTTCCATAATAAAAAAGATTGATAAGGAAAGAATTGACAGGAAAAGCAGGCATTTATTATTTTTAAAAACATAAATAATATATGAAAGAATTGTTAAACAATTGACAGACCCCAATTGAATCATAAAATAAAGCTTTTCAAACAATAGATTGAGACAAGTTCCAAAAGAACTTAAGCATTTTAAAAACACAATATGATGTGTACATGAAGTTACAAACATTGAAAGTGCACATAAAGTTGCAACAATTTGAAATTGCACTTGAAGTTGCAATAATCAACTCAAAATTAAAATTATGTGATAAAAGATACACATATCATGCCTCAAATATGTTCCTGAAATGTCAATATCGAGAATTTAAGTTCAAGAAGTATTCTGAACTAATTTAATTTGTTGAGTAAACATTAATGAGTCTATATTGAGAAATCACTAGTCATGCCTGACTAACTCCACACCATTCCCTAAAGTGAATGGAACTTCATTTGAAAGAAATGGAGTAAATGTAACTCATCTTAAAGCTTCTGACTTCTTTGAAAATATAAATTGTAAGTAGGGGTGTGCATGGGTCGGGTTGGGTCAGGTTGAGAGGATTTTTTGACCCAACCCACATAGGTCGGGTTGAACCCATGGGTTTGACAAATTATTATTATTATTATTAAATTGAGTAGAAAAAAATATTAATATTAATATATTAAAAAAACCTAAAGATTAGTATCAATGTAACTCCTTAAAAGCAAACAACACTAATGATTAAACAACAATAGTAATTTATTAGGATTTGTGTGAACTAATTGGCTTTTATATAGAATAAGAAGAACTAGTTGTTTAAAAAAATTTATTAATTATATATATATATATATATATATTAAATTAGTATTAGTAGGAGGAACTGAGGAAATGTTGCTCTACAGCTAGTTTTTTAAAAAAATTATTAAATATATAATATAATTTAAATATATATAAGTGCCCTACAGCTAATTTTAAAAAAAATATTAAATATATAATATATTTTAAATATATATTAAATATGGGTGGGTTGAGTCAGGTTTGTATTTTTATGACCCAAACCCAACCCGACCCACTATAAAAAAAATTTGTAACCCAACCCAAACCACCAAGCCTTAAAAACCGACCCAACCCAGCGAGTTAGGTCGGGTCGAGTCTGGTTTGACGGGTCGGTAGGCTTTATGCACACCCCTAATTGCAAGGTTCAGAATCTTATTGATGATCAAAATGATCACACAAATTAAATATTTCCTCTCATTATATCATCACATTATCCTATGTAAATTATGTTTGTATTTAAATTAATAAAGTTCAATTTACATTTAACATATGATCTCATTAATTAATTAGTCGAGGAAGACCCTATGATTCAAAAAATATCAAGAATTATTCTGACATACCTAGAAACCTATTCATTGTTCATGCCGATGGCTTGTTGACCATCCACTCACTACACTAGGAGACAAAATCTAAAAGCAATATCCTAAGGGATCCTTTGCTTTAGATTTAAAGGATTTTGTCCCACAAGTGATAAGCTTTTAGCTGCTAAGCCCCTTCCCTCTATATATACATATGCATACATCCATTGTAAAACACACTAGAAACCAGAGAAAAGATAGATATATATTTGCTATCAACAATATGATTTTCTTTTTTTTTTCTTTCCATTCTCCTTATGATCTTTGTGTATCTCTGCATGTTAATTGTGCAATACCATTATTCTACTTTGTATTCTGATTATTATCTATAATAGATTTAAATTTGCTTCATTATATGTTTATTTTCTTTCAAAGATTATAATCTGGTGTATATTTTTGCATATTTGAAAGAGACTTGGATCTTACTAATGGATTTAATTTCAAGATGACTAGAGAAAAATTTTGTCTAGTAGACAATGCAACAACGCATAAAATCCTTAAAGATAAAAAATATTTTCAAAAATTAACATTAATCAAAGTTAAGGTCAATGCCATATCTAGTTCATCAAACATAATTGAAGGCTCTGGATGAGCAAATTTCATGTTACCTAAGTGCACAAAATTTTGTATTGATGATGCTTTGTGTTCTTCTAAATCCAGGAGAAATTTACTTAGCTTTAAAGATATACATAATAATGGTTATTATATTGAAACTGATAATGAAGGCAGTGAAGAATATCTTTATATTACTTCAATAGTTTCAAGCCAAAAGCTTGTATTAGAGAAACTACATATTTTCTCTTCTAAGTTATATTATACTACTATGAGAACAATTGAAGCAAATGTTGCATTGCACCAAAAATGCTCTAACCCAAAGATTTTTATGCTTTGGCATAATCGTCTTGGACATCTAGGACCAACAATGATATGTCAAATCATTGAAAACTCTCATGGACACTCCTTAAAGAATCAAAAAAATCTTTCAACAAATGACTATTCATGTAGTATCTATTCTCGTGGAAAATTAATTTTCAAACCATCACCATAAAAAATTGTTTATGCATCTCCATCTTTCTTAGAAAGAATTCAAGAAGATATTGGTGGACATAACATCCACCTTGTGAACATTCAATGTGTTATTATTTTGCAATTGTATTCAAATTTCATCACCATGACCACCAAATTTCCATTATCTTCAAAGCTACGATTATCATGCTTGACATTAGTTTTACATTTATCCTTGAAATTTGAATTGCATAAGAAATCTATATATGAATTGTTGAGGCTCAAAAATGGCCAAATACCACAGATGTGTTGACATCCCATTTTACTACCCGCATTTAACCTCACATGAAGGGTAAAAGGGTAATTTTGCATTGGAAATATGAATCTTGATTCTAGCCATTAGATCCTTAATCTCATTTCACCAAAATGATCTTGATATTGTAACGATTAAATTGACTAGTCATGAGCCCTAATCGGACCATCAAATTGGAAGTTATCATCAAATCAAGTTTTAATGGCTGAGATGCACTATCACAAATTGAGTCCGACTATATGTGATTATGAACAATTGATTTCAATTGGTTAGAAGTATAATCAATTTGAGATCGATGATGTGTCATAATTTGATTGGTTAGGACTACATTTTATGGTAGGGTTGCACACACCTAATTAACTAGATAGTTAAACATTAATTATTCAATGAGTAATATGTGCAATTATCTTTTAATTAGAGTAAATTTGTAACTAATTAAGTCTAAAATGGGAGTGATTGGACCCATTTAATGTTAATTGTGAGCTAATTTGGGACCTATTAATGTTAATTGTACTGAAACCATTTTCTAACAAATGACCTCTGCTCACCATTTCATCAATATCTCTCAGAATATTTTGAATCTGTGAATGGGGTTAATTTTCCCAGAAACTACACATCCAGGGCTTCAATTTGAGCACAAGAATGAGACAATTCCGATCAGAATTGAGTTAGATATGATTTTTCGAAATTAGTTCTACAGGCTGTTACGGCAGTTACAGGAAAACCGAACTTTGCTTGCTCCTCACTCTCATCAACCTCCACATTTAATACACCAGATTTCCCCAAAGGCTAAAATGAGGTCTAGGTTCATGATTCTTTGTCAACCCTCATTAAATGGTCTTCCATTCATATTTCCTCCACTACTACTATATAAACCCTCCATCTCCTTCATTCCAAGAAAAAAAAAAAACCTCATCTCTTCCCCTCTCTTGAGTTCTAATGAAGTTAAATAATCTTGTCATATCTTGGTCTTCTTAAGACTTAAGATATTGAGTGAGATTCACTCTTCCTCTCCTAACTTTTCTTTTCCTCCACCCTTAAGACCTCTACCAAGAGTCTCCTCCTCCACTATATGAATCTTGTATGAAAGTATAATTTATTTCCCTAACATGATAGTAACTATTTAATTCTCTTGAATATGTTTGAATGTTCTTAAATGTTCTTATGTGTTCTTCATATGTTCTTAGTTGTTCATCACATGTTCATGCATAACACTAACTTCGATCTTAAATCTACATCAAAAACATAAATAAGATGTTTGTTTAGTAATTTTTTTAAATTCTTGAATCTAGGATATCACCATCTACACACATTCACTAGAGTTTATTTTTCAATCCAAATGTCTTGCTTAATAAATTGAATTAGGCTTTATCACATGCACACACATTAAATTCAACATGCAAATTGATTGATAACATATTGGATGATGTGATATGAATGTTGGCCACCATAATCTAGAAGACCAATTTCACCGGGCAAGGTGGGTGCCTAACACCTTCCCACCTTGTAACATAGTCTCCGAACTTAGATCAAAGGTTAGTAGATCAAATGCTTATCTATGTAATTTTCAATTTTTAGATTGTAACTAAGAAACAAAGTCATGTAATTTTCCTATGATCAATGTAAATTCAATTTCAAATTAATAAAATGATGAATTTTTCAATTATGGTTTTCTTATTTTTCTAATAATTAAATAAGTGGTGACTCCATTGTAAAACACTTCATCTAAAGGGAAAAATATAACTAGTCGAATCTCCATTTTGAAAGGCAATAACACGACCCCATCCATTCACGTAGTTTTGGCCCAATATCCTATAAAAACAAGCCGAGGGCGCAATCTCTCACAAGATGGTCAAAATTTTCAGCAAATTATAATTGTTCGTATGCTTTATATACATCCATATTAGCACCGTGTCTCACTTACCAAGCTGAGGTGCAACATGGATAATTGTAGCCTTAGAGTCAACCGAATACACATAAAATTAAGCAAAGAAAATACATGAAAAATTATTTTTCAACCATATACATCCAAATTTAATGAAAAATTATTTTTCAACCACAATACAACGATACAATGTCAATGATTTCTTTTATTTAGTATGCTACAGCTTCATATTAGCATCAATGTTAAAAAGTTTTAAAAAGTCAACCTACTTGGTAAACAAACCCACTAGCAAAGAAAATACAGTAATTAGTTTAAGAATCATACCTTTGAAAAATCAAATTCAATTTACTCAAAATGGAGAGACAAGAAAATAGATGTGAGAGGTGATCAGATGGATCAAATTTGGGATTTTTCTCTTGGAAAAAGAGCTATGGACTGAGTGAGGGTGGAGGGGAGGAATTGGGTTTCTAGTGAGAGAAGAGGAAAAGAGAGATGGATTTGATTTCAATGATGAGGAAAGTGAAGGAGATCAGCGAGGGACAGGAGTGAAGGAGAGGGAGAGTGATTGAATGAGAAGGATACTCATAAAACATGAGAACATATTGTTTTCAAGGTTTAAGTTGCTATGGAACTCGATGTTGGAAATTTTGAATTACACTTTATTTTTCTTTTAAATTTGTAAAGAACTCGAGTTTTTGAATATCAAGTTCAACTATAAAAAATTTGCAAAGAACTCGAGTTTAGTTATACCGAGCTCTACTTTAACATTGGAGGTAATGCAAATCTCTCTTTCTTTCTTTTTTTTGATTCTGAAGATTAATATATTACTCACATTAGAATTCAAGTGATTTCTTGTTTCCTATTCGCATTTTCCCTCTAGTATCCACATTGCATCTCCTCTAATAGTAAATTGTTGGGAACTAACTCTTTGTTGGACTGACTGGTAATTGGTGGTCTTCAAAGGAAACTAAATTTACATAAGATTGTATTGCCGTTTATTGACCCTTGATTTTGAGTAGTTGGTAATGGATATATATTGATGTAAATGAACTAGCTAGTTGTGTTATTTAAAGTGATGGAGTGAGCTAGGCTGCGGGTTCCATTCCATCTCATTTTACTCTCTATTACTTTTTTTTTTTAATCTCCTTCACCTATTATTATATTTGCATCTCCCTCTCTCTCTCTCTCTCTCTCTCTCTCTTATACCTACCTAGACTTAATTTTTTTTTTTTTTTTTTTTTGAATGTAAGATAGAAATACCTAGATATGATTGAATATTTGTAGTTATCTCAAAAAAAAAATTATATGAAAAATGTTTCTGTATTTTTGTTACTTTAAAATAATAATAATAATTGGCGTATTATACTCGTACTATACACATTTTGTTCTTTTTCCATATTCGTATATTTTTGCCAAATTTTTTAAACATACATTTTGTGAAAGATGCTGAGTTATACATGTTCGTATAATTATCATATCTTACACATATATACCATATATTGCTAACTATGCTAATATATATGTAGTTATACTCTAGTTAAATAATGTATTATAAACCTAGTGTAAAATACTAATATTACTATTTTTATGTGTGTTCTAATAAGTATTACTGTTTACTCAAAAAAAAAACTTAACGTTCTATTTGCAAAGATATTGTAATAAACGCTTTATTTTCAATTTGAAAGTTAAAATTTTTGTAAATATGTTTTTTTTTTTTTTTTGAGAATGCCGTAAATATGAAAGTTATAATTCCATAATAATCACAACCCATAACATTATACTCCTATAAGATAACAAAAATTTAAAACCAATCTAAAAGTCAAGCCTTATCACATATATTTGAACATATCTCATATCTTATAAGTTATAACAATAAAGGAAAACACTGTTATAAAAAAATAAATAAAGTAAAACACTAACTAAAACGTATTGCTGTAAAACACAAACTGAAAAGTTTATAGTGCATTCTCAATATATATATATTATAGTGAAACACTGAAACGTATTGCTAAAGAATATTTATTTATTAATTAATTAAAATTTTAAACATTCTAATTAAAAAATTAAAATCTTAAACCCCAAATTAAAAACTAATGCTACCAAACACATATCCCAAATTTGCAATGTTGTTGTATGCTTCAAAAAACGAAATTTGTTGTAAGTATGTGCCTTATGGATCCTAATGCCGTAATTATCATTGTTAGCTTAAAAAAATGCTAAAACGTTTTAGCGTTTTTTTAAGTGACTAACAATGAGAGTTAACTAGTGATAGTTAACTATGTAACTATCACTAATTTACTACTAAAAATTTACAAGTTGCTGTTCCAATGAATGAGATTTGTGCGACTGTAACAAGATACTAAATGAGTGTTTGAAATTTATTTTATGATTATTAATTCATCAATACCCATGTAGTGAAATTTGTAATAACCTTAGCATTAATCTAAAAGAATTAATTTTATTAGGATGTTCTGAGGATTAAATATCACTTGGTAAAAGTTAAAGGTCATAATACAAAGATTATAGTATTAATATCAATAAATTTTATCGTAAATGTTTCCGTATTTTTGTTACAAATTTTTTTAAAAATGTATATCCATACTCTACACGTATCTTCTTCTTTTTTTTAATTCTATGTTCTATCTTATTTGCTTTTACGTATTTTTTTATCTATTTTTATATTTAAATTTTATTCTTTTTTATAGGTAATTATATTCTATTGATTTTAGGCTTTGTTGATAATATTTTAGATAGATACAATTTTAGAAAACACTTATTATAGGTTGCATGTTTTGTTAAAATACTTATTGTTATTTTATTTAAAGAGGGGATCATCCTAAAAGAAATAATTCCTATTTATTTATGAAGAGGGGATCATCCAAAAAGAATTAATTCAAAATTTAAGATTAAAAAATAAATTGTACTTGTACACCTAAAAGAAATTTAATTTTTATTTCTTATTTTAATATTTAAATTATTTGTTTTTAGTGTTGATTTTATTCAAATGGTTATAAGTTATATCACACATTCTAACTTAATAATAAATAAAAATATAATACAATAACTTAATGTAACATTTTAACTTACTAATAAATAAATATAACATCCTAACTTAAAGTAATGTTTGTAATTTATTGTGCTTTAGCCTTTAAGAACACTTTTTTTTTTCAAATAAAAAAAAACACAAATATTAATATTACACGTGAAAAAATAATGAATTCAATAATTGAAACCGTTGAAAACAAAATTAAGCCAAAATTCCAATTCATTAATGAAAAAATATCCAAATTTCTGAACTTTAAAAAAAATGAAAATAGAGTTGAGTAAAGATATACTTCCATAGGAATTTGGACGGATGGATATAAGAACATTTTTAGATCCTTATTTTTCTCTCATATCCAATTTCATGTTTAATAGCAAATTTTGCTTTTAATTAAAGAAGATAGATTACATGGAACAAAGCACCAAACAAAAACCATAACAAATTAAATCCACGTAAAATAAAATATTGATGTCAACAACAAAAAATCATGTGATAAGAAAATAAAAAATACAAATATATTGTTTGCTATATTGACCTCTTGAAAAAATACTAAAGGGTGCAATCAAACATAGAATTTCAGCCTATTTATAAAACTTGTTGATAAAAATCATATAATATATAATAAAAAGGAAACAAATACACAAAATCTATTCAATTTGATGAAAGAAAAAAAAAATACCTGCAAGGTTGTAGGTAGGGTAGAGAGAAGAATGGAAAAATACAGTAAATAATTGTAAGGTACATAGTAGAAAGAAAAATACTTTAAAAAAATGTGTGTATATATAGAGAGAATTTCAGGTTGTAAAAAAGATGATATAAACAAAAAGAAAGAGTTTAGGTGAAACTCAAAAAATCTATGATGACATAAGATGCAAATTTATCCACAAAAAAGAAGAAGAAACGTAGTAAAAAAAAAGATATTTTTGTTTCAAGTTTTTTTTTTTTTAATTCTATCTTTTTCTTTCACGTATTTTTCATCTCTCTTTTTTATTTAAATTCTATCCTTTTTTATATATAGGTAATTCTATCCTATTGATTTTAGGCTTTGTTGATAACATTTTAGATAGACACAAATGTAGTTGTAGTTGTAAATCAAATACTACTTTCTTTTTTTACTTGATTATTAGGAAAAATATGACATAAAATGCATATTTATCCAAAAAATAAAAAGGAACTTAAAAAAATTAACAAAAATGATAAACACTAAATTAATATTGTATAGGAGAAATTATACACAACGTGTTAATATTCTTTTGTTTGTTTTTGTGTAATTCTATCTTATTTGCTTTATTTTATGTATTTTTTATTTATTGAAATTCTTTCTTTTTTTCTAGGTAATTCTGTCCTATTTATTTTAGGCTTTGTTGATAATATTTTAGATAGACCAACCAACTAAATTTAATATCTTTTTAAAATTTTAGAAAATACTTATTGTAGGTTGCACGTTTTGTTAAAACACTTACTGTTATTTTATCCAAATAAATTAATTAGAATAAATATTGTAAAAAATAAGGATTAGATGGATTAGATGAAGAATTTGGATTGTAATCAAATTAAGATTTTTATCGACTTAGAAATTATAGGGGAAGAAAAATTGTATATATTTTTTCTTAATACCATAATATGATAATTATGATGATAATAATAAACCACCATTTATCCCAAAAATAAATAAATAAATAAATAATAGCTAATGTTTATATTCTTGGAAAAACACAATTTCGACTGGGTCTATAAGTATCTGCTTGAACTTAATTTTGAGTATATACGCAAACACTGTTGCTCTTGCTCTACGATTCTATCTCTTTCTGAGTGATCAGCCATGGATGCTGTGCGATGCTCTTCCTCTCTTCTTCAACGTCTGTCAATAGATGATCTTCCCGAATGTTTGTTGATTGAAATCCTGACCCGGCTGCCTCTGAAATCTATATTTCAATGCAAGTGCGTCTCACACCGATGGTGCTCTCTAATCTCTGCTCCTTCTTTCGCTTACATTGTTCACAGGCTCCGCTCTTCTTCAATATTGCAACGACCCTCTACCTTGCTCATCAGCCACTACATCGATGGTGTGAGGCAGGTCCTCATGACATCGGAGGAACCCGAATTCAAATCTCTAGCCTCTTCAATGAACCAATATTACATTAATAGCCGCTCAGTTTCGCTTGACATTGTTCACGCTTCGTGTCATGACTTGCTTTTATGCACCCAAAAGGAATTGAAAATGTTCAGTGCGGTGGTCTGCGATGTTGTGTACTATGTGTTAAATCCAATTACAAGGCAGTCGATAACGCTTCCTCCCCTACGTCGTCCTAGCAATGCTAAGATTGGATTCATCTTCCGCCGCTGCCATGATCAGCAGCAATTCAGTTATAGGGTGATGTGCATTCCTAAATTTGAGTGTGAATCAACAGAATTCAAGGTATATATATTCTCGTCCGACACAGGCAAATGGAGTGAGTCAATAGTGTCGTGTCCGCCGGGGTTTCACTTTACTGACTATGCGCATTCCTACGCTGGTGTTCCCTATCAAGGTTTGCTTTTCTGGTGGAGTTTGGATGGGCACCTTGTTGGGTTTGATCCGTACACCAGCAAATGCCGTCGAGTCATCTATAAACCCGAAGATTTCGCACCGAACCATAGAATTCAGCGCCTTGGTGTTTGTAATGGTGCCTTGAGAATATGCCAACTTGCAGTTGCAGGTCCTCCTTATGCTGATGATGGATTACTTGTTTGGGAGTTGAAGGACCATGATAAAGAATGTAAATGGTCTTTAGAACACAAGGTGTATTTCAACCAAATGGGTGCGGAAAATCCTGGGCTAACAGAATGCCTAAAACATATATCTATAGAGTCATTGCTAGGCTATCATCCGTATGACAGGGATGTTGTGTATTTGATTCTTGCAACTATGGTTGTATCACTCAACTTGAGGAGAAAAACAGTGGAAATGGTCTGTGATTTTCAGAGGCCTTCCCCGTTTTACAAGGCTGTAAACGTCTTCGACTTTGTTCTTCCTTGTTGGCCAACTCCCATTCCTTCTTCTCCCTTAAAAGAATGAGAAGGCTACCCAATTATTCTGACACTTCGATCTTAGGCTATGATTTGCTTACATTATGCTATGCTATTGTATTTTCTGTTTTTTTTTTTTTTTTTTTTAGTTACTGTTTCGTATTTGTTATATTAATAATCAATTATTTCGTAATTTAGTCTTGTGGTAATTTTGTAAACTTAGATATATACTTGTTCTGGCTTTACATTCAACAATTAATAGATATCACAGGAAAGTCGCATAGTTTTGTTAGTTTTTCTTAGAAGAAGAGAAACCAAAGCACAAACACTATCCATAAATATAATTCAGGTCTGGAGTAAGCAAGATGAAGGACTTTCGAGAAGGCTTTTCGTCACAACCCAATAGAGGAAATTGAATATGTTTAGGAAATTGCATCTGTTTGTTATTTAGTTTCGTTGGTTTAGGAAATTGCATCTATTTGTTATTTAGTTTCGTTGGTTTTATGATTTGACGAAAATCAAAAACGAGTTTGGTTTTGTGATCTTAAATTAGTGTTCCATCTATATTATTGTAAATAGAGGATCCTCTATTGAAATTAGTGTTCAAGTAAATTCGAGACTAACCCTTAAAAATTAACCCCACGTCTATTGCGTTTGTAGTAAGCCATTCTTATCTGTTTTACAGTACTTGGTTACTAAAGGGTACAGTGGAAAGGATCTAAGGACTAAAACAAAAGGGCTTTATAATCTATTTTTAACATTGATATTAAGTTATCATAGGCAGATATTCTTAATACAAAAGCAATGCCATTGAAAAAATTGTTGAAATTAAAGGAAAATTGAAGAGAGAATTGGAAGTGTGAGAGAACAAAGAGAGGATATTTCCTCGGGTCAAGCTCTAGCGACTATACTTTTACTATATGCTCAATTGTTAATTACAACGAAATGAACCCTATTATGATTAACTTTACATGGGCTAACAATATAGCGCCAATATTGGATATTAAATTTGTATATCCAAATAGAGTGTAATTCAAGTTTGATCACACTTTAATAGTAGAAGAATATTATTTAAAGATTCTAGCCAGTTCAATTGTTAAAACTTCTAATCAATTGATAAGATATCTAGGATTCAAAAACTATCATACACCAAAAATCAATTGATGTCTTAACTTAATAATAAGAGCAACCATCATAACATTCAACAGGTGCCTTAACTTCACAATAAGAGCAATCATCATAAAGTCGACGCTAGGTTTAAATTCTACTTATTTATTGAGAAAAAATCATCTAAAATAAATTATGAAATTCTATGTAAATTTATTTTAAAAATTTTATAATTGAGATTGAATTGAAATAATGTTGTACTTTTTTTTTTTATAAATTGTTTTGATAGGTACATAGTCGATGGGAGAGAGGTCAAAATTGAACCACAGATATAAGCTATCGTTTGATGTGGTGAACCCCAATCTCCTGAGTTTCACTTAGATTAAAGTTTGTTATATTATCACCTTTGTTTTTAGAGATTTGATATATTATGATTATTACCACTTAGTTGGGTGATCCAATGAGGCAGGATATTGCTAAACCAATCCCAGTGGCCCCTTATGGGCTGAAACGATTCAATTTTTAGTATTATTCCAATCCCAATTAGGATTAGCGGCTTAGGTTTACCTCTGAATCCTCTTTTCCCTCTTATAAACAAAATAGTAGTATTCTATAATCCAAGGCTAAACTAAAGCTCGACTCTCATCTACACTGATATTGCCATGGATTTGATGCTATGCTCATGGAAACGCACACGGAGGAGGATCAAAGAGTTACCTGCGGATCTGTTACCATGTTCTCTTCCTCGCAAACAAAGGTCCATTCTGTCACGAAAACACAGAAGAACTATGAACGATTTTCATGACGAGGTATTGGTGGAAATCTTACTTCGACTGCCTTTAACATCTGGGTTTCAATGCAAGTCTGTATCGAAGCGTTGGTTGTCTTTGGTGTCCGTTTGGGTCCGGCTGATGCATTTGCGTTTGCGTTTTTCTGTTCTTCTTTTCTTTTTCTTATTTCTTTTTTTTTCATGCGTTTTGGAACAAATTTTACTGTTACAGCTACTATTTATGCACTATGCATGATTAGTAGCCGCAAAGTTTAACTTGTCAAACAATTTTCAGCCAATCAGTGGTGCACTGTTTACGGACCTACAAATTTCACTTTTCAGCAACTTTTTCATTAAAAATGGACAGTACTATTCACACATTTAAAAAATATTTTACTACAGTGTTTTTCAGTTTTCAATTTCAGTTTTCAGTTGTATCAAAACGAACCCTTGACCTCTACTCCTTATTTTGCTTAACCGCTTTGTTAGCCACCACTCTTCCATGGATACACTTTTTACCCTTCTCATGCAAATATAAAAAAACACTACATAACTCCCAAGGAACCCGAACTCAAATCCTGATCAAGATTGAACCCGAAACCATATTCATTTCCTCGACTTGCTCTTATGCAGCAGCATAGTCCACAACTACTATGTAGTAAATCCAATTACTAGGCAAAGCGTGACTCTCCCACACATATTAAATCCAATTACTAGGCAACTCATATCCGATTCATATGAGAGTGAGGGTTGGGCTGGCGGGTTTATATTCCGTTATGACATTAATGATGACCAGCTCAGTTATAGGGTGGTGCTAATTTGTGGATTCAATAGCAAGTTAAAGAAAGTTGAGTTGGATATATTTATATCAGAAACCGGTGAATGGAGGAAGTCAATGGTGGTGTTTTGTCCTGGTAAATTTCATTGTCGTGGTGTTTCCTATATAAGAATTTGCTTTTCTAGTGGGATAGTAAGCATGGCCGCCTTATTGGGTTTGATCCATACAACAATGCTCGTTATCGTTTCTTTGAGCACCCAAAAAAGTTGGGAGTGTGTAGCGGTTGCTTGAGGGTATGTCAGATTTTTAAGAATCCAGAAAGGATTTCACGTCTTTGGGAGCTCAAGGACTATGATGATGATGATGATGGAGGGAAATGGTGCTTGGAGCATGAGGTTCATTTTGACAAGATGGTTTCGGAAAGATATATATTCTCACCTCAAACAATACATAGACAGACCACATCCTCCAAAGCTATCACTAGCCTTTCATCCAAACGATGGGGATATCATCTATTTGATAATTAAATATGGGGGGTATCATGAGTTTATCTGCAAAAAATATCAAATGGTCATATCAAGCAACATGAGGAGAAAAACACTAGAAGTGATCTTTCATGAAGAATTCACAAGAAGCATTTATCACCCTGCTGATGATGTTTTCACTTTGGTTCTCCCATGTTGGCCTACTCGTATACCTTCTCTCTTAGAGGATAGTGTTCTCATGCCATCTAATTATCATTCTACTTGCTTGCATCTTCCTCTTTTGATTTGTGATGTGCCTACATTCATTTTATTGGTATTGACAATTGATAAAAGTATTATCAAATTTTATGGTTAATTTGTTTACCATTTGTTCCTTTTTTACCTTCAATGATAGACATCGGTAATCACAAAACATAACAACTTTCTCTTACAATAAAGAAACACAACAACACCAACTAACCATAAGCAGCTTTGATATAACCCTAAACATTGGACATGGAATTAATGTATCCTGCCCCATATAGCATGCTTCTCTCTTTCATTTGAAATTGAGAAAACAAAGGTGAAGCCCAAACAAGTATTAGCCCATTTATTTTGCATAAGCTAATGAGCTCTTTGCCAACAATTATGTCGCTACATAGGTTGAGCCTTTGGCCCATGTTCTCATTGCAACATGTGTTGGACTTCAAGGCCCACAAATATAAGTGAGCTCACCATTAAAGTAGCGTTCTCGGAAGCACACAATCAACTCTTAGAAAATTGATTGACAACTCAACAACTTGTCATTCCTATGTATATATATCTTCTTGAATAGTTTTTATTATACACACTTAAAGTCATGAGTTCTCTTGTAAAATGTTTTCTCAAAAAAAAGTCACGAGTTCTCTTGTAAAATGTAGGTGTGTACTATGTACACTTAACTGTGTGCACTAGTAACTATCCTATTTTCCTAACTAGTCTACTTGGAAAAAAAAAAACTTTTCAGATTAGAGGAAAATCACTTTGTAAAGCATGCAAATCCCCATATTATTCATTTTAAGATATTTAAGTCTAGAACTTTCCAGTACAAAGTATAAGATTTCATCACTTCGTGAAACAACTCAGCTCCTTTCCTCACCAAAGCTTCTGGAGAACAGAACAAAGCTCAAATCACATCACTGTAATGCAGCAGCACATCATCCTCTCCACTAAAGTTGCTGAGGAGATTGGAATGCATTTCGTGAGGTTTTCACCGTTGTACTCCCATGGTGGCCAACTCCCATACCTTCACTCTTATAGAATGTCAACTAATGTGCTCCCATGGTGGCCAACTCCGGTACCTTCTCCCTTAAAGAACGTCAACTAATTTATCATCCTGCTCGCTTGCATTTCCTTTTTCTGACTTGTGTTTTACTATCTGCCCACATCTATTTTATTCGTATTGTTAATGATAAACCATGATCAAATTTAATGATCACTTGTAAACTTTTTATCTATACATTATTAAGTTTGTATCTTAAGTATTACCATCAGCATTGATTATTACCTTGTATTTTTACTTTACATTCCTCGATAAACATCAGTAATCAGACTACAACTATCTTTCAAGTTTCAAACTTGTGTATAAACTTTTCCCTTGATAAATTTTAACAATGCACATAACAAGTATCCCACCCCCAGCAGATACTATTTCTGCTTTCATGTTATTTATATAATGTTTAGGGTATAAGATAGATAGACCTGCCTCTAATTGATACTCCGCTTCTTTACTTGAAACTGTGAAAACAATGTAACGGTGACAAATAAGTATTAAAGTTTAAAGGTAATAGGAAAGGCAATCGAAGAAAGAAATGAGTGCTAATCAATAAACACTAATGATTTATCAACCTTATATAAATTAGTCTCCAACTGGTTTTCAAACCAGTAAAATATCAAATAAGAATGCTCATTAACAAATCTAAGTATATTACAATCACACAGCGTTACAACTCACAAGACAAAATTGAATAAGAACAAGCATAATGAACCATCTTCAGCGTATGACAAAGAAGAAACCTGTTGATCATCCAATAAACAAAATGGAAACACCTAATTTAAATATGGAAACTATTGATGGGGCCTCCTCAGCAACAGCCCCCGTATGTGGCACTCGAACAAAAATCAATGCCTTAAAAACCTATTCCTCTCGCATGCTCACAACAGTTAAGCTTCATGGGCCATAAACGTGCAACAACCGACCAAAGAGCAAGCAAGACACCAGCACTTTAAATTGAAGAATTTCTATTTAATCAGATGGATTAGTTCCTCTAGTCTTCTTTTGCTGGACTGGCATATTCAGACGAAATTACTTCAGATGAAGCACTAGATGACATACTACTGCTGGCACTTACTCCATTCCTAAAGCTTCTTGATTCCAGTGCAGGGTTTCGTTGTTGATCATTAGTTGCAGGGTTTCTATTGGGATCATTAGTCATAGGGTTTTGCCCCTCCTCTGCTAATCTTTTAAGAAGATTCATGACAGTGGGAAGGAACTTGGAGGACAAGGAAATAAGCCCAGGAAGCTGCCAAATTACACAGTTATAAATCAGCTTCATTAGAATTTTTTTCAAACAATAAAAAACATAAGATAAATAATTAAAAACACCAAAGGATTTTTTTTTTTTTTTTTTTGCCACACAATTATTATTCAAAAGGGATTCATTGTCATAATGGGAGGAGCAGAACTTTAAAGCTACTTAATTGGTATTTTATGGTTCTCACTTATTGGCGTTTCTTGTGTACAACCCATGAAATAGGTTGGGGCCCCTTTTGGGAAAAATAATCATAAAGCGGCCCCCTCACAGCAAGTGGATCCAACACACCCACGAGACCCACATGCTGAGAAAAAACCACATCATAAAATGGGTCATGAGAAACTACATGTCTTTTGGGGCTTTTCTTAATGAATTGTCTTTCTGAAGAATAGTTTAAAAAATTAAAGGGATTTATCCCTCCAATATCGACTGCATGAGCCCATAATTTGATGAATAAGATACTGCTTGGCCTAAACAGCATGCATTCTTAATATCTCAATAATTCCTATTAAAGATAAAATATACAAGCAGGAATCAATTTAAAAGATAACTTCCAAGAAACAGTTTTTCTAAACCATAATCTATAAATTTACGAAAAGAAAAAATATAATGACAATAATACGTCTGCTATTTACAGAACTCAATGTGAAGAATTTCAACTATATGGATTGGCATCTTTGAGATTTGAACTTTAATTCAAGAGCCTATTGTTCTACTTCTATAGCAACTAAGTAGTTGAAAAAGGACAAAGTCTCAAAGTTCAGTTTTCAGGTGCACTTTCAAACAATCAACAATTGACAATAAACTAATGGGGTTTAAACAATCACAATTGAATTTAATACTCACAGCACCATTGCGAAATTCACCCGAAATGTCCAGCTGCACCCACAAGGCTTTGAATAGTAAAAAACCAACAAAGATGACACACAAATACAAAGGATTTCTGCAATGAAGACATACTAAATTAAGTTAAACCATTATACATCAGGGGTATATGCATGAACCTAAACAAAATCAAATTTCACAATACATGAAAAACATGTACCTTAGAAGTGTCATAAATTCATTGAATCCCAAGATTACCATGGCAGCAATGGCCCATGGTGGTGGCAACCAGTTGTTATTACGCTTGTTGGCTTCCTGAAAAATCATATAAGAGTGAAAGAAGTTAGTAAATTATTTCCTAGTAAAATGACAATGATAAAGATAGTCTTCTAATATGCATTTATGTACATCTTCAACTATAATAAACACAGATCTGAATAAAAGAAATTGCAAATCAAGATACTGAATAATGAACCATGACAGAAATGCTGCAGGTAGTCATATTGTGAAGAGATTTTACTAGGCATACAATAGTTCTAATTGCTTATAGAATAATATAAAATTAAAAAATTTATATAAAAATTGAGAGATTAACAACCTACAAGGATTTTTTTTTAACAGGACTAATTTAATAATATTTATCACTTCCTTTCTTCTAATATTATTATATAATTTATATTACACAGGCTTCCCACCAGCAAATCTTAAAACCAATCAAACTAAAAAATTATGGCAGAATGAAATCCAGTATTCAGCAATTTTGGTTTTCATCCTTTTAAGAGAATCAATATTTAAAATGAAATGAATCATCTAAATCATTAACATGCAATATATCATGCCTGTGCAGCGATGGCCTGAGAGACAGTATATTCTGTCTCTGACTTGAATTGTCTCCACAAAGATTTGCACTGGACAGGTGTAATCAATGTTTTCTTTGGTGAAACCTGCATGGAAGAAACCAACCACATTAACTAATTGGAGCTTAAGAGCAAAAAAATGATACATTACACTAAAACCATGCAAGAGAGAGACACAGAATTGAATCATAATCGAGCATCAGGTCCACTATGGAAGCTTGCTCACCTAAATAAATCAATTTCTGAAATCAAGACTATGGTAGAGTTTGGATCCACATTTGCGCGTTTTCTCCTTTTTCTTTTTTCTTTTTTAAGATCAGCGCCTGGTGCACTGTTCATGAGAATGAACAGTGCACCAGGGCACATGGAGTGAACAGTAATTTTTCACACAATTAAAAATTATTTTGATACAATGTTTTCAGTTTTCAATTTTTAGTTTCAGCAAAATAAGTTGTATCCAAGCAGACCCATATTTGTATATATGGTAGCAAATTTCTTTTCTTTTTTTTTTAACGTTTTCCTTTTTGTTTCTGATAAGCAAACATGTACGTGTCATATACTCAAATTGAACTAAAAGGCTAAATCCCAATTAAATTTGAGTGGGCTCCTTGGATTATTGTCAACTAATCAGAATAAGCATGATGTACTTTTTTCCACCATAATATCCTATTCAAAATTAACGTGTCATATCATATACATATCCAAATTTTTCCTTAAGACTAACCCACTTGCCAAATTGGACCTGTTGACAGATTTGGTCAGAGCTAAAAGCACCAGATCTTGAACAGTAAATAAGGGTCCAAACATTATGCCAGAAAAACTTTTCTAGAGAGAACCCTGTTGTTTCATTTTACATCTGTTTTATTATATTGAGATTTGAGAATAAAATTTTTAGCATAAAATCATGAGCTCCAGAAGAAAGAACTTCAGTTAAACAAAAGTCACCTCTTCCCAAGTGCTTGAGGCCAGTGGATCAAATGATGTAATGCTCCTATCTTTAACAGCACCATTTGTGGATTCCACCAAAGCAACAGATAGTGTACCCTCAATGTTATCACTATGATCATCATCTAAACGGGTCACGGCCATAACAGCCAGAAGCTTTAAGGACTGGACAAATTAATAGGAATAATTAACAGACATGCAATACACAGTTAATAATTAATAGAAAATATTTATATAAACTGTGGCATACTGCAGAGCGAGCAGTTTTGGTGATTGCTCGAATGTCTTCCTTCCCAGTCCAAACCCGTGGCATTGAATCGGAATCATGACTAAACAATGTTGTAAACCTGTTTGCAACTTAAAGTTAATCCCAACAAGAGGAATCTGGAAAAATATGAAATAATTAGAATCAGGTTGAGCAAGGAGTTTCTACCTGTCCTTCATGCGGATCAGGACCCTTCCTGCTTCTTCTCTTGCTTTTGCTTCAACCACTCCTCTTGCATAGTCCTTTGTACTTGCAAGCATTTTATCCTTTGTTTGTTCGTCCAAGTCAAAACCAGAAAGCGCATCAGAAAGCCCAGAAACAGCAGCCTCAGTCTCACGCCTAAGAAGTTTCCTTATAGCCGGCCAGGTCTCATTACTAGCTCCATCTAATAGAGCTTCCACAGGTCCTGATAATGCCTCTTTAAGCTTTGCCTGCAAATTTGTTATAATCATCAGCAAGGTTATCATAAACTGCTTATTCTGCCAACTTTAAATATCTAGTCACTAAAGAAAGGAAACAATTCTCCATATATTAAGAAATCCATAACCATATGAGGAAGAGTTATAAAGCACAAGGGCACAACAAGTTTTTTTAGAACAACAGGCTCTAAAAAGAAAACCGTGATGATTAATCTGAAATATCAAATGTAACAAGATATCTCATGATATTAAAAAAGTTAATTGAAAAATCAGATCAATTTCCATCGATGGTTTTAAAGCCAATTTCCACAGATTTTGTTTAAATTGTCAAGGTTATAAAATTGATGGTTTAAGGATATATGTAAAGTCAATTTCCATAGTTTTTAATAATTATGGATATTATTAGTTAGCTGTTAATTGGAAACAAAAAAAAAAAATTATTATTTTCAAACTGATAAGTATACAAATCATACAAAAATGCATACTTCTTTTGACAGCCATGACAGACATGATCACATCAGACTTGCATAATTCTTTCTTCAGTGGATTTTGCTTTTTTCTTTTTTTCCTTCTTTCTATCTATTTTATGGTGAATTTCTTTTTTTTAATTATGGTGATTTTTTTTAATTTTATAATTCAATAATTGGGAGAGAGGGGATTTGAACCCTGGATGTGTCCTTTAGAAACTCCAGGAGGTGCCAACCAAACTATGTAAGTATAGTTTCCATCAGATGTTGAAGTTACCAAACCATTTGAATCTTAACATTGTCACTATGCTTGAATAAAATCAGTTGAGAATCAAAAAGGCTACAGGTTATTATACCTCATACAAAGAAGTAAGTTCAGAAAGCTTGGCAGCACGGACAGAATCAATATGTGCATCTATATCACGTCGAAGTTTATCCCTCACTTTAGATGTGTCCCAGTTTGCTTGTTCAATAACAGCATCTGCAAGGCTACTGCGTCAATATAATCATCGCACTCAAGTGCCACACCACTGAAACCTATCCCCAAAACCAAATGCATACAAGACTAAAACCCTATACGTCTCAAACCTATTCAGACTATTCCAAGTTTTATTGCTTTCATAAAATTTATTCATATAAATGATCCAAACCCCCTTTCAGTCTAAAAGACAATTATAATTAATCCATTATCAACTTGTTTTGTCATCAATAGTTTCCTGTTTAAAAACTCTTTTTCTCCATTGATCTCAATTCACTTTGGCTAACAAAATGGCAGTTTCAAGTTTAACACACCTGCACATCCTTCATCAAATAGAGCCACACAAAACTGTGCGCAGTTACAAGAGGCCAGAGAAAATGCTTCCCCTCCATTCAGAGCTTTATCAAATACTTGCTTGAATTTTTCTAAAGTTTCAGACCGAATGTGTCCCAGCAGGGATTGGAATGCCGGTTGGATAAGCTAACAAATCAGAAAAAACAACATAATTGAATCATTAATGAGCAGACACTGAATCACAGTTTTTATTGTCCAAAAGATACTAAATAAGAAAAGTTGAAAACCTTCTGAACTTAATCAAAAGAAATCATTATAACAGCAACTTCAATGCTTTAAGAAGACCTAGAAGCTCATTTTAAAGCTTTCCCCTATAAAGATATGTGCAACAGAGTTTTTTTACTTCAAACATCTATTCTCAATTTCATAAACATGCAATTATTGGTGACCAGCTTGTGAACATAGAATAGAAAAATTATCAGATCTTATAAAACCTATCAAAAGAATTACAGAGCTCATTTTCAGATACTGCTAATAAACCAACATCCTAAATTCTCAGTTTCACATTGTACTCCAGTCATGTAATTTACATGACTGTACTAAGCCTTGATCCCAACTTTCAGCATGAATGACAAAAACAGGGGGAGAAACTATCAAATCGCACGCAGAGATAAATTACCTGCAACAATTTCTCCTCAAACTGCCTCCGCTTTGCAGATCGGACACCTTCGTCAAAATAGGTAGCTTCTGCATCATACCTAGAAAGACAGGAAAACAGGAAGTTTTCAGGACTGAGGAAATTCATCATGAACAGTATTTCTATAGACATGAGAAGAGGGAGGAGGGAGATGATTATAAATGATATCATCCACACTAAAGCTTATTGCTAAAGTTGACATGAAAAGGTTTAGAAACCATACATGGTGACATTAGGCACTATAACCAACTAGGCAAACAAAGCCATCAGGCCAAATAAAAACAATTCATAATCCCAAAAGGCCAATGGGAAATAATATCTACAATACTACCCACCCTTCAAAAGAACCTCCTGACAAGCTTCTAATCCGTATCAAAAGAGGTGTACAATTAATTATTAATATACATCAACTATGCATACATATAGTTCATTGGTCGTTATCTAGGTCCTAGATCTACTCAAATCTGCCAATTGTTTACAAGCACAAGCAGTGACCAGGAAGCATATCCATCTTAAGATTCATTTTTCCTTGGCTATGTAGCATATGCTGCTAAACCAATTAAAAAATTACATGAAACATACTTACTCCGATAAAAACGAATCAAGAATTGAACTGAGCTTTTTCCCAAATCCAGAAACAGGACCGGACTGCACAGCCTCTTCCAAATGACACCAATCCTGTGGTCATTTGTTGCAATTTGGATGTTGGTAGTTATTAACTTGGCAAAAATTATGGAATTTAAAAATAAAAAATGTAAATAAATAAAAGGAAACAAAAAGCCTAGATTATATGAAGTACCTCATTTGAAGCAAAAGAGGCATACTTTTCATTGGCGATTTCTTCACAGCGTACAGTAGCCACCATGACCTACAAATGGATGGATCTTGCATGACATAAACAACAACATAATATGCATATGCTACATATGGCATCTGGTTAATAATATTACCTTGTGAGCGGGAAGGTCAAGGTCCTTGTTCTCCTTAATAACTTTCCAAATTTGCTGTGCACTAAAGGAAAAACCTGAAGCAGGAACTACTCCCCGTCGATCTCCCGCAAGCCCCCCAGGGGTAATAGAATGAAAGAATCGTTGCCTCAAGCCAGCAACCTACTTTTTTAACAATAAGTCAATAACTAATACAAAAACACATACAAATATATGTCAGATAAGTTCACCAAGCCAAAAGGCCCAACTCCATGCTTCAAACTGAAACCCAGATTCTAAGGAATGTAATGGGCAAAGAAATGTATACAATTAAAATTATTTATTAAAATAACAGCATGCTGGCAGAATTTATAACTAAAATCATTTAAATTCAACATCTAACCTAGCCCATTACTTTAAGTAATGCTATTCTAAGGTGCCTAATAAATTCAATAATGTAAACTTTGAAAGCAATGAATAATGATAAAATAAGGCAAAAATGAGCAAGATAAGAAAAATTCATCAACATGGCATTACTTATAACTTTTTAATCAGATCATTACAAGAAATCTGCAATTCCTTCTTTATTTCTTTACAAACAATTCAAGAAAATAACCAAACAAATGGGCTTATTTCAACAGTTATGAATAAACACAACAGAATAATATCATTCCAGGGCAGTCCCAATAAGAGAGATAAAAAGCATTTATGTGTACCTGCTCTTTAAATTGCTCTTCTTTTTCTTCATAACTAGAAAGAGCAACAACTTCAACCTGCCCATTTAATCATTAACAATAAAACCATAAATGTATGATAATTACTCCCAACATATGGGATAAGGACATGTCTAAGCTAATCTTGCAAAAAAGCATGGCATCTTACATTAAAAAATTCACTTAATGGAGTTTCCTTGTGTGCAAGGGGCTTAGGAACAGAGTCCCAAATCTGAAATTAAATAGAATTAAAGAAAATATCAATAATCAACAAAGATTAACTAAATAAGAAAAGCTATAAAAAAATCCCTTACCTTCTGAATATCTTCTCTTAGAACAGGTTCTAAATTTTCTAGTGGAGTCTACAAACAAACAAGGTTTAACACAATTAGAAATTTTTCTCAACTCAACAAGGAATAATAGATCAATAAAAAGAGGAACACACCCTTGTTTTATCACGTATGACAAACATCAAAGTCGTTTTGCGTGGACTAAACAGTCGCATCATGACCTGCAAGCATGTGCCAGCATAAAGTTGACTTAATAAAACCTTCCAGAATTGAATAATCACTAATATATCGCAGGAAGATGGACATACCTGGAACACAGTCTTTAGTAGAGGCTTATTTGCAGCTTGCTCACGGCCAATGTCATGACACCACCTAGATAAAAGGCTCAAGAAGATTAACTTTACAATCTAGAAGAAGTAACAACAAAAGACTATAAACAACAATAATTAAATAAATGTATAAATTTTAAGATAGTAGAACTTACTAGACAAGGATACTTGTAAATTTCTCTAGTTTTACAGACAACTTACATGTTTATTAAGACTATATCTGAAACAGCGAGAGCAAAAAGGGCACTCTGCTTCTCAAATGCAGTATCATCCTGAAACGAAGATTAAACCCATTAAAACAGACAGCAAGATACTGATATCCATATCACCATGTATAACTACATCCATAAAGAGTCATGACATATGAAATTAACATGTAACTAGAATTTCACCATTCTAACTTCCGCGGGGAGGGGGGTGGGGGAATCATTTGTCACAATGATGTCAATAATTAAATGGCTTGTTCTCATTTCTCTAGTCCCAAATAAAGATTGTACATAACAGCTTAATGAACCTGGATTGAATCTTACAATTGACTTATAATTAACAAAACAAAGGACTTATTCTTTGATCGGTAACAAAAACAAAGGATTTATTACATTTTAATAAATTTAAAAATCAAAAAAAAAAAAAAAATTCCTAATATAATCTTGAAAAATTAAGGACATCATTGCCAACCTGTAATGCAAAAGTTTTTCTCTTTATACTACATGGCATGGGCACTCGAGCAGAATGCAAAAATTACCATTATGGAACTTATGACACTAGTAGATATATGTGCATTACAGGAGCAGTGATTTAGTAGATTGAGCCAGACAATAATAAGACAGAACTGCTTGAGAGGATAACAATAAGATTTATGTCATGACTGGAGCTATTTGAAATTATTAAATTTATTTAAAAGATATCGGAGGAAAGGCACCTCTCCACGTTCTCTTCCATCTGTACCCTCCAAATCCATTACAAGAGTACAAGGCTCGATACCAGCACATCTTGCCAACCAAATACCTTTAGTTGTTTGGGACCTAGAGACAGCAAATTAAGTCAGTTCATAGATATCTGCTGAGAAACATGAATGCTGCAGTATTAAGAGAATTATGATAACATACCTTCCTTTAAAAGCATCCATCTCCCTGAAGTTGGTACCAAACAAGTGATTTAGTAGAGTACTCTTCCCTGTTCAGACCATAGAAATGTAAAACTCTTAATTTTTCCATGAGTTAACAACTGACATAAGCAGCAATTGGCAATTGCAGGGTTCCAATAGAAAATAAATTACATTAAATTTCCATTATGGAGAAAAAGGTGAAATCCCAGTATGTAAAAGCAAATGACAAAAGGAGGGTAAAAAAAATTAACAGCTCAGCCAAATCAGATATACAAAAATTAATATTTGACATCAGAATGATAGCCATGTCTCAGATTGCGCAAGATTAAAGTGAACCCACTTCCGCTTAATGTCTCAATCCATATAGCACAAAGTCTCAACTCAAAACTTTGTTCCATGTTGTTCACAAGAACAACTTTGTAACAGCTTTAGAAGATTATTAGAACGAAATCTATTGCATGTAAATCTTTCTCAAAAAAAAAAAGCATAACTGTCGAATAAAAATACTTAAGATCAAAGAGTTTGTGAGGAAAAAATGCATACCACTACTTTGGGGGCCCATGATCGAGACAATAGCATATGATAGTCCACACTCTGCTAATCTTATCTCCTTGATTAATTTATCAATTCCGGTAGCATTGAACACACCATCTCCATCAATGAGTTGAGTGGAACAAGACTCCTCACTATTTGCTGCATAAGAACATAGTTCATATATTGGTGAGAACAAGAAAACAAGTCAAGGTTTCTAAGTATTCAAATTTCTCATATACTTGACTAAGCAAGCAGTCACATAGAAACCTCAAAATGAATATTTTGCCGTGCATTCTAATGACAAGCACTGCTAAGAGAAAATTTCTTTGAAGATTGAAGCCTATAAGCTGGCAAAACACTTCTCCCTTATTTTTATCAAATTAACAACCATCTTTTTCCAATTTCAATATTGCAGCCACACTAATCTAACCAACCTTATCGTACAAGTCCCTCAATAAGTATAGCATTTCCTTAAAGGCTAAAACCATAGCCATCTATCTATCTTCTTGCACCAACTAAATAAGCAAGCCAATAAGAATCACAACATTTTGCACCTAAACCTGTATTTGGCTGCTGATAAAACTGTGAGGAAAAAAAAAAAAAACCAACACCCAAATCAAAAACCAGAATCTTGTGCATGTTATGTGGTTCCTCAACTAAGCCAAATAGATCACATTACCCCCAAGCCTTAACCACCATAAATTTCTACTTCCACGCCGTAAAAAGCTCCAAAAAACTAAAATTCACACCCCAATTTCTCGTCTTTCCTTTCCCTACACTTTCTCAGAAACCAAACAAAAAGCAACCCAATAATCTATTGACGATCCACAAGCAAAAAAAAGTTAATAAAGCTCAAGCCCATAAACCTAAAATTCAATTTGACACAAAATCAATCAAAAACTAATTAAACCCATTAAATGAAACAAAAACCCCATTAAAAATTTTGACAAACCCAGTTGTAACTTCCCACTTTTTCGGTTACATTGGTCAATACAATAAAAATAAAATTTAAAAAAAAAAAAAACCCAAATTGAAATTCAATTCAATACGATACAAACAAGAAGGGAAAACGTAAAAAGGCAATAATTGTATGACAAATTAGTATAAATCAGATGGATCAGAGAAATACCCATCAAAAAAGATTGAGTTTTGCTTCGGATTCCGAGCTTCTGAGGAATGTGTGATATAGATTGGAGATCGATGATGATTATGCTCGGACAGAAACAGAGAGAGAGAGAGAGAGAGAGACTAGGAGAGAGAAAAAGAGAGAGACAGAGAGATCTGAGATGGAGAGGGATTGAGAGTATGGGATTGACTGTGTTGGAATGGTTCCTAATTCCCTATGACGAACGTAGTACCAAACGATTGTTTCTCTGTGTATCTTTTTGGGTTAAAGATGAAAAAAGTTTCATAAAGTTTATTCTAAATTAAAATTAAAATTACAAAAATATTAAAAATATAATATAACATAATGTAAATTTTATTAAAAAACAATGAGACTTAGGCTAATACCAAGTTGATCCAAAATATTTCAAAATTGTTCAATTTTTCTAAACTCAACTTGAAACCTAAGACAAAAAGATTCCTAAGAGAAACAATCGTTCAAAAAAACTAATTGTGATGAAAATTCTTTGTCAAAAAAAAAAAAAATTTTGATTCCTAAGACAAAGAAGAGAAAGAAAAACTAACTTGTGTAACCGTGTTAGGAACCAAATTGATTAGTTTGAAATGTTTTAGATTTGGTTGGTATTAGCTCAAACCTTTTAAGTGACTATAGATATTGATTGTGTAGGAGGTAGATGTTGACTGTGTTGAATAAGATATTAGTCTATTGTTTGATAACCAATCAAATTTTTATTGCAAAATTATGTGAAAATATTCAACATTATACAAAATAAATTTGAATGCTAGATGAGTGAAATATTTTTAAAAACTTCATATTTTTGGTGTGATCTATTTTTGAAGTAAAATAAGTCAATCAAAAAAAACTCGTCTAAACATATATCTCTTGACAAAAATTACTCTTTCAAACACCTATTATAGTCTCTTGTGCTATTCTCGTGTGATAGAAGGTTCAAATTCTTTTTTTAATTTCAAAATAATAAATCAAAACTAATACCTTTTATGTAAGAATATAAAAAAATTATTATTTATAAGAAAAAAAATTAAGTGCATTGAATATGATCTACCTAATTAATTAATGAAATACATGCACACGTTAATTTATATAAAATAAATAAATAAATTTTTTTGAGAATCAAAAAATTATTCAATGTAATAATGAGCAATAATTAAGCAAATTACACAAAAAGATAAATTGAATGCATTCACGAAAAAAAAAAGATACAATTTATTAGGTACAACACTTTTAATTGTCATTGGGAAATTCAACATTATTTGCAATCCATTGGTCAATGTTGTTGTGTGGTAAACTTTAGTTAACATCATGAGGTACAACACTTTTAAAAAACTGCAACTTTAATTAAAAAAAAAAAAATACTTAAGGGCTTAAGGCAAGTGAAAAAGAAACAAACTCTTGAAAGAAGTTAATCAAAATGTTGTTGTTTTATAATATATCAATGAATTTTATAATATAAAAAAAAGGCACAAATATATGACTTTACAATTATACACTATACAGTTGATTTTTTATTTGTATTTTACCAATACCTCCTTAAATAATAGTATTTCACTCTTCTCTCACTTTTGAAATACATAGAAAGAAATATGATGTGATGAGTATAATAATTATTATTATTATCTAGAAACAAACATACACACAAGTGAAAACAAATAGAGTTCTAATACAAGAAATCATGGTAATTTTTAAGACCAAATAAAATAAGTTATACTACACACATATATTCTTTATTACCACTACTCTCAAACAATATAATAGATAAAATATTCCATAAAAATTCCTTCCAATCAATTATATTCTATTATCTGTTACATCCCAAACAAGCTTTTTCTAATTATAGTCTTAAATTCATATTAGAAATTAGTGCAATAATTGAGGCCAATGTGGGGGACATGTAAAAATGAAACAATGCAAACCCCAAGTTCCAACCTTCCCCCACTACAATCGGTGATGCCCCATATATTAAAATTTGTCCGTCACAAAATTTATTGTTGATGACGTGGCAGGATTTCATTGGTTAAGACTACGGAGATTGTCTACAATTGACATAAATGTGTGCAATTCCCATGGCTTGGTAAGATTTTAGGTTCTATAGAAAATTGGGACCCAATTACACCGACCCTAGTGGGACCCACTTGCCGCCCATCGCATGATTTCTAGGAGTAAAAGTGGACGGTTTGATCGAACAGTGAGCGCGTGGGGATACGAACCAATCAGTATCGTTCGTAGTGCTGCTTTCGGCCTTTTAAGTTGTAACTTGGGTACTAGTGGATCCCCCACATGCAAATTCAAAGCATCACAGAGACCAAAATTCCTTTGTAGGTCTGCCCATAGAATACATAATGTTAGAGTATAATTATTTTTTAAAGTTCCATACAATCCATTTTTCTATACTATAAAAGGTCTTTAGCAAGCTGTATTTGATCGGATTAAATGTAATTGCACTGATTGGAATCATTTGGTGTAGATCTTTTTTTGTTGTTGGTTTATTTAGTTTAGAAAATAAGATATGAAAAAAATATACAGTTATAATTTTTAAAAGTGGTATATAACTGAATAAATCAGATCAAATTAAGTGCAAAATAAACCTAACCAAACAATGTACTAATAAGTATCATGACATGTTCTTAAGTATTAGGACAGTCAACAAAAAGCCTTATAACTCAACTAATTAACATATTTAAGGTTTGATTTCATTCTCCCCTGTTATAACTATTGAATTATTTGAAAGTATTAAGACAACTAGGTTCACATTAACAAAAGGAATGGAATTTGGGTATAAGCACCAAGAGCTTCGTTAGTCGTCTAACACCTCCTGGTGTTTAAAACAAAGATGTCAAGTGTTCAGATATCATCTTCCCTATTATAATTATCGACTCATCAAATAAGAATTTGGGTATAAGTAAGAACTTTCAAAGCTGGTATTCTAAATGTTGTTCAACACCTACCGAATTCCATGTCTTTCCCCCCATTGAGTGATCAAACATATTGTTCATGAGATCATATTGATTTTGAACGCCTTCTTTGAGGGGTTTGTATATCGTACCCATAGAAAGGCTAATTTTATTGCTGATAGTTGAATGGGCCAATTTGAGATATACTGAGTTACCCCAATCCCTTCCATTCCTAATTGCCTTGTGGAATTAATAGAATGACAAAATTTAACTACAAACTTAGTTGTAGCCAAGGACTACAACTCCTATTAAAAAAATTAAAAAAAAATTAAAATGGCTACATATTTTGAGAACCTAATCATTGAATTGCATGTTATTTTATGTTATTAATACTCATGTCAAATTTTGTGCATATCAAATATTATTTTCTATTCGATCCATAAACTTATATTTTATACATAATTTTATACTACAAAAATTTGAACATTTGATTGATGACATAGTTATTGATCTTTGATTATTTGGAAATTTTGCAAGCATAGAGGATATTAAAAAAAATGTTATCCAATAATGAATTTGTCAAATTCACATCAAGTAAAAAGATTAAGTAGAGTTGTATCCATTGGTTACAACCAAATTTGTAACTAAACTTTGTCCTTGTCCTTGATAAAATGAGTATGGGATCCCCCTTTTTGTAACTTGCTACTTCTTTTTTTTCTTTTTTTTTCCCTAATAAATAGTTATTACTTAGACAAAAAAAAAATTAATAATTAATGAGTGTCCTAGGGACACATGTTAAGAAATAATAAACATTCAACTATGAGATTGTATTTAAGATAGTTATATTATATTCATAATCCCATAGCTCAAACATTTATCCCCCTAAACCCCGAGCACTTTATGTATAAGGAAGTGTCAATTAAACTACAAGGCTTTTGGCTCAACTATGAGATGTAATGCATTTTTATTATATTGAAAAATTTTAAAAATAAAATCAAACATACTTGTCAATAATTCTAATTCATTGTACACATAAATTTATTGTAGCTGTTTGTATTTTTCTTGATATGTATGTACACTGTAACTATATTTTTTGAACATTTATAAAAACATTTTTAATGGAGCATTCAATATAACTTGACTTGTGCCCTTATGCCACTCATCAACAAAAGTCAAAACAATATCATGGCATGTTTCATTCAACATGTTATGAATTTTTAAAATTTGACTCATGTATGTCAATATTCTTACACCATGTTTTATATATTATATGCTCTAAAGCTAAAATACCACACACAAAAAAAAAATTCACACAATTTCGCCTTTTTGTTGGTGGGTTGGGGGGGGGGGGGGGGGGGGGGGGGAAGAGGACGGGTATACAAAAAAGAAAAAAACACAATGATTGGCTTGCGGGCAATGTTGCTCAATAAATTGAGTTTAGTTTGAAACTTGAATTTGTTTTCTATAATACTCAACGATGTCTTTTGACTCTCACAAAGCATTTGTGAAATTATTTTGGTAATTCTAAATATAAATGATATGGCATGATGATTTTTGTCTAACTATCTATAAGGAATAGTAAAGACCAAATTAACATTAAATTTAAAAGGATTAAATGGTAATTTTATTAAAAACTTAATTCTACTTTGCTTTCAAAAATTTAATTATCACTCAAATTTTTTTTTTTGAATTATCATGTTGAAAGATCAAACCATAACCATTTTCAATTGACAAAATATATTATTGGAATTAGGGTTGAACGTATGTTATTATGAATAATTAATTATGATTGGTTCTTAAAAAGAATTAATTATAATTAATAATGTGTCAAAAATGGACAAGAGTGCATGGGATGAATGTAATAAATAATGGCTATTTTAAATTATTTAGATATTATCTTCTTATAAAATGGATGACTAATTAAATTTTATAAAAATTTTAAAATCTCCTTTTGGGGTGTTTAATTCATTGTAATGTGATAGACATTACGATAATGTAGATATCATAGCGTTTAGTTGTTTTTTTTTTTTTTTTTTTTTTGAGAAGAAATAGCATTTAGTTCATTTATTTGTAAACAACACAAAAATTTCACATTACCATAAATCATTATAATATGATGATTACCTTATTAGATGGTGGTAACTTTATATCTTACTTATAAGGATATTAAATACACCTTTGAAATAACCAAAACATTCCATTAAATGTGCCTAAATTTTGGTTTAAAACTAATAATTATCTCTAGGAAAAATTAGAAAAGCGAATAATAAGGCTAGAAGTATGTACCATAAGTCTAGAGTGTCAATCGACACCATGACCATTTATTAAAGTGTTGATTGACACTTAGGGTCTATTTGGATACCGCATATTCCTGAAAATTGAAAACACTATAGTAATATAATTTTTAAATGTGTGAATAGTACTGTGAACCCAATTTTAAAGAAATATTTGTATAAATTAATGACTTATGGGTCACGTGAACGGTGCACGGGACAAACAAAAAAAAAAAAAAAAAGGCCAGACGCTCACTTAGGGCCTCCAAGTTGGCACTTCAACCTTAAGATGCCAAAATTCAACTATTTTGCTTAGTTTTATGATTTGCACTCCTATTTTATCATCTTATGGAATAATTACGAGCTCGGTAATTATGAAATGAAAAATCCTCTATAAAATTGTTTGGATGATAGAAAAGCCCATTATGGCTGTAATAGTAAATCTTGATCACATTCCTCTATTTGCTGCATGACATTGGAAGCAAGCATGATCACGTGGGCTAGTTTGTAATGATGATGGGGTGACCAAATAAAGGCATTCCATAAAGGCAAGGCCAAGTGGTCATTGAAAACCTTTCGCAGTTTGACTGTAATTACTTATAGAAAATTGTTTGGAATGTATTAAGACAAAGCCTGAAGATCTCTAGACCTTTATCAAATTCGACCTAGGCCTGGGTGTCTAGTTATTTAATTTCCTTGTTATTTGATCAAGTCTAAACTCACTCTCTCTCTCTCTCTCTCTCATATCCCCCCCCCCTCTAAAAAAAAACATGTAAAACTTTTAATCATATCTTTTTAATATGATTGGCCGATTAGGACGGGTTTAGGTTGAAGGTAACGATCATTGTCTCACTTGAACTAATTATATGTGAAGGATCTACCCATTGCCTTGTCTTACCACATCTACTTAACGACTTAAATAGAAGAGTAAATTTCACAAACCTACTATGAGGTTTGTAATAATATCAACTAGGTCCAAAACATTTTAAAATACACAATTTGGTCCTCAAAAGACAACTTTGTCCCTAACTGTATTCTCTTCTCTTTCTCTCTCTCCCCCTCCCCCCCTAAACCATAAAATACCCATTTCAAAACCCATCTTCTTCATCTTCTTCTTGCTTGTCTTAGCAGAATTCACAGCCTCTTCGAGAGCTGAAGCCAGCGCTAAAATCTTAGCTTAAGCCTTAAACAGCTCATTTGGCAACAAAACCTTGTCAATCATGTGATCACAATCGACTACTCATTGATCAAAGCGTGGTGGTGTTGCTGAATCTCTCTTTTTCTCTCAACTCTCTCCCTCTCACACCCTGACTCTCTAACTCTCTATCTCGTGATTTTAGGTGAAGGAGGAGCAGTGGTTAAGCAGTAGATCGGTGGGTTGTGTTTTGGGTGGAAGTGGATTATGATTTTGGGTAAGTGTGTTGAAGTTTTGTTGTTAGTTTCGGTTTTGCATTGGCTTTTAGGTGGCATCCTGATAGTGGTAGAGGTTCAATTCTAATGGTTGTGGGTGTGGGATCTATGAGTGATATGGGTTTGTTAGGTGGTGGCTTTTCTAGGCGGTTGTGGGTGTGGGTGATATGGGTTTGTTGGGCAGTGGGTTTTCTAGGCAATAGTGGGTGTAGGTGATATGAGTTTGCTAGGCGGTGGGTTTTCTAGGTGACTATGGGTGTGGATGATATGGCTTTGTTGGGCAATGGGTTTCATTGGTTAGAGGGAGAATTCTAAGACAAAGAACTCAGAGAAGAGAGAGAGAGAGAGAGAGAGTAAAATTTAGGGACAAAATTCTTTTTTAAGGACTAAATTGGTGGGTTTTAAAATGTTTTGAACCTAATTAGTATTATCACAAACCTCAGGGTAGGTTTGTGAAATTTACCCATCTAGATTGGGTACTTGCTAACCAAGGTGGCATTATGTGTAAATTTTATATGTAACATTCCTATCACATAAGGATGAGTCTCACACTTGCTGGATCCATTCCTACGCAAAAGAATGTTGCATACTAACACATAACACAAAAAGTTAATGGCCATAAATTCATTAACTTAGTATGTATAGAGTTTCAATTTTTCATTCTAAAACCTTAAGTTTTTTTAAAAAAAATTTAAATTTTTATCATCTGCCATAATTGTCTTTTGGGACTTACTTTTGTTAGCTTTTATGAACGAAAAACCATGTGACCACCATGTGAGTAATGATGTAAATCAATTGGTGAATATTTTTAATATGATTGCATGATGGTCAAGTGATATTTCCGTTCATAAGAGTTAATAAAAACTAGTCGCTAACCCGTGCGATGCACGGGAAAGTACAAAAAATATCTACAAAATCTATATAACATAATACTTATATTTGTTAGGTTCAAACACCTTCTTCTTGAATTATCAAATTATTAAAAAAATTAACCCTCTTCTTCACTTTGCAACAGAAAATTTTCTATTAATAGTAAAATTTGTGTAAAGACAAATTACAATTTCATGTAAAGTGTACACACCCATTCTCTATACCTCTAAGGAAGGAAACATCACAAACCCTTTACATATGTAGGTTAGATTTAAAACAAACTACATATATTCCAAGTCTGATAAGCCAACTCAACGGTAGAAAAATGTTCTTTATAAAATTAGATAGTAACATATTTTACAAAAGGGGGCAATTTTTGTAACTCTATCTTGCTGCTCATATTCTGCAGTATACAACAAAATGATTTATTTATCTAGATACAATGGGCAATAGCATTGGCTGTTCTTAAGCACAATTCAATATAGACAAATGAGATAGAAAAGAAAAAAAGTAACATAACAAATACAAAAAATACCACTGTTCCAGCCCTCCATAACTCCATAAACAGAACCCTTTCCTAGCCTAAAAATACAAAAAGTTCCCTCATTTCCCACAAACTTGGGAGGGCCAAGACCACCAACAACTCTCCACAGCAATCATACCAACCTCTCGAAGAAACCCAAGGAAAGCACGACCAAAAACATATAACACATCCTCCTTTTTCTTATTAAACCAAGAAACCCAGCAAAGGCAGCTCCTTTTCCCACTCACCCTGCACAACCAACAGCAAGAACACATACAACAAAGCAAGCAGCAAGGCATGGGAGAAAAAAACAGAAAATAACTCTATCTCTACCTTCCCCAACATCCTTAATTGTAGGGCCTTACTTTCTCTTAGCTTCTGCTTTAACATATATAGCATTAGATTAGATATTGATTTGAAATCACGTGAATAAACTGCTAGTTTTCCATCATTCTTTGGACAATATTCTCCCCCCTCCTTGCAATAGGATTTCAGAAAGAGCAATTAAGAATTTTGATTGAATGATTAAATTTATTAGTTTCTAACAATTTATAATTTTTAGATAAGTGGTAATTTATTTATAGTATCAAGGCAGATGGAATTAAGTATGAAATATCTTAAAATTTAAAGTCACACCATTGCCTGAAGGAAAAATGTTATATAGGTTTTGTATAATGAACTTATTTACTTCTTTAGATTACCAAAGCATGGTTGAAAAGAAATAATATTCATGATGGCTTATATGGTCTCAAAAGATAAATAAATTCATGATGGCTTATAAGTGCCTAAAAAGTATATCTTGGTACATAGTCTCAAGAGATGAGATTAAAAGGTTTAATTATATTATAAATTTTAATACCAGAAGACTTAAAAAAATAATCTGAAAAAATTAGCAAGGGGGAGAATCTTTCCAAACTTAGAATTTAAAAGTTTAGGGAACTGGAGGTAGAAAGCCCTCATATGGATTTAGGAACTAATTTATGTGGGAAAACAGATCATGCCATATGAACACTATTTAGGAATTCTATCAAACTCTTGTGAGAAGCCAATAACAAATCCGGAAAAGACTTCTAGTTTGAATTGTTTCAAACTCAGGTTTATTTGCCTTCATCTAAAACAACTTTATAAAAAAGAATGATTAAAATCACTAAAATGAGACAACATACACTATATATTGATTACTATCTTAGGCATTAAGCTAATTAGTGCTTTCAATATAAAAAACTTAGCAGTCTCAATTTTCAAAAGAGAAAAAAATACTTATCCCAATGAAGACTAACAGATACTAATCACCCTAGTGTCATTTAATTATTGTTGGGTTCTATTTGTTGTTATATTTCAAACTTAACCCCACACCCTCAGCACAACCAAACCCATGAAATTTATTCTACAATTTGACATCCAATTCTCTTCTAATAGCATCCAATGATTCATTGCATATTAATAATTGACGAATTTTTTTAAATAATAACAATTTATATCAATACCTGTAACCTCCTTCAACAAAATCACCAAGCAAGTCCAATTGCTTCCACTAACAGTACTAAATAGAGCCTATAAAACTGTATGGAAACACATAAAAGAACTGAACAAAATTTATAAGCCAACAAATAACCAAAAAAAAAAAAAAACTCTATCTCTACCTTTCAATAGCAACCATCATAAAAGGATTGAAGAAAAAAGAATTAAAAGTAAACTAAAATAGTAGATAGTCAGTTGAATGAATTAAACCCTCAAAAAAGGTGTGTACGCAAAATGTATTCCTCTTCCTCCTCATTCATAAATGGATTTCTTTAATGTCCACGTTCAATTAATTACATGACCCAGTAGCAAGAATTATTTCTAATGTGGACACTAACAATTCTATATAAACAAAATTAAAACTTAAAGAAATAAAAATTGAAAGAAGAAGATGAAGAATAAGAAATATCAGAAGAAATTCTTACCCCAAAATTCTCATCCACAAGTTCATGTTGTCTTTCCCACCATGCCTCTTGCTTTTGCACACCCTTTACAAAACTCACTCTAACTTGAAACACCTAAGCAATCCCAACCAAAATGAAAATATCACCCATTGAAAAGCCATAAAAGAGTCAAACTTTACACATATAAATAGAAAAAAAAGACAAACTTTACACACATACACATATACATGGAGAAAGACAGAGACCTTGTAGGTGGTGTAGATATCAATGGCTTGAACTGAAAATTGAAAGGAGACAGAGACCTTGTAGGTGGGGTAGATATCAATGGCTTGAACTGAAAATTGAAAGGGGTTGTACAAAGGTCTGAAATAGGTGGACAACCTAGGTGCTTTGGTTGGGATATTGAACAGTATTACCGCTACAATGGGAAGAATCAGCAAAAAAACATCAAGGTATAAGACTCATCATATTCTAATAATTACAAAAATCCTTGATAGGGTTGGCCTATCTTCGGGTGATGCTATGATAGGGTTGGCCTATCTTCAAAAATCTTTTGTCTCAATGACTCTTATGTAAAGGTCTAGAATTTTGAAGAAAGGACACCATGCAATTAAGCTTGATCCAAAATCTACCAACTAAAAAGGGCAACTAATGATATAAACTATACAATATTTTTAAATAACAAATCACAACATAATTAAATTTTTTTTGGAAAACCCTTTTTAAGGTTGGCAAACTAAAGGCCAATCATTCAACCATAGCAACCCAAAACACCTTATGTAAAGGTCTAGAATTTTGAAGAAACGACACCATGCAATTAAGCTTGATCCAAAATCTACCAACTAAAAAGGGCAACTAATGATATAAACTATACAAT
Organism: Quercus agrifolia; assembly: GCA_029955455.1. NCBI lineage: Eukaryota > Viridiplantae > Streptophyta > Magnoliopsida > Fagales > Fagaceae > Quercus > Quercus agrifolia. The sequence goes on from JARQAD010000002.1 coordinate 10,361,695, forward strand.
ATTTTTAAATAACAAATCACAACATAATTAAATTTTTTTTGGAAAACCCTTTTTAAGGTTGGTGAACTAAAGGCCAATCATTCAACCATAGTAACCCAAAACACCAAAAGTAAATAATAACAGGGTAGGCAGGTTTTCAATTGAAATAGAATCAGAATTCTTACCTGGGGTTCGGATTTTGCTCTTCAGAAAAGGTTGGCTTCAGTTGCAAATTCTTTGAATTTGACGGTGGCAAGGAAACTATATATATGTACACAAAAACATTACACATACAAAACAAAGAAAGATTTGGCAGCATTACACACACAAAACAAAGTTCTAAAAGATAAAAGGTTTAGGATTTTGGTTTCAATTAGTCAAAATATAATCCAAGAACCAAGATAACATCAATTACATCCTAACCTCTTCGTTTTCTTGCAGAACACAGAGAGCAAACCGTCAAAAAAAAAAAAAAAACCCTTTTCATATCAAACTTCGCTTCAAGATTAGCCAAGTTTTCTCATCTATTTGAATTGTGGACCAATGCATTAATCAACCAAATTTCAGTTCACAATTTGCAAAATTTAGGCGAAAATTCATCGAAGATCATTGAATAATCGAAGAGCCATAACACATTGATAGATTTAACAGTAATAAACAATTAGAGTGAAAGATTTACAGAGAAAACAGCAAAGATCGTAACCTACCTCAGCGGAGCAACCACGAACCTCGTGGAGAATGACCTTAGGGAAGCCATTGACGTATTCGTCATCTTCTCTCTCTCTCTTTCGCTTTCTCTCTCTCGCGCTCACCTTTTCTTTTTCCTGATTGTGGAATAGTAAAGAGAATGAATCATATTAGGTAGGGACGGCAGGGTTTTAATAAAGAGGGAACGGCGGAACAGGAGAAGGAAAAGCAGAATAGGAAGGGAAGAGAGAGCATCTGAAAATTGAATGCGTATGGTTTGAAAGAGATGAGTCGGGTTAAGCTAGGTTTTGTTTTGTTTTGTTTTTTTTTTTAATTTTTAATTTTATTTTTTTTTAAGATAAGTATCCGGTTTTGTTTTTGATTGAAAATAGTTTTTTATTTTTATTTTTTAATATTGTGCTGATGTGGAAAATTGTAGGAGCTTCTGAGGCTTCGGTTTTATATATATATATAGATTAGTTTCAATGTTCAATTTGGCAGATATATAAATTCTAGAAAGCCATTAGAAATAATTGAAATCTTACGAGGTGTTTTGGCAAAAAAACAATGTTAATGATCTTTAGGTTAGAAGTTTCTAATGGAGTAAATTGTAATCAGGAGATGATGTTTATTTATGAAAACAAAAACAAAATAACAAATTCTTTTAAAAAATATATATAGGTAACTTCATTTTTTTTTATAATACAATATAAAATTTCCACTTCAACCTAATTTATGGGAAGTATCCAACGAAAAGATAAGGGTATAATCTTAATCACTACTCTTTATTTTCTAGTAAGAGACAACAAAAATTTAAGGGTATGTTTGGTAACTGTTTGTTCCCCTTATTTTCTATTTCCAAAAATAATTTTCTATTTTTGAGACTAAAAAACTTGTTTGACAACCCAAAATAGACAGAAAACAAAAATTGTTTTCAAAACTCAATTTGTGAAGGAAACTGAAAACATGTAAAATGCTGTTTTCAGTTTCTAATTTTCAAAAGTCAATGAAAATACGCATTTAATTTAATGAATCTATCTCATTTAATGGGTTAACATTAGAGTTCAAATCCTAGTAACAACATATTTTAGTATTTTCTATTTTTTTCTTCAAAAAATTATCTTCTTAATTTCAACTTAACCAAACATGTTTTTGATTTCAAAAATACAAGAAAATTGTTTTTTCTTTATATTCCCAAAAATAAGTTTTTGAAAATAGAAAACAAAAACTATTACCAAACATAACCTAAGTGTTTTCGGGAGTAATGCTCATTCCTTTCACATGAAGGGTGGGCTTTATGCATGGATTCCATCATGAGGCCCACCTCTCATGTAAGAGGAGAGAGCATTGCTCCGGAGCATGTAAGAATTACCCGTAGGAGACTACCGTTTTGTTAAAGCCCTGAGGCCCCTGACAAGTTACAGACACGCATTGGTCTATTTTCCACTTCTTAGAGCATCAACGTCAAAGAATGCCAACCTATTCTATTTTACTATCTCAAAAAGCAACTTTATTACTTATGCCATACCATTTTACAATTCCTCCCACATCCAAAAACTCTATTTTTATTAAAATATTATTATTTAATCTTTCTTTATTATTTATTTCTATCCGATATTTTTTCAGACTAGGCGTGATTCCATTTTCCTGGGCTTTCCAACCATTTTTTTTTTCTCAGGCACCCTCAACCTCTAGCACAAACCACAAACACAAACCCACACTGATTAGAAACCCATGCCGCCGATTTGAAACCCACCGAAGCAAACCCATTCAAAAAAAATCATCACCAGAGCCACCTCAGCCACAACCCAACCTCGACCAACGACCAACAACCCACTTCAGCCGCCGATCCACGACCAACGACCCACTTTATCCCAGCTCGCTGATCCACGACCACGACCCAAACACCGGACCCGACCACAACCCACAACCTACAACCACGCCAAAAACCACAACCATTACTGACCCACGCCGTCACCCATGACCCAAACACCGGACCCACAACCCAACCATGAACCACGACCAATGACCCAAACATCGGACCCAACATAGAAGGAAGAGAGAAGGAAGAGAGAGAAGAGATGGTGTTTAGGTCTGAATAGAGAAGAGAGAAGAGAGCAGAGAAAGAAGAGAGAGAAAAGAACTCGGTGGAATAAAATATTAGGGATGGCAATGGAGCGGGACGGGGCCGAATGATGGGATCTTCGTCCCCGCCCCGCATGGATTTTTCTTGCCCCATCCCCGCCCCTTAAGGCCCTGTGAAGACCCACGAAGCCCCGCCCTACATCGTAAAACTTTATTTTTTGTTAATTTTCTCTACAACTATTACCATTTTTTCAAATAAAATGACATATTTCAATAATAAAAATATACTTAAAATTATAAATAAATTTATCCTATTAAATCAAACTAATTTTTAGCAAAAACTAAATAATATTATCTAAATGTTTAACAAGACAATACCACGGGGAGGGGATGGGGCGGGGTGGGTCTAAAAAGTGTAAACCCATTCCCGCCCCGCCCTGTGGTGCGGGTTTAAAATCTTACCCTATCCCCGCCCCATCACATTTGCGGGACGGGAAAAACTCGCATAGGGCAAAACGGGGAGGGGCGGGTCAAGCGGGACGGGGCAAAATTGCCATCCTTATAAAATATATATATTTTTTAGAATACTGCTATAGTATAATTCTACCTTTAGAATTGTACTGTAGCATTATTGAAAAAAATTTACAATAATGGGATTTACCATTTTTTGATGCACATGTTTTTGAGCCATGAAATGCTAAAAAGCCTTAGATATGAAAAATTAGCATTTTTCAATACTAATGCTAGAGAGTGAGTGAGAGAGTCTGACAAACAGACAGACCCTACATTTTCATAGGCGGGAAATTGAAACCCACCTCACCAGCTTTGATATATAAAACAAAAGCAAGAAGAAGAAGAAGAAGAAGAAAGAGTCTCACAGAGAGAGAATCAGAGAGAGAGAGAGAAATGAAAGAGAGAGGGAAAGGAACAGAGCCATCAGTGGATGAGAGGTACACTCAATGGAAATCGCTGGTGCCAGTGCTTTACGACTGGCTCGCCAATCACAACCTCGTTTGGCCTTCTCTCTCTTGCCGGTCTGTACTTACTTCTCTCTAAATCAAAACCCCCATTACTCTCTCTTTCTCACTCTTTAGGGTTTCCATTTTTGTTTGATTTTGTTGGGTTAGTGTTTGTTTGGTTGCTGGGAAAAGTGTAGGGAAAGCAAAGGAAAAAAAAGTAAGGGAGTAAAGTAAAGTAGATTAAAATGATGGGTTTTTGGTTTTATGCTGTTTTGGGTTCTGGGTTTTGATGATAAAAACAAATTGCAATGTGGGTTGTCCGTACTATTCTGTTTTGAGGGTTTTGTTTGCATTTCAAGGTACTTGCTTTTTATTGTGTAACATTGCCTATAACTGTCTTTGTGGATTCTGGAAAACTGTAGGGAAAATAAAGGAAAGAAAAAGTTGAATTAGATTAAAATGATGGGTTTTTGGTTTTATGCTGTTTTCGGTTCTGGGATTTGATGAAAATTAAGAACAAATAGCAATGTGGGTTGTCTGTACTATGCTCTCTAGAGGGTTTTTTCTTGGTAGTTAAAGACAATTACTTTTTATTGTGTAATATTGGCTTTTTTTACTGTCTTTATGGATGCTGAGAAAATGTGGGAAAAGTAGATGGAAAGTGGAGAAAGGAAAAGTTGGTTTAGAATAAAGTTGAGGGCTTTAGGTTTTATGCCGTTTTGTTCTCTAGAATGTGAAGGAAGATGGGTACTAAACATGCATTTCATTGTTTTTAAGATGTTGAGAATACTGTCTATTTTAAAGAATGTTTGTGAATTTGTAGTACTAACTTAATTTTTAGATCTGTTTTGGCAGGTGGGAAAGTGTGGGTAAAGGAAAAGAGAAATGAATCATTTGGGATAATGTCTTATGTCTGATTTAATTTCTAAACCATGAATGCAATGGAATGAAAAGTTTGATTATGGTGGTGCTCAACTATATGTCTCGTATCACGCCTATGTAAAAATTCCACTTTAAGGGTTTTGATTATATGTGTTACTGTAAATTATTTGGTGGGCATGTGTTTGTCTATAAAAATCTTGTAGTTAGGGTTTCTCATATGGAAATGAAATGAAGCTGCTAGGTAACATAGCTACACTTTATTTATGGTTAAAGGTTCAGAAAAAGTAAGCTGATCCTTTATTTGTTGGTATTGATAGATGGGGTCCGCAACTAGAGCAAGCCACTTACAAGAATCGCCAACGTCTTTACCTTTCGGAACAGGCAAGATATTTTCTGTCTCTTGCAGTGTTTGAATCTGTTTTTCATTGTTGATTGTTAAGGCACTGTGTTGATTTTGGAATGTTAATTGTAAATCAAAGAAAGAAATTACCAATGAATTTATTCTGTAATTGTGGGAATTGGTTCTCATGAGTGCCTGGTTGGAAATTTGTTATGCATTCTAGATTACTTATTCCAACTGCCAGATCTTTTCTGCTGTATTTTATTATGTATGATTTGAAATAAGTTATTAATATTGTTGAACTTGTCATTATTTTCATATTGTGCATTTGTGATTTACTTGCCTGCTCATATGGAGTTGATATTAAGTCACTGTGTGATGTCATTGTCTGTTGTTTGTGCATCATCTTGTTTACTCTGGGATTGTATATGTTGACTTATCCTAGTTTTTATCTTTTATTGTCTTTTTAATCAGACTGATGGCAGTGTTCCAAATACCCTTGTCATAGCAAACTGTGAGGTAGTTAAACCTAGGGTTGCAGCTGCAGAGCACATATCACAGGTGATTTCCTGATGGAACATGCATTATTCATAATATCCCACACCCACTCTTCCGTTTGTTTTTGGTGGTGGTTCTGTGAAGATGTTTGCTCATCAGTTGCATTCTCTTGGCATGCTCTGGTTGCTTGATCTTACAGTTCAATGAGGAAGCGCGTTCTCCATTTGTAAAGAAGTTCAAAACTATTATACATCCTGGCGAGGTACATGTGGCTTTTAAAGAAAATTACATTTCTACTTAAAATGGCTGCAAATGAGGATCTTTTAGTCTTATTAGTTATCAAATATCAATGATTACATTTGTTTTTGTTCTTATTCTTATTATTATTTTGCAGGTGAACAGAATCAGGGAACTCCCACAGAATAGTAAGATCGTGGCCACACACACTGACAGTCCTGATGTAAGCATTTATCTTCATATTGCCCTTTTCTTTTAAATGCGGATTATCAAGATTTGAAGATTTTTAAATCTTGTATTTTGTCTTTGAATATGAAGTTTATAAACTGGGAAAGCTCAATATGCATTAAAGTTGTGAGTTTATGATCAGGTCCTTATTTGGGACGTTGAGGCTCAACCAAATCGTCATGCCGTTCTGGGAGCTACAAATTCTCGTCCAGACCTGGTGTGCCCTGTGCAAATGAAACTCTTTTTGCTATCCTTTTCATGAATGTTTTAATACATTGAAAATTCTTTGTCATTTGCCCTATTTCATTTCCCCCCTTCGTATCTTTAATATATATATATATATATATGTATATATTAAGGCAGGCAATTGTTAACTCTAAATGCATTGTATTACAGATATTGACTGGGCATCAAGATAATGCTGAATTTGCTCTTGCTATGTGTCCTACTGAACCCTTTGTGCTTTCTGGAGGTTGATTTCTTTTATTATCATTTTATCTAATGTTAGATAGTGTTAGTGTGATGGATATATTTATCTTGTGCCTCTGTCAATGTCAGCTAACTGGCCATGTGTGTGTATATATGTATGTATATATCCTCTTTTATTGAGTCATGTGATATTGGGTTTGTAATTGAATAACTTTGCTGCATGTCTATCCCCCAGATAATGTCAATATTAAAACTTCTTTGTGATGTTGAACTTGAGTTGATCATCTTCTTCCTCTACTTAAGTTATGAACTATATCTCCTTTCAAATCATATCATTTGTTGGGGAACTTTCTGTGTCAGGCAAGGACAAGTCCGTGGTTTTGTGGAGTATTCATGATCATATCTCGACTTTAGCAGCAGACACAGGGGCTACGAAGTCTCCGGGGTCTGGTGGCAGCAGCGCTAAGCATGCCTCTAAGGCTGGTGGGACTAATGATAAACCTGCAGACAGCCCTTCTATTGGTCCACGGGGTGTCTACCAAGGGCACGGGGATACCGTTGAAGATGTGCAGTTCTGCCCATCAAGGTAGCTTTCATCAATCATAGTCAAATGCATTGATTATGAATGGTTTTGTGGTTCTATATTCGTGATTATTCCACATGGTCTATAACTTATTATCTGTCACATATTTGCAATTATGCATTTAATTTAGTGATTAACATGTTCTTTATTTCTGTCATTTGACATCAAGTAGTGCCTGTGAATTACTCGGGAATTACCCCCTTGTAGATATTTCAAGAGAAAACAAAGCTCTTCCCTATTTCCTGAATCTCATTTCTTTTTTATACTTATATTGCACAGGAACTGTAGGTGCTGTTTTGTCCTGATTTTCTGATATGCATTTATTATTTGTTATTTGTGTTAAAAGTGCACAGGAGTTCTGTAGTGTAGGCGATGATTCTTGCCTTATATTATGGGATGCAAGAGTGGGATCTTCTCCAGTTGTCAAGGTTGCAATTCTTCCTCTTTTGTCTATCAGTTTACTGTGCCATGGCAAGCTGTGGTACAATTCCAAAGATTTTCTAAGTTTGAATTACTGACATATAAAATCTAAATATTCATTTGATTATTCTAATAGGAATTATATTTATTTTCCCATCTTAATTGTTTTAGGGATCCTTTCTCCTTGTCTACAGTTTATGCAAGTTTTGTGTTGTAGAATTGAAAATGCTGCTGCCTTCTCTTCTCATGGCTTTGCATTAAATGTTTGATGCGACTCAGTTATTTGGTTGTCATTTTGGCAGGTTGAGAAAGCTCATGATGCTGATCTTCATTGTGTTGATTGGAATCCTCATGACGTAAATTTCATTCTGACAGGGTATTTATTTCCCTCAGGCTTTGCATAATGAAATTGATTTCTTGGTCACTTCACAACGCAGAATGTGTCATGATCTGTGTGCTTTTGTTTCAATGTTTTCTATTTCTGGACCTATTTGAATTGTCAATTTTTTTTAAAAAATAGTTCATACTGTTATTTGGTTTACTTAAATTTGCTTTGCTTTTTCTTTAGGTCTGCTGATGCTACTGTTCGCATGTTTGATCGCCGTAATCTCACCTCTGGGGGTGTTGGATCACCTGTTCATAAATTTGAGGGTCACAATGCAGCTGTCCTTTGTGTACAGGTGATAGAAAAGTTTTGAGATTATTTTCTTGGCTTTATGTTACATCATGCCTTTTGTTATATATTCAGGAATAGGACTTATTTAGTTATTTTTAACAAAAAATATGTATTTGTTTTCAGTGGTCTCCTGACAAGTCATCCGTCTTTGGAAGTTCTGCTGAGGATGGCATTTTGAACATCTGGGATCATGAGAAGGTATGAAGCTATAATTTTTCTCTATACAGCCTTGCTCTCTCTCTTTCTCTCTCTCTCTCTCTCTCTCACACACACACACACAAGATCATAAGACAAAATATAGATCATATCAAAAAAAGAACCAACGATGCTGTGATGGTAAGAGATGGAAACTGATAGATATATGGTGAACTGACAGTAAATGAGGCAAGTTATTATTCCTATAATGATCAAATGCAGTGTATAAGGTGGTTCTACATATGTATGGGTTGATTTGTTGTGGGGTGGAATATATGCAAAGCCTTCAAGCAGATTTCCAGCATCCCAATTTGCCTGTTATAAATGTGGCTTGCATTCACTATTTGATTAGCGAGCAAACTGATTTCCAGAGGTAGTTTTGATTATTGATAAGTATTGAGGGTATTTTATTTATTTTTTATTCTTCCAAGTGCTGTTTTTGCTAATCTCAAGCTTCTCGGGAAGTTTTAGAAGTAATCTGGTTTCGTTCACTGGTATTATTCTTTAGTAGTGAAGGTATCAAATTATCAATCCAATGGTCCCTACTACTATGACTGATTATAAGTATTATTCTGTATCACTTCATAATTTTTTACTTGTTGAGTGGATGATTTTAGTCATACATGGGTTTGGACTTTGAAGTATTTCTACTTCAGTTTTACACCAAAGCGATTCAGAGTGGTTAAGTGAGATTTAATTACTCCAACTAGATCTTCCCCGCTTTCACATCACTCTTGTACCCAGTTTTCCCCTAAGTTTTTTTTTTTTTTTGGGGTGGGGTGGGATGGACGATGGTTGTGTTCCCTTTTCTTTTTATAATTTTCAGTTGTATTTCTGTTGAATCTGGCTACAGGAAATTATCAATTCCGTTTTTTAGGGTTCGTCCCAATCTGAAACTCATTGCTCAATTCTTGCTTAGTCATTGTTGCATTTATGTTTCTTGTGTTATGCATGTAACTGATCCCTATTGCCTTTCAGGTTGGTAATGTTGGATCTAAAATGCAAAATGTTCCTCCAGGCTTATTCTTCCGACATGCTGGGCATAGGTATGAATTTGTGTATCTTATGTGTGTGTGATTTGCTATACAAAAGAGAAGAAATTTATACAGGTTTTTTTTGGGGGGGCTGAATTTGGTATTTGTTACTACTTGTTTATTGGATGTTAATACACTTTTATGCTTTCTGGATGCTTTTTTCTGAAGATTTTGTACACAATACTTGATTTCTAATTTATGCATGTAGGGACAAGGTTGTGGACTTCCATTGGAATGCATCTGATCCATGGACAATTGTCAGTGTGTCTGATGATTGTGAAAGTACTGGAGGAGGTGGTACACTGCAGGTAATCAATAAATATATATATATATATATATATATATATATATATATATTAACCCTGGTATCTTATCATTTAGAATGTGCATTTTTTTTCCTTCAGTAGTTTAATAGTGAAAAATATCAGAGGGATAGCGTTTTGCTTGAATAATAATCAACTTGCATGTAAAAATAAAATGTACTTCAAGATATGATATTATTTTGGGTTTATGCTGCTGTACATTTTCTTGATGAAAAAGTGATGGTTCTGGTGCAGATATGGCGGATGATTGATTTGATATACAGGCCCGAGGAAGAAGTTCTAGCTGAATTGGATTCATTCAAGTCCCACATTTTAACATGTTCCTCTTGATGCCTATTTAAAAAGTTGTTAAACTTTCTTTTTCTAGTTTGCTCAAGCTACTGACTTCCACCTAAAGTTTCCAAACCTTGGTAGTTCAATATTTTGTTGGTTCCGAATTTGACTATTAAAATATCCTCTCTCTGTCTCTCTCTGTTCATTAAGGGCAAAACTGAGCTCCTTTTGTGTCATTTGGTAACTGGTACAGTTTAGTCATTTAACTGGACCTTCATTTCAAATATTAGTACTACCCTTGTGTAGTTGTGTGGGAGTTTTAAACAAATGACATAGCAATTACTCTAAACCGTTTTAACTCCGTTCATCAACAATATGTCTATGGATACAATGCTTTTAAAAAAAAAATTTCACACCAAATTAAAAGTGGTGATTGGTGCATAATAATAGTATCAATAGTGGACATGGATGAAAGTGATCTTCAATTACAATAGGCTATGTCAATCAAGTGTGAAAATATTGTGTCCTTACTATGTTCATAGCATTACTTTTTGGGGAAAAAGTGGAAAATAACACCAAGCTCCAAACAATTTCATTAGTTAGTAACATTTTCAAATTATTTAGGAAGCTAACATCTTAAGTCTTGGAGACTCGAATTCACCATAGCAACTCAAGTCTCATAGACTAGAATTCTAGAGGAACTCAAGTATGAACCATTTGAGTTCCTGCTCTGCACATTTAAAGAAAAAAGAGATGGTGGAAAAACAAACGCTTGAGGAAGAAGAAAAGCTCCACAACAAATCCTCTGCTTGGAGCCTTGTCGCCGTCGCTTGGAGCCTTCGTTGCCTGAGTTCAATCTCGGCCGCTGTTGCTTGGATTCAGTCCAAGTTGAAGGGTGGTTAGGGGGATCTAGTTTTGTGGGCAGAGCTGAGGGCGTGGTTCTATGTTTTTTATCTTTTTGGGTTTGTTGTTACTGTTACAGGTGTGAGTTTGTTGTTTTTTATCTGCCTTCTTCTTCTTTGTTAATTTGCATTTGCTTCTTTTTTTAGTTAATCTCTGCCTTTTTTGTTGCGTTCTTTCTTCTTTAAAGTTCTTAGAATTCTTCGTTCTTTGGTCTTTTTGTTACATTGTTCTTTGAAGCTCTTTGAATTCTTTGTTCATTATGGAACTCTGAGTCTTTAAGACTCGAGTTCCACGTGGAAAAATCATAAAACTTGAGGCTTTGTAACTCGAGTTCAAAGAGCAAAATCGAGTCGCTCAAACTTAAGATGTTAGTTTCCTAAATAGTTTGGAAATGTTGCTAACTAATGAAATTGTTTGAGACTTGGTATTAGTTTCGAATTTTTTACTTACTTTTTGGTCAATGCGATATGAGTACCAGTAACAAACATTAGGCCTTTGAGGGGGGAAAAAGCATAGGAAATAAGACTTCAACCCTCTTTGGCCTAGTTATATGTATTCCATCTTTTGTTACTGACGTGAACATTTGATCTTCGTTATTTGCTTTCTAGACAACAATGGAATTTAATTTATGAGTTCATCTCCTGTGCCCTTTGAATAGAACACAAAATACAAAGGCCCAGTACATAAGGAAGAGCTCTATGAAACTAATGAAACTTGGGGGCCACAGCTTGTGTCTAGTGGAAATTTTCACTGGACATGTCCGGATTCGGACATGTGTTCAAGAGTGGACACGTGTTCAATGGAAACTTCCACTAGACACAAGTCGGACCCAAACTGGGGCAACTTAAACCATGATGTGTACTTAAAATCTTAAAGTTTTGTTTAATCTTTCACCTTTTTGCATTTTTCAAGGTTAAGATTACAACTTTCATCGAAGTGGAAGTGGAAAGTATATTAAGAAATAAAATCCCCTCCCCATTTTAAGTTTAAATGTAAGACATCTCACGACCAGTTAAAAATAGGAGGAAGTATTTTTTTTTTCTCTACATCGCCGAATGTGAGACACATGACATATGTTTGAATTTTAAATGTCACATGTCTAAAATTTAAATAAAAATTTGAGTAATTTAAAGGATTCATTGAGAGGGGGTCTTATCCCAATCCAATCTCAACTTTTGCTAAAGGCTTGGGTTTGAAATCTTATCTTCTGAATTTTTGTGGGGGGCAACAAAAAAAAAAAACCCTCCCCTTTCTCTCTTATTGTTAAAAAATTATAGACCAAAAAAAAAAAAAAAAGAGGGAAAGGAGAAATGAGGATAGCATATTCCTTAATCCTTTACCATCTTGCAATAGAAATATGAAATTAACGGTTGTTTAGCACGTGATATTTATGTAAATCTTACATAAATTTTATAGGAAAAATAATATGAATTTTATTCAATACTTGAAATATAATTATAGAGGATGTTCTTTTATTAAATGGTTATCACATAATTGACATTATTTTAGTTAAAAAGAGGCTGATAAAAAGACACTCTTTGTATCATCTCATATATAAATTTAGTACTTAATAAAATAGATGGACATGTGGCATGTTTTTATTTGTGAAGTATATAGTGGAGTAGGAAGAGTGGAACAGAAGATTTGGACTCATATACCATCTATTTTATTAAGTGCTGAATTTATACCTTCTATTATTTAAATTTCTTAAAATAAATAAATAAATAACCCATCATATTTAGGTAACTGAAATAATAGAAGGCATAAATTTAGCACTTAATAAAATAGATTGACATGTGGCATGTTTTTATTTGTGGAGTATATAGTGGAGCAGGAAGAGTGGGACAGAAGATTTGGACTTATATATATGCAACTGCAATGGTTCATCTATTTTATATAATAGGGTAAATTTCACTAACTACTCCTGAGGATTGGGCTAATGCCAACTAAGTCCAAAACAATTCAAAACTAACCCTTTTAGTCCTAAGTCCAAATGGACTATAATGCTGTTACTCACCTCTCATCCCTCTCTCTCTCTCTCTCTCTCTCTCTCTGACTTCGATTAAAAAAATCTCTATAGGAAGAACAAGAACTTTCTCAGTAAACAAACAAAAAAAAAAAAAAATGCTTGAATGAAACCAACAATCAAAACTCACTTTCATTGAATGAGTTTTGATGTGCTTGGTAATATCCCAAACCTCAGGGGTAGTTAGTGAAATTTACCTAATATAATACATGTGATAAAGTAATACCCTATTTTTAACCATTTAAATTAAACAAGTATGATGCATAAAATAAATAAAGAAAAAAAATCATTTAAAATTCTCAATCATATTACTAGAAGCCAAATAATCATAAATTCTAATACATGTGGCTTCATGAGGGCATCAATCATCATTCCTTTACTTTAACACAGTTTGTTGTGATATTTTAAATACTTTTTATTCATTTTTTATTAATTAAAATGTTAGAACTTTGTAGGATCCAAAGGATATTTTATATTAACTGGAGTCTAAAATTTCATTATTATTTTTTTATTATATTAGTTAAAGTCCCGTGCTTTGCACGGTTTTATCGTAATCTTATAATCTAACAGTGGATTTGCTGGACTAACAGTGGTGTTCATTGGTTGCAATAAGGTTATATCCTCATGCCCAATTCTTTTTTTGTATGTATTGAATATAAATTGGATTTTTTTTGGCTTAAGCGTATATTAGATTTAGGGATTAGGTTTGCACGACATAATTAGGGGAATGATCGAATCAATTTTACTTTGAATTAAATTACATATTTTCATTCATTTTTAAGTCATTATACCATCAATCAAAATAAATATATGTAATTTTTTTCGTTCTTTGCCTTCTTTCTTTCTTTTATTTTTTATTTTATTTATTTATTTTTTATTTTTTTTATATCTTTCATCCTAATATGTCAATAAGTTTTTAATTTCTAGATTACATTATTCTAATTTTTTTTTTAAGTTCCTCTATTTCAGCACCTGTACGTCAATCGAGTTCAATTTCTTGGCTATATCTGTTAGGTATTTGACAAAAGGCCTACAAGAGAACTATTGTACATGTATTGGAATAATAGAATAAATGAACTAGTATAAACTATTTGATGATGGCCCATGGTCACTAAGCTGCATCTTGCTGTTTAATGTGTCATTAAGTCATGTATTTCTGTTTTATAACTTATATTCATGGGTGTATATTTTTGCTATATGAAAAATGGGGTTTGATGATGGGGTGAACTGACTTGATTGTATTTTTGAAGACTAGGTTTGATTACTGATGTGTGGATTTCTATTACCTGATTGTTTGATTCTCTGCTGGTAGATGGGTGCTTTAATAAAAATATGTTGGACTGCTTTAATTGGAAATACATAACTATGCAAATATTTATGTGTGCTGTTTCAAGTCCACCTTTTATTATTTATAAGGCTTAACCCTGACAAACTTTAGTAGTTTTGGAAATCCTTTAACATTTTTGGCAGTTATAAATAAACAGTTAAGTTCTTTCTCAATCTAACATTTTAATCTATTTAGATTTTTATCATTTTGGTTGTGTTATTGATGGTTGATATACGGGACGATTTGTTTGGTTTGTTATCTGCTCATCCTGTAACTCCCTTGATATCCCTGCTCCAGGAAGTATAAAAACAACGCAAGAAAGCTTGGCGAGCTAAAACTTTTAGAGTTACTTCCTTTCCAATCAAGTCTAAAATCTTAACAATTTATGCTAGGTTTGTTAATTCTGCTTCCAACAATCTCCCTCTATGTTCTTGATATTTGGCTCTTCATTTTGTCAATTTTAATTATTTTTATTTTGCTTCATTCTTCTCTCTTCAAATATTACGATTATTTGCTAGTGATATTTCTGCATTATGGTGTTTTTAAAACAAGGTTGCTTTTGAATCAATCTGTATCTATGCTAATGGTGTATATATTGAGAATTTTAATAATAATGGCTTGGAAGATTTTGATAAAATCATGAATCTTAACCTTTGTTGAGGGTTGCAAAAGTAGGAAATGAAAATTCTAGAATTCTGCTTTTGTTTGCATAGTTTTGCAAGGCAATTTGCTTATGATAGCGGAGCTTTAGTTGTAGAGCAAAGAGAAGAATGAAGCAATCCAAGAGAGACTCTTTGTGATACAGTGTAGAGTCAACAACAATATGCCTTCACCTGTTTTCTCATATTTAATATGACAACTTAAACAAGTCTTATGAAGAAGGTTATTTTTATTGATAAAATATTGTTAGTGAAGCTACCCCCAGCAATTTAATAAGATTTTGTTGTTGATTTACAAAACTCTTTGATTATTATGATCATTTGTTATTAGTGCATGTCATATATTTTACTTTCTGTTAGTGTTTCTTTTAAATGTGATATGTAATCTTTTGATTTGAAATTTTACCCTTTTTGTTGTGAAGGCAATAACCAGTGATAGAACATCATATTATTTTTCATCTAACCAAATTGTAAATCACAACAACAAAAAGTATGTAAGCTTCTACCTAGAATGAACATTGTAAATTGCTTCAAATGAGCAATAATTTGCTTTGTTGGCAGATTAAGAAATACGTGACAAGGTCACCATACACACACACACATACCTTGGTTGACCAGCTCAAATCCTAATGAAATTTGTATATTCCTTTTTGTGTGAGTTATTCCTTAAAATCCAAAGCGAAAAGGTCCATTTATATATACACACACACACCTACCTTGGTTAACCAGCTCAAATCCTAACGAAATTTGTATATTCCTTTTTGTGTGAGTTATTCCTTAAAATCTAAAGTGAAAATGTCCATTTAAGTTAAATTTCTCTCAACCCAACAAAAAATGCATTTAATTTGATTAAAAAAAAATATTTAGCATTTCCAAGAACTTTCCCGTGCATCGCACGGGTTAGCGACTAGTATATATATATATATTTATTTGAAAAAATAACAAAATAAATAATTATTATAAAGAAATGAATAATGAGTTTTTAATTGCTACGCCACATGGTCCATGCACAGGAACATAATAAAGATTCAAACTTAGGGGGGTTGAAGTTCTTTGTTCAAAAATTTTAAAAAATTGGAATATCAATACTGGAGGTTGACAACGTTGCATTATTAGCATTAATTTATTAATATTATTTGTATTTTTTCTTTTGGAAAAAATCAATAATAGGATTTTATAATCAAGAATTTTGTAAGTCAATTGGTACATCCTAATATTTTCAAGGTCTAATTGATGTGCGGATGAAGTGATCAATATGTAGCATAGGAGTTGTTTCTATAGCTATGAGGGTGGAGTCATTTGAGAGGGTCATAGAGTTCTCAAGTAAGAGAGAGAAATTGGTAAAGGTTATTGGGTTTTTGTGATTTTTTTGCTAGAATTTGTAATTGATTTGTTATTATTGTTTTTGCTTAGATCAGATTTATGATTTATCCAAAGATTTTTCTTATTATTCAAATATGTGCATTTTTTTTATAGATTTTTCTCGTTATCTATTTGTTGGATTTCTTAGATCAATTTGTAAATTTTTTGGAGAGGTGAGCCAAGTATACAGATCAATTTGTTGGATTTCTTTTTGTTAGTATTTTTTTTTTTCAAAGGTTGGGAGAGAGGGGGGGGGGGGGGCACATGGCCCCCCTTAGCCCTTGAGTAGTTCCGTCGTTGTCCATGCATGCATCATGAATTGAGCTACTGCTTCATATGTATCAAGGTCTATATTTTTGTTTGGAATTTCTACTGATGGTGAAGCGAAATCAAAATATGTGCACGGGCAATCCTCTTTTTAGAAATTCAATAGTGTACAAAACTACATAGAACAAACAATAAATTTTTTTTTTTTAAGACAAAACAAACAATAATTTTTAATTATTTGTAAATAAAAATATTAATTGTGATAATGTTTTTTTAATATAATTATTATAATTAACATGCTATCACACAAAAATTGTCATTTTGAAATTTGAAGGCTTTTTATTTGATAATATTTAGTTTTTCATCATACCTACAAGGTTGCATCTCCCAAACTATTGACATTGTACAATGTCTTTTATCAATTGATCCAATTTTATCAATTGTCTTTTATTAATTAATTTATTATAAAATAAATGTGCACAATTGAAGCAGATCGATACAAATTTATTATGTAAATAAATATATGACTATATTGATTACCTTCAATTGTTCATTACTTATATGATCTGTTCACAAAAATAGTGTTTCTTTGTCTTTTGTTGGTTAAATCTACAGATCTTGATAGTCATAAATATAACAATATGCATATTTGAAAGACAAATCTAGTGCATGTAAAGTGTATAAAAAATACTTGCATGTGATGGTGGTTATATCTTCCATGTCAAACTGCTTCTTGGAGAGGGAGTGAAAGTTTTTTTTTTTTTTTTTGGAACGAGAGTGAGACATCGTTTGAAAAAGAAATCAATATATAATAGCTAAAACATTAATATTTAGAAGAGGTATTTGATGCAAATAGTGTTTGCATATTCTCCTTTTTGTTTAGGTGTCTTAGGTTTTATCAAATTAGCTTTGTTGATTCTTGTAATTCATTTTAATTAGAAGTTTTTGTATTCACGCTTTATCAAATTAGTTTTGGAGGTGGTATTTGACTCGGATTAGTACTTCAATTGTGATCAAATTCAAGTAGGATATAGTGATATACATAGGGCTTAATATTTTTTTATTATTGATTTTATCTGTAAATTTCTTGCAATTTGGGGCAGCCAATTTTTTTTAATTAAGTATTTTTTTTATTCAACTTGAACATGTACATTTTGCCTTTTTTTTTTTTTTAATAAAAGATTAGATGAAGAATTTGGATTGTAATCAAATTAAGATTGAATTTGGATTGTAATTAATTATGAATTTTATCAACTTAGAAATTATAAGAGAAGTTGAAATCATATAAACGTGTACTATACTGCTATGTTGTTGGTTTTATAAAAAAAAAATTATGATTTTTATCCACTTAAAAATTATAGGAGAAGAAAAATATATCTATCTTTTAAAAAAATCTATAAAAAATTTTGCAATTTGGTGAAGCCATTTGGCGCAACTATGACTTCTAAGCCCAACTTTTATTATATAGTATATGATATGATTTGAACCTTTAGAGTGTTTTGGCTAAATATTGCTCAAATTAGAGTTTATAAGCTGTGTATACTGTTTATTTATTTTTGTTTTTTTGTTTTGTTGTTGCTGTTGTTGCTAAATGAGGAGAGAAGTGAAATTTGGAACCGAAACTACTGAATTGCTTAGAAAAGTGGGACCAGCTATGTTGTTTTTGCAAGGGAGAGGAGAGAGAATGATGCGACATATGAGAGAAGAGAGAAAAAATGAATTTGGCATGACATTTGCTACCCAATTTTTGTGTTTGCCTGTCCCTGAAAATGGAGAGGGAGAAAAAAATTGTTGGATAAAAGTGGCACACTAGGTGCCAAAATAGGGGAGAGAAAATTTGTTGCAAATATGGCACACTAGGTTCCAAAATAGGTGAGAGAAAGAGAGATGTACTTACTTTTTTTTGAGGAGATATACTTACTTTGTTAGTCAATTTTGCATATTCAATTTGAAATGTTTAAATTCTATATATAATACTATTCTCATCACACGCACTCTACACGTGTGATGAGACTCTTTTTTTACTTTTGGGTTTAGTGTCATAATTTTCTATCCTAATGTTATAAATTGTAGAGGCTCACCAATCTAAGAATTTCCAATGGTGAAAAATTAGCAATTTTGTTTGGACATTTGAAATCAAAAAATTTGTAAGTAAATAAAAATTGAAGCAAATAACCATAGAGACTCAAACAATAAAAATTAACTAATGACCTTATTTTTCACAGAAATCTCCCCTTATTTGAATCTCTTATTTTCATGCCCTTCATGGACAAACCAATTCCTATAAAATAAAGTAAATAATTACACTATTTTTAGTTCAAATTCTATAGTTCAAAGTTACAAAATTACAAAAATAATGCCAAAGAAAAAAAAAAAAAACTATTTGACACATGTGTCTTTACTCATAAAATGGATGAATACAACAAAAAATAACTTCTAATGAGAATTAAAAGGATAAAAAAAAAAAATATGGTAAGAAAATGATGTCATACCTTGACCATTTTTCATCGTCTGATTTTGATCCCATTTGATCCTTAGTTCTTTAGTTTTGCCCACCATAAAACCAGATGTACAACAATGACAACCGCTCCAATAACCCTGAAAATAGTTATATACAATTTTTATTATTCCAAAAAATTTTCCTACAATTTTCTTAACAAATAAATCAAAATCTCATACAACAATCAAAATCATATGAGCAACAGTCGAGAGGGGGGGGGGGGGGGGAGGGAGGGAGAGAACAGAATTAAGAGGATGGCCTAGAAGGGAAGGACTACCCCTTCTAATAGAGAAAGAGAGGGGTCTTTTTTTTTAGGGGTTAAAGTTTCAAATTGTAAAGAAAAATTGTAACTATCTTATTTTTTAATAAAATTTTAAAAAATAGTATCTATTATTTGTTTTTAGAGATAGTTATGGTATTTTGGTAGGATCTTTTTGACGAAACTACACCATTAGTCCCTGAAATTTATCATATGAGCTCAATTGGTTCCTCAAGTTTCAAGTGAGCACTATTGATCCCTCAAGTTTCAAAAATAAGTTGTATTAGTCCTTCAATTAACTTCAGTTAGTTTTACTGCTTATTTGTCTAAGAGAACAATGACATGTCAATTTTTAAGTGACATGACATATTTATTATTATTTAAAAATTACACATAAACAAATTTGAATTGTCTAACTCTTTTTACCGATTAGACTTATCCCAATCCCCAAACAACCCAAATCCCTTTTAACCAAAACCTCTATACTAGCCTCCACAGCTATTACAAATATCAAGCCACAATTGTCGTAGACTTCCTAATTAATAGCAAAATCCAAATCTTATTACCAAATTCCATAACTCATGACAAAAGCCACAACAACCCCATAATGATCATCTACAAGCAACATAATAGATCTAGATTTATAATGGATTGGCTTCAAAAAGCCTTAATATTCTCCTCAGCTTTGTCATTACCAAAGAATGGGTCGACTTCATTGTTCAGACCCATATTTAACTACATAAAATATCCAAATTTATATAAAAGAAACCATTTTTTTTCTTCCAATTTTAATATTTGATTTGAACCAAATGTATATAATAGAAAAAGAAAATGTTTCAAGATTCCACAGGCATGCATAATCGAAAGAGTCTAACACCTGGATCTTTACAAATAGCTAGTAAGAATATATAAATAAAATAACCAAATCAATTTTCTTCTTGAAACGTCTGAGATTTGGAGTAAAACACCTATATAGTTTTTTTTTTTTTTTTTTTTTTGAATCAGTTCATTTGTCAATATTTGTTGTCTTTGAGGAGACCAACGTGAGGTTTTTATTTCATGATGAGATCTATGGCAATTGTGGCTTGGTTGTTTCTATTGCAATGGAGACCGGCATTGAGGTTTAGGTGAAAGGGATTTGGGTGATTTGAGGATTGGGATAAGTCTAATTTGTTAAAACTCTTTTTTTGACAACTCAAATTGTGAGTTGGGGTCATGTGTAATTCTTTAATAATAAAAAAATGTGCTACATCACTTAAAAAGTTGATACAACATTGTTTCGTTAGACACATGGATAATATACCTAACCAAAGTTAACTGAATGACCAATAATGCTCACTTTTAAAACTTAATGGACTAATAATGCTCATTTGAAACTTGAGGGCCAATTACGTTCACAAGGTAAACTTTGGGGACCAGCATTGTAGTTTCTCCTTCTTTTTTTCGTTATATTTTTTTAGAAATTTTTTTTCCTTGTATTCAAAATGATAAATTTTATTTTTTGTTTTTGTTTTGTTTTTTGTTTTTTTTTTTATTTTGTTATGTTTTTTTTAGTTCCTATCTAATTGATGTGATAATTGTATGGAGTGGAATAAGAATGAGTAGTTTTTTTGGGAAGAAGTAACCATTTATGTAATTGATTTTTTTTTTTTTTTTTTTCCTTTTGGATAGATGTAATTGAAGTATTTGAATTCAAATAGATAACAAATACTACATTCCATAAAAAGAAAAGAAAAGAAAAGAAAAGAAAAAAAGATAACAAATACAAATAGCTAGGAATCATATGGAAGAAGTAACTGTGTATGTAATTGAAGGTTTATTTTTTTGGATAGATGTAATTGAAGTATTTGAATTCAAATAGATAACAAATACATTCCATTAAAAAAAAAAAGATAACAAATATAAATAGGAGTCAGATTCTTTTTGGAAGAAGTAACCGTGTATGTAATTGAAGATTAAAAAAGAAAAGAAAAGAAAAGATAACAAATGCAAATAGGAATCAGATTTTTTTTTTGGAAGAAGTAACTGTGTATGTAATTGTAGATTATTTTTTTGTGTGGTTAGATGTAATTGAAGTATTTATGACATGTTTGGAAGTTTAGAGAGTGAGGAGAGGAGAGTAGTGGGGAAGAGGGTAGAGGGGAATGGTTCCCCTTTACCTTGTTTGGATGTTTTTAAAATTAGTAAGGGTGAAGAGAATAATTAACCCTTACTCTTGTTTGGATATTTTAAAAATTAAGAAAGAGAGGAGAGGAACTGATTTAAATTGACAAATTTACCCCTATTTGAATTTTTTTATCTAATTAATAAAGCAAAATCTTTTTTTCTTTCTTTTTATCTGTTCTTTCGCTGTTTGGATCCCAAGAAAAAAGAAAACTTCATATGCCACAAACGCCAAAATGCTACATTGCAGTCATTGGCGCCGGCAGATAGTTTCTTGATGAGTTCCTGATCATCCGATCAGTGATCAAGTTGGAGAATCGAGTACCAGTCGTGGTGGTTGTTCATGCGCTTCTCGACGACCAAGAGGATGTCGGTGACGGCCAAGATCTGATCTGAGCTGTCCAAGAGTGACTCGGTTTCTCGAGCTAAGATCGTGAAGTCGCGCGAACCGGTGAGATCTTAGGATTAGAGGAGCTTCCTGGAGATTCTGAGTAAGCGTTCGGCTTCGACGCTGTTTGGGTCTTCCATGTTTGTTTATTTGTTTTTCTTCTTTTGACGGTGGTTTATTTTTGGGGTGCTTGTGATTGGTTTTTGGTTTGTAACTGTGGAGAGTTGGTGTTGATTCTGAGTTTCTACGGTTTCTTCATAAAATGATGTTTTTTTCATTCACCTTAAATTTTATTAGGAAACAAACAAAGATTATATAATCAGTTTGTAATTTTATTAATTTAAAAAGGGTAAATTAAAAAAATTCATTTGGTCAATAATTTATCTACTCTATTCTCCCTCCAAATCTCTCCAATTTGGGGGAATTAAAAATGAGGGGTTAGAGGTAGTCGAAACCCCTCCAAATTTCTCCCATTTCTTCCTTAAAAAACTTCCAAACAAGATAATTGAATTACTCTCCCTCCCTTTACTCTACTCTCCATCTTTTTTTTAACTTCCAAACAGGCCATTAAATTCAAATGGCAAAGGCCTTATAGCTAAATTGACACCTCCCCATGTACAAATACTTAGTACTTTGGGGTTTAGGGGGGAAATGATTTGAGTTGTGGGGTTAGCAACATGTTGTAATTATCTCTAAAAAAAAGTATTTAAATTCAAATAGATAACAAATACATTCCATAAAAAAAAAAAACAAATACATATAAGAATCAAAATTTTTTTGAATAAATAATTGAAGAAATTTTTATAGGTGTAATTGATATTTTTTTTTTGAGAAGATAATTAAAGTATTTGAATTCAAATAACTGGTGAGAATGATTTTTTTTTTCTTTTGTAGGTGAGATAGTGTTACTTTCTTAACATTTTTTTTTGCTTTTTGTAGAAAAAAATAAATTAAAGGAGATATTATTTTTGAATTTATATGATGATATTTTGATATGTCAAAAATTGGTGACGAATAGGAAAATACTGTTATTAGTAGTATAGAAAAGGGAATTTATTGTGTACTCTCGGAGTACCATAAATGCGTGTTTCCTCCTCTCACATGAATGGTGAGTTCTACTAATTACATTCATGGTAGGACCCACCATTCATATAAGAGAAAAAAGTACGCATTTATAATTTTTCGGGATTACCTAATAATTTTCCTATAGAAAAAGATAGATGTAATTTGATAAATATAATAAATTACGAGTCTCCATTAGTTTGTGCATTACATCATGTACTTGGAGAGAGATTTGAATGCTTGACTCCGTTAAAAGTACTAATAAATGCATTTAACCTAACACTTTTTTTTTTTTTTTTTAAAGGGGACACTTCAGGCTTAAGAATAGCCAAACGCTTCATTACTATAGGACAAATGAATGTCCACAAGTCATTAGCCTCACTTGAGAGCTGGAACTAGGCAAACAATTCGATTAATATAGGACCAAAATTTTTCTCAACCATTTAGGTGTTTTTTTAATAAATTTTATAAATACTATTTATATATATAATATATATATTTTTTTTTGAAAATGATTAGAAAGTACTACTATTATAAAGCCCCTTAAGACTTTGTCGTGAGTGTGAATTTGGTTGATTTTTTGATTTGAACGATTACTCCCAATATATTAAGCTCATAATAAATTAGACAACATTTCCATATCACATTATGAATACACGATAATAAAATCAAGTAAATCATGTGATCAAATGTGTTAGTTTTTAATGAAAAATACTAATAAAAGGTTTAGGGGGTGTTTGGTTTGTGTTTTCAAACAACTATTTTCAGTTTTTAAACAATATTTCACGCATTTCAATACACTTTTTCACCCACACGTATTTCTACAAATGCTTTTAAACAACAATTTTCAATTTTTAAACACACATACCAAACGGGCCCTTAATTCTTTACAAAACTAAAGTGCAACAACTATGCAAGGATTAATTGTTATTATTAGTCCAAATAACAAGATTAACACTCACATTAAAATTTATAAAAAGCCAAAAAATAAAATAAAAATACTAATGGAAAATCATGCCTAAAGTTTATATATTGTTTCTTACTAAGTGGTATTAGATTTTTTTTTAATTCAAGATAAAAATTTTATTTAATTTTACCATTGCCCACCTACGAACACTTATATTTGTATAAATTTAAGTGTTTTTTAAAATATTATAGTAAAATTTCGATATTATCAATAACGTAATAAATTTATGAAAATCAGCTCAATTTGAAGCAAAGAAAAATGATAAATTATTAATAATAAAAAAAATATTGCAAAAATTTTCTGTTTTTCTAGATTTTCTCAGTGAAACCGTGGAAATAATAATTGCAAAATCCAGTCTCCTCTCTCTCTGTCTAAAAAACCTCAAACCCTATCTCTCTGTCCCCGTGGCTCTGAGCACAAACAGAAGAAGAAGAAAATGGGTACACTGTGTGGGCTTACAGTGACCACAATTCTCTTGTTTTTTCTCCTCTTCGTCTCTCTATCTCACTCCTTCTACCTTCCTGGCGTTGCTCCTCGCGATTTCCAGACTGTATGTTCCCTTATAATCCAAACCCACTTCTCAAAATCTGTGCTTTATTTCATCCTTTCACTTCTCATTGCTTGCTTTCCTGTGTAGTTCTTTTTCTGGGGTTTCCTTATTTTCCGTGTTTTTGTTGTATTGTAACTATTGTTTGAGTTCTCTTTGCTTTATGTGGAGCAGTATTGGATCTGGGTTTTTGAGTTTGATCTAATTTTATGTTGTTGTGGATCTGTAGGATTGTTTTTGGATTATGGGTTTTGTTTGGATCTGGGTTTTTGTTGAAATTTAGATCAAAGTTTTGATTTTTGGGAATTGGGAATTTGATTTGGGTGTTTGTATTTGTTGTTGTTGTTGATTTTTTTTTTTTTTTTTAAAAGGTTTTGATTGGTGTTGTTGGGTTGTTCTGGTTTGTGGGTCTAGGAAATGATGGATTGGTTTGATCTATGTGTATGTTTGGGTTGCACTCAAGGCCTTGTTTAATGTTTCTACTGGTTGAAAGTTAGATATGTTGGATAGCTCATGTGTGTGTATCTATGGGCATGTTTGGATTGCACTTAGAGGCTATGTCTAATGTTTCTATTGGTGGAAAGTTTGAAATTTTGAATAGCTTATGTTTGCATGAGATAGCCAATGTGATCAAGTATACGATGCGAATTGCAAAGTGATCCAATATAGGATATTATGTAGGTGGTTGGAATGTTTCACTACAGGATTGAATTAAGCTTGGATCTCCTAATGTGTTTGAAAGTTTTTGTTGAGATTTACATAATATTTGCTGCCATTCTGATTGCGAAGGTTTATAAAAATGGGTGCTGTAATTGCTATGGGTAATAATAATATTAGTTTCAGAATTTATAAGGATCTCATTTTTTCAAGCGTTTACCATCTCTATGATGATTAGAGGCCAGCTCAGGAACTACTGTTTGTACAAATATATTACACATAAAAGTGTAAATGAAAGACAATTGATTCAAGTTACATGGACAAGAAGTTAGACTGTACATTGAGCTGAACTCTTGAACCATATTTTGTTTTTAACCTTTTGCATCACATAAAGAAGTATCCTTCTTTGTAGAACAAGTTTGTGAATTTGGTAATGATTTGATTTGCTTAGAATGTTCCACTATAGGATTGTACATAGCTTGGTTTGAATTTTGGATCTCCTAATATGTTTTGAAGTTTTTGTTGTGATTTACATGGTATTTGCAGCCATTCTGATTGCGAAGGTTTATAAAAATGGGTGCTATAATCACTATGGGTATAATGATATTAGTTTCAGTCTTTATAAAGATCTCATTTTTCCAAGTGTTTACCATCTCTATGATGATTAGAGGCCAGCTCAGGAAGTACTATTTGCTCAAATATATTACACAAAAAGTGTAAATGAAAGACAATTGATTCAAGTTACATGAACATGAAGTTCAACTGTACATTGAGCTGAACTCTTGAACCATATTTTGTTTTCTGTCTTTTACATCACATAAAGAAGTATACTTCTTTGTAGAAAAAGTTTGTGAATTTGGTAATGATTTGATTGGAGATTCGTGATTATTTCTTATTAACCTCAATGCACTTTATAGTTTATAACGAATTTTTTGTTTTTTTTTTTGGGGGGTGTTTATATATTTTTACTTCGTTGGAAAAGAAAAGGGCTGGGCTTATGTATTTTGAGAATTTGGTTAAGAAGTTTCTTCACTGTTTGATTTCCTGCAGGTTTTTTTTTTTTTTTTTTTTTTTTCTCATAAATTTCTTATAAATTATTATTGTCTACTTTGAACAGGGAGACCTCTTGCCAGTCAAAGTGAACAAATTATCATCTACTAAAACACAACTTCCATATGACTACTACTATCTAGACTATTGTGAGCCTGACAAGATTTTGAACAGTGCTGAAAACTTGGGGGAAGTTCTTCGAGGTGACCGCATTGAGAATTCTGTCTATACTGTGAGTATCTTTTACCTTTTTTCTGTATTAGAAATCTGAATAGGAAAAAACCTTTTCATTTACTGGTTTCAGTTATTGTTTCATTGTCTATTGACCATTGTGTGACTAAATTTATGAATTTTACGCCAGTTCCGAATGAGGAAGGAGCAATCATGTCAAGTAGCCTGTAAAAAAAAGCTTAATGCTGAAACTGCTAAGAATTTTAAGGAAAAAATCGATGATGAGTATCGAGTTAACATGTAAGTCGATGAACTGGCTGTATATTGTTCATGAAGTCTCTGTAGTTTTTCTTATTTCCATTAGTATCTTTTAGTTTTCCATTGTGGGTTTTAAGAATTTTAATTATTTTCCTAAGTGAAAGGCTTTAATTTATATAGAATGTTTAGTATATTCCTCTTTTTTCTGAAATCTCCAGAATGCACTTGCAGGATTTTAGATAACCTTCCAGTTGCTGTCCTTAGACAGAGGAGGGATGGAATTCAGTCAACAACTTACGAACATGGTTTCCGTGTTGGGTTCAAAGGAAACTATGCTGGGGTATGCTTCAGAAGCAACTTATTATTTTAGGATTTTTGTGTGTTTATTCTATCATAAACATTTGTTTCTTTTACAGAGCAAAGAGGAGAAATATTTCATTAATAACCACTTGAGCTTTAGAGTCATGTATCACAAGGATCTTGAGACTGATTCGGCTCGGATTGTAGGGTTTGAGGTTACTCCAAACAGGTGTGAGACTCTTTTCATCTTTTTTGTTTTTGATATATGGTTTGTATGAACAATGACTTAAAGGCGAATCAGCTGCTAGTTCAGATTCTCAAAATACAAATGTAGTAGATGGAAAAGAAACAATACTGGTCACATTTTGGAGGGTCCTTTCGTTGCAAAGTGTGGGGTTTTTGCTTGGGAATATGTTTTCCCAGTTATTAGGTGTAGACAGATGTAAATTCAATAATTAAATTGAGAAATGTACATGTTTTCATCTGATGCATTTGACAAAAAAGGTGGACTGTGAATGAGCTATAATGGCACCTCCTCCCCTTGTCAGAGTAAATTAGAGAGTGGGGTTGTCGGTTCCACTTGGTGCGTGGGTAAGTACATAGAAAAGTGAACTGCTTAGATGATCTTACCAAGAGACAAATATTCAAAATCAGCTACATCATCATAAAGAAGGGTTGAACTATTGAAGAGTTGTCTATGGATTGAAATGTTTTGATTTTTTTCTCTGCTTTTTTACACCTATGGATTGAGCTAGTCTTACTCCCAGAACTTGTCAGATGCTGCAATGCTGTTTGCGTTATATTCCTTTGCTTCATTCTGCTTCTTTGGTGTAGAACTTGGACGTTTCTTCTGATATTAAAGAGTTACTGTGGGAAACTGGGAATTTTATTTTTATTTTTTTGATAAGTAACTATGGGAATTTTATATGAGATGCATGTATATGTTGCTTGTTTTTGTGCTACATGCTATAACTTTTTCTGCAATGGCCTGAACATTATAGAAAAGATGAAATGTAGAAGCTCCCTTGTAATTTCATACATTGAAATTGATTTAAAAGAATGATACCAATTTAGATTTTAAAAGAATAATGCCAATAAGTTTAAAGAAAATAGGAATTTTTAGAAAATGCCCACAAAGTGCATTTGTAAGTTGTTACAACTAGCCTATTTATGTTCTTATGTACTTGGGTAGCACCCTTTCAGCCTTTTAATGAAATTTTACTTGTGTGTGTGTATATATATATATGTAAAGCTTATTTATGTTCTTGTCATCTCTTTTGACTCTTGTAAATACTGTAAACAGCATTAATCATGAATACAAGGATTGGGATGATAAAAACCCTCAATTAGCAACGTGCAACAAAGACACCAAAAATTTAGTGCAAGGTAACGTCGTTCCACAAGAAGTTGAGACAGATAAGGAGGTTGTTTTTACATTTGATGTTTCCTTTAAGGTACTTGCTCATCAAATCCTTGCCTATGTCTCTCTTCTATACTCAACTCCTTCCCTTGTATAATACATATAACTAACCTGTGTTGGTCTTTTTCTCAGGAAAGTGATATCAAATGGGCATCTCGATGGGACACATACCTCCTCATGAATGATGATCAGATCCACTGGTTCTCCATCATAAACTCTCTGATGATTGTCCTTTTCCTTTCTGGCATGGTGGCCATGATCATGATGAGAACTCTGTACAGAGATATTGCCAATTACAATCAATTGGACACCCAAGATGAGGCTCAGGAAGAAACAGGATGGAAACTTGTCCATGGAGATGTTTTCAGGGCACCGATCAATTCTGGTTTACTTTGTGTTTATGTTGGTACAGGTGTTCAGATCTTTGCAATGACACTTGTGACAATGATTTTTGCATTGCTTGGGTTCTTATCTCCTTCCAACCGAGGGGGGCTTATGACTGCCATGGTTCTGTTGTGGGTTTTCATGGGCTTGTTAGCTGGTTACTCCTCAGCACGCCTGCACAAGATGTTTAAGGGCACAGAGTGGAAAAGGAATACCTTGAAAACCGCATTTATGTTTCCTGGCATTCTTTTCGCGGTATTTTTTGTTCTGAATGCCTTAATTTGGGAGGAGCGATCTTCTGGGGCAGTACCCTTTGGAACAATGTTTGCTCTTTTCTGCTTATGGTTTGGTATATCAGTGCCGTTGGTCTTTGTGGGTAGTTACTTGGGATTCAAAAAACCAGCCATTGAAGACCCTGTGAAGACTAACAAAATCCCCAGACAAGTACCAGAGCAGGCATGGTACATGAAGCCAGTCTTCTCCATACTCATTGGAGGCATTCTTCCATTTGGGGCTGTTTTCATTGAGCTCTTCTTCATCCTAACATCAATATGGCTAAACCAGTTCTATTACATCTTTGGCTTCCTTTTTATAGTCTTCGTTATCCTTCTAATCACTTGTGCGGAGATAACAGTTGTGCTCTGCTACTTCCAGTTATGTAGTGAAGACTACCACTGGTGGTGGAGATCATACCTGACTGCCGGCTCCTCTGCCCTCTACCTGTTCCTTTACTCTGTCTTCTATTTCTTCACCAAGTTGGAGATCACAAAGCTGGTTTCAGGCATCCTTTACTTTGGGTACATGGTAATTGTATCCTACGCTTTCTTTGTCTTGACGGGAACCATTGGCTTCTATGCAAGCTTCTGGTTTGTTCGAAAGATTTACTCCTCTGTTAAAATCGACTGATCTGAAGATGCAGAAAGAGGGTGACGAGGATGAGGATGAATTCCAGAACACGACAGGAAGCGCAGAAGGGATAAAGATTAGATTGAAAACTATTTCGCAATCTCTTCAAAACCTTGTCTATGTTGTCGGTAGCATGGTGCTTGGCCTGTTGTTTTGTTTACACCTTTGTTAATGTCATGAACAGTAGCTTAGTAGTTTTCTTGCAAGAAGGTTGAGCAGTGACTAAAGTATGGATATATAATATCCATATGGTTACAACTGATCTTCGATGTGTCTCAAGTGGTTTGATTTCTTGTTATCTGATAAGGAGCACTTATAATTGATATTTTAGAAATCAAATAATGCAGCTCTAGAGGCAATAGGTAATGTATTTTTGTTGCACCTGCATTGTTGTGAATTGTAGTTTGTATCTATTAACCATATAAAAAGCGGCTATGCAGCTACAGTATTTTGCCACTGTTCATCTACCGTTCAATTTTGGTGTGGCCTTTTTTTTTTTTAAAAAAAATAGTTTTGAACAGTAGCTACAATACCAGGAGGCACTGTAGCTACAGTAGTTATAGTTTTTTTGGGGTCTTCCGATTGTACTTTTTTATTTATTTATTTATTTATTTTGTGTGTATATTGTTATGCTGGCATAACAAATTTTACAATATTTTCACAATTATTGAGGTGTCAATTTCTTATAAGTCAAAATAAAACAACAAAATATGAAACTGTGACTAATCATAACTAAAAATAAATGTTTTGTAAAAATGTGGTGACATTTGTTAGGTGGATGTGTAAAAGTTACAATACTTTTGGTTTGTTCAATATGTATTTTTTTTTTTAATCATCGATTTATACTCTTTTTTCTTATATATAAAAGCGCGAATGCGCGTATAGTGTTTTTGCGCACTATACATCTACAGTGTTATTTTGTTGAGCCACTTTGTCTCTTTATTTATTTATTTAAGTTTTGATCAGTAGCTACAGTACCAAGTTGGTTTAATCAACTTTGTTGAGCCAAATTTCACTATTCCACATACAATTTTTTTAGGTTGATTTTTTGTATTTTTTTTTTCTTTACACACTATTTTAAATAAAAACATATAGTTTTGCACAAAAAAACAAAAACAAAAACAAAAACTTAGGAAAAAAACATTTTTCATCCTTTATGTTTGGGCTAGTTTATAATTCTTCCTTAAACTTTAAAATCATGCAATTTTTCCCTTAATATTTTGAAAAAAAGCAAATATATTATATTGTTATTCTCTCAGTTAAACTCTAATGAAAGTTTATGATTCTTAAAATATTTTATTGTGTAATGTCTAAATTATTCCTACTAAATTTTAACATCCTAAAATTTTTTTTTACGTATTTTGAATTTTAAATGATAAAAATTATTAGAAAGTTAGAATGATGATATTTAATGACACAAGCCTTTTCTTATCTTTTAAAAAAAAAAAAAAAATTACTTAGCAAAACTCAGTTGTTTATTGTTGAAAGATGATGATATTTGTTATCATTCTTAGAAGTTTTTAGAGAATAAATATATTGTCCTTAGCAAGTAAGTACTAAAAAACTATTATAGTTAAATAGCTACCCTAACTTTGTGGTTGATCAAAATTCTTAAACGAATGAGATTAACTTTTTACGACATAATTATCAAAATTCTTAAAATTAATGTCTCTTTTGATTAATGTAAATCTTTATATATTTTAAAAATCAAATTATTTATATCTTTGTTTTGTAATACAAATAAAATATAAAATTAACCTTAATTACTATAGTACTTTTTTTCCACGGCAAGCACGTGTTGCCCTAACTAGTAATAATTAAATATTCCTTGATTTTCTGGCCCTTGACCCCTTAAACTATGGCTGGTGGCTGAAAGACCAACTACCAAGGCTATATTTACAAATTATCAACCAAAAAATAAAAAAACAAGAAGGCTAACAAGCTCATTGGTACACTGAAAAATAAATAAATTTATTTATTATTATTATTTTTTTATGGTTGAATAAGTGATCTAAAGTTCAATTACATCGCATGCTATAGGTTAAAATTTTCTCTCAAAATTTTTTTTTTTTTTCCATTTATGTTAACATCAACTATCGTGAGGAGGTTCAGGATGTATCTGTTGTGCGATTTTTGAAGGAGACTCAAGCTCCATAGCCATAGCAATCTATGCTAGCCCAGTCTGAAGTGAATTAGGCTAAGTCCAAACAATGAAACAATCATGGTTGAAATCAGACGTATACACTTTTGTATGTTGGGTTTTTTGCTTTGTTAATAGACAGGCTAATTACCTAGCCCATAACTTATTTCTAGGACTGCCCATTAGGCCATTGTAGTATGGATGGGCTGATTTCCACTCCTCTATCCCCTTTGAATTTTCTCCCCCTAGCCTCCTAGGGAGGGATGAACAGGACCTATGCCCCTCCTTTTGATGTAATAAATTTCTCCTTCATTCCAAAGAAAAAAAGAAGTTGACTTTGGGAGAGGAAGGTGCATAGTAGGACAAATTGGTGACCAATTTGAAGTTATCCTAAAAAATAAGATTGGTTTGTTCCTTTGTGTATGTAAGTCTCATAAGGTTATCTATCTATAAATATGGGCCTAAAGATGAGGTTGTGGGTGTTCTTTCATATGAGTTGAACCATAACCTAATCTCAACCCCACCTAGTGCACCAATTGTTTCAAACAATGGAAGGAAATAGACCTTAAGTCAAATTAGTATATCACATCATTGTACTCAAAAATTTGAACTTGAGATATTCGTACCATGACAAATCCAACCTTTAGATGGTGAGTTTAGGATTCTACTATGGTTCAGACTTCAGACGACATCAAAAGGAGATTACATTGCATGTGGACAACAATATAAGAAGATAAGGATGTTGGTTTTCAAGTTGAATTCAAATAAAGCTCTTGAATTTCATATAAGCTTTAGCAGTAGATCTGCAGTAGATTAAGATGAGAATTTCTGCAATAAATTAGGATTAGGATTAGTATTTGTATTTCAATTCAAATAGGAGTTGGATCCTATATTTTAGGAATTTGTTGTGATGAGTATTATCTCCTCACTAGTATTTATGTATGTAAGAATTATGAAAGAAGCAAGTAGAAATTAAACCAAAGACTCTATTATCCCTCTCAAGTTATTCTTCCCTTTTTTGGGCCTTGGGGTCTAGTTTTAAACACTTTTTGAATATGCTTGGAGGTGTCCTAAACCTCAACCTCACCTAGAACACCAATAGTTTTTCAAATAGTGGGAGGAAATAGGCCTTAAGTCAAACCAGGATCATGTTGTTGCCCCTGAAAATTTGAACTTGAGATCTAACCCATACCAAGACCTTAATCATTGGGCCATGACTATATATGGTAAGTATAAGATTCACCTTATTAAAACAATAGAACTTATTCTCCACATGGTCTTGAGTAAGTTTTAATTACGCTTTCAAATATGCTTAGAGGTGTCCTAAATCTCAACCAACCTAAAGCAGCAATGGTTTCAAATGGTGGAGGAAATAGATCTTAAGTCCAATCAAGCCTCATTGTCTCCCTCAAAATTTGAACTCGAGAACTACACCATATCAAGATCTTAATCGTTGGGCCACGACTTTGGATGGTAAATGTAGGATTCACCTTGTTAAACTTATTCTCCCCTTCTAAGTTTTCAGTCCTCGAGCTAGTTTTAAATGCATTTTCAAATATGGTTTTAGGTGTCCTAAATTTGTACACGCGGTTGAGCGTGACATGCTTGAACTAGTCATTCTGATCTGCAAAGCTTTACCATCTTACGCATTCCATACTTAATGTTTCAATAACCATTTAGAGCCATACCTTCTACATCACAAAACGTAAACAAAAAATGATTTCTTTTTCTTGATAAGTACTACCTTTACCTGGTAGCACTCTCAAACAACTAGGTATTAAACGCTTGCAATAGACAATTTGTTTGCACTTGCCTTTCAGATCATATCTTATCTACAAGCATGATATCCACTATGATTCTGATCAATCACCTTAGCACTTAAAAGCTTACTTGATTTTGCAAGCACAAAGGTTAGTATTTGTCTAACATTTCATACACAGTAGTCACATCCTCAACTACACAGTACAAACATATAGCTGTGCACCATCTGGTCAAGCTTACAGGGTCAATCACAATGTTTAAGTTATAGCTAGAAAAAGCTCCTAATAAAAAACATATATGACTCATGCACAAACCGCATAAGATCTACAAGCATCTATTGCATTTCAAATCTTAAAAGGCAATGTTAATAGTTAGCAAAAATGCCAAATTTCAGTAGAACATGGTATGCTACATTCAGAATCCATATTGATGGATTAGTTTCCATAGAAAAATCCTATAAAGAAAATTTGAACATATATTAGCAATGGTTATATTCCTATTTGAAGAAGCACCGGCAGCCAAAAAAGTTCCCGTGACAGTGCAAGACTTGGGTATTTGATATACATACAACTGAACTGAATTACTGAAACTCATGATTATGGTTAGCAGAGCAAATATTGTCATCAACTTGAGAATGATCTTGATTTGCCATTTCTTTGCCTACACGTAGCAATGGAAAATATGATTATATAAGCAGGGCACAAATATAAAACAAACAAACAAAAAAGTCATCCTACAAATGAAGCATACCAAAATGAATCCTTCTTTTCTTGTGCTAAAAAATCTTCAAATGAAATGTCAGCAAAGTCTGTGTCCACGCTTTCCACCAGGTCCCCAGATTTTGCCTTCAATTCCATGGAAGCGCTAATTTCGATCATCTTTCATAAGAGATAGGATGTTAGAATCATCAGCATATACTATCAAAGACGAGGTGCAGAAAGAGATACTAAAGACTCCATCCCTTTTTATTACCCCTTAAAAGATATTACAGACTCCATCTGGTTTGATAGAATTGAGGGAAGAGAAAGGATGTTTTGGCAGTTTTTTTTTGTTCATAAGAGAGTATTAGGAGTGGAATTTGACAAAGTTCACTATTATCAGTATTCAGTAAGACTTTAAGAGTGTGCAAAGAAAATGTTAATTCTGTAAATATAAGAATTAGCAATTACTTTAAGACTAAGTGTTGCGTAGTGGGGGGATACAAACCTCATGGATGATTACTTGTCTACATAATTAGCTTCTATAAGCAGCCTCTACAGGAACAAGAAAGAGTATCCCAGTCTCCCAGACCAACCATCTATATTCAAGGCCTAAATAAAATATTTATTCAAAAAATAAGACTTAAATTTGTACCTTTTTGTATGCTGGTGAGAGTTTTAGCTGTTGTTGAAGCCAATTATAAACAAATGCATCCTCTTCTAGTCTCTTTTGTTCTAATTCTAGCTTGTATATCTGAAAAATCAAGGAATTAAATTTAATCCACTTATGGGGGTGGCAAGATACTTGAAAACACATCAGCTTCCTACAAATCCAAAAATTTAGTACCAACCTGTTGGCGGAGGCGGTCAAAGGAAGATCTGTCTGCCTTGAATAGTAGAGCCTTAGTAATAGTGAACTTACGTTGGATGACATCAGCCCTATCATAGAAAAAAGGATAATAGAAATGTATTTGAGAAAAGAGAATCGTGCATACCCAAAAAATAAAAAATAAAAGGAAATACTAAATTTTGCAAGGAGTATTTCGGAAATCAGAAATTAATTGGAAAACTATCAGGTGAAATTACAGCAGTCAGTGCTTTTAAAAACTCCATATCTTAAAAAGAAACTCAGAAATAACCAAGTTTTTTGGGGTCAAGTGGGAAATTAGGAAGAAAATTTTGCCATTAACTAAACAATCAAGAAACTATTCCCAATATTCACTGTAATTATCAATAAGTTGTGAACTTCTGAATGGCACACAACAGTATAGGTTTATATGCTTGAAGAACAAGTTGCAACGTACTAGGTCTAGGAGAGTCCCAAACAATGATTCCAACCCAAAAACATTTATAAAAGAAAACAAACATAATGGACAAACTTAGGGTATGTTTGGTAACTGTTTTTTCCCCTTGTTTTCTGTTTTCAAAAACAATTTTCTATTTTTGAGACTAAAAAACTTGTTTGGCAACTTAAAACGAGTAGAAAACAAAAACTGTTTTCAAAACTCAATTTGTGAAGGAAACTAAAAACATGCAAAATGTTGTTTTTAGTTTCTACTTTTCAAAAGTCAATGAAAACAAGCATTTAATTTAATGAATCTATCTCATTTAATGAGTTAACATTAAAGTTCAAATCCTAATAACAACATATTTTATTATTTTCTATTTTTTTCTTAAAAAATCATCATTTTTAATTTCAACTAACCAAACATCTGTTTTTTCTTTATATTCTCAAAAACAAGTTTTTGAAAATAGAAAACAAAAACTGTTACCAAACATAATCTTAGCTTCCTCAAAATAATTTAGAACATACTTATGCTGTAGCTCATTTCTAGCCTCAATCAAGCAATTGGCAAAATCTCCAACCTGCAATATGTATATACAGAAAGTCATGACAACCACAAATGCTTGGTGATACATGTAAAGTCATCACAATTGCAGATACTTGATGTTTAGATAAAAATATCAGTCAATCATCCAATTTAAAAAAGGGAATGTATCTCACAAGTTTCATGAACTATAAATCAGAAAGACCATGGGATTAATCTTATCTTTTGAATCAAATTTTGTGAAATTTATCCCTCTCAAAGATGATTACATTTTAACAATAAGAATAGAATTAACATACACACAAAAAGAAAAAGAATAGAACACCTGTCATGTATAATACATATCCAAAAGAGGGAATGAAAATGAATAGTATTGACCTCAGATATTCTGTAGTGGCGGATACATGCAGACAAACATAATTTTATAAATGGTGGTTCTTAGCAATCAAATCAAAACATCAAGGGAAAATAGACTCTGATATGATGTTGGTGAACCATCAATTGTCTTCAGGAAGAGAACAACAACATATCTTGAGCTGTGAGCAAAGCAATAATATGTGGGTGTGTGTAAAAACTAGTTATAGGCATTAATCTCATAGCTCAATTCTTCTACATCTCATTGCTCTTGCAACAAAACATCTACAAAAACTTCTAAAGTGCATGTGTGCTGTGCATAAGGAGCTATTTGCAGCCACAAGGACCAGTTCCCTAGGAAGACCTGAGTTTTCATTGAATTATGATTCTGTGTCTCAAACATGAGCCGGGTACAAGGCAAATGTATACTGATTTCAACCTCAGCCTTGAGACAACCTTCAAAATCTTCATTACCTCTCCTTGAACCAAGACATGGTATAAGGCTCACAAATAAATCACCCTGGCACAAGTTATTTACCTCAGTTGATTGTTTAATTTAAAGAAGAAAACTTTGGAAAAACACAAATGAAGCTACAAAAGAATGGAGGATGTTTCCTTGAGAGAGAGAGAGAGAGTGTGTGTGCACAACCCCAACCAACCCCACAAAAGAATGGAGAATGTTTCCCAAGATCCTCTCAAGTTCATAGAAGGGAGCATCATTCTCCATGCTCCAGGAGTACCTAAGAATTACTCGACAGAGACACCCCATATACATTTGATAAATCTGCCACCACCTATTTTAGTCCAATAATCAAGGTCTTGATCAACTCATAAATAACATGTAGCTAACTATCGCATTCTCCACCTGGCCTAATTCCTCTTTATTTGATTGAGCAATCTCTCTACCTGCATTGACAACCTATCTGGTTGAAAGTTTTAACCCATCCCATTAAAAGACTCGTTCAAAAGCTTGCTGTATTATTCAGGCCATGTCAACTATCTCCCTTCTTGTTGAAGTCTATCACAAACCAAACATATTAAGCTTACATTTCCATGATTAAAAGTTTACAAAAGCTAGAGCTTCACCCCAACCCCCACCACCGCCCCACCCAACCGACCAACCAACTGAAAAAGGAATTACTCATATCCCTGGCATGTATTTATCTGCCATAGCACAGGCAAGAAGAGTGAGTGAAACAAGGAGCAACCCAAAGCCATTAAGAATGTTCCTTGTCACATTACAAAAATTTTAAATGGAATTTGAGTAATTCAACAAGCCTACAAGTATTAAAATTTTTGCTATATAGAAATTTACAAACTGATTAATTTATTTATTACGTTGTTGATAAGACACCAATCCTATTTATTGCCTCATCAGTTTCGAAAAAAATTATTTTTTAAATAAAATTCGCAGTATTTTCCATAAAAGTGCACAAAGATCATAATAGAACAGAAAACAAGACCAACTTCTAAGTCACCCTAATCAATAAGAAAGTCACAATTTTTTTTAACATATTGGGTAGAAAAACAATAAAAAAAAAACCTGTGCCAGTGTCAATCCTTTGGTCTCATTGCACTTCACAAGCTCATCATACTGCTGCTTGATCCTCCTCTGCATGGCACTACTTGATGATGTAAACGGGTACAAACATACCAACTCCTGCTTGACCCGAGAACCCTGACCCGAATTTCCTCTTTCCACACACGGCCTCTCTTCACTACCACCACCACCACCTTCTTCAGCTAGTGAATTCATCCTCTTCTTCTTGGCCCTCTTCTTCTTTTTCTTCATCACCCTCTGATCCCCAACCGGGTCCACACCGTTCATATCCAAACCCGACCCGTTAGAATCCGGGTCACCACCTTTTTCTTCCCCAAACAAACAGTCCCATTTGGGAGAATCAGAGGGCAAGATCTCCAAAAGAAGCGAATGGGTCAAATGGGTCGGGTCATTTTCACGGGCTTCACCCGTTGTTTCATCCAAAGCACGCTCGAATTCCAACTGGTCGCTCCGAATTGGGTTCTGGGTATCCTCCTTTTCTCGGTTTTGCTCAGGTTTCTTCAACCTTTTGTACGTGGAGTAGGAGATAACCAAGAGAAAGAAGGTGAAGAAGAAGACCAAGAAGCAAAAATACAACATGGGTTTGTATATTTGCGAGTGATTCTCTATTGGAAACGGAAAATTAGGCTCAGAATTTGACACAAACGAAAGCACAGCCTCCATTGAAAGGAGAAAGAGAGAGGGTTTTTGTCTGTGATTGTGTAACTAACTAAAAAAAAATGTTGTACTTCGAGGTTCTATTTGTGTTTTTTTAGAGTGCAGTACAGTGTTTTTGAAGGTTCCACATTTGATGATACTGCAAATGATGTTTTTCCTATGTTGTTTCTCTCTTTTCTTTTGTTGTTGCTGCTTTATCTGTGGGACACAAAGACAAAACAAAAGTGAAAAGAAAGATTGAGAAGGCTACGGTGACGGTGGGCTTTGATGTGTGTGATTTTTTATTTTTTATTTTTATTTTTGTGTGTGTGTGTGTGGATAAAGTGACTGATTTACAGCCGTGTGAAATGAGCTTGGAAAGGTCAACCATACCGTGTGGTGTGGTCCTCTTGTTCAAATTCAAAAAAAAAAAAAAAACACATATGATTGGGAAGTGAAATTGGATCAAAGTTTATTAATATTAACCCTAGGCCCACTTCAACAATAAAAATTCTCACTTTTATGATACTCTTTAAAAGCATTTTATTATAGCTTCCAAGTAGTTTAATTATTAAATTTTTTTGCAGTTGAATCTAATTCATTTTTTTAAGTACGGGTTCCAGTTAACTCAACTGATAAAATTTTTGATAATTGTATACGAGATCTGAGGTTCAATTCATACTTTCACAAAAAATTAATTGATGTCTTGATTTGATGATAAAGAGTTACCATCAATAGCAAACGCCATAAGTTGAAATTCTCTATAAAAAAAATTGTATTTATAAAAAAGACAACAATTAAGGTTTTTTTTGGTATACGAGATCTGGGGTTCAATCTTTACTTACACAAAAAATTAATTGATGTATTGGTATGATGATAAAAAATTACCATCAATAGCAAACGTCATAAGTTGAAACTTTCTAAAAAAAAATTTATTTTGGTATTTACCAAAAGGACAACAATTAAGGTTTATTTAGTTTGAGTTTTCAAATACGACTCTAAAAAAGACTTTTAAATTTTTTTTTAAATTAAAAATTACTATATGTTTTTGTGTTTTTAAATTAGAAATTTGTTTATAAATATTTATTTTCAAATAATTTTTAGAAAAATAACAACTTGAAAACTTGTTTGATTATTAAAAAAAAAAAAAAAATTTTGTTGTTGTTGTTGTAATGGAGCCGTTTCACACCGGCAACCAACACCAAAGTACAAGACTACAACTAAACTTCAGTTACAACTAGCCACATGTGAAGGATCACAACCTTTTTTTCTTTTTCTTTTTTTGACTTACTCACGTGTATTGGTGAGGTCATTTTAAATTCTCTATCAAAATATGCAGTTCTACTAATATTATTTGTGTTACCTATATCAAGGGTTGTATATTTGGGATTGTTGCTTATTTTAATTTATGAAAATAATAAGAAGATTATATAATAAATTAATTTTATGGTCTTATTGATAAAAATGTTTAATTTATCTACATTCAAATGTAATGAGAATATGACACACACATTCGCACATATAATGTTTAATTTTTACATCCATTCCTATATCAATTTACTCTCTCTCTCTCTCTCTCTCTCTCTCACATGCACACACACATGCAGGTTATAAATAGTATTTTTAAATTCATCTCTCCCTAACAAGTATTACCAAAGTTCATTACTTAAGCTTTTTAAGTGGTAACTATATTCAGTTTTCAATATATGTGTAGGTCCATGTCATATACTCAATGATATTTGCAATTAATCATCAAATATACATATTTATTTCATATAAATCTTTTTGATGAATTTATTTTTATATAAATTAACTAATACCTTTGCTTTGGTGCTTATCCAATATTATTATAACCAACAGACTTTGAATTTTTATTAGAATTTAGATAGTATAAAATTGTTTTCTTCAGAATTTTTTCCCCTAGATATTTATATGCTTTTTTCTAGTATATACATATATAGCTAGCACATAGCCAAGCAATAGATTTTGGTTTCTGTATAATTTGATTTTAAAATAGGAAAAAATATTTATGATCTCAGTGTTATAACCAAAAGGCGCACTTAGCGCATTGATTAGCTGTGGAAACTTTTTCCTCGGACAAACCTTCAATAATCAAAGTTAAATAGATTAATGTATGACTGGATTAAATATTGTTGTTAAAAAGGTAGATAAGTGTGTGTGTATATATATATATATTTTGATGGGAAGGTTTTTTTTTTTTTTTTTAAGAATATAATTGTACTTAAAAAAAAAGATTGAATTTAAAAAAAAAAAAAAACTATGCTATAAAAATAAGTATATTAAGTATTAACTAACGGAAAATACTTATTTAAACGGACCATTAAAAACTAATTTTACACACCTCTCAGAATGGACTCTTTCTCTTTCTCTTTCTCAAAAAGAATGGACTCTTTCTTTTGGAGAGAGAGAGAGGTCTTTATTGCTAAATGGGTCATGCACTCAAGATTTAGAGACTGTGTCTACCGTTTTCGCTCAAAAAAAAAAAAAGAGACTGTGTCTTCATCTTATTAAAAAATATTTTTCGCTCAAGAAGGTTCTTTTTTAAAAATATTTTTCAAGGGTTGTCATAAGGTTTTAAACTAATTTTTTTAGAGTAGTAAGGTTTTAAACGTGGCCCTTTGAATGTGTCACATATTTGTATAATTATTTTAAAATTATAATAAATATAAAAACACAATTTTTGTATAATTTAGTGATTGATTATGAATAGTAAAAAAAAAAAAAAAGTGATATAATTTATGTAAAATGATTGATCATTTTAACAAATTGCACACAAAACTATGGAAAAAGTAGTTTCTATTTACTTTTTTTTTGGATGAACTAGTTTCTATTTACTAAAATAATAAATTAAGCTAAAAGTTATGTGCTATATTTTATTGTTAAAATAAATTGTTGATGTTGAAGGTGGAGTCTACTTTTTTGACGGTTTCGAAAGCATCACATCCGTCCAAATTAATGGTCAACTGGAACCGACCATCTAATGTAATGACTTTCCTAGTTAAGGTATATTAGGTCAAATTGCAGAGTGAGCAACAAGCAATGTAATTGTAGTTCCAAATCACCATTCAAAAACCTGATTAATCTACTACCTTACGTAATCTCTAGTGTCAGCTAAATTGACCATCGCTGTGATCGAATGGTCTAGTGTCTAACACCAAGTAATGGACAAAGGTTTTTTTTTTTTTTTTTTAAATGAAAAAGGGTAAATGATCTTGTTAAAGCAACAATAAACAAAATATAGAGTTTATTATGAAAATTTTTTGGCTATAAACTTAGTTGGAGCCTAAAAAAAAGTTTTTTGAAAATCTAACAATTAGATTTTATATTGTTTATGTTCTTCAAACAGACATCAAATTTCGTACTAATTAGATAATATTTAACATTCGATCTATA
The DNA here is from genome assembly GCA_029955455.1 of Quercus agrifolia. NCBI lineage: Eukaryota > Viridiplantae > Streptophyta > Magnoliopsida > Fagales > Fagaceae > Quercus > Quercus agrifolia. The sequence goes on from JARQAD010000002.1 coordinate 10,403,492, forward strand.
AATTTAATTTTTATGCATAATTTTAGAATACAATAGCTTAGTTCATCTAAAAAAATAAAAAATAAAAATAGCTTAGAAATTTAAATATTTGATTGTAACATGGCTAATGATTTTTGAAACTTTAAAAATTTAGCAAGTAAGAAGAATAAAAAAAAAATGTAATCCGATAGTGAATTTATCAAAATTCACATCTAATAAAAAGCTATTGAGCAACTAAGTTTGTTTCCAAACTTTGTTCAATTATTATTATAATATGGAAAATAGTAAAATGATAGTTAAAGAAGCAGTAAACAAAACAAGACCCAAAAAAATGAGTTAAGTGTCAAGAAGATACTCTTAATTTGGCCAAATCAAAGCAAAAAAATTTGACCAAATCAAAGGACATTTCAATGAAACAAAAGTATGGTATCTACGAATGGGGCTACTTCATGTTGCAAATGTAGAATGTTGAAGTGCTCTCTCATGTACAAATACAAGCCCAACACCCATCTATAAAGTAAACACTAGCTTGACCAACAACTATGTGCCCAAAGGCCCCAAACCTCTTGTTTGGGACAAAGCTCAGTCTTGCGTTGCAAGTTCGAGGAATTCTTTTGCTACTCTTATGGGTCTTGTGAGATTTGGGCTAATAGTATGGTATTTCATTTCCATGTGACCTTAGGATTTGATGTTGGACTTGAAGCATTAGATGAGTTTGGGCCTTGGGGCAATTGCCACTGCTTGGACTAATTTGGATGCGTTTTTATTAGATTAGCATGAATTTTTTCATTGAGATATGGGCTTATATTAAGCTGGTCTATGTTTGGGCTGAGCTAAGTGGTTTACTGAATAGTAAAATTTTAAACTGAGCTTGGGTTAAATCTACGCTTTCTAGACCTTATGGAGACCCATATTCAGAAAATCCATCAGTTCATTCTTCCTACTGCTTTGCAGTGTAGCTCCAAATAAAATTCTCTCTATAGCTGAATCCATGCAGTGCATGGTAAAAATTATATGAAGAAAATATTGCTAATTTTTATAATCTCCTGTTGTGCCATGTCAGCAAGTGTTCTAGATTTTTAAAAAAAAAAAATATAATTCCCATATATGATTTCTGTATTACATTTATTTAAGATAAGAAGACACCTACATTACCTCATTCATGTGCACCTTTTGTAATTTACTCTAGAGAAATTTGGGAATTGTTTTTAGCAAAAAAGATTGATTATTCAACGGTTGGGCCTATTGGGCAATTTTATTTCTTTCATTATTATTTTTGTTTTGTACTTGCAAAACTTGACTACTTTTGTAAGATTTGGGAGAATTGATTAGTAGGCAAACTTACAAGTATAAATTGTTAAAATTTATCATATTTGTGTGTTGAAATTTTTTTACACTAGGCATGGGTTGCGATCACTGTTGTTAATAATAATTGATTATGTATAAAAAAATTAGGATGAAAAAGGAGCTCATATTAAAAGAGGGACACAACTTGTGTCCAATGCATTAGTGCACTAGACATATTAAAATATAAACAAGTGTATAGTATTGAGTATATGTTCGTATCTTAACGTGTCCAGTGCAACTAATGCACTACACACAATCCCAACCTTATGAGAGAGAGAGAGAGAGAGAGAGAGAGATAACATGAATTGGGATTTGTAACTAAATTTTAAAGGTTTTTTTTCCTTTCCTTTTTCTGTTTAGGTAGCTTTTTAAAAAACCTAGGCTTTAGACATTGTTCAAGGGTGTATTTGATTTGGTTCAAACAAAGTACTGAATAATTTCCCTCTTTCATCTTAAATATTATGCTAACATAACCGATTGTTGAACACTATGTGGTCTATATGACTCTTACTAAGTTAGTAAAAGGTCGCCATAGAGTACTGCTTTTAAAATTTTACTATTGCATTGCTTAAGGATATTTGCAGATGAGACCACAAAAGGCTATCACATTACAAATTTTCTTTTGATATGATAAACTATATCGTAATACTTCTGTTCCATTTCGTTACTTTGAAGTTTGTATGATGACATTTCCATCTTAATAATATTAACTCTCACAACCATAACTAAAGTTTAGATTTATTATTTTGTAGTCTTTTTGGACAACGACACAACTTGTAGCCCTAGGCGGCTAGGCTTAATGAGTTTTTAATGGACTAAAAAAAAGTTGGTTTCTTCATTTATTATGAATGTATGGTCTAATGAGTCATCAATGGACTAAAAAAAGTTGGTTTCTTTATTTATTATGAATTTCACTACTATTTGCTTTTCAAAAAAAAAAATAATTAAAAAAAATCCAAATTTCAATACAAATTTCCTTTTAACACACGAAATGTTGAGTTGCATAAATACAACCTACTTTGGATATCTCTTTCATTGTGATCACTGATCAAAGCATATAAAAGACCAATATATTATTTATATAAATTTTCAGGTGAAATATTGGTGGAAATTAAAAGTTAAAAAAATAAAAAATAAAAAATAAAGAAGTCTATTTTAAGTAGGCTCATAAATATTCTCATTTGTTAGGTTTTATTAATTTTTTTCCCCCATTTTACATTCCATGTTAGAAGAAGGTAGGAGTAAGTTTTAAAGAGTTAGTACCTCGTGTTTCAGTTATTGTTATCAATTCTTATTGTAAATTCAGTGCATGCAGAAACAAGAAAGCGCACCACAAATAAATGCTGGAGATTAAATGCAAGGTTTTTTTTTTTTTTGGAGGAATGCAAAACAAATAAAAAAGCTTGATAATTTTATTAGATTTGAAACCTTTCTTACAAGAAAATGAAACATAACATTACAGGAACCAGAGGCTTCCAAATTCTAAAACTAAAAAAAAAAAATTGCACATGGACTCAATTAGTATCATCTCGATGTGCTCTTGACCAATCCTTTCACTTCTACCTTCATGTAACATGCTGGCCACCAATCAAAACAATGGCTAGTGTATAAATATAACTTATCAACTATCATTTTCACAATCCGTATATGCTTTTAGCCAGTCAGTGTGTTGTATATTTATGCAACTTCACCCTGGAAAAGCCAAAATGAATGGTCATGATGCTCTGGACGTGTAGATAATTTTCCCAAAAATATATCAGCTGAAATTTCTGTATTGGGGTCTTCAGAAAATCAATGTAGGACCTTTATTCACTTCAGCTACAAACAGCCTCCACTGAGAGTTTCTTCATGACATTTGGACACGGATCTCCTCCAAAATTTTCAGGCTCTACGGTGACTGAGCAGGAGTTCTGCCCAACACAATTCTGCAAGAAGAACTAGTTGTTTAAGGAATCAAGTACGAAAGCATAAAAAAGTGAGCACATAGGCCAAAAAGTTTAGTTGGCCTGCAGGTTCAACACTTTAGATTATTTAAAAGATGAAAGTTTTCAAAAGTTATGCCTTATATAACTCAGCTATGTTGGAGCACCATCCAAGCATGCATTAAAATTAGAAGTGGGCATCTATTTATAGTACGTATGGCATTATTGACTTGGTATATATTTCTCTGGAAGAGGGCATGAGGCTATCATTTAGCATCTTGACTTGGTATAGCAATGGATCATGAAGAAGTAAGGGAAAAAAAAGATGGCATAAGTAAAGGAAGATTGTAGTATACCCTTTGAAAAGCATCATATGATTTGTGGGCATGACAGTTTCCCTCACGGAAGCTTCCACAAGCACCTTCTGGTGTTCCAAAGCTAGCAAACTTTATTGAAGAAATTTTCTGGCCAGGGCCACACCATAAATGAGCTTTAGGTCTAATTGGTTTACTAACTTTACCAATGGCTTGCATGTGCCAACTCATGAGGTTTGGCTGCCACTCAAAGATATCAGCACATACACTATCAATTTCCCTTCTAACTAAAAATATCCCATTTGGGTCTCCTGCCAATTCTTCAAAAACAACCAGCAAATTCCCCGCTGGTTTTAGCCACGAACGAGGAACGTGATACCTGAAATTTATTAGCATTTGTAAGTTCCCAATAGTTCATAATCAACACAACAAAGCTCTAAAGCGATATAACTTTTCTCTTACCATCTTTGGGAAGCCTCACCACAATTACTTAAGCATTTCTTCTCATCAAATGTTCCAGCATAATTACATTCACCACAAGTACCAGATGCTTTATAAGCTGGCCAATATCGGCCAACACTCTGTCCATTTATCCATACTTGACCTTTACCCATGCTGCCCATATCCAAGGCCAATGGGGTGTTTCCAGCTGGAGCATTGAACGTAGTCTGAAACATGACACAAGGATGTCAGTTCTGGCCTTAGCAGCAAAGTGCCACTTAAATGGGTTTGCTTGCATATTCCTTATTATATGAAAACATGTCTGATATAAATTTTTATCTAAATTTTATTTTTTCATCCAAGAAAAGTTGTAATTCAGCTAAAACTCCAAACATAACTTATGTTTCTTTTTAAGAACTAAAAACAAGATATAAGAAAGTGTCAGACCAAGAATACCACAATTATGTCACTAACTATATATCTTGATGGAACCCCTAAGCAAGACCTTACAAAGTTCACTAATAATAAGAAGCTTTACTTAAGGTTTGAGAAACTCACTTTGTACCATGTCAGTGCCTGCCTTTGGGCCACTAAATATCCCTCAATCCACTCAACAGAGGAACTTCCACTAAGTGAATGAAGGCTCAAGTCTTCTCCTTTAAGACCAATCTGATGGGAAACAAGAAATTAAGTGATTCTGTGGCATCTCAGGGAAAGAATACAGAATTTATGATTGAAGACAAACCTTGTAAGACCACTTCTGCCATGACAAGTCTCTTCTCCCCTCGTTAAGACCACTCAATGAAATTGGACCAAGAACACCAGCATTCCATGTCTCAAAATGTGGACCAACGTTCTGAACATATCACAGACAGCAGGAAAGACAATAAGGTTAAATTGAAAATGGCCATGCACATTGTTCACAAAAAATCAGGTGTGGGTGTGTGTGTGTGAGAGAGAGAGAGAGAGGACAAACCGGGAGACCAACAGCAACACTTAGAAGTGAGATTTTATTAATACCAGCTCTCAAATTCACACCTTCACTAAATGTTAGTTTTGGGTTTTCTAGACTTCCGTAGGCAGTTCCTGATAAAAATCAAGAAAGTAGCGTGTTAAAGAGGGCAGAACACAAAGTGACTAAGCACTATTAGTTAAAGTAACCTTGTTTATTCAGGTTGTGTTTGAGAGCATACAAAATGATAAGACTATAAACAAGCACTATCAATGAAAGTGACTAAACAAAATTCCTTTCATCATTGCCGTGGCTATTGGAAGTTACCATCCATAGAAGTTGGTTAAGAAAATTCCTGAAACAGGCAATATGCTGCCTACCTGATAGTCGACCATTGATGAAAACATGCAAAGCATGGCCAGCAGATAAGACTGTAAGATAAGGATAATATTTGCTCTTCAGAAATTCTTCATTGGCGTCAATCTTAACACTGGGAAGGGAAAATATTACATTTAAAAAATTGGAAATCCAAAAGGGCATATGAAATTTATAAGAAAATATTTCGTTAATAAACACAACCCCCCACACCCCCCTAAAAAAAAAAAAAAAAAAAGTACTACGTATGGGTTTATGTTACTCACTCTGTCGAGTACCACAAATAGTCAGAGGCATCTCTTGTTGTATTTATCTGCTCCAACAACCCAACCATTGTGAAAGAACTATCATCAGAGGAGGTTGTCTCATCATTGTATGACTGCCAAGAGAATCCTCCATGAACAGGAACCCGAGTCATCTTCATTAGTGAACTTTGGGCACCAACCTGACAGAAATTTTGGTATAAATTATCGAAGTTTGTTTACCAGGAAGCTTCTGACAGGAAAATCCTCTTTTTTCTTTTTTGAGGATGATCAATATATAAGTTAAAAAACACAAAGCAGTGAGATACTAAACATAAGTATCATGTGGGAATATGAACGTATCTTACAATACCCTCTAATAAAGATTCAAAGAAATCAAAACTTATTTGGTAGAGCTAACATTTGCATTCTTTGTAGTAAATCACAAATATTTTTTCAAGGTAGTGTGTATATGCTTGGACCAGAGTAAGTCTCGAGTACTGACAACCATGACCAATGAAATTCAACAGAGAGTATCAAAAGCCTTTTTTCTCACCCTGGCAGTATTGTATACAGTGTTCTTGCAATCTGGAAGAATACTGATAGACCAAGGAGGCAGGTTGTAATGCATATTCCCAAAAGCCACTTTTGCAAAAGTTCTTGGATTATAATTGGCAAGGAATGCAGCGCAAGCTCCAGATTTTGATTTGAATACATGAGCCTGTACCAGAAAAAATGAAATTTTGGGAGTGAGTTTTAGTTGAGGCAATCTGAAGTATGACCGAATGAGTACTGATTCATAGCAAACAGAAATCCATTTAACCTCTTGATAATTTCCAAGTGATGTCACAGTGGGATCTCCAGATACTAAAGCTGGTTCACTCAGCTTTATTGCTCTATGCAAATCTTTCAAATGACCCCATTTAGGTTGTCTCAAAAGTCCTACATAGAGAAAGAAATAGCAATTCTTAAAATTCATACAGTGCAATCCAGTCCTAATTTTAGGGGAGAAAATAAATTCTGGAGAAAGTAGAGCTAATAACTTTTTTGTTTGTCTGTGTCAGTGTGTGTTCCTCAGGTGGAAAAACTGTTAAATAGTCAAAGAACTTTTACTTCATCAATAAAACTATACAAATACCCTAAAATTATAATGATGATAGATTTGATTGATTGACAAGGGAAGGAACCGCCAGATGATGGGTTACATCCATCCAAAATCTTTTCATTCGTATCATAGTAATTTCTTAAGCTATCACAATCTGCGTACAATGAAAATGACTATAATGCCAAAGGTCTAAATGATACTATAACTAGTTAGGTTGCAGTCATCTTAGTCAATCTTTAGCTTGTTAGATATATGTGCGTTACCCATTAAATGATGGTCAGTTGTTTTCTTACCAGATATATTGTATAACTAATCAAATTATCAGATTTTACATAGTCATTAGAATTATCATGATATTTCCATCACAAATACACCCCATGCATAATAAAGACAATATAGTCGCTATTACACCAGAGTCAAAAATAAATGGGGGGATTTTTTACTTTTATTTAAAAAAAAAATAAGAATTGCCGCTTGCTTTATGGTGAAGTGACAGCAGCAACCACTCCACCATGATGTGGCACAGGGCGCCAAGTGACATTTGAAAACTAATGTAAGTGTAGCAAAACTGGATAATGAAAAAATATTCTATTAAAACGAATACAAACAATTGGAAAACATATAAGTAGTTATGGTTCTATATTACTAAAACTACACAAATGAAATGTTTGATAACATAACTCCTTTGTGCATACCATATTCATCGATAGGAGCATCATAATCGTAACTAGTAGCAATGAAAGGACCACCAGCAGTTCGGCCAAAATTGGTTCCCCCATGATACTGAAAACATGAAAACGAACAAATAAAGCTCAGTTCAATCAATTATTCAGGATATATGATTCACTCCACACAGACAATGAAGTTACCATATAATAATTAATGAATGATCCCCCTTTCTGTATAAAACTTGCAACTGAAAAGGCCAAGTCTTCAGCTGGTCGATAAGGAACTGGACCTCCAAACTCAGTAAACCTGTACATGTTACAGAGAAGAAAGGATAATCAGAAAATAACTTAAAAGCAATCTACTCACTTAGTTCTAGGTTAGTGGTTGAATCATAATAAATTTATATATTCAACAAAGAATGACACAATCTGGTGGTCAGTTCAAGCTAAAAGCACACAAATTTACCAGCCAGTCCAGGCTTCTGTCCACATCTTGGGTTTATAAGCTTTGTTGGGAGAGAAGTAGTCGCAGTAGAAACCATTGCAAGTGTTAATCTGTTTGGATACATCTTTGAAATTAGAAAGAGAAGAAGAAAAAAAGAAAAAGAAAGGAAAGAATGGATAAACCACTAGAGCACAAAGCAAAAATAAAACTATAATTCCAACAGCCAAGAAGTCAACCAAAGATACATGACTCACACCAATTTTTTATTTTTATTGGAAAGCACCCAACGTAATATACACGACTCACAACAATTAACTTAGGATTACAAGCTTAGAAAACCTACAGGTATTATTTACCTGTGTCACTATAGAAGTTAGAAGGTGTATGTATGTGTAAATAATTAATTAGAAAACAGAGTCATAAATCTCTGTTACAAATCTCAATTGCTAAAGTGAATTAAATAATTGCAACAGTCACAGACAGGACAGAGATAGAGTAATGTTTAGCCATGTGCAATGAGGAATAATTATTCATTTCCTCGAGATTAACATGGGGACATCACACTATTGAGTGGCAACCCCACTAAAAAGACTGTGGGAACATAGCATCAGCATGTGATCATCAAGGGTTGGTTTGAGTTAATTGAACATGCTAAGTAAAGGTAAAAAGGTAATGACAAAAGGAAAGAAAGTTAGGCTGCACTTACAACAGGATCAGGGGCATCATCTTGCTTGCACATTACCCATGGGACACCGGTGCCGAGCCCCACAGCCATTTTGGCAGCCCATTTGGTGTAAGCTTGACCGGGTGCACCGATTTCATACTCCATGGGTCCATATTCATTTTCAATCTGTCACAAACATTGGCAGAGAAAGATACTTCTCTTAGTTTACTACCTCTTATTATTAAATGAATACAATTTTAAGTTCTATTGGTAAAAATTATAGAAGTTCATTGGATTGAGTGAAAAAGTATAATACAGTGCTGTGCCAACCTGGGATAGAATTATTGGACCACCTTGAGACTCAAACAACCTTTCAGCCTTCATCATATTGACAATCTTCGTTGTGAATTTTTGCATTTGATACTTCATTACAACAAATTGAAAATCAAAATCCAGTTGAAAAATAAATCAGATCAATGCCATATGAAAGAAACTGAGATACATGAGGGTATTTCAGATGTAAGAATCAGAAGTTTCTAACCTTAAAAGGCTCATTATCTGTTCTGAAATTGATCCCCGGAATGTACTTGAGCCAAATAGGGAATCCCCTGAAAATAAAATATATTCTCACACTCAGATTTTCAAAACTTACAGTAAATTTATGTACATATTTCTATTTTTAGAATTCAGATAAATTTAGTATTACCCAAAGTTCCACTCAGCACAAACATAAGGACCAATCCTGAGATGAACATAAAGGCCAGCTTGCTTCACCAGCTTGATAAATTTGACCAGATCATAGTTCCCCCCAAAGTAATACTATAACAAATAAGAAGTATCAGTGCACATAATTCAAATACTCTATTCCATAAATATAAACATTGATTCACAGAAAAGAAAAACAGCTGCCATTATCCATTACCTTGCCAGGTTGAGGCTCATGCCCATTCCAGAAAACATAAGTCTGAATCACATCCAAACCTCCTTCCTTAGCCTTCTGAATAAGATCTGGCCACATCTGCAACAACACCAAAAAGACTCAAACTTTGAAAACAAAAATAAACAACAAAAATAAAGCCTTTTTTTTTTTCAAAATATTGAAAAAGCTATAAAGGGGGGAATTTTAGAGGCACCCAGTTAAAGAAAAACAACAAAAGACCAGAGAAACTGAGAAAAACCAGAAAATAGAAGAGACCCAGAAAGCACATTTGGAGCAAAATACCTCAGGGGTGCTTCTTGGGTAGTGAATGGATCCAGAAATGAGAATCCTTCTCTGCCCATTAATGGTGATAGCTTTAGAATCATAGGACACAGAAGCTTTAGCAATACCAACACATAAACCCAACAAAACCACCACTACCACATTCCACATTACAAGCTTCAACCCCATCATGGTGACCATGAAGCAAGCAAGTAATCCTCTTTTGTATAAGCAGCTTCAACTTAACAAAGCAATGGCCTTTTTGTTATTCTTTCTCTTCTTTCTCTTATATAAACACTTTATTCTAAGCTTCTTTTGGAGAGAGAAAGTAAAGGAAAACCAACACAGCTGGTTTTTGCCTTTCCTTTTCCTTTTCTTTTGTGAGTGAAAGAAAAATAATTAGTGTGAGAGAGAATTTCACACCCACTACAACACAACACTGCAATAATAATAACAAGTTTGTTTGTCGCGTGAAATGGCTTTGCAACTCTTGCTTCCAATGAATGTGCTGTATAGCTCTGCTTAAATAAACACACTACTGACTGAGTAATGGGGGTGTTGTCTGAAAGTGAAAGGTGAAAGTGGGTGCCACTTTGAAGGTGCTTTGGGACCCACAATTTTGGCTTTTTTCTCATATAATCTTTTATTTTATTTTATTTTATTTATATTTTTGGATTTACAATTTATATAATTTATTTTCCTATGTTTTTTTTTTTTTGTTTTGAAATCCTTTAATTTTTGTTTTTTGTTTTTTATTGTTAAAAAGTTGTGTAGCACTAGCGATAAAAAAAAAGTACTTGAGGTAAAGGTCTGTTTGGCTGTTTGATAAAAACACACAGATTCTGAACTCAATCCCGAAATGGTCGCTATTCCTACTTTATTGGCTGAAGAAAATTTTTATGTTTTTCAGAAAACTGAAATCCCCACGCGCTAGTAAGCGCGTGAGAATATTAGTAAATAAAAAAAAAAAAATTGTGTACGATGGAAAGTACTTTTAAAGGTTAGTCTTTTAGGCTTTTTGGACTTTGCCATGCGATTATAATTGTAATCAAAATCGAGGTCTTTGGATTTTGTTGGATACAGATTTCAGCGTTTGAATTCTAGGTGCGGGTTTAGGCGCGTAACTAAAAGTATTTCTAGGTAAATAAATTGTAGGAATAGGTTTTTTTTTTTTTTTTTTCCTCGTTATATCACGAGTACCTCAAAAAGAAATAATACATTCGTGTCACGGGTGAGTCTGTAATCTGTAGGACTCAGAAACTACTACAATTTGTCAAGGTATGCATACAATCTCTCGGGAATTAATAATGACTATAAAATTTTAGTCATTATTTTTTATATAAATTATAGAGCTGATGGAGTTGCTCACTACTTCACTAGGATGTTGAGGCTAGTCACTTTCCAGTTAGCAAGATAAATCTTCACTATTTCTCAACAAGAAAAAAAAGAAGAAGATAAATCTTCATTGGGTTGTTATTCAGGTTAAGCTTGACTTTAGGATGGTAAATGAACCATATGTTCATAAATAGCTCTGTCTTAACTCGATAAAAACAGATTGTTCATGTTTGTTTGTTTTTAAATGAGTCAAGTTTGAACCTTAATTTTATGTTTGTTTAACAAACAAGTTGAGCTTAAACCCAAAAAAAAAAAAAAAGAGTTCATGAATAGGCTCATGAATAATAGGGCTTTATAAAAAAACAAATCTAGCTTAAATTAGGGTTAAAACCATATGTCTAAACAAAATGGGCTTGATAATGTGCTTAATATGGGGTTGGTATTGTATTTGTATTGGATTTCGAGCTCTAAAACTTGGTATTGAGCTCGACTTTGGCTTGACTAATAAATCAAGCTGAGCTTGAACTTGTTAGATAGTCCAAAAGTTTAAGCTTTCAAACATAGTTTTTCAGTTTTGTTCAAGATTAAGCTGAACTTGAATATTTTATATTTGTTGTTGAGGCGAGCCTAATCATTCAATAATCAACTAGATTTGGCTCGTTTATAGCCTGAGTTGGCTTGCTCACTCTTATTTAGATTTTTTACTACTTCAAAAACTGGAAAACTATATAATATTGTTTATAATCGTATTAGCTAACTCTTGAACTCTCTTGTCTCTTGTATTTTTTTTATAGGTATAAACTACTCCCTTTTTTTGAATTAGTTAGTAATATTATTGCACAAATAACCCATCCCTCTCCCTAGGGCTCAAAACTGAAGTAATTTTGTTCTCCCATGCACTTCAGATATGGGGAGGTATCATTTGGCTCAACTCACTTGCTAGTAAAACTAAACCACTCTAACGTATGGTTTGTGACGACATATAGGTACACCCTTCGTTAATATCAGTTGTACCCAATAGGCATTGATCTTGGCAAAAATCTAATGTAACAACCCTTAGATGTGACTTAACTTAACTAAAGCTTTTGTAGTCTAGTGATACCTTATCTCTTGTTTAACACTTTGTATGGGAAGAGGGTTGAAAAAGAACAAAATAAAAAGAGTAATTTTAGAATATTTCTACCATTTTATTGTTTAGGAGTTTAAATAGTAAAAAATGAAATTGATGGAAGGAAACATTCATTTCTCAATATTTCCTCAAAATTTCAAATTCTTAGTCCACCCAAAATTGAGAGTTGTTGAAGGGAATAAGATAAAATTTAATGAAATTGTCACTAAAACTCCTAAAATACCCATATACTTCAACATTTTATTTTTAAAAAATAGGGGTTATAATAATATTGTCGTTATAATTGATTTCATTATATTTATTCTAATATTAGTCCAAAATAAGGTTACTTACATTTTCGTTCCTTTTCATTATATTATTTTAAAAAATTATGTTAATAAGTGTCCTTAGAATAATTGTTAAAAAATTATATTAGAAAATTTTGACATAAATTTTATAAAAAATTGTCAACAAAATTAATTATTTTTTTATATTTTTTTTATTTTAAGAATGAATAATTTCCTCTATAAATATTTTTCTATCAAAACAGACCGATTATATATAGCTTTGACAGATTCTAAAAAAAATATATATATATATATAGCTTTGACTAATGACAACTTATTAGCTATTTAATGCTTAACTGCAACAATTTTGTCTTTTACATAGTTTCAAGTACAAATTTTCGATCCACCTTCAATGACGCAAGCAAACAACAATGTCAGGTTATTTAATGAGGGGTAGTATTCAAAACAAGTGAGAGACGGTGAACGCAATAAAGGGAATTTATGGGTGATTATTTGCAGATTAAAACCCTTTAGAGCATTCGGGATATGCCAAATGTAAGGTCTAATTTACCATTAAGCTCAAAAGCAGCTCACAGTCGAATTTGTATTCATCAATTATGGCATTATGCAATATTCTACCGTGTAATTCTAAAGATAGAATTGCGCTTAGCTCAATTCTTAAAAAATATATATATATATTTTATTGTGTAATTTTATTAATTCTTCTCTCTCATCATTGGGTTTTGGGTTTTTGTTTTTATCTAGGTTTTGAGATATATTATTTTATTGTATAGAAATATTATTTTAATATGTTGTATTATAAAATAAAAGTTAAAATATTGAGAGTATTGTAAAAATAACTGATAAAATAACTTTTTGATATGATAAAATAGGATGAAATAAAATTTTGGGATGTGAATGCTCTTGGAGTTTAAGGTAACTTCATCATAGAGTTACTAAAAAGGAGTTCTAGTGCTACAACTCACCATATAGATGTATATTTCCACATGAACTCACCATTATTTCTCCACCAACCACAATTCGCCAACATAGACGAGTTGTGGCACCACTTATTCTTAATAAAATCATATTCATCCATTTTGAAATTAGTGAATGGTTTTTACCAAGTTATTTATAGTTTGCAAAAATAGCGATAATCAATATTTGTTTTAATTATTAATGATATAACAAAATTCAATCAACTCACTCTAAGGTAGATAAATTTTTTTTGATAGGATCCAAGGTAGATAAATTGGATCTTAGGAACTCTAACATAGTTACCCTAAAAATTATAGAGATCCTATCATGATTGTCCGCATACGGTGATTGGTATTCTTTTATCATGTAAATCCCTCTCCCCTAATTATGTATTTCAATATTTCATTACTTTGCTAATTAAGTTAAGTCTCTGTGAATGTTTCGTACGTTTATGGTATAGTAACCTCTTGTTCTTTTGTCAAAGACAATGTTTTGCTTTAAATTACATTCTTAGGTCATGTCAAATTATCTTAAATTACTAGGTCAATACCGTTAATCACCGTTACTCTCTCTTCCCTTTCAAGAATCAAAAGGAATAAATATAAGCACATAACAAATAGAACATCTCATAAGATCTAACATTGAAGAAAAATCAATGTAATCCACTGGAATTTTTAAATCTTTATTTAAAGAAATAGATAGGAAAATAAACAATCAGCATTCATAAATTTATCCCAATTGGTTTTTGATGAACCGGATATTAGGATTTGAAAGAATCTTTTTTTTTATGTCTTAGGTTAAAATGATTAATGAACTATCGACTGAAGTAATTAAATATGATAATTGTTTATCTATTTTACCTTATAAAGATTACCAAAAGTCACGATGGTATTGTGCTTCAAAGGTATTTCTCCACCTTATAAAGTCACTCCCCTCCTCTCTCCCCCTCCCCCTCCCCCTCCCCCTCCCTTTCCCTTTAAAGGTATTTCTCCACCTTATAAAGTCATCCCCCCCCCCTCCCCACCCCCCTTTTCCCCCTCCTCCTCCCCCTCCCCCTCCCTTTAAAGGTATTTCTCTACCATATAAAGTCATCCCCCGCCCCTCCCCCTCCCTTTGAAGGTATTTCTCCACCTTATAAAGTCATCCCTCCCCCTCCCCCTCCCTTGAAAGGTATTTCTCCACCTTAGAAAGTCATGCCCCACCCCTCCCCCTCCCTTTAAAGGTATTTCTCCACCTTATATAAAAGTCATCCCCCACCCCCCCCCTCCTCCTCAAAGAAAGGGAGGCAGATCAAAACCATGACAAAGGGAGAGGGATGGGATTGAGTACTATCGTCCTTCTATAGATTTTGGAGTTTAACTTAGGGCAAAGTTTCGTTCCAAACTAATTTAGAGATAAATTCTCCAAACTCTCCTTATATATTTTATTGGATGTAAATTTTGACAAATTCATCGTTATAGTACATTTTCTTATTATATCTTCCATAATTTCAAATTTTCAAAAATATCAGAGAATAATAACTATGTCATCAATTAAATCAAATGTTTAAATTTCATTTTTTTTTAGTCTTAAATTATGCATAAAAATATGTTTATGGATCAAATAGTAATTAAAATCCATTTTGAACAAAATTTGACATGCATTTTAAAAATATAAAAAACATGCAATTCAACAGTTAAAATCTTTAAATATATAGTCATGTTCAAATTTTTTTTTTTTTTTTTTTTTTGTCATTTAACTTATCTTGGGTATGCTACTTAAAAAAAAAAATTTAGTTAAAAAAATTTTGTCAATTTTTTGTACCTTAAGTTATTTAATTAAATTCAAACATGTGGTTTAATTGACTGGTAAATCAATTTGTTGAATTTAATTATCATTAATAAAAGATAACATTATTTATGTTGTATTGATCAATGTAATCATATTGTTACATTTAATCGGAAAACTTAAAGAATTGTACATTTGTGCAAATCATGTTCTTTATATATATATATATATATATAGTGACAATAACAGGGAAGGAGATATTTTAAACCTTGATTATCTTAAAAGAAAGTAGAATATGCCATTGAATTGTAAAACTTTTGACATAGTCTAATGGCGCCTCCGAGTTAATTTCCCTCAAAGGGATAAGCTCAAGTTTAACTTGCATATTTCAATGAGGGTGAAATTGACTTCTCATAACGGATTTTTTTTTTTTTAAAGTGAAAAAGAAAAGTTAAAGGGTCTCAACAGTGAAAGAGATGAGTAGTGAAATTATTTTGTTTTGTACTCTAACTGGAATATCCTGGTTGATAATTACTATAAAGTCTAACTAATGTCTTTTGTTACCTTGAAGGCTTGAACAATTAGTACTGGGTAGAGAGATTCGAATTTGTTTGTCAATTAATTAATATCCAAATAAAATATTCATGTGCCGTAGTTGGACTTAATCAAAAAACTAATTAAAAATAAAAATGTGTGACATATTCGGGTAGTTTGATACTCCCTTCGTTTTACTTTTTTTGTCCTCTATTTCATTTTGAGATATTTCAAAATATTGTCTTGTTTTAAAAATAAAAGTCATTAATTTACTAATGTTCCTATTATACCCCTATTAATTTACTAATTCAATTTTTTGATAGATTTTTTTAAGAGTAGTTTTGGAAACTTATATATTTTTAAAAGGTAGACAAAATAATAAATGATGTTCCTTTAAAAAATTTGACTTTTCAAATAAGACAAAGAAAGTGGATGGAGGGAGTACATTATTTTAAACACATGTTTTCAGTTTTTAAATAATATTACACGTATTTCTACATACTCTTTTCACTCACACGTATTTTTAAAAAAACTAAAAACTGTTATTTAAACAAGTGTCCCAAACAACCCCTAATCTTTGAACTTCGAAGCCTGATAAATGGTAATAACCAATAACTTAGTAATATAAAGTCGTAACACAGCAAGAAAATTTTAGGTTCAATGTCACACAGAATTACTATTATCTAAACTACTTGCCGTTTTTTAGTTATCCCAATTTAATTAAAGATTTTTATGGAAACAAGTGGTGGGAATGTGTCAAATCGGTGAAATGTCGTGAAAAGACGAAGCAATAATCAGGCAACATTGCTTTCAATTGAACAAGAATATTGCGACTTACTGGGGCATTGCAATTTGATAATCAAAACAAGTATTAACTACACGTTTTCTCGGTAGTTACACATTACACATCTTCCGAAGGAAAGAACAAAATATCTCATTTTTTTTTTCCAAGATACTGTATCTAGTAGTGAGAGTAACTTATAAAAAAAAGAATGTCATTATTGTGGGAAAAAAATTTGCCTTAAATGATTTTAGTTGCTACACTAAGTTACTTTAAACAATTAAATGAGTATTAATTAGTTGTTAACTTGTTATATTTTATGAGAAAATGATCCTATAAATAATAGTACTACTTTTTCTTCTCACATAAATAGCGAATTTTAGTACTCCATAAATAATTTATAAAACACATGCGTGAGAGGAAAAAACATTATTTTCCAAGTATTGAATAATTAGGCATATTCTTCATATTATTTACGATAACTTTAATTTTTATGCACTAAATCTAGTTTATTCTTTTTCTTTCTTTGTTTGATTCCAAAACTGAAAGTAAATATTCTTGTAGGCAATGTGACACGTTATTGGCTTATAGTTCATATAAAAGGCTACATATATAACCAACCATTCAAATGATCATGGCCCTTGGATCTCTACGTCTCTCTCTCTCACTCTCAAATACGCATATAATAAGGCATGTTTTATATTGTCATAGAGCAATTAGAAAAATGGAGGAACCTTTCACTTTCGGAAACCAAAAGGGAATGGAGATGGCTTACTTGCCGGGAGGAGAAAGAGAAAGAGAAAGAGAAAGAAAAGCCAAGCAAAACAAAAGAATGCTTATTAAATAGTATCTCTTTACTCTTTAGTATTGCTGTTACACATGCAACAAGCCCCATTATGAAAGCAAAGCAAATAAAATAGCTTGCATGCACTCCTCCCCCACTTAACCCATGCATGATTACCAACACCTAACTTATCCCTATATTTCATAGATTTTCTACCATTATCATTTTTATAAGTAAATAAAAGATTTGAGATTCAATCATTGCCTATACCAAAAATTGATCGATGTTTTGGTCTGATGATAAATGACAAAAGTTACAGAAGCAGACGTTATAAATTGAAACTTTATAAAAAAAATCATTTTTCTTTTTTATTTTATTAAAAATTGACACAAGAGTAATTTACTAATCGAAAGGGCAATAATATCTTCAAAAATTATATTTTATGCTCAATACAATGAAGGGTATCTTTTTTTTTTTTTTTTTTTTTTTTGGGATGAAAAATGAAGGGTATCTTTGACTTCTCACTTCCATAAATTGGATGCACGTGGTGCACCGTCTGTTGAAATTAAAAAAAAATGCCCATATATTTTGGTCATGTTTTATATTATACATTGAAAATTTGATTTTGTCATTGAAAATTTGATTTTGTCTCTAGGTGTCATGCAAAGTAGGACTCATTAGTCAAACATGTTAGCTGTTGAGGAGAATCAAGCATGGACGAAAGAGTAGGAAACTGTATAGAAGAACGCGTTTTGATCAATCATTATGAATAAAATATATGGTAGGTTAATTATTATTATTATTTAGAATAGAAATAAAATATATAGGCAAATTTGAAAGCTTGTTTACATGCAATTATTAATATCCAAACAGTTTAAGAATTTCCACAATAGTTCAACATATGGGGACACTCAGATACTGTAGAGATTTTATTTATTTTTTAATTTATGTGTTGAACTTTTTAATTTTTTTAATTTTTTTTGAGATAATGTTTTTTTAGAAAATGAGTCATTTTCCTAAATTTTTTTTTTTTTTTATAAAATTATCTCATCTTCCAATGTTTAGTAGCAACATAAAATGAATTGAAAAATAATCTCATAACTTCCCCTATTTAGCTTGCTATGAGATATAATTTTATAAAAAATATATTTAGTAAAAAATAAATTCTAAAAATAGGCCATTCTTTTTGTTAACTAAAAATAATTTTTCATTAACTCAATTTTTCTGATACCTAAAATACAAAAACTATCTTTTCACAATATTTTCATCAAAACAAACGGAGTGTAACTAATTAGTAATGATTTTTCGGTTTATTTCCTTTCCTTTCCCTTTTCTTTTGCCAGATGAGTGAACATTTTTGGAGTGTACGAAAAGTGAGAAAAAAAGAAGAAGCTAAAATTGGCCAATGAAACAAGGAAATCGTATTTTGAAGCTTTAGAAAAGTGAAAAAAGTGTATATTAATGTAGTCATTAAAGTCGGAAAGTTAATACATATCTTACAAGGGAGAGCGCTACCTACAAATTGTAATGTCATCATTGCCTTTAATGTCCCTAACCGTGACATTACCAACTGCGGCATTATTAGTTATGGACTTTTCAAGTAGGGGTTGGCATCACAGTCGCTAAAAAATCTAGAAACCTCAAACCTAATGGGATGTGACTGAAATTTGCTACACGAAGCACTCTTTGCCCTTTAATTTGTTTTACCTTTGGTTAGATTTTCTTTACTATATTTTGAAGATAGATTTGTTGTGAAAATGAAAGTCTTAATTATACAAAAAATTTCACATCATTTGTAAGATGGTATATTGGGATTGATATCTTAAGGGTTTTGTTAATATTGTCATTAACACTTTTTTAATATTTTTAATAAAGATATTTAGAATTTGAAACTCATTTCCCAATTATTAAATCATTCAAATAATAATAATAATAATAATAAGTCGTTGAAAAGGCTGCCACTATTTTTTTTTTCTAGTTTTTGTTTCAAACTACTCTAGTTACAAAATTTATTGTCTTGGTGAATTGAATCTATCTAGAAATGTGTCTGGTTGCATCTTCATAAAGACGAGGAGCAATATCCACCTACAAAAATGTTAATGACAATAATTTATTACTTCTTCCGTCTTACTTTGTTTGTCATGTTTGAAAAATCAAATTTTTTAAGGAGACATTATTTATTGTTTTGTCTACTTTTTAAAAATGTATAAGTTTCCAAAACTACTATTAAATAAATACTTACTAGTTTTCTTTTCAAATAGTTTTGAAAATAAAATAGGGGTATAATAAGAACATTAGTAATTTAATGACTTTTATTTTTAGAAATAAGACAATATCTTGGAACATTTCAAAATGGAATAGAGGACAAATAAAGTGGGACAGAAGTAGTACCATTTTTTTCTTAAGTTCATTTAATTTTACTTACTTTTTAGTTTTGGTAAATATCAATAGATATTTTAAGGGTTTTAGTTTATAAAAATATTTTTAGAAAATTTTTATAGGAAAAGAAAAAATCGACTGATTTTTGTGACAATTTTTTTATATTTTTCATAAAGTGTTATTAAAATTTTCTTAAAATGATTTATTAACAAATATTCGAATAGTATAATTAATTCTTTATTTTTTATATAATTAGTAACACATCACTGATTAGCAGTAGAATTTTGAGGCTTTGAGGAATGTGCATCAAAATGACCTAACAAAGAGAGAAATACTAGGGAAATATAAATTTTCTTGTTGAGATGACAAACATTAGTTTTTACATAAATTTATTATAGACATCATTTTTACTTTACATCAATTATAAATTGTATATTCGAAAATAAAAAAAATTAAAAAATATTGTCTTTTTTTCTAAATAAAGTGAAAAAAATTACCAAATGAAAGTACCAATGTGTTGTGTTGTCAACCAATATTTGTTGTTGGCATTGGTTTCGGAAATTTTTTTGGCTTCCAGCCAATTATGCTCTGCTCTGGACTCTGGCCTGGGTCCCGACTCCTTACACCGGTCTGTGTGAAGCAAAATTGACACAAATACAACAAAGGTTTCAGTTCTTGAAATTCGAAACCATTGTTAGCTTCAGTACCACTCGTCTCTTTACTACCCTTTTTTTATCCAAAGAATCCACTAGTCAAATACTCAAAATTAATTTAATTAGAATTGGACTCTAACTTCTTCTTCTTCTCTCTCTCTCTCTTAAAATTTTTTTTACTCAATAAATTGGAATCTAACATGTACCTTAATCCTCACTATTGTAATTAGGGATTCAAAATACCTTCAAATCCGCGGGAATTATCTTGAGATGATTGTCTTTGCCTCAAAAAGGGGATAAGGTACTTATAATCCCACCCTGTCTTGTTTCGTTGTCATCGTTAATTTTAATTCAATCTTATTAACATGCATATAATTTTTAATTATTTAATATTTTGAGAATACAATAAATGCGGGTTTTAAAATAAAAAATTTGACCATCTTTTTTGTGAAAATATCAAAATATTTAAGGCATCGTTATATTTCAAAATGATTAGTCAAATTATAATTGTTACTCATCATAATCACTTATATAATTTAGTTTGATTAAGTAAACATCTAATGTAGGATTCAACATGTGCTCATGCAACACACAATAATCTACTATGTTCTAGTCCTTGTATTTCGAAGTATCTCAATAATTATTATTTTATTCCTTGAACATGAAAACCAAAAATTTTCAACCCCCTCCCCCACCCCCAAAAAAAAAAAGAGACAAATTCAAATCATCTATTCACTTCAATCTACTAATTAAACCTACTTGACAAGAATAGAGCGTAGCTAATATCGTATCACGAAAAATGAAAGTACCAATTTTCAAACACATTGTAACATTTGCAACTGGCTGCTATCCATCAATGTCACGTGAAGCATTAAAATTACAATGGGCATGACAAAGATTGTTTTTCGTAATTCACAAGTTTCAAGGCTGCGTGTGAAATTAGTATATAGTACTATATACTATATATATAGGTCAAAGATATGGGACACGAATGGTTCACGAGCCCAGTTTGCTTGAATTGAAATTGAACCTTGAAGCAACGTACAAATTATTTTCATTCGGTTAACAGTGATGAAAGAATAAAAGGCAAAGGTTGATTAGTCAATTAAAATGGCGGCGCTTTGACCTTTGAGGGCTTGTCTGTGTTTATATTACTTCTCAAAAAAGAAAAAGAAAAAAAAAAGAATGATCCTTTATTTATTTATTTATTATTATTTTTAACAAAGGATGATAATGAAACATTTTTGAGAATTTGATTATGTCTTTTGAGTTTATGCAATCTTTCGTCTCACATATAATAGATTATTATAGAGAGGGATTCCTAGAAAGTGGTCTTAAAGTGTTGACAATTAGTTTCAAATTTAGGATTTCATAAATATCATGATATCTGGGAAATTACCAAGCCAATTCCTTCGAAAGAGAAGAGACAATTAATAGAATTGTTTATCAAAATTCAAAAGGATGTTTATAACTTCCAAATTTGTTTTCTTGTATTAACCACTCACCTTTTTGAGGAGAGCTTGATTTAGTTCCAGTTTGAATGAGATTATGATGATTTTTTTTTTTTGGGTGGAATTAAACCAAGCTACTCATTTTTTTATTTGCTCACCCACAAAGCTAATTAGCTATGTACTACATTATTTTACAACTTTCACATCATTATATTATGTATCAAAATTTTGTGGGAATTATTTACTAGAAGAGCATTTATCACAATTACTGCAAGACTGGAAGGTGTCATCAAGGAATCAAATCATTTGAATTTGATAATGTGGTTAATAATAAATAAGGTGGGTGCACGTAGGGGTGACAATGCAATGGTGATAGAGAGCTAAAAAATGAAATTATAGGAGGAAGGCGACTAGTATTTCGAGTAATAGAGAGAAGTGAAGGACAAGGGTGACGTTGGCTTGACACCACAGTGATAGAAGGGTGAGAGGTGGCCATGGAGATCGGGAGAATGCAATTAGGAAAGAAAATAAGTTTATATATCTAGGGTTTTGAAGTAAATATTGGTAAAATAATATTTAGTTAAACGAGTCAAACAAGTTCTGTGAATTGGACACAGAACCACACATTTATTAAATGGGTCGGTTGTGTCAACCCGAATATGACACAAACTTATTAAGTTTCAACCAATAATGGGCTAATTTCGTATCATGTCATATCATGTCATGTTGTGTTCGTGGGTTGTATTGAATTTTGCCACCCAGTTGCATGCGTGATTTATGCTTTGAAAAATTGAAAGGATTAACAGCAAGTTGCTAGTAACAAAAATGTAATACTTGATTGGGCAATCTTATAAAGATGTGACAGAGATGGGGCAAAGTCATCTGTCTCACTCTCAGTAGCTAAAGACTCACATTCATGTAGTTATTTATTTATTTATTTATTATTATTATTTTTTTTTTAATGCATGTGGGCTCACGGGGGCAATGTAACCAAATTATAAGCTTAAATATTGTATCATAGTCCATAGAGATGACCCAACTTTTGGGTAAGAAATTCGAAATGGTGTTATGATGTGAGTTAATTTATTTATTTTCATGGCTACAAAATTTTAAAAATATTGATATAAGTTTTTTAGAATTTTGGTTAAGTGATTAAACTCACAATTTCTTGATAGCTTAAACTTTTTGGGTAATCGGTAATTTAACACGGAATCAGAGTATGAGATCTTAAGTTCGATCCCTGTCTTTACTCTATCTCCCATTTAAAATATTAAATTCCTACTTGTTGCCCCCACTTATTAAAGAGAAGTTTAGGCCCACAAGTGAAAGGGAGTGTTAGATTTTCCCACTTTTTAGGCCCCACTTATTAAGGGGACATTCAGGCCCACAAGTGAGGGAGAGTGTTAGAATTATGATTAAGTGATTAAATTCACCATTTTCTGATAGTTTAAACTTTTGGGACAATCAGTAATTTAACAAGTCACAAAGTGTTAAGTTGCTAACTAATTTTTTTGAAAAACTTTCTAACTAATTTAATCTCAAAGGGTTATATAGTTGGCTCTCTCTCTCTCTCTGGCTAAAAAAAACTTACTTGTCCCAAATAAAATAAAAAAGTGTAAACTATGTTTTTGGTCCCTATTCTATATATCATATTTCAATTTGATCCATAATATTTTAATTGTGTTAATTTGGTCTTTAACCTCTCAATATCGTGTCAATTTAGTCCCTGCCGTTATCTTTTAAATGAAAATTGATGATGTGTCTAATGGCCAAAATAAAAAATTAGCTTCCGTTGGTGTCAGAATAAACTAAAATTTTATTTTGGCTGTTTGTCATGTTAGCAATTTGTATCCAAAATACAACAGCTGAGACTAAATTGACACAATTAAAAGATTAGAGACCAAATTAAAATATGGTGTAAAATACAAAGACTAAATATGTAGCTTACCCAATAAAAAATCTACCGATTCAACTAATGTTCTAATATTTATTTTTGATTTTTGATTTTTTTTATTTTATTTTATTATTATTTTAAGTTGGGGCCAAATAAATGCTCACCTTTCAGTCATTTTTTCTTTATTTATTTTTTATAATTCACGTTTCAATCATTGTGGTCCTTCCCTAATAAAATTAATCTCTTTGACAATAATTTAGGACTTGGGAGTGTCACTTCAAAAATATTGAATATGAAATTCTTTTAGTTATTTCAATTTGATACGTCAAGATCTAATGCAGCAGAAAACCCTTTAGCCTTTATCTTCAAACATGCCCCCCCCCCCAAAAAAAAACCCTTATCTTCTAATGGTTGATTGAGAACCTCGACCTGGAATCATCAACAGTTTGAACTTTGAATAGTTTCGAACTGTTAGCCTCTCTCTAAATTCAGTTCTTTTTACTACTCCACCTTCTGCTATTAGACCCCATAACCATGAATATGATCATCATATTTCATGAGCATAATAATTATTGTTTTATTATTATCATTGGATATGATTTCTCTTGGATGTAACGGGATCAAGTTGTTTTCCAACTGCTTTAGTTGTTAACGTGGTGTAATTGACAAACAAATCTATCAATCATGTCAAAATTTTTGCAAAACCCACTTGAATTAAAAGCAAAATTTCCTTCTTTTGTTTTGTTTTTTTTTTTTTACACTCTTCTTGCCCATTTACGTAAGAAGGCTTGAAAGATCACAATGATATGAAAGCATTAAGATTTGTCAATGGAATTTCCTGAACAGAAATTCTGAAAATAGAAAAAAAAGAAAAAAAGAAGAAAAAAAGGGAGTTTCAATTAGCTAAAGTCCCACTTTGAAAAAAGAAAAATCCACAGGTATATTGACTATACCTTTTTTTGTGTGTTGTTGTTGGCTATACCTATTACCTATTAATAAAGAGTAATTATCAAATTTAACTTGCACAAAAAAAAGAGAAACATATTGGTCCATTTATATCACCCGGAAAATAAAAATAAAAATTTGTTAATGTATTAACCTAATAGTAAATAATATTATTTTCCTAAAAAGAAATAGTAAAGAATATTAACTTAATAATAAAGAATAATCATTACCAAACAACACCATTCACAACAAAAATAAATAAATAAATTGATCTGCTTACACCAAAGAAATTCACCATAGACTTGATCTGATGGTAAATAATAGTTATCATAAAATGAACTTTATAAGCTCCAAATCTTAATGGCATTATGAAAAAAGAAAAAAAGAAAAAAGAGAGAGAGAGAAGAAGTTAATATAAGAAATTATTTTTATTTAGCAGGAATATACGGAACTTTATAGACGGGTCCGGCAATGGGTACAGAAGTCAATGCTAGTTGCCAAGCATCTGATCTGCAAACTGTCTTCCATAATATTTTGCTGGTGTATCCAATGCATTGTTTGTGGATCTAAACTGTCCTAGTGAATGCTTCCAAAGGCAAAATTATAATTCGCATTCAATCAAATACTTTACACCTACTTGCCAAGTTGCCGGTATCCATTTGCTTCAATTGATTAATTTCGTCTTGAAAATGACCCATATTTCTTAGTTCTTCTTAGGTGGTTTAGTTGAGGGTTGGTCCAATGGTACCGTAATCACTTGACTTCTATCCATTAAACTAGTTACTATAAGCCTACAATTTGAGCAATTTCAAGTGCCCATTTACTTCAATTTGAGCAATTTCATTCTGAAAAGGACCCATATCTCTTAGTTCTCCTTAGCTGGGTTGATGAGGGTTTGGTCCAATAGTGCCATATTCACTTGACTTCTATCCATTATACTAGTAACTAAAAGCTTATAAACCTTATAAAATGAGTAATTTCAAGTACCCATTTACTTCAATTGAGCAATTTCATCATGAAAAATGACCCATATCACTTATTTCCTCTTAGAGCATTAGTAATAGTGGTGCTAATTAGCTATATAGCTATTTTTAGCACTACTAAAACTCAAAATGTACCCTACAATAGTGGAGCCAAAGCAATATTTTTTGACTCCACAACAACAGTGCATAGCTATTTTTGGTTGAGCATGGTAGGTGAAAGGTAAAAAAAATATATATATATATATATATATATTTTTTTTTTTTTGCATTCACATTACTTTTCTTATTTTTTAATCTTTCTTTTGCATTTTATTTTGCATTCACACTACTTTTCCTCTCTCTGTGTCTTTGATTTCTATACATTTCATTATACGTTCACACTACTTTTCCTCTCTCCATATCTCGTAGTGATTTCTAGGTGGTGGTTGTGGTTGTGTTTTGGTGGTTGAATAAAATATTATTTTATTGTAATGTTTATATTATTTTATTATGTTAAAAACTAAAATAAAACTACTGCTGTTGGATGTGAAAAGATAAAATAGATAAAGTGACTTTTTGTGGTATTAAAAATCTAATATTTAGCTCTACTGCTATGAATGCTCTTAGGTGGTTTAGTTGAGGGATAGTCCAATAGTGCCATAGTCACTTGACTTCTACACATTATACTAGTAACTATAAGCCTATGACCTTATAAAATGAGTAATTTCAAGTAGCCATGTACTTCAATTGAGTAATTTAATCCCGAAAAGGACCATGCCATCTTATTTCTTCTTGGGTGGTTTGGTTGAGGGTTGGTCCAATAGTGCCATAGTCACTTGACTTCTATCCATTATACTAGTAAATATAAGCCTATTAGCTTATAAATTTGTGGACTTTGCTTATGGCTTATGCCCCTTTGACCCTACTTACCATCAACAACCATAACAAATTGTTGAACAAAACATAAAGCCACCTAATGTCTTTCGTCTCAATCATAATGGTATGTTTGATTTTGAACCAAAGTCCATTTATATTTTGAACAGCATTGTAGGCACTGGCCACTCCTGTTGTGTAAATTATTAGATGGCAGGCGTAGTGCACATGGTTCATCACTTGTGGAACCATCAGCAACAAATTATTATTTGGGATTTTATATTTGATTTTATAATAAATTAGGACTCAGGATGCAGTGGATAACCTTGTGAATCTGCAAATGAATACTTTGACTTTGTCTCAAGAACCTTGTGACTTGGTAGTATTACCTAATTCTACTGTACCTTGCACTTATTATATTAAAAAAAAATTGAAAATTTGGTAAATAATATAGGATAAATTATATTAAATTTTGAGGGAGACAAAGTGAAAATGTGGAAGTAAAGTATCACAATACATGTTTAAGAAAGAATCTGAACATATTTACAAATTTGAAGCATTTGACACTGCTGAAGAATTTAGCAAATGATTGATATAATGATTGGATTGTGTTCAATCTGGATTTTGTTTGCTGGATGTTGGTCATGAATGTATGATATAAAAAAAAAAAAATGATGAGAACTTAGGAAAAGCAAGTATTTACATTTGAAGGAGAATTGACCATATGGAACTATCCCTTTTTATTTTATTGTTTAGTTTAGCCAATGCAATTACTTGACAACAATCATTTCTATAAAATTTTTACATATTATTCAGGTTACAGCTTTGTAGTATTTGACTGCCAAGCTTGCCACTATGACATGTTGATGATTTTAGCAACTTTAGCACTTACCTTTTGTCTAGGATATCTCAGTTCACTGCTCACATACTATATTCTCTGCCTTTAGTGGGTCATAAATAAATAGCTGTGTTTGTTATTTTGTGGGTATCTAAATCCACATTGGATTGTTGTACCGTATTTTTGATTTTTCACTGCAAGCTGGTTGCATGGTCCCCATTCTCCAATAGACACCTGGGCCAAGGCCTAGGTCCTCTTTCTCTAGATTGATTATGAAGCATGCTCGTAAACTTTTATATTTCACCTGGATTATTTGGGCCTTTGTTCAATTTGAACAGTGGTGGCTCTAGAAATTTTGTTCAGGGTGTTCCTATTTCGTTTTGAAAAAATTTCGAGTCATTTCGTTTTATTTCGGGATGTTTCAGTAAATACTGGCTAAAATTCAAGATTTAACCAGCATGAAGTTTGTGCTTAAAAAAAAAAATGTTCTTAAAACCAAAACAAATTTATATTCTGTGCATCAAAAAATCTCAAAAGGAAAAAAAAGAAATTAATAATGTGGTTTATATACCATTAATTGGGTGTCTTTTTTAACAATGTGTGTTTTGTTTTGTTTTGTTTGTTTGTTTGTTTTTTTTTTTTTTTTAAAACAAGTGGTACTCCTATTTTTAACTGTCAGTTGATGTTAGATTTTTGCCTAAAGGACACTTTGTCAAAAAAGAAAAAACGTGTCAATATTTGTTTGGGTGTCCATTTAATATTTCACCTACCCCCACCTAATCCCACCATTTTTACCCGAATAGAGCTCCTAGTTTTCAAATTCTCTTTACACTTCTATCTTACAAGACATCACACTCTCTCTGCCACCTATTCTCTTTGTGCTACAAATATGTGAACATTGTGAAGGTCGAAATTTCATGAGTAATCCATCTCAAGCTCAAAGAATTATCAAAGGTCACCTTCAGTTTTTTACCTGTCTCACTGTTTCACTCTCTCTCTCTCTTACATTTTTTTTTTCTAGATTTTAGTTCAAAATTTGTTTGGCATAAAAATTTTGAGGGTATTCCTGATTTTGCTTGAGGGTGTTCCTATTTTTTTTAAAAAGGTAAACAAATAAAAAATTTAAACTATTATATATAATTTTTTTTATTTTATTATTATTTTTTTCAGGGCAGGGTGTTCCCAGGAACACCCTGCCCTCCAAGTGGCGTCGCCACTGAATTTGAACATTAGTTTTTTTTTTTTTTTAGGTGTCAAGTTATCAATAATTTGTAATAAAATGGTGTTTCCTGTTAATGGGGAATCCGTATAAAAATCAATACTAACTTGTTCTATTGTGAAAAAGATAGTATATATAGGTGTAGCATTACTTTTTCTGTTTTTGTTTTTTGGAATGTCTTTACTCTAGAATTTATGGAAAAGGAATTCTCATAATTTGTGCTGACCTTCACTTAAATTTGGTTTTGATAAAATGGGGATAACATATCTCTAGCAAAAAAAAAGAATGAGGATGGCAAGTCAGCACAACAAGTGGAACAATATAATAATCCATTAGAACAATTTGATGTTACAACACCAAAAAGGATGGGGTTTTTGGCAGCCAAAAGCCTAAGCCAAAGGAGGGACTTATCCAATTATGGATGAGTTTGCCACATATTTTGGCTAGCCATTAGAGTCATCTTCTTTGGCTTCTGGAATTTGGTGGACCCTCATACTCAATCCATCACAATAGTGTTACTGCTTCCTAGAACATCTGGGCCTCTTGCCTTAAAAAACAAAAGCAAAAGAAATATGCATGCTTGTCCATCCACATGTGGTTATTTTTTCATAATAGGATCATTAGATATTATGACCTTAGTGGCATGTGCACATGCTTAGTTTTCACTATCAGGATGAAATTAGCTTTTCAATTCATCTACAAATTACAATGTGTGAAATGAAGAGGAAGTTTGCTGGTTCAATTAATTGATCATCCTTTCATCATCAACTAGTGTCATAGTCCACTCCAGTAGTTAAGAGTCTTGGACCCTTGGTTTATGGTAGGTTAGAGTTGAATTTTTGGGGGTGAAAAGTGTAATGTTGGTTGGTTCGACTTGATACCATTGAGCATAGATGGGATTGGGATTAAAGTTACTGGTCAACCCATTTGAGGGAGCAATACACTCAGGCATTGATTCCTTAATATATAGGGAATTATTATGATCACGCTTAAATAGGATTGTCATGATTGATCAAGTATTTACCCTTTTAATTAAAAAAAAAAAAAATACTAATCATCCTTCAATTATTAAACATTCTTTTTTTTTTTTAAGAAGAAAAAAAGCAACTATAAGACATTCTATTGGATGAGAGTTTAAGAGTACTAGAGATAGCTTTGACTTTTGAATTTGGCAAATCCAATGGATGCAACCTTGCAAGATTATGAAAAATTAGATGGTAGATACCACACCATTAATACTTTGTCTATATGGATTACCCCCCCCCCCCCCCCCCCCCCAATCTAATTGCTCTAATTCTTTCTTTCTTCAAGTGTAGTTTTTCAAAAACTTTAATTCAAAATATACATGCTCAAAAGTATAGGTCTCCATTGCATAGATCTCAAATAAGTTGATGGAAAATAATAAAGGATTAAAAATTTTAATTACTTATTTTAAAAAATTCAATTGATAATTTGATACTATATTTTGACATATAGGGATCTTTAAATTGGCATAGGTTTTGATTTTTGCTCCAAAATACAATTTGAAGCTGAAGTGCATCTAAATGAAACATTTTCATTTCTAGATAGTGTCCAAACGCCCCTTTAACTTTTGCCTATTATATAGTTTTAATTTTTAAAAGAGAAATATTCTGCTTACTATATGCATGCTTTTAAAAAATATAAACAAACAAGTAATATTATTTTGAAAATGTGATTCTTTCGAACAAAACTTCATTTGTCTAATGTTACTTTTTGCACGAAAGAAACATTGGGGGGTTTTAGCTAGAGACTGCCAAATTTCTGGTCTAAGTGCACATATATATGGCCGGTGAATAAACCATACTAGTTAGTCCAAAGGTCTCTTATAACAAATTATCAGTGTTGAATACCTAATCAACTTATGCATTCAATTTCAATTAAAAAAAAAAAAAACTTACTCTTACAATTGTACACGGCAATCAAATGGTCATAAACCATTAACATGATGGTGTTTGCCACATTATTATATAATGATAACATTAGTGACACATTTATAGACCCATACCAAACCAATTAATTATTATTTGTCAACAAAAATGATAGCTAGAAATTTATATTAAACGCCAAGATTGTCTTTTGGGGGACCAACAATTAGTGATTCTTTGGTTCAAACTCATAAAAAGTGTTTTCCCTTGTCATTATCTTCTACTCCACGATTTCTCTTTAAAGTTGTGCATGCATGAGCTTTGATTTAATTATGATAGTGTGGGGCTAAATTATAATCAGTAATATTACTAAAAGAGGGAAAGGAAAAATGTTCTATATCAGACTCCATTTCGTGTACAATTCTCTCTCACCATCTCTTTTGTTTGAATTGATTCCATAATGACTCCATCAAGTTTTTGCTAGTTTTTCTTCCACTCAACTTCAAAAGCCTCATTAGTATGGCTATGGCAGATTAGTTTCTTTGGTTTTACTCAAACGTGTGGTCCAAATTTTAAAATCTCACCAATCACCCATCTTTGTTTTTTAGTGCAATTTTTTTATAAAGTATCAGCAAATTTGTAATAAAATATACTTTGAAATCGTCTTTTTTGCTATCCATGACAAGAAAAAGTCTCCATTTTAAAATATGAAATCTCACTTAAGACCCATCTGTTTTTAGACCAATCGAAACATTTGCATCAATTTTCAGTGAAATTACTCAGTGCATCTGGTGTATTATACATTCTTCTTACATAAAAGTAAATACATGCGTGAATCCTACATGAGACCCAAAATTATGTAAGAAAGGTGTAGTATACCACAAGTGCGAAATAATTTCTCCAATCTTCAAAAACTAAGGAACCCAAGACATTGTTTTCCCTACTAAGCAGCACTTGCTTACCAATTTTGACTCTAAATAATTGCTTTAGCTATAATGACACTGACATATAAAGAATTATTCAAACTAAGATTCATTTGAATCTCTCACTAGTTTTGTTTAAACCACTTTCATAATATCTTTGAGTTACCTATGATAAAGATTATTATTATTATTAGTAGTAATACTTCTGACTAACTAGTCCTGAATGACCAGGTAATCCTCATGAGAAACAAGATTGTGCTTCTTCTAGTAGAGTTCAATATTTATTTTCAACTTTTTGGTTGTACTCTATAGGTTGGCTGTACTCTCAAAACACCTTCAGTATTAGTTAAGTTTTTATGAGACCATGGAGTTGCCTTTGGAGACCAATGGTACAAAGTAGTTTCACACCACCAATACCTAATTTAACATGCATCTTCAACTACAAGTTTTGGACTTCAAAGTTTAGGACTAATAAACTAACTGCATAAATGCTAATCAAACTGACCAGCTTTCTTCTCATCACTCCCTCCAACCCTTTTTTTATTGCTCAGGGTGTGGAGTCATCAGCAGCCAATGGTCCCATGCCATGGTCAAAACATTGTGCAGTTTTGGTCAATGTCAAAAACATTTGGCAACATGGTCTCAATCGCCAATAAGCAGAAATAAAACAATATTGCAGTACCCCACCTCCAACATAAGGTTGAAGAATAAGTTGGGCTAAGGGCTTGGCCACCAGAGATTCCAAGTCCTTGTGGAGCAAAGAGGGTCCAACCATTCAGCTTTACCTCCTCTTGGCCCTGATTGGTCTCAATCCAATGCTACACTTTTCCGTACTATTGTACCTTACAAGAAGAAAGGGGCAAAAAAAGAGTGCATGCCTTTCATTGTCAAACTAGTTAATTTTGTCCATTGAAACATTTTTTATACTTCTTCTCAATAGTATAAAGGAATTATCTAAGCCAAAATAATTGTTAAAATAAACATGAGTTTTTTGTTAAAAATTTTTTTAATTTTAATTTATTTATTATTTTTCAAAACTAATTAATTCAGCTGGGCAGTTATCTTTTATGAATATCTTTAAATGAGGTCCATTTAATTGGAGGATGAGTATGACAACTAAGCTTATCTATATTGTTTAGAACAAGTCTCTACTTCTATTACCAAAAAATACAATGCCTTTGCTTTCATGCAACATGGACAAAGTGATAACTATCCCTTTGAAAAGCATAGATTTCAGTATTGGTGACTAGTTATTAAGATTAAATGATAGGCCTTATCATCCTAGAATGCATGATAGCTTCGTTATTTTCATTTCTTAAAAAACAAAAATAAATAAATATAGAACCAGTTACTTAATTTATTGTGAGAAAATCATGTAAAATTTTGTCTAAAATTCTAATTTGGAAAGGAACGCAAGTTTAAATTTGCATAGATAATGTAGCAGCTTTTTTATTTTTGATTTTTTTTAAAAACAGAAAATGAACAACTTTGATCAAAACAAAAAATTGTACAATTTTGCTATCTTAATCTTGTTAAAGGTTCTAATGTCCACACACACAAACAAAAAAAAACAAAAAAAAAAAAAAAAAGAAAAGAAGAAGAAGAAGAAGAATTTGTTAAAGGTTGGGATAATGATTCAGAAGTTCATGTCACCCAATTCATTGGATTAGTTCAAAGCCAGGCTGAGTTTTTGAAACCCAGATATTTGGTAATGCAAAAAATGAGTTGTAGGAAAACGTTCAGTTCTATCTTCCTTTGTGATCGGATTGCCACATATGAACCAGGGGCCCTTAAAGAAGAGCCATATCCATAACTCTTTTGCAGGCCCTACATGATCCAATAGAAGAGTCAGCATTGTGTGAGTAGGGTTTTGCTAATCTGAGATTTTTGTTTTGGGCTGTCTTTTCCAATTGCCTTATCTATAATTTTTTTGTGTATCACACTTTTCTATTAAGGATCTTTGTGGATGTAAATACTAGAAACCACATGCATTTGTTTCACATTTTGGATGGTGTTCAATGTTCATAAAGATCATTATGGACTGATTATGGAATTTTTGTCAACTTGAGCAATTATTCTACTTTAAAATATTCTTTTCAAAAAGACAGGATAAAAGAAAAAAAAAGAATATCTAAACCTCAAAATTCTACTGTGTTTTTTTTTTTTTGGGTTGAGTAAAGATAGTAGTAATCATTGCTGAAATTTTGCTAAATCCGCTAGTACATAAGGTTCAATTACATTAGGCACTTGGGCAAACCAAATTGTTGACACCTTCAAGACTTCAGCTAAATGTGCCAAAGCACGATTTGTACTCAAAATTCTACTTTTATAATAATTCAATAGTTGGAGCGAAAAGATTTGAATGGTAGGTGTTTCTATTAAAAATATGACAAAGTTTAGTTACAAAATTGATTATAACCTATGTAGGGACACGATTTGCAGCTCAAGCCCAAACTGTATGGGATCTTGGTTTAGTGAGCCCAGTATAATAAATATGTAGAGAGTGGGTCAAAGAATTAGGTTTTAGTGAATTGGACAACGGCTAATATGGATGAACTCCTTATTCGAGGAGGCAAGTGTTCATGTCTGAGGAAGCAAGTGCTCATATAAATCACGTAAACAGAGTACAAGTGCAATTATGATTGCTACAATGTTCTTTCTCTGTTTTCCGATCCCCTTCCTCTAGGGTCTCTATTCTTATTTATACTACATCTCTTCTTTCATCTTTACCCTACACGTGGATAATTGATGGCTTAAGCTGATACTTGTCCCATCAGCCTCCTCTAGAAGTCTTTGGAGGATGGTTATAAGGCTGGAAAAGTACTGTTCAAAGGTCACTTCCTCATTAATGCGGCCAATGAATTAGCTACAGAGCATTCAATGCTGTGGTAGCAACTTTCCCTTAGATACTTTTGGGTTCCCATCTTTCTTGTACGTTTATGGTACACGTCTCTATCACTAGAACTTCTTGGAAGGTCATTTTGATCATTAGGATTTATACCCGATCTGCGTTTAGCTAATCCGATGAGATATTCCTCCTTGGATTCAGACTTCTCACACTCTCGGCCAAAGCCCCACGCTCTTGGTTAAAGCCCAAAACCCAATTGTATGATTTGGGCCCATGACCCCACAGCCTAAGGCTATAAACTTAATCAATAAAATAAACATTACTATATATTTTGAAAATCTAATTGTTGAATTGTATGTTTTTTATACTTTTAATATATATGTCAAATTTTGTGTCAATCAGATATTATTTATTATATAATCTATAAGCTTATATTTTATGTATAATTTTAAAATATAAAAACTTGCAATTTAAATAATTTATTGATGACATAACTATTGATCTTTAATTTTCTAGAAATTTTGCAAGTATGAAGAATATAAGAAGAAGATTTCATCCAATGGTGGATTTGTCAAAATTCACATCTAATAAAAAAAATATTGAGTAAGGTTGTAGCCTAAGGCTTCAATCAAGCTAAATTTTGTCCTTAAAATTATAGTGTCAATTAATTAAATTACAAGACTCTTGCTCAAAACTCTGTTTTGATAACATGCAAACCATAGGTAAAAAACGAAGAAAGAAGAAGAAGAGAAAAATGGTCACAACAAAGTTGATGAATCCAACATGCAAACCATTGGGGTGGGCCACTTTCATTTTGTTTGACTGCAAGAGCATAAGTTTAACAAAAATAGAAAATGTGTCTTAGGAAAATATTCTAGTTTTGTTCATTTTAAAGAGTGTATTGGATTTAACTTTGAGCTGCCCTATTTCCATTCCACCCACTTGCATTCTGAACAAATTTACTTGAGTAAAAAATCGTTGCTTGTATTACATCTTGGACCAATACCTATTGTGCATAAGTGAAAACTTATTACGCGAGTATAAACGTATTTTATAACTAAAAATGAGTTTTTTTAGCGATTTGAATCCACGTATTTAGTTATAAAACATGTGTGTAACAAACAGTGCTTTTGTGCATGACAATTTGTATAAAACATGTGTACCACCGCGCACCTTCAGTGCGGTGGTTACTCTACAAATATAAATACTTGTGGAGTGTGGGAAGCAAGGGCTGGGGTTTAAGTTTCCAGGATAACGTTTTACACACATATACACTTAAATTAAACTATAGTAAAAATTCTATCTTATATTAAAAAAAAAAAAAAAACGTGTAATAAATAGTGCTCTTGTGCATAACAACTTGTATAAAACACGTGTGTAACAAACATTGCTCTTGTGCATAATAAATTGGATCAATAACATTGTGCCATTCCAACTAAAATTCACCTTTGTCTTTTAAAAGATACCAAAACCCACCAACATTTTTATCATTATCATTAGTCCAGATGCCATTAATTTGCTTTTGATGCCACCCAATTGCATTCATCGAAAGATGATTAGATGAAATAAGCTCCAAATTAGCTCAATCCCAAATGTTTTACAGCGGAACAGTTAAGTTAAAATTTAGGCTAACATTCAATTTAGTCCCTTGATTTTTCCCTTAATTATCAAATTAACTCCTAAGATTTAATTTGTGTCAATGCAATCTCTCATTTTGTACAAATATATCATTTAAACATTCAATCACTATTTAACAAATCGTGTTGTTGGCTCATTTTGACGAAGTGATGAACTAAATTAAGAAAAATTATATCTTAAGGACTAATTTGAAAATTGAAATAGAAGTCAAGTGACTAAATTGAATTTTAGCCAAAAATTTATATCATATCCTCAGCCCAAAAGACATAAAGGAGATATGTAGCATGCACACTGTAAACTATTCCATCAATATGTTAATGCTAACAAAGTAACACATACAGGATTTGCACTTCTTGTCACATAAATGTTCTCCAGGTCCCTATTTATTTCTCTAAGAGAAAAACCAAGTTTAAGGACCTTGGTGGTAAATCAGTAGCCGAGCCGATTGCCTTTTTTTTTTTTTTTTCGCTGTTGATTCTGCATAATGGGGTTTTGACTTTTGTTGCATAACTTATGAGACTTGGCTTTCTTTACTTTAGATTTGTGAAGACTGGGCTTTTATATATTGAGTTATGGCTTGATGTTTCAGGTTTGGGCCTTCAAGTTTTTTTTTTGGGTTATAGGTGTAATAGGATTTGTTTTATGTTTTTTTTTGTGGGTGGGTCTTATTAATAAGACTTGTGTGGTTATCTTGGCATCTTTCTGATTGGGCCGGGCTTGTACTTTTGTTATGGCTGTGCTTAATTTTTTTTTTTTAAATTTAATCTTGTGTTTATATATATATATATATATATATATTAGTTATTAGTAATATAATGAATAAATCTTTATTTATGTAGGTTGAGATTGCTAAAAACTTGTTATTATTCAGTGAAACTATAACAATACTTTTTATATAAATCAAGTTCTATTTCTCATTTGCTTTACACTTGAAAATTAATTTTTTATTTTAGTCTTTATAAATATATTCTTTGATTAGAAATATCTACTAGAAAATATGCATATGGATATGAAAAACTTAAAAAAAGAAAAATTAATTGAGTTTCAAAATGGATCAATAGATAAATTTGTTATTAGTAATAAACAAAATATAACACAAAATTTAGATGAAAATATCACAAATGTGCAAGAAATTTTACAAAAATTGAAATCACTAGATAATGATAGTTTGCAAAAATACTGTCTTAAACTTGAATCTTTTCTCAAACATGATGTTTATTATGATATTGATGGTTTAGATTTATTTTCAGAGTTAAAGGTTTTAAAAGAAATTTTACAAATAAAAGATTACACTCCAATTGACATACTAAATTATATAAAAAGATTAGATTCATTTCCAAATACATGCATTACTTATAGGATTTTACTAACAATACCTGTTATAGTAGCTTATGCAGAAAGAAGTTTTTCAAAATTAAAATTAATAAAATCATATTTAAGATCGACAATGTCCCAAGAAAGATTAAGTGGATTACCTATAGTATCGATTGAAAATGAGATGTTAGAAGAACTTGAATACAAAAATTTAATTAGTCAATTTGCATCTCAAAAGGCAAGAAAAATAGATTTTAAATGAAATATATTATAATTTAAAAATATTAAATAAATATTAATTTAATTAATACATGAGTATAAAAAAAGCCCTATTTTAGTTCTCGCTTTAGGCCCCAAAATGTCTCGGGCTGGCCTTACTTAAAATTCTATCGTGATAACATGCAAACCATAGGCAAAAAAAAAATCAAAACAAAGTTGATGAATCCAACATGCAAACCATTGGGGTGGACCACTTTCATTTTGTTTGACCGCAAGAGCATAAGTTTAACAAAAATAGAAAATGCGTCTAAGGTAAATATTCTAGTTTTGTTCACTTTAAAGAGTGTATTTGATTTAACTTTGAGCAGCCCTATTTCCATTCCACCCACTCGCATTCTGAAAATATTTACTTGAGTAAAAAATCGTTGCTTGTATAATATCTTGGACAATACCTATTGTGCATAAGCGAAAACTTATTACACATGTGTATACACGTGTTTTATAATAAAAAATGTGAGTTTTTTTAGTGAGTTAAACCCACATTTTTAGTTATAAAACACGTGTGTAACAAACAGTGCTCTTATGCATAACAAATTGGATCGATAACATTGTGCCATTCCAACTAAAATTCACCTTTGTCTTTTAAAAATGATATGAAAACCCACCAACATTTTTATCATTATCACTAGTCCAGATGCCATTAATTTGCTTTGGATGCCACCCAATTGCATTCATCGAAAGATGATTAGATGAAATAAGCTCCATGCCTCCATATATGCTCAATCCCAAATGTTTTGCAGCGGAACTCTTAAGTTAAAATTTAGGCTAACATTCAATTTAGTCCCTTGATTTTTCCCTTAGTTATCAAATTAACTCCTAAGATTTAATTTGTGTCAATGCAATCTCTCATTTTGTCCAAATATATCGTTTAAACATTCGATTGCTATTTAACAAATCATGTTGTTGGCTCATTTTGACGAAGTGATGAACTAAATTAAGAAAAATTATATCTTAAGGACTAATTTGAAAATTGAAATAGAAGTAAAGTGACTAAATTGAATCTTAGCCAAAAATTTATATCATATCCTCAGCCCAAAAGACATAAAGGAGATATGTAGCATGCACACTGTAAACTATTCCATCAATATGCTAATGCTAACAAAGTAACACATACAGGTTTTGCACTTCTTGTCACATAAATGTTCTCCAGGTCCCTATTTATTTCTCTAAGAGAAAAACCAAGTTTAAGGACCTTGGTGGTAAATCAGTAGCCAAACTAAGTAAATAATTGATTCCCTGTCAAAAGCCAAAATCAGCTGCTTGCAAATTGGATGTCGAAGGGCTCATACAAAAATATTGCAATAACATCCTAGAAGGTTGGCATTAGTTAAGTTGTATTACCCATTCAACTGCGACAAATGCAATTAGTAATTCCAATGAATTTTGGCATGAATGCATTAACAACACTTCATGTAATATGAGAAATTAAGCGCTTTTCTTTAGATAAAATAGTGCACAGAGAAAGTTTGATGCCTAATAAGCAATTTTGCTGGTTACAAACAGGTTCTAGCTCCAAGAGCAACAAACTAATATTTTATCTGACCCTCTTCACCAGATGTAAAGACACAAAATGGGGTCTCTCAACATTCCATGTAAGCCTGGCTTCAATGCCATCTTCAAGTACATATACTCCTGGCTGGCCTGGACCAGGAAACGAAAAAAGTTCGAAGATTGAAGAAACTTCCAATATTAAAAAACACAATATTAAAAAACCTCCAAAAAAACCCTTATCACCAGTTACCAAGATTGAAGAAGAGGGTTAACCTGCCAATGAAGCATCTTGATTCGCAAAACATCTACTAATGACTTTCACAATGTCCCAAAAAAGGTGTTGGGAAACATTTTCAAGAGTCGCTTCTCCTTACAGACCATATAAAAGGACACTTTCAAAATTTATCCTCTATAATTGTTGACAAAAGAGGAAGAAAAAAAGAAAGATATAATGCAAAAAAGCCCCATATTTGTTGTGGCAGACACTCAGCTGATCTCCATGATTGCGTAAGCTAGCCATACTTTATTACAAATGGAAGTTTAATCATAACTGCATATACCAAAACAAAAAGGAATTGATTTTATTCAAGATAATAGTTATTGATTTTGGATTTTACTAACACAATAGTATATCAATTTTGGAAAAAGTTTTATTGAGAATTGAAAAAGTTTTGACAGTTTTTTCAATTCCCGATAAAATTTTTCCAAAAATGAATTTGTTAATGTATGCCTTAAGGGCATACATTAACTGGACCCATTGATTTTAGTTGAATTGCCTAATGCAACAATCATAATTTCATAAGAACATTCCACATATTCATTGTCTATACTCTATACCTCCAACTATGACACAAGGACAGCTTAAGGTTCAACAGTACAAGGAAACGGCATCAAGATAGTTTATTAAAAATAAAAAAAGTGTATACAGGGAGTATACAAATAAGAAAAACAGCAAAGCAAAACAAGAAAAGAAAAGGAAAAACATGAGGCCAGCTGTAAATCAGGAGAAAATAATGGATACATAAACATTATAAACCCGAAAGCGATAGCTACTATATAGGAGTATGTGATGCAGGAAGCACAAGGAAAGATTTATTTTAAATTATTTTTAGATTCAATTGTATTTTATTTTAGGTCCTGGTATTTAATTAGTTTTATTAGAATTTCTATTTAAAGTCAAGGGAATTATTGTAATTTAAAAATAATTAGGGTCTACTATCTCAGTTGGGATTAGGATTTAGTAGTCCATATAAACAAAGTATTGCATTCATATTGAGGGGGTTTATTTTGAATAAAATTTCTATTGAAATTGTTCTAATTGGTGGTGCTGTCTCCAGCCAACCCTAGGTGCCGACTCTGAGAGGTTTTCTTTTACTTGGTGCTGACTCCAAGAAGGCCTAGGTGATGACTCTTAGCTTTTGTATATTTATCTTCCTATTCTTCAATTTTCCTATTGTATTGTTTTGGTCTGTCTTGCGTCAGTATGTACAAATAAAACAATTGGAGGTATATTCATTGTCTATATTGACTTCTATCCATTATACTAGTAACTAAAAGCTTATAAACCTTATAAAATGAGTAATTTCAAGTGCCCATTTACTTCAATCGGGCAATTTCATACTGAAAAAGGACCTATATCACTTATTTCTTCTTAGGTGGTTTAGTTGAGGGATAGTCCAATAGCACCATAGTCACTTGACTTCTACACATTATACTAGTAACTATAAGCCAATGACCTTATAAAATGATTAATTTCAAGTACCCATGTACTTCAATTGAGTAATTTAATCCTGAAAAGGACCATGCCGTCTTATTTCTTCTTGGGTGGTTTGGTTGAGGGTTGGTCCAATAGTGCCATAGTCACTTGACTTCTATCCATTATACTAGTAAATACAAGCCTATTAGCTTATAAATTTGTGGACTTTGCTTATGGCTTATGCCCCTTTGACCCTACTTACCATCAACAACCATGACAAATTGTTGAACAAAACATAAAGCCAGCTAATGTCTTTCGTCTCAATCATATTGGTATGTTTGATTTTGAACCAAACTCCATTTATATTTTGAACAGCATTGTAGGCACTGGCCACTCCTGTTGTGTAAATTATTAGATGGCAGGTGTAATGCACATGGTTCATCACTTGTGGAACCATAAGCAACAAATTATTATTTGGGATTTTTTATTTGATTGTATAATAAATTAGGACTCAGGATGTAGTGGATAGCCTTGTGAATCTGCAAATGAATACTTTGACTTTGTCTCAAGAACCTTGTGACTTGGTAGTATTACCTAATTCTACCGTACTTGCACTTATTATATTAAAAAAATAAATTGAAAATTTGGCAAATAATATAGGATAAATTATATTAAATTTTGAGGGAGACAAAGTGAAAATGTGGAAGTAAAGTATCACAATACATGTTTAAGAAAGAATCTGAACATATTTACAAATTAGAAGCATTTGACACTGCCGAAGAAATTAGCAAATGATTGATATAATGATTGGATTGTGTTCAATCTGGATTTTTTTTGCTCGATGTTGGTCATGAATATATGATATATAAAAAAAATTGATAAGAACTTAGGAAAAGCAAGCAAGTATTTACATTTGAAGGAGAATGGAGTCAATTGACCATATGGAACCATCCCTTTTTATTTATTTTTGTTTAGTTTAAGCTAAGTGATAGAAGAAATCATATTCCACATAATTCATGACCTTGTGGTCTCTACTCTTACCTGATTTTCTCAATGCTTAAAAGAGAGAGTGGATTTATATATAATAATAATAAAAAAAAATTCTAGCTGAGGGTCCTAGCCAATGGAATTACTTGACAACAATCACCTATATAAAAAATTTACATATTTTTCAGGTACAGCTTTGTAGTATTTGACTGCCACTATGACATGTTGATGATTTTAGCAACTTTAGCACTTACCTTTTGTCTAGGATATCTCAGTTCACTGCTCAAATACTATATTCTCTGTCTTTAGTGGGTCATTAATAAATAGCTGTATTTGTTATTTTGTGGGTATCTAAGACTAAATCCACATTGGATTATTGTACCGTTGAAAGCTCGATTATGTGTTAAAACACAAGAGCTATTTAGATCCCCAAATTAAAAGTTACGGTTTGATTGATTTTACTCTAACTTAAACTAAGTGCGGAATAGAGTAAATGCGAGCGTACAAACAATAAAACTACTCTAAGCCATATTCAACAAAACACAGAAGTAAGATGAAAGTTAAAAGAATAGAGAAGAAGAATGTAAACACAAAATAACACGTTGATATGTTATTGAAGAGGAAACTGAAGTAGTCGGCGTAAAACCTCTCCGCCGCCCTCCAAGCTGTAAATCGATCCATTGGACAATAAGTTGGGATACACGAGTAGCAAGAGACCTTGCAAGCCTATTTTACCTAATGCACCTAAGCCCTCCAAGCACCTACTCCAACAAGGTTTCTAGGAACTGTGTCTTGTCTAGCTCTTCGGATCCTACAATATGCCCAATTGCATCCGTCAAAGCTTGGCTTCTTCCAATGCTTCCCAGTAGCACCAAAACCTCACTTGACACTTAGAATGGGTGTGGTAAGTGTTTGGACTATCAACCTCTCAAGGATTTGGAAATGGAGAGGTAGGAGTTGAGGAAAACCACAATGGATTGTGTAGAGAATTGTAGGTATAACAATCTCTCACTTTCAAGGATAACGGCTAGGGTTTTCTCTCTGAAAAGCACTCCTCTCAGAATGTGGGTAATGTGGGTATATATAGTGTGTGTAGAGACCTGGTGTATCAGATATGACAAATTGACAAAACACAATGTTTCGCGAGTATTTTGCGGGAAAGCCTTACCCGCGAAATGCTCACGAAAATCAGCTGTTACCATCTGTCATGACTCTTTGCATTCTAGCCATGTGCAGGGCACATGCTTCACTTCGCGGGAAGGCTTCTCGCGAGCTACCCATGAAAACTACTTGCTCTTCACTTTGCCTTGAGTCTTCACACTCTCTCTCACATACAACCCTTACAAAGAAATCCCACATAAAATACAGGGTATATAAGATTGAACAAAATTACAATCAAATTTGGCATGGAATAAAAGCCAACACAAAATAGTTGTAAATCACAATTTTACAACCGTATTTTGATTTTTCACTCCAAGCTGGTTGCATGGTCCCCATTCTCCAATAGACACCTGGGCCGAGGCATAGGTCCTTTTTCTCTAGATTGATAATGAAGCATGCTCATAAACTTTTATACTTCACCTAGATTATTTGGGCCTTTATTCAGTTTGAACATTAGGAATTTTTTTTTTTTTTTTTTTTTTAAGTGTCAAGTTATCAATAATTTGTAATAAAATGGTGTTTCCTATTAATGGGGAATCATATAAAAATCAATACT
Source organism: Quercus agrifolia (assembly GCA_029955455.1). Lineage (NCBI taxonomy): Eukaryota > Viridiplantae > Streptophyta > Magnoliopsida > Fagales > Fagaceae > Quercus > Quercus agrifolia. Next base: position 10,446,714 of record JARQAD010000002.1, read on the forward strand.
AACTTGTTCTATTGTGAAAAGGATAGTATATATAGGTGTAGCATTACATTTTTTGTTTTTGTTTTTTGGAATGGCATTACTCTAGAATTTATGGAAAAGGAATTCTCATAATTTGTGCTGACCTTCACTTAAATTTGGTTTTGATAAAATGGGGATAACATATCTCTAGCGAAAAAAAAGAATGAGGATGGCAAGTCTGCACAACAAGTGGAACAATATAATAATCCATTAGAACAATTTGATGCTACAACTTACCAAAAAGGATGGGGTTTTTGACAGCCAAAAGCCTAAGCCAAAGGAGGGACTTATCTAATTATGGATGAGTTTGTCACATATTTTGGCTAGCCATTACAGTCATCTTCTTTGGCTTCTGGATTTGGTGGACCCTCATACTCAGTTACTGCTTCCTAGAACATCTGGGCCTCTTGCTTTAAAAAACAAAAGCAAAAGAAATATGCATGCTTGTCCATCCACTTGATTAATTTTTCATAATAGGATCATTTGATATTATGGTCTTAGTGGCATGTGCACATGCTTAGTTTTCACTATCAGAATGAAATTAGCTTTTCAATTCATCTACAAATTACAATGTGTGAAATGAAGAGGAAGTTTGCTGGTTCAATTAATTGATCATCCTTTCATCATCAACTAGTGTCGTAGTCCACTCCAGTAGTTAAGAGTCTTGGATCCTTGGTTTGTGGTAGGTTAGAGTTGAATTTTTGGGGGTGAAAAGTGTAATGTTGGTTGGTTCGACTTGATACCATTGAACATAAATGGGATTGAGATTAAAGTTACTAATCAACCTATTTGAGGAAGCAATACACTTAGGTATTGATTCCTTAATATATAGAGAGTTATTATGATCACGCTCAAATAAGATCGTCATGATTGATCAATTATTTACCCTTTTAATTTTTTTTTTTTTAAATACTAATCATCCTTCAATTATAAAACTTTTTTTTTTTCTTTTTAATAGAAGAGAGAGCAATTATAAGACATTCTATTGGATGAGAGTTTAAGAATACTAGAGATAGCTTTGACTTTTGAATTCGGCAAATCCAATGCATGCAACCTTGCAAGATTATGAAAAATTAGAAGGTAGATACCACACCATTAATACTCTGTCTATATGGATGCCACCCTCCCCCCCCCCCCCCCCCCCCCCCCCCAATCTAATTGCTCTAATTCTTGCTTTCTTCAAATGTGGTTCTTCAAAAACTTTAATTCAAAATATACATGCTCAAAAGTATAGGTCCTCATTGCATAGATCTCAAATAAATTGATGGAAAATAATAAAGAATTAAAAATTTTAATTACTTATTTAATAAATTCAATTGATAATTTGATACTATATATATTTTGACATAAAGGGATCGTTAAATTGGTATGGGTTTTGATTTTTGGTCCAAAATACAATTTGAAGCTGAAGTGCATCTAAATGAAACAATTTCATTTCTAGATAGTGCCCAAATGCCCTTTAACTTTTTGCCTATTATATGGTTTTAACTTTTAAAAGATAAATATTCTGCTTACTATATGCATGCTTATAAAAAAATAATAATAACCAAGTAATATTATTTTGAAAATGTAATACTAATGAGCAAAACTTCATTTGTCTAATGTTACTTTTTGCACTAAACAAACTTTTTTTTTTTTTTTTTTGTTGAGAATACTAAGTATTTTTATAACACACACGAAGAGAGGAAAGAAAGTTTTTTTAAAGAAACTTACCGTGGTGTATATCCAAAAGACCCTCTAAACAAACATTTGGTTTGAGCTAGAGATTGCCAAATTTCTGGTCTAAGTGCACCCTTGGCCAGTGAATAAACCATACTAGTTAGTCCAAAGCTCTCTAACCAAAGGTCTACTAATAACAAATTATCAGTGTTAAATACTTAATCAACTTATGCATTCAATTTCAATTAAAAAAACCTTCTCTAAAAAAATATTCAATTAAAAAAAAATCTTATGCTTAGAATTGTACACGGCAATCAAATGGTCATAAACCATAAACTTGATGGTGTTTGCCACATTATTATATAATAATAACATTAGTGACACATATATAGACCCATACGAAACTAATTAATTATTATTTGTAAACAAAAATGATAGCTAGAAATTTATATTAAACGCCAAGATTGTCTTTAGGGGGACCAACAATTAGTGATTCTTTTGTTCAAACTCATAAGAAGTGTTTTCCCTTGTCATTATCTTCTACTCCACGATTTCTCTTTAAAGTTGTGCATGCATGAACTTTGCTTTAATTAGGATAGTGTGGGGCTAAATTATAATCAGTAATATACTAAAAGTGGGAAAGGAAAAATGTTCTATATATCAGACTCCATTTCATGTACAGTTTCTCTCTCACCATCTCTTTTGTTTTAATTGATTTCATAATGACTCCATCAAGTTTTTGCTAGTTTTTCTTCCACTCAACTTAAAAAGGCTCATTAGTATGGCTATGGCAGATTAGTTTCTTTGGTTTTACTCAAATGTGTGGTCCAAATTTTGAGATCTCATCCATAGCCCATCTTTTTTTTAGTGCAATTTTTTTATATAGCAACAGCAAATTTATAATAAAATATACTTTGGAATCATCATTTTTGTTATCCATGACAAGAAAACGTCTACTTTTTAAAATATGAAATCTCACTTAAGACCCATCTATTTTTAGACCAATCGAAATATTTACATTGATTTTGAAATTATTCAGTGTATCTGGTGTATTATTCATTCTTCTCACATAAAAGTAAACCCACATGTGAATCCTATGCATCAAATTCACAATTACTAGTGCCATAAGTGTGAAATAATTTCTCCAATCTTCTTCAAAATCCAAGGAACCCAAGTCATTGTTTTCCCTACTAAGCAGCACTTGCTTACCAATTTTGACTCTAAATAATTGCTTTAGCTATGATGACATTGACATATAAAGAATTATTCAAATTAAGATTCATTTGAATCTGTCACTATTTTTGTTTAAACCACTTTTATAATATCTTTGAGTTACCTATGATAAAGATTAGTATTATTAGTATTACTAGTCTAACTAGTCCTGAATGACCAGGTAATCCTCATGAGAAACAAGATTTTGCTTCTTCTAGCTGAGTTCAATATTTATTTTCAACTTTTTGGTTGTACTCAATAGGTTGGCTGTACTCTCAAAACACCTTTAGTATTAGTTAAGTTTTTATGAGACCAGTGAGTTGCCTTGGAGACCAACGGTACAAAGTAGTTTCACACCACCAATACCTCATTTAACAAGCATCTTCAAGTTTGGACTTCAAAGTTTAGGACTAACCTAACTGCATAGATGCTAATCAAACTGACCAGCTTTCTTCTCATCACTCCCTCCTACCCTTTCTATTGCTCAGGGTGTGAAGTCATCAGCAGCCAATCCCATGCCATGTTCAAAACATTGTGAACTTTTGATCAATGTCAAAACCATTTAGCAACATGGTCTCAACCACCAATAAGCTGAAATAAAACAATATTGCAATACCCCACCTCCAACACAAGGTTGAAGAATAAGTTGAGCTGAGCTAAGGGCTTGGCCACCAGAGATTCCAAGTCCTTGTGGAGCAAAGAGGGTCCAACCATTCAGCTCTTGGCCCTGATTGGTCCCAATCCAATCCTACACTTTTCGGTACTTTTGTACCTTACAAGAAGAAAGAGGCAAAAAAAGAGTGCATGCCTTTCATTGTCAAACTAGATAATTTTGTCCCTTGAAACATTTTTTATTTTTATTTTTTATACTTCTTCTCAATAGTATAAAGGAATTATCCAAGCCAAAATAATTTTTAAAATAAACATGAGTTTTTTGTTAAAAAAAATATTATTATTTTTAATTTATTATTTTTCGAAACTAATTAATTCAGCTGGCAGTTATCTTTTATGAATATCTTTAAATGAGGTCCATTTAATTGAAGGATGAGTATGACAACTAAACTTGTCTATATTGTGTAGAACAAGTGTCTACTTCTATTACTAAACAATACAATGCTTTTGCTTTCATGCAACATAGTGACAGCTATCCATTTGAAAACCATAGATTTCAGTATTGGTGCCTAGTTATTGGGATTAAATGATAGGCCTTATCATCCTAGCATGCATGAGAGCTTTGTTATTTTTATTTCTTAAAAAAAAAAAATAATAATAATCTAAATAGTGAACTAGTTAATTTATTGTGAGAAAATCATTAAATTTTTTTTTTCTAAAATTCTAATTTGGAAAGGAACACAAGTTTAAATTTGCATAGATAATGTAGCATACTAGCATCTTTTTTTATTTGAGTAATGTTATAGAAAAAAACTATTTTACAACATTTTTACAACCTGTTGTTGTGGCCAACTTATTACTAGTTCTCATCTAGATCCATTACCAACATTATTTATTTATTTATCAATAATTACTCGCTACATTAATAGTTTGTAAAGTTTTTTTTGTAAAAAACTTTGTATTTCTAGCATTTTCCTTTTTATTTTTGGTGTTTTTAAACAGAAAATAAATGACTTTGATCAAAACAAAAAAATATACATTTTTGCTATCTTAATCTTTTTTTTTTTAGAAGAAAAAAGTGACTAAACAATTGAGAATTTGCTATCTTAATCTTATTAAAGGTTCTAATGTCCACAGGAAAAAAAAAAGAAAAAAAAAGAAAAAAAAAAAGATTTTGTTAAAGGTTGGGATAATGATTCAGAAGTTCATGTCACCCAATTCATTGGATTAGCTCAAAGTCAGGCTGAGTTTTTGAAGCCCAGATATTTGGTAATGCAAAAAATGAGTTGTAGGAAAAGGTTCAGTTCTATCTTCCTTTGTGATTGGATTGCCACATATGAACCAGGGGCCCTTAAAGAAGAGCCATAGCCATAATTCTTTTGCTGGCCCTACACGATCCAATAGAAGAGTCAGCATTGTGTGTGTAGGGTTTTGCTAATCTGAGATTTTTGTTTTGGGCTGTCTTATCCAATTGACTTATCTATAATTTTCTGTGTATCACACTTTTCTATTAAGGATCTTTGTGGATGTAAGTACTAGAAACCACAAGCATTTGTTTCACACTTTGGATGGTGTTCATAAAGATAATAATGGACTGATTATGGAATTTTTGTCAACTTGAGCAATTATTCTACTTTAAATATTCTTTTCAAAAAGACAGGATAAAAGAAAATAAAAGAAGAAATTAAAAAAAAAATTCAATAAATGAATATCTAAACCTCAAAATTCTACTGTTGTTTTTTGGGTTGAGTAAAGATAGTAGTAATCATTGCTGAAATTTTGCTAAATCCGCAAGTACATAAGGTTCAATTACATTAGGCACTTGGGCAAACCAAATTGTTGACACCTCCAAGACTTCAGCTAAATGTGCCAAAGCACGAGTTGTACTCAAATTTCTATGATTCAATAGTTAGAGTGAAAAAAAATTTAACTTTGGGTGTTTCTATTAAAAATATGGTGCCAATTAATCGAGTTATAAGACTTTTAGCTACTCAAAAACAGGGCCAACCCTTCCACTAAACCAATTAGGCAATTGCTTAAGGCCCCCAAGTGGAAGGGGGCCCCAAAATTTTAGAAAAGAAGGGGTAGTAGGGGAAAAAAAATTCAGATGAATCTAAAAAAATCCAGCACATCTTTTTGACCAAAAAACAAAATTTCTATTATACCCAGTTAAACATTGGTAGCACAAAAATTTTTTTGGTCTAAATAAAATCAATTGTCCCAAAAATAACATCATTATTCTCTAGATAAACCAAAATTCAACCAGATAAACTACAAATCCGGTCTAAGAAATTAACCACAAAACAATCAATAATCAAAACATATAAAAAACCTCAAATCCCTAAAATTTTTACCATTTCTCTTTCTCATTCTTGCTCTACTTTTTTCTCTCAACTCTTACTCTCTGCCTCTCTCATTCTTTCTCTCCACTGTTGCTGGTTGCCTGGCTTAAGCTTCCTTCGATCTAAACCATCCGATCGCATTTGATCTGAAAACTCTGAGGAGTGAGGACTGCCGAGCAGATTGCCTTTTTTCTTTTCTTTTTTTGCTGTTGCATTTTGATTCTGCATAATGGGTTTTTGACTTTTGAGGTATAACTTATAAGACTTGGCTTTCTCTACTTTAGATTTGTTAAAACTTGGCTTTATATATTGAGTTATGGCTTGACATTTCATGTTTGGGCCTTCAAGGTTTTTTTTTTTTTGGGGGGGGGTGGTGTTATAGGTGTAATAAGATTTGTTTTATGTTTTTTGTGGATGGGTCTTATTAATAAAACTTGTGTGGCTATCTTGGCATCTTCTTGGCTGGGCTGGGCTTGTACTTTTGTTATGGTTGTACTTAATTTTTTTTTTTTTAAATTTTAATCTTGTTTATATATATATATATATATATATATATATATATATATATATATATTAGTTATTGGTAATATAGTGAATAAATCTTTATTTATGCAGGTTGAGATTGCTAAAAACTTATTATTATTTGGTGAAACTACAACAATACTTTTTATATAAATTATGTTTTATTTCTCATTTGCTCTACACTTAAAAGTTATTTTTTTATTTTAGTCTTTATAAATATATTGTTTGATTAGAAATGTCTACTAGAAAATATGTATCTAAATATGAAAAACTTAAAAAAATAAAAAAGAAAAAGAAAAATTAATTGAGTCTCAAAAAGGATCAATAGATAAATTTGTTATTAGTAATAAACAAAATATAACACAAAATTTAGATGAAAATATCACAAATGAGTAAGAAATTTTACAAAAAATGAAATCACTAGATAATGATAGTTTACAAAAATATTGTCTTAAACTTGAATCTTTTCTCAAACATTATGTTTATTATGATATTGATGGTTTAGATTTATTTTCAGAGTTAAAGGTTTTAAAAGAAATTTTACAAATAAAATATTACACTCCAATTGACATACTAAATTATATAAAAAGATTAGATTCATTTCTAAATACATGCATTGCTTACAGGATTTTACTAACAATACATGTTACAGTAGCTTCTGCAAAAAGAAGTTTTTTAAAATTAAAATTAATAAAATCATATATAAGATTGACAATGTCCCAAGAAAGATTAAGTGGATTAGTTATATTATCGATTAAAAAAGAGATGTTAGAAGAACTTGAATACAAAAATTTAATTAGTCAATTTGCATCTCAAAAGGTAAGAAAAATATATTTTAAATGAAATATATTACAATATAAAAATATTAATTTAATTAATACATAAGTTTAAAAAATGCCTCATTTTAGTTCTCGCTTTAGGCCCCAAAATGTCTAAGGCCAGCCTTGCTCAAAATTCTATTGTGATAACATGCAAACTATAGGTAAAAAATTTATTAAAAAAAAAAAAAAAAAAAAAGTTGATGAATCCAACATGCAAACCATTGGGGTGGACCACTTTCATTTTGTTTGACTGCAAGAGGCAAGAGCATAAGTTTAACAAAAATAGAAAATGTGTCTTAAGGAAAATATTCTAGCTTTGTTCACTTTAAAGAGTGTACATGATTTAACTTTTTGCAGCCCTATTTCCATTCCACCCACTTGCATTCTGAAAATATTTACTTGAGTAAAAAATCGTTGCTTGTATAATATCTTGGACAATACCTATTGTGCATAAGCAGAAACTTATTACACGTGTGTTTTATAACTAAAAATGTGAGTTTTTTTAGTGAGTTGAACCCAGGTTTTTAGTTATAAAACACGTGTAACAAATAGTGCTCTTATGCATAACAAATTAGATCGATAATATTGTGCCATTCCAACTAAAATTCACCTGTCTTTTAAAATGATACCAAAACCCACCAACATTTTTATCATTATCACTAGTCCGGATGCCATTAATTTGCTTTTGATGCCACCCAATTGCATTCATCGAAAGATGATTAGATGAAATAAACCTCATATATGCTCAATCCCAAATGTTTTGCAGCGGAACTCTTAAGTTAAAATTTAGGCGAACATTCAATTTAGTCCCTTGATTTTTCCCTTAATTATCAAATTAATTCCTAAGATTTAATTTGTGTCGATGCAATCTCTCATTTTGTCCAAATATATCGTTTGAACATTCAATCGCTATTCAACAAATCATGTTGTTGGCTCATTTTGACGAAGTGATGAACTAGATTAAGAAAAATTATATCTTAAGGACTAATTTGAAAATTGAAATAGAAGTCAAGTGACTAAATTGAATTTTAGCCAAAAATTTATATCATATCCTCAGCCCAACAAACATAAAGGAGATATGTAGCATGCACACTGTAAACTATTCCATCAGTATGCTAATGCTAACAAAGTAACACATACAGCTTTTGCACTTATTGTCACATAAGTGTTCTCCAGGTCCCTATTTATTTCTCTAAGAGAAAAACCAAGTTTAAGGACCTTGGTGGTAAATCAGTAGCGAAACTAAGTATAATTGATTCCCAGTCAAAAGCCAAAATCAGCTGCTTGCAAATTGGATGTCAAAGGGTTCATACAAAAATATTGCAATAACATCCTAGAGGGTTGGCATTAGTTAAATTGTATTACCTATTCAACTTGAGTTTTCAACTGTGACAAATGCAATTAGTAATTCCAATAAATTTTGGCATGAATGCATTAACAACACTTCATGTAATGTGAGAAATTAAGCGCTTTTATTTAGATAAAATTGTACACACAGAAAGTTTGATGCCTAATAAGCAATTTTGCTGGTTACAAACAGGTTCTAGCTCCAAACAAACTAATATTTTATCTGACCCTCTTCACCAGATGTAAAGACACAAAATGGGGTCTCTCAACATTCCATGTAAGCCTGGCTTCAATGCCATCTTCAAGTACATATACTCCTGGCTGGCCTGGACCAGGAAACGAAAAAAGTATGAAGATTAGTGAATTGGAGAACTATTGACCATCTGAAAAAGAAAACATAAGACTGATGGAATAGAACAGCCATGAGTAATAACACATGCAAATTCTCAGAAATTCCTTAAACATGTCCACCTTCTGGGAACACAGTGCAAATTCCATTTAATGTAGTTTTGCAACTCCTCACAAACATAAACTTTAAATAGATAATGCAGTATTGAACTATGGAAAGTATCAAATAACAACATGGCTTATGAGGATATATGTGCAATGACGTGCATGAAAGCTTTTGTAAGTTAAAACACAATATTAAAAAACCTCCAAAAAAACCCTTATCACCAGTTACCAAGATTGAAGAAGGGGGTTAACCTGCCACTGAAGCATCTTGATTCGCAAAACATCTACTAATGATTTTCACAATGTCCAAAAATTGTGTTGGGAAACATTTTCAAGAGTCGCTTCTCTTTACAGACCATATAAAAGGACACTTTCAAAATTTATCCTCTATAATTGTTGACAAAAGAGGAAGAAAAAAAGAAAGATATAATGCAAAAAAGCCCCATATTTGTTGTGGCAGACACTCAGCTGATCTACATGTTTGCGTAAGCTAGCCATACTTTATCACAAATGGAAGTTTAATCATAACTGCATATACCAAAACAAAAAGGAATTGATTTTATTCAAGATAATAGTTATTGATTTTAGTTGAATTGCCTAATGCAACAATCATAATTTCATAAGAACATTCTGTATATTCATTGTCTATACTCTATACCTCCAACTATGACACAAGGACAGCTTAAGGTTCAACAGTAAAAGGAAACGGCATCAGGATAGTTTATTAAAAATAAAAAAAGTGTATACAGGCAGTATAAAAATAAGAAAAACAGCAAAGCAAAACGAGAAAAGAAAAGGAAAAACATAGGGCCAGCTGTAAATCAGGAGAAAATAATGGATACATAAACATTACAAACCCGAAAGAGATAGCTACTATATAGGAGTATGTGATGCAGGAAGCACAAGGAAAGATTTATTTTAATTTAATTTAAATTATTTTTAGATTCAATTGTATTTTATTTTAGGTCCTGGTATTTAATTAGTTTTATTAGAATTTCTATTTAAAGTCAAGGGAATTATTGTAGTTTAAAAATAATTAGGGTTTACTATGTCAGTTGGGATTAGGATTTAGTAGTCCATATAAGCAAAGTATTGTACTAATGTTGAGGGGGTTTATTTTGAATAAAATTTCTATTGAAATTGTGCTAATTGGTGGTGCTGAATCCAGCCAGCCCTAGGTGCCGACTTTGAGAGGTTTTCTTTTGCTTGGTGCTGACTCCAAGAAGGCCTAGATGATGACTCATAGCTTATGCATATTTATCTTCCTATTCTTCAATTTTCCTATTGTATTGTTTTGGTTTGTCTTGCGTCAGTATGTACAAATAAAAGAACTGGAGGTTAGCAGTATGGTGCAAAAGAAGTACCAAAATATAGGAAGGATACAATATATTTTCCACTATTAACCAAAAAAAAAAAAAATTTGAGTTCTGTACCTAACTATTTTACTTGCTCTTTGCTTCCTCCAAAACCAACTGCATAGAAGAATCAATTGAGAATCCCAACTTTAGCATGATTTCTTCTAAGCGCTTCACATTTGTTAGGTACAGATAACCAACCTACAAAATGTGCAGTCCAAAAGTTTATGTTAAGAAGTAAAAATCAACTTCCTAAATCATGATTCATGACTTCCTACAAGGATATCATACATATGAGTTGGACGATATAAATCAATTAAACAAGTAGATGTCTATAGTATACCATGCTGGACTGCTCAAGGTCAAAGTTCAATGAGATAACAGATTTTATTACATTAGAACTCAAAACATACTAACATGATCATATGTGCCTTTTTTTGGGTAATTTACACATGCATTTAGTGAGTCTTGAACCCATGACCTCAACCTCCACCTAGCAGTTGTCAGGAAAGGAGGTGCCAATTGAGCTAAAGTTCATTGGCTCATATGTGCCTTTTTCTTTTTAAATAAGTATGAAAATGCTTGCCTTTCTGCTCACTATGAGAAGAAAAGACGACATCAGGGTTCATTAACAAAGTTGTGTGGAGTGAGAATAAATCTAATATGCTACTAATAGATATATTTCGACAAAAGTTTTCATGGTGAAAACATGTTAGTTGTCAGCTTCCTCTTTGAACTGGCAAGTTTATATATAATAGAGCCCAGAATAAATGAATGTGCAGTTTAACAGAGACCAACATAACGTGAAGAACACAAAGGAGCATTGAACGTACTAATGTCTCCAGTGAAGATGCTCTATTATAAACTGCTGCACCAGCACGTTTTTTTGTACGTGTTTTAGCTGAACCAATGTTCTTTCCCCAGCGAAGAACATTCCTGCAATATAAATCATAAATACCATGGGTTAAAATTGCAACTTCCGCACACAAAGAATCTGCCTGAAAAGTTTTATTGGTAAATTCATAAGAGCTTTAAGCAGATATCTCTTCTATTAGAAAAATTATACAAAGGGACAGAACATGTACAAACATTCTTATGGCAGAACAAATACGCCAATACAGGTGGTTTGCTGGTAATGGGATTCACTCCTATTTTTGAATGCCTATTCACCTTTCACACAATTTGCTGCTATTTTTGTTCTATTGATAACAGATCTAAGTTACTCATGGCCACACCTTACTTGTTCAATACTGTGGAACCCCCTTAAAGGCATTTGTCCAACAACTCTATTGAACCTTGTACTAATTAATGAAGTCCTTGTAATTAGTAGGTGCTGGAACAGCTTTGGAGATGTTTCTAATTGAATTTTAAAGAGGAACAATGCTTGAGTAGTTGAATTACAATCTAAATATTACACGCAAATCACTTGAAGCTTGCATAAGATGCACAATAACTTTATGAGGTATTGATGAAAACCCTTTTAATTGCTTCTGATGAACTCAAATCAGAAGCGAAACCATTGAGCTTAAAAGCCTTGATTCACTTTTTTTTTACAAGTAAAATAATTTTAATAAGAAAAAGGTAGCAGTTTGAATGCATAATACACATAGCAAACTACACCAGAAGGATTACAACCTCAAGCTCAAAGAGTCTATAAAATGACAAGAAGGAAAACAGCCAAAAGGAGTCATCCATTCGTACAAACATCTCAGTCTGACCACAGATTTTTGATAACGTAATTCTGATGCTTGACCCCTTCAAACGTTATGCTATTACACTCACACCAGATTGCCCACATAACATACAATGGAACTACCTTCAATATTTTAGCACTTCTATGATGATGGAATTTCCCTTGCTAAAATTAAAAAAATCTGAGTCACCGTTTTTGGCATAACCCAAGTCTTTGAAAGTTTACTTCAATCAATCATGTCACTAGGTAAAATATATTCCTTAAGAATTATCTAAATGAGTTAAGGACTATCTACTTGCTTATGTAAGTAGATTTTTGGTGTTGACAGATGCATTTGTAAACAGATTATCTAGAAGAATTCCATATATAATTCTCACCGGGGGTGACTCATATATCAAGGTATTCATGTCTCCTTAAGCCACAAGACACTTCAGCATTACATGATCTCCTTAATTCTAAGTCTAACTACTACAAAATGCCTAACTTGTTCATTCATTCAGTTCCTACTTATTTTCATCTTCCACAGGAGAACCTAAATCCTCCTCTTTTTCAATTCCTTGACCTCAACAAGAATCTCTGAGTCTTTGATAGTAGGTGCAATATCAAAGGAGTTTGGGTTATGGGCTGGAGCTTTACTCCCACTCCTGGTAGTCTGTCCTTAGTAGTTCTCTTGTAGAAAGGATAGAACATAATCCTAATTGTTCTTCTTGGATTGCTCCAGTATGATGGATCAAGAGGCTGCAGATACACACCTAAGTCAGCAGAGGAAATGCAACACCATAGAGGAGTTTCCTACGCCTTCTAATTGACCAGAAGCATCCAGCAGCGTTGTGCCGGTTTAAAATCTGATTCTAAGGGCTAAGGCCCTCCTTTTCCCCCCTCCCCATGATGGCCACAATGCTCAATTATTGCTGATCCCAAAGACACATTTGGTTGAATGTCCACACCTGATTCACCTTCTTCACTTCCTACATTCACTTTTCTTCTCACCATCAATGGCCAAGTGGTTAGATTGAGAGGAGAGAGATTGAAGACAGACCAAGAAAGGGATGTCCATTTGATGCTAGAGCTGGGCATCAGACTGCTAGCTAGCTAGAGAGGTAAGGCAGCAAAACTGGGCTGAGGGTACAATGGCACTATGCAGTTGGGCAGGCTTGAGTCAGTCTTGGTGGAAAGGCACAATGACATGTGGCTGGGGCAATTCCCCTTCTTACTCTGATGAAATAGATTGGTCTTCCCACGTGATCAGTACTAACACTTTTTATTTTGAAGATCTACTTAAGTACCAAAGGTGGACAAGGCTCCCATGCAAGGACAGATGGCAGAATGCCAGTGTAGGATTCAATTCAGTCTATGGTCTTGCCACTGGAAGTCAGAATCAGATAGCTAATCACTTACCCTACTTTTGTAGAGTGAGAAGTGAGTCAACTCAAATAAAATTGCCAGGAATACGAATGACAGCACAACACAAGCCACCATAACTTTGAAAGCTCTGCTTTGCTGCAGATCCATTCTGGTTTCGTCCCAAAACACCCCCCCAAGGTGCCAGCCACTTGACAAGCAAGCTATTACAACAAGTACCTAGAGCTAAAGGGAGTTGCAGAGTGGCAGTTCTTCTAATCTAGAAATCTGAATAAACTATACCACTACTAAATATAGTCAGACTAGATCTTCAAGAAACTAGCAAAATATGGGATGATGAACCTTTTTTTAATAAAAATAAATAAATTTTTTTTATTTTTTTATATCTACAGATTCGAGATTCTTTAAGCAGTCAAACATCAAATCAAAATAGAAGGAAGTCATAACATTTACTCTTCCATCTTCAGTTGGTGTATTATGCACATCCCTAACAGCATTTGTGTGAAACATCAGCTAATCAATCCTATCAAGTAGCACTGAAAATAATATTCTATATTGGATGTCTTACTGCTTTTGCTGTCATTTTTCAGCACACACTAATTCCTAAGTTTTGTCAGTCAAATAGCCTTTTGCGTGACCTAGAAAGGCTGATTAATGTGCCTTAAAGTGCTTTTGTGCTTCGCAACTGTTCCCACCATTTACCTACCAAAGGTTCTATCTTTAATGTTTCAAATATTTGTGTCCTTGATAGTTCACATGAATGCATCCCTGCATCCTCATACCATATTTTCACTAGAATCAACTGTTCTCCTTCAAATGGTACAGCCTTGAACAGAAACTGAAAACCATTTAAGGCACTTACAAAGCTGTACAAACATAAGAAGATGTACTGGCAACATCTAGGGTAAAAAAGTTCTAGAATATTGGACCAAACACGTGAAAAGGACGTTTCTTCTACATGGCATTGGGAAATGAGTAAAATTTTCAAACTGAAGATGGCTCCCAATGCTTGATTATTAAAATCAAGGATTGCAAGCTCACAAATTGAGATAAAGAGACCTATTAGCTATTCTTTTTTATGATTCCAGCCAGCCCTCCACACAGAGAACAAAAGGCATATAAAAGAAGTTTTTGCATTTCATGATTCTTTACAAGATGAAGATTCATATAGACAAAAGTAGATAAATATTAAGATTTAAGAGGACTATAAACTCCTCTGGTACCTTTCTTCTTCTGATAAGTAATTATCATTAAGAAGCTTCTGGAGCAATGCATCCTGAAATGCAAAAAACACAAATATTAAGAAAAAAAATTTATCCATTTTCATCTAACAAAGAAAAGGCAGAGCTTACAACAACAACAAAGCCTTAGTCCCAAAAATTTTGGGTTCGGCTACGAATCCTTAACAAATTAGTTAAGGTCGGTTACATGTATTCTTTTTCCTCCATTCTATTCTATCTAAAGTCATATTCTTTGTACTTCCTTAATTGACAACCATACAAAAAGATTCTAGACTAAGGAAACAGCCCTACACATGTATATAATAAAAAAGATATCACTCCCATAAAAAAATAAAATAAAGATATCAAAAGTGTGCCATGAAGATACAAAGTACTGCATAACACAGCAATATCGTCTTCAGCACAGAAGGGTCTTTAAAATAAGTAACAATTACATATAAAAAAACTCAATCACAACAATGACAACATATGAGACAAAGTCCTCCTAACACCATGAGCCCATGATAATGATTGATTAACTCAAATGTCCAGATGATGCGGGAAAAATTCATACTTGTGCTTCGCAACGTACAACTGCTGTCACTCGATCATTGAATTCTTCAATATTCAGAGGAGGGAACAAAAAGTGCCTGCGAGCATATAGCTGCATATTTTCAGAAATATTGGAAGTAAGACATGTAGGAAGATTAAGTTTCCTTAGACAGATGATCAAGCTAGTCATTATATTTTAAACTAGGAACCTAATTGTTATGTATTTAGATATAGAAGCAATCCCAGACAACATATGCTTTCGCAAGAAGGTTTCAACTATATATCTCTAAGACCCCTTACATTGATGAGTTGTTACATAGGCATCAAATTGCCCGCATATCTTTAAGATTGCAATCTATACTTCCCAAGGTAAATATAAATCATAAATGCCTCCAGTTGAATTCTTTATCATGCATCTACTGATGTGTGGTTCTATATCCCACCTCCGCTAAAGCCCTTTGCACAACATCGTTCCTATGCTTCTTCACATATTTATCATTCATGTTATATAACTATATATCTACATCATTTGCTTTAACATACACACAGTTTGAACTGATCAAAAAAGACATACACCAAGTTTGTTCAGAATTTGGAGGACAAAGTGAAAGGTATTTTTCTGTAAGCTTACATGAGCTGAAAGTGTAAAAGTCTGTTGCCATTACTGACTAGGCTTTCATAGGTAAAGTATTATTTACCAACAATCTGCAATAAGTCATAGCAGTAAGGTTCTATAGATGTAGTCAAGTCAAAATTCCATTCCAGGTAACATTTTCATTAAATTTGCCTTTAAATTATTTTCTACAATAGCAAATGGTTGTTAGCTCATGTCATCAACAGTCTTTGTGCACCATGCAGTTCCTCATAACACACATTTCTAAAGACCTACTTCAACATTGAGCATGTGTAACCACTGGTCCACTTATAGTTGTTCACAAGTACTTGAGTCATAAACAAACCTCATAGATGCAATCACCGATATATGCTAATGATGCTGCGTTGAACACAGATCGAGGCTTCTGCACTTTTGGAGGACTTGGCAACCATCGCTCGTAACCCAAATAAAATTCATCTGGTTCAACTTTTTCTTCTACAAATCAGAATTCCAATAATTTTTTTAAAATAAATAAACCATTACAACAATGCTTTAGTTCATTTCATGAGAAAACATATCAAATACAAAGAAATCTATTGTTACTTAGAAAACCAGTACAACTGTTTTTTCCTTTCTAGAAATGTCCAGTAATATAAAAAAATAAAAACAGTTTCAAACTTCAAAAAACTTCATTTTTAGTAGGAAAAAAATTGAATTAAAATAATCGAAGAAATTTCTAAATATTTTTTATTACATGGGACTTTGCCAAAACCACCAAATTTTCATTACATCTCTTCTGGTTTGGGTTTTTTGGGAATGCATATTTCCTCTGGCTTCTTACTAACCAAACAGCATTCTTAGCACCCACCAGGGCCACCACAACAAAACTCCATACAATAAATTTGCTTGGAATTGAATTTCCCATTTTCCACAAAACCAAAAACAGCAACCCTCACTTCTCTCATTAACCAAATGGAGAGCACAAACAAAACATATACCCCTTAAAGAAAATGTGAATAACAAAAATTAAATACACTTTCATTTCCAATATATTCAATTTTTGGAAAGAACAATGTAATAAACAAAACAAAGAACTTTCTTGGATTTTCAATTTCATGGGGTTTCTCCAAAACCACCCAACTTCTCTTTCACTTTCCCCTGGTTTCTTACTAACCAAAAAAAATTCCTAATACCCAGAATTCCAGTTCAAACAACTTGCTCTAATTGACTCAAATTTCTATCCCACAGAAGCAAAAAACTTCAACTTCCTTAGCAACCAACCAAGCAGAGCACGTGCAACAAAAAACCCAGTAAAATACATGAAAACTTGGTACAGAGTGTAATAATATACCTCCTGTGGAGCGTTTGAGAAGGTCAGCTGTTGGGACAGTTAAAGTGACAGTTGGTGGTGTCTGTGGTTGTGGGGTCTTAGCTTTGAGAGTGGTGTTGGGGTTTTTGGGGGGTTTTCGTGGGGCATTGGGGTTGTATGTGAGCCTCGGTTGCGTGTCCCATGAAGCTCTAACCGCTACTCTCACTCTCAGAGAAGGCACTGATGATAGTGTCTGCATTCTGTCTGAGTGTATTGGAAAATTTGTGGGATAAGACTTAAGAGCGAGTGGGAAGTGAGTAAATGGGTATCCAGAATTTTACAGAAAATTATATTTGCATCAATAAATATAGTAGTAGACTAAATACTAACTAGAAACATCTATATTACATTATTACAATATATTATTACCAAAAAAAAAACCAGTAACATCTAAGAAATAAAATTTTCTAGTGAAAAATATAAAATTTTAAAATTCCAAATCACAAAATGCTTGTAATTTAAGTATAAAAAGGCCTATTCTAAAGTTATAGAATTTTTTTTTTTAAGTAAAACTTTTTACTAAAATGCAATTTCCCCTAAAATAAAATTTAATTTTGTATCCTTAAATTTATTTATCTATTTTTTTCATAGAAAAATGTGCTTAATTTATTTTACTATTCACTTCGGTTGGCTAGAAAGATTTTTTTTGGAAGTATAAAAATTTGGTTATATATATATATATATATATATATATATATCTATGTGGGAAAATTACACTTTCCTCACCTGTGGTTTGACCCATTTTAACAGTGTCCACCAATGGTTTAAAAGTTATCACTTAACCCACCTGAGGTGTCCTTCGTTAGACACCTATTACCCACCTCTGCAATTTTCGTTAAAAAATCTTCTTTACTATATAAGCCACAATAGAAACAAAATTAGAAGCAACATATTGAAAAATGACTTCTCTCTCACCATCTTAGAAATCAAATCTTCAAACCCAAATCCCATTTCGTGACCCAAATCTTGTTCAATCAACACAATAATTGGTTCCCTCTTGATGTATATACTACCAACAATATACATCAAATCTTGCCAAAAAAAAAAAAAACAGTTTAGGTTACAAACCCAGATAGCAAGGGAAAACAAAAAAGAACCCATGTTTTTTTTTTTTTTTTGATTGGAAGGAACCCAGAAGATTCTCCATCTTTTTTTGAAGCCATAGATAGAACAAATCTGCCAAATCCTAAAAACTTACAGTAGGAAAAACTAAACCAACCTAGAAATCCGTTACACTCGCAAATCCATTAACCCACAAATCCATTAAACCCAAATAATTTGAACCCACCAACCATAAGGAAATTTGAACCAACCCAAAAAATTCGAACCCACAAATCCATTAACCCCAAAAAATTTGAATCCATCGATCCACCACTCTCCGCTGCTTCGATCTTAGCCGATCTAGACAATCAGGTTGCTCTACTACTCAACCGATCTCATGATTTTGTTTTTCTTGTTTCTTTGTTTTTGCTTCCCAGTTTGGGGTTTTGGGCGGTGGCTAACAGCAGTGGTGGTCTTGGAGGTGGTAGTTTGGTGAGGCTATGATTTGATGGTTTAATGAGTTGGCTGTGGTGTTGGATTTGCTAGATTGTTGGGTTTTTTTTTTTTTTTTGCAGATTTTTTTTTTTTTACTTGCAAATCTAGGTTTTTTTTAGAGAACCTAGCAAAAGAGAAAGGGTTAGAGTTTTAGAGAGAGAAAGCCTAGGGTAAAGATAGAATCCAGCAAATTTGTGGATACCATTTATCCTTAATTTTTGTATTTAATTAATTTTATTTTGTGATTGTTCTATGAAGAATTAAGTAGTCAATTTTTGGATTTAGTTGTAAGGCTAGCGAATCTGTGGGTGTATATTCACACGGATTTGTGGCTTTGTTTATGATTGTACGTGTATTGATTTTCTTGTCATTGTAAAAGTATGTTTGGCAATTGCAGTGGACATTGGGTAAGAATGTTAAACATATTATTCCATATACATTTCTGGGTTTTGATTTTAGCTCATTCAACCCAAAAAAAATTAGCACCCCATTTTGTAATGGAGATTATTAACTCAAATTTGTAAAATTACTTTATGGTTTGAAAAATTGCTTTGTCTACCCTCTTTCGTAAAACTTTGTGCTAATTATGTATATGAAAAATGATGGAACAAATTTTATCTTGACTTGCTTTTTGATATTTTTCTTTTATGTTTAATGTGAAGAAGAAGAAGGGGAGAAAAGATGAGAGAGACATAAAATATAATGAAAAAGACACATTTACCCCTATTTTTAACGGTGAAAAGGGAAAGGTGGGTTACGGATGTCTAACGGAGGGTACCTCAGGTGGGTTAAGTGACATTTTTTAAACCACAGGTGGCTTAGTTAAAACCAGCCAAACCATAGGTGGGTAAAATATAATTTCCCCTATATATATAAATAGATCATTATATGTATTTGTCTCTGTGGATAATCTTATAATTAAGCTAAAATACTAATTGGTTTCACCAAAGAAAAAAGAAAAAAAAGACACCAACTAGTTTATAAAGTAAGTTTATTTGTTGTTGCCTAGAAAACATCTTCACTAATTCAAATAGACACTAAATTGCATTAATTAATATTTGTTTAAATGTTTGTTAATTAACATAATAAAATTTAATTTATTAATTTATATAATAACTAAACAAAAATTATATTCCTTGATGAAATTATCATAACAACTCTAAGCCGTCGTTTGGGATGAGGGAATTGAATGGAATTAAAAGAATTAAAAGAATAATTTTAGAATATTCTTCAATTCTCTTATTTAAGAGTTTTAATGGAGAGAATGAAAAATCCATTCCCTTGTTTAAGAGTTTAAGTGGAGGGAATAGAATGAGCAGGAGGGATCACTCATTCTTCTATTTTCCTTTAAAATTTCAAATTTTCATTCCTCTTGAAATTAGGAGGAATAGAAGGAAATGAAATTATATTTAATGAATTTTTCACTAAAACTCCCAAAATACCCCTATATATTCAACCTTTTATTTTAAAATAAAGGTCTAATAGTAATATTGTCATAAAATAAATCAATTTCATTCCCTCTATGTTACCTCCAAATAAGGTTACTTACATTCCATTCCTTTCCATTCATTTATTTTAAAACATTCAATTAAGATTACTTAATTCTATTTCATTCAAAAATTTTTTTTTTCCATTCCTTTCTTTTGCTTAAATACATTCCATTTATTTCTATTCTCTTATGATCATTCCATTCAATTTCCTTAACTCCCAAACAAAGGAAAAGTCATAATCCTTAACTATGCAGCGCACCATTTCACCCCACTCCTAATTCACTTACGTTATATCATATCATTCATATGTAACAGTGCATATTTGTCACTCAAATTTAGGCATTTGGTGGCGTTAAATATGCTCTATTTAGTCTTAGCCAATAGCTCAAACACTCATCTCTTGAAAAAAAAAAAGAAACTCAAACACTCACATGAGTGAACTAAGCAATAGTTGTGTGAATCACAAGTTCACAACATGCACATAGCACATAATACATAGTTTAGCTACAAAATTGATTGTAGCTTAAAACTATAAAGTCACTCAATAAAATAAATATTACTGCATATTTTGAAAATCTTAGCGTTGAATTGTATGTTTTTTATGCTTTTAATACATATGTCAAATTTTGTATCAATTGGATATTATTTACTATATGATCTAAATCTTATATTTTATGTATGATTTTAAATTACAAAAATTTACAATTTAAAACATTTATTGATGACATAGCTAGTGATCTTTAATTTTTTTTTAAATTTTGCAAGTATAGAAAGAAGAAGATGTAATATAATGGTGGATTTTGTCAAAATTCACCTTTAATAAAAAGATAAGTAAGATTGTAATATAAAATTATAACCAATTTTATAGCTAACTTTTATCAATTTTCAGGCACTTTCAACTTATATCACTTTACCATAAATCACAAAAGACATTAATGGCTCTCTTGCATTAAAACACTCGGGATGTGCCTTGTCAAATTCAACCACCAAGGCTTACAAAGCACGCATAATTATGGACTATATCCCACACTGTACGCTTTGTTTTTTCCTCTTATAATTGTTATTGACACCTTCAACGGCTTAGGGATAATAATAATATGCAAGAAGTAAATGTCAATAATGGTAACCAAGTAACTGTTCCTTGGACTTGCTACACAAATTAGTGACTTCCTTTGGGGCAAATAAAAAAAAAAAAAAAAAAATACTTGCTGTTTTAGAACATTTTCACATTGCCAAAACATCAACATGGTTGTTCCTACCATGTAATTTCATGGTAGCCATAGCAGCTTATACCCATTGAGCAACTGATAAAGCAAAAAAAAAATTTAGTCTTCCTAAATTTTGTATGTGACCATAGCAGTTTATACTTTATACCTATTTAGCAATAGATAATTATGGGGTTTAGACGACCAGAAGTTGATAAATTCTTATAAAAGATATAAATCTTTATAAATTATGAGTAATATCACATACACAACAATTTTTTAAAATATATATTTTTTTCAAGGGTCATGCTAATGAGTACCCTTAGAACAATGGTTAATAATTCATTTTAAGAAAATTTTGACACTACTTTTATGAGAAATGAAAAAAATCTCTCAAAACATTAATTGTTTTTTTTTTCCCATAAAAATTTTATTTAAATGGATTATTAACTATTATCCTAAGAATATCTGTTAATACTTTACTTTTTTCAAAACCAATCACCAACATAATTTATATATTTACCATTTAAAAAAATTATAATTTATATATAGACTTATTGATAAACTACATGGACACAAATTTTTTGACCTACACAAAGGTCAAAACTCCTCTTATATCATTTTACTGAATGTAAAATTTGAGAATTTAATTATTGAATTATATATTCTTATTATATTTAGTTATGTCATCAATTAAATGTATAAATTTTTTAAGTTGTGATATAAAATTTTGTATAAAAAATAAATTTATTAATCGAATAGTAAATAATATTTGATTTGAACGAAAATTGACATATGTATTAATAATCTAAAAAATATGTAATCTAACCATTAGATTTTTAAAATAAGTAATTTAAAGAGTTTCATTGAAAAATAGTTCTCCATAAAATTATTATTTTTAAGGTGTGACGGGGGGCGTGAGTCCCACTCACACATGGCATGTCATTATTGGAGGTTCCAGCCACAAGATACAGAAAAGCGTAACTCTATCATCCAACGCAACTCTCTCTGTCTCTCTCCCTCTACTCTCTTCTTCTTCTTCTTCTTCTTCTAAAACCCCTTTTCCTGATAACCTCACCGGCAGTATCATTATCCCCACATCATGAGCCGCTATGACAGCCGCTCCGGTGACCCCTCCTCCTACCGTGACCGCAGAAGGTAACCCTCACCAACTCCATTTATCTCTCTCTCTCTCTCTCTCTCTCTCTCACAGACACACACTTGTATATGTAACTTTGTTTATGTGTTGCTTTGCTTAAATTACCATGTGGGTTTCATTCATTTGTATCTAATTTCATTACATGTGAACTTAAATTTTGCCCCTTTACTGTGTATATCTCTAACAGACACAAAAGCACACACATTCATGTCTTTATGTATGTAAATTCATATCTGGGTTTCATTCCTTTTTGCCTAATTTGATTTAATTTTGAATTTGAAGTTTGCCCATTTATTATCTCTCTCTGTTATGTGTGTTTGACATAATATTTGTTGAAATTGAGGTTTTTTGTTTTAGTGTGGAGTTTAAGTTTACTTAGTGATTCTGCTTCTTGTGGCTCTTTCAATTAGGCCCAGAATTAAGGCTCACTGTTTTGCTTTATCTTAGTTCTTATTAGAGTTTGTCTAAATCTAGTGTTTAGTCAGTGGCTCGTTAACAATCATTGGCTAGTTTTGTGAACTTTAGGTTTTGTTCAATGATTCTGCATTTGCTTTCTTTCCATTGTGTCCAAACTATGGTCCGTTTGGACTGAGGGAGAGTAGAGTAGAGTAGAGAAGAATTGGCCCAAAATTAGCTTATTTTCAGTCAATTCTACTCTACTTCCCTTTCCTCCCCCTCTCATTCCAAACAGACCATAACACTTATAACTTTCTTCAAGTTCATTTAGCTTTTGTATATATATATTTTTGTTGAAGTTGAACAACCCATTTTTGTAAACTGCTTTGTTTTGATACTTGTTTCTTATATTGAATGTTATATATGCTCGTATGTTGAGTTAATATCAAGTACTGATCAATTCTCTACAAATATATTCCTTTAGTGATTCAGGTTTTGGTGCGTCCATGGGCTATGGTGGCTCAGTTCGGTCCTCATCGAGCAGAAATAGTTATGAAGTTGTAGAGTCACCAAGGAAGTTGGATTTGGATGGGTTGACTCCTTTTGAGAAGAACTTCTATGTTGAGTCACCAGCAGTGGCAGAAATGTCAGATAGGGAGGTTGAGGAGTATCGGCTGCAAAGGGAAATTACTGTTGAGGGCCTTGATGTTCCAAAGCCTGTCAAGAGTTTCCGTGATGTCGGGTTTCCAGGTAACTTATTTTAGGACAAAGACCCTTTCTTCATTGTTTGAGGATTTTTAAATGTTTCATTTAGCATATACATGAGTTTGAAGAACCACAAAATTTCAAAATAAGACATCAAATAACTTTTTATCTTGCGTGTCCATTTGGCATGAGGTTATTTAGTTCTTTGCTGAAAGTGTGCTAAAATATGCTTGTACTTTGAAAAAGTGAGGTTTTAAAAAGTTGTACATAAAAGCTAAAAGCTAAAAGTTTAGCCAAATAAGCTGGAAATAAACGGACTCGCAACATCTGTCTTTCACTTCTACCGCCTAGTCTGGATAGTCCCTTGATGTGATCCCAAAGAAAACGCCAAAGATGGAGTAATTGAATGACACACCCTCTTAGTGAAAAGTAATTTCTTCACTAAAAAAAACTTCATAATCCATATTGAAAATTTTGGTAGGAATCTTTGTTTAGACAAACACATGGTTTCTGTATCAGGATATTTCACCAAATGAGTTCTTCTGAGATTGCTATTGCACTGTCTAAGTCTTAATCATGGAGGTTCCCTGCAAAATTAATCATCTAATTCATCGCATCTGCTTAGTTGTTTCACCTTCTTGTTTGCACCAACTTCTTGATTGGTTATGACAATTCTTATGATAACTAAGTTGTGCTGAAAATTTACTTATCAAGAAAAAAAGTTGTGCTGAAATTTAGTTGACTTATCCTCAACTTGCAAGTTATTTTTTCTTTTGTTGACATTGGTGAGATAATGTTTATTCCTACTTGTCAACAGATTATGTTATTCAAGAGATTACAAAAGCTGGCTTTGTCGAACCTACCCCTATTCAAGCTCAAGGATGGCCAATGGCTCTAAGGGGCCGTGATCTAATTGGTATTGCTGAAACAGGGTCAGGGAAGACACTTGCCTACCTGTTGCCTGCCATTGTCCATGTTAATGCCCAGCCAATTCTTTGTAAGGGTGTAATGTTTGGGTTGATTTATTCTTAATATGATCTTGATATGCCTCTGTTTATATTTTGTTAATCTCTGGAAATATGTTTCATTGATCCCCATTATATTTTTCAGCTCCTGGAGATGGCCCAATTGTTTTGGTATTAGCTCCAACCCGTGAACTTGCTGTTCAAATACAAAATGAATGTACTAAATTTGGTGCATCATCAAAAATTAAAAATACATGCATTTATGGTGGGGTTCCAAAGGGACCTCAAGTTCGTGATCTTCAAAAAGGTAGGTTGTTGATTGAGTTTTAGACAACTTTTCATTTCTTGCTGTATTTTGATTTCCATGAACTGTCTCTCCTGTGATAGGTAGTTACTATGTGAGTTGACATAGCTATTTTTTATTACTTTCATGTCTAGGTTTATATAGTTGCTAACTCTTTTTGATTTTTGTTAATGTCAAATTTATTCCTTTTCTGGACCAGGTGTTGAAATTGTAATTGCGACACCTGGGAGGTTGATTGATATGTTGGATTCGCATCATACAAACTTGCGAAGGGTTACATATCTTGTGTTGGATGAGGCAGATCGGATGTTAGATATGGGTTTCGAGCCTCAGATTCGAAAGCTTGTTTCTCAGGTTTGAATTGTGCCTTGCTGTTTGAAACTTATGTCATGATCATTACTGTACTTTTATCTCTGTTACAAAAATAATTTTTGACAGATGATTGTTTCCCCTAGCTCTCATATTTCCTCTTTGTTATGCCTTTCTGTCTCCTGCTTTCATTTATGGATTAGATCTGTTAGAAAAGAAGGGCAGATTAGCAGATGTCTGGTCTGAAATAGCTTGGCTGAACTGAGTTCTTGAACAGTGTGGAAGTTCTAATTGTTGGTTTAGAATCCCAATTTGACTTCTAGTACTTAATTGCAGGTCTTGTCCATTAGAACTTAAACTTGTAACAAGAACTTATTAGATTATTTTTTGGAGTTTTCGAAGGCCATATCATTAATGAAGCCTCTTGCTTACTTCCCTACCAAAGAGAAGATATGATCTAGACAATAAAGAGATTGAGGAAAAGCAAGATTAAAAAAGAAGAAGATAGATTTGTGGTCTTGTTTAGATGTGGGGCCTTCTTGGAACATTTCATAGGCTACTTTAATTATTATTTAGTTTTAGTATTAAGTTTCTTTGGGATAGAAAGCTACTGGTTTAGTTTTAATTAATTTTTACTGGAATAAATCTTATAAAAGAATAAATGTGGCCTACTTTGACTAATCTGTTGAGAATCCGTAGCCAATCCCAAAAAGGGACTAAGGCTTGCATGTTGGTGTAAAAAAGGGCAATCTGTTAAATTCCATTTTTTCAGGAATGGCTGTTCTTGTCTCTACCAAAGGCCCATGAGTCTTATTTTGTGTTGAGTCATTTTTGTATTTGGTTTAGAAGTTCTAAAGTACCTTTTCTAGTTATTAGTAGTCATAGTGTTTTTTTATGAGTCCTAGTGTTTTAGGAGAAGATTTTGAATTTAGTAACTTCCCTTATTTTAGTCAATAGCATTCATAGTGAGATTGATTTTAATAAAATTCCAGAAGCTTATTTTAAAGTTCTTGTGGGGTTCATCAGTTGAGTGTTTCAAATATCCTTTGGTGGCTTGGGAAAAGGTTTGCTTACCGCGTGAGTTGGGTGGTTTGGGAATTCGGAATTTGGTGTCTTTTAATTAGGCCCTATTAGGGAAATGGCTTTGGAGGTATAGCCAAGAAACCACTCATCTGTGGCGAAGGGTCATTGCCATGAAATATGGGGAGAGAAAAGGGGGTTGGTGCACTAGAGATTGTAGTAGGGCCTATGGGTGTGAGTAATGGTGGAGTATTAGTGAAGGGTGGGCAAATTTCGCTAAGCATTTCTCTTTTGTGGTGGGGGATGGTTCTCATATTCTTTTTTGACATGATAAGTGGACTGGGGATGTTCCTCTTAAAATTCTTTATTCTCAGTTATTTTTGTGTTCAGCCAATAAGGAGGCTTGCATTTCTGACGTGTTAAGCCCTTCAGTGGGAGATAATGTCAGAGTGTGGAGTTTACGATTTTATAGGGAATTTAATGATTGGGAGTTAGTGGCTTCCTACTCCCTCCTTCATTTCATCCAAACCCGAATTCCTAGGGGTGGAGGGTGTGATAAGCTTTGTTGGGATCTTAACGGAAGTGAGAAGTTTGAGACTTGGTCTTTTTATCATAAGATTCGAAATGCAGCTCCTTCCACTTTCCCTTGGAAGGGCATTTGGAAAGTTAAGGTTCCTAAAAGGGTGACTTTTTTTATGTGGTTAGCAGCTCATGGTCAGATTCTAACCTTGGATAACCTTATGCTTCATGGTCACCCTTTGGTGAATTGTTGTTGTATGTGCTGTTGTAATGCGGAATCTGTTGATCACTTGTTACTTTCTTGTCCGATAGCTCATTCGTTGTGGATTTATATGATTTGGTTATTTGGGATCAATTGGGTCATGCCAGGTTCAGTTGTGGACTTATTATTTTGTTGGTATCATTGGCTTGGGAAGCATAGTTTTGACATTTGGAATCTGGTTCCAGGCTGTTTAATGTGGACTATTTAGACCGAACGGAATCGGCGGTCTTTTGAGGATGAGGGGAAAACTGTGGTTCAGTTATTAGAGTTTTGCTAGCGGATCCTCTTTGATTGGTCTCGATGTTGGGGTCTATCGGATTGTTCTACCCTTATGGATTTTATTTTGTCTATTAGAATAGATTAGGGGCTTCTTTTGTATTTTTGTTCCTGTTTTTCATTTGTTCACTACCGTGAGCTCTTTGTTGTTTCTTGCTTTTTTTTTTTTTTTTTTAATAATATTCTTCTCTTACTTATCAAAATAAAGGTTTAAGGAGTGTTGAGGGTGTGATTGCCTTGTGATTGTTTCGGACAATGTAGGTATGGTTGCCTATGTGGTTGTGTAGTGTTTATCTTATTTCTTGTTCAACCCACTATTTTAACACCTTACAGCCATCAAACATATTCAAAATCCAATATTTTTATTACTGAAACCTACCTAAGAGATTGTAAATCATTGGTTGAATTTTCAAATTTTCACTAACAAGGGGAATTTCTAAACATTGCTTACCCTCCAGTATTTTGCTTAATTTTGTTGCCTATTCATAATATTAGCCATATACTCTTGTTTACTTGAAAAGCTATTGGCTTTAAAGACTAAAGTTACCAACATTTAATTATATACATGCACATACTTGTTAGTATTGTGCAATATGTATAATATGAATAGTAGGTATCATAGGTGTGTATTGACCATGCTTATGAATCTGATGACACATATATATGTATTGTATGAATCATATTGATTGTGTACAATTTATAGACGTGAGTTTAAATTGGGTTTTTTTGTTAAAATTTGTGCTTTGACTTGAGTCCAACTAGTGATTGGACTTGTTTTTAACAAACAATTATGGGATACTTGGTTGAGGCCAATAAAATAATGTCCATGGAGTTTTTTTAAATTTAATTTAATTTTATAATTGTTTAGATTTAATAAATGCTTCATTCTAGGATTGACCCTGGTCCTGGGATACTGATTGCTTTAATGATCACTTTGTAATGTTTATGCCCAGTTGCAAGTAGTACAAATGTGGTATTTTGAAGATGCCAGCTAATCCACTGTTAAGCATCACTGATGGCAATGTAACTTATCAAAAAACAAAAAAAAAAGTATCACTGATGGCAATGCAATGGGCCCTTTACTTCCCTCCTAATGTTTTGTTCAATGCAGATTCGCCCAGATCGTCAAACTTTGTACTGGAGTGCTACCTGGCCTAAAGAGGTCGAACAACTTGCTAGACAGTTTCTTTACAACCCGTACAAAGTAAGGTGCTCTAACTTAATTTTGCTACTGCCTACCACAGTTGTGGGATTTCTTCTGTTAGGATATATTCTTTTGTGTTTAGTTTTTATTTTATACTTTTGATGTGTGTAGTTGCCAGTCATAACTCATATGTCATTTTACTCGTTTCGAGGCAGCTTGTTTTTTGTGAATTTTCTCCTACTCCGCCCCCCTCTTTCCTTTTTCTTGAAACTGAGGGTAATTTCCCTGGTTTAATGGCTTGGTTTGTAATTGCTAGAGTTCTGGAGGGCATATGCCTTTTTTTTTTCTTTTTTCCAAAAAGGGCATATGCCCTTTTTGAAAGTTCCTGCTTTTGTGGTATGTGTATCTGTTTGTAATGTGTGATTATGTTATGTGATTGGCTCTTATCTTGGACTTTGCATAGGTGATAATAGGATCTCAAGATTTGAAAGCTAACCATGCTATACGCCAGCACGTTGACATTGTTTCTGAAAACCAGAAATATAACAAGTAGGCCCCATCTCTTTTTTGTTCTTGTATATTCTAATTTCTTCTAGATCTCATCATATGAGATTTGATGTGGTCATTTTACTGATAGGTTTGATTTTCCAGATTGGTTAAATTGCTGGAGGATATCATGGATGGCAGCCGAATATTGATCTTCATGGATACCAAGAAAGGATGTGATCAGATTACCCGGCAGCTTCGGATGGATGGCTGGCCGGCTCTTTCAATTCATGGAGATAAAAGTCAAGCAGAGAGGGATTGGGTCCTCTCAGAGTTTAAAGCTGGCAAGAGTCCTATAATGACTGCTACGGATGTTGCAGCTCGTGGTTTAGGTAAGGAGATAAAACTCTTAAAGCTTGCTCAAAGACTTGATAGAAATTCTATTTTAGTACAGGAAATTGTGTTGGTAAACGATTTACTAATAGCACTCATCATCAGCATCTCATTTTGGAAGGAAATTATTATCTGATCTTCTTGTTGTCCCTAATTAAAGTCTTCTTTTATCTTATCAAAAAAAAAAAAGTCTTCTTTTAATTTTATTGGATGGGCTTTATGGTATAATCCACTATTGGATTTCTTCCTTTTGAGCTGTATCTTACGTTATTATCTTTCAAGTGGTTTTTTTTAAGGAACATTTTTAGTATTAATCATGTTTTCATTGATAAAACAGATGCAAACCATTTCACTCAGCTCTTTGCTGTGTATGTTGGATATTTACCTTTACTTTTATGTGCACTTATTTGTTATGTTTTCTATCCTAATGCTCGTACTCTGTTATTTTGAAAGATTCATTTTTTTAGTTATTGCTATGCTATATTTAGTGGTGTCTAAATTGTCTCATGAACACCTTTTTTGACCTAAGTTGGTGTTATTTGTCACATGGATCCTACTTGTATGTTTGTTTGAGCCACTTGTTTTCATGTCTATGGGTATTGGATATTGCCCTTGAACACTTCCCCTCTGTGCATAATTGTTGCCAGAATATGGTTTCTGGGGGTATTCATCTGACATTTTGTGTTTATTTGCTACAACAACACACTAGCATACATGCAGAAATGTGTTGAGATCATAGATTCTCTTATCTAAATAAGCTTCTGATGTGAGAGATCGTTGGCCTAATGCATTTCTTATAACTTATAATGCTCTTTTGTTTTGTGGCAGATGTGAAGGACGTGAAATATGTGATAAATTATGACTTCCCTGGATCCCTTGAGGACTATGTTCACCGTATTGGTCGAACAGGAAGGGCCGGGGCAAAAGGAACTGCATACACTTTCTTCACTGCTGCAAATGCTAGATTTGCAAAGGAACTCATCAGCATACTTGAGGAAGCTGGACAGAAGGTCAGTCCTGATTTGGCTGCAATGGGGCGGGGTGCGCCTCCTCCCCCGTCAGGTTAGTTGGCTAGCTTGAATATTCTTAGACGCGCGCACATACACACGTGCACGCATGTCGTGGTGTTTACATGTATGAGTGTGTGAATTTGATTACTAAAACTGACTGTTTCAATGAAAATCAACCAACCAGGTCATGGGGGTTTTCGAGATCGTGGGAGGGGTCATGGTAGTGGTCGCTCATGGAACTAACTATTGAAGGTAAACCGGTTCTCACGTTGTATTTTGGAGGGAAACATTTAACATGTATGATTAGACGATAGGAGTTTAAATGTCTTTTTTCATTTATGTTGAATTTTTGTTCAATTACGTAGAGGACTAACTGTAGTTAGTGTTGGACTATGTAAGATAAAACATTTGTTTATATCATTAAAGGTTTTGAGGAAGAAGATAAACAATTGTATTTTCATTTTCTTTGCCCTGAAGTAGTGGAAGTATGCACAAAAGAAAGTCTACTTCAACACTAAGCATCTCATTAGGTTGGTATCAAAAGGTTTGGATCGTTGGAAAGTTGTGAAAAAGGTTGAGATACTTACAAGGAAACAATGATTACAGGTTGACTTACATGCATATTAATCAGTTGGAGGTGATTGGTTACCCAAATGCGAAAAAGGTTGAGATACTTACAAGGAACCAATGATTACAGGTTGACTTACATGCATATTAATCAATTGGAGGTGATTGGTAACCCAAATTCCGATTTTACCGGATGTGTAGACACAAGAAAGTCTTACTACAACATATAATTTATTTTTTATGTTTTGGAGTTGATATATCTTAGAGAATTACTAAACACAATTGTTGCTTAATCTACCATGGAGGCTATTGAATACTATGGAGCTACTACACACGCATTATAGTTAAGCAATTTTATCACCGGTCTCAAAAATTTAGATATTGAATACTATGAAGCCGCAACACATGCATTATTTATGTTTTAAATTTTTTTTTTTCATAAATCTCAAGATTTTCAATTCTATATCAAGACCTTTCAAATTTTTCTGTGACAATTTGATTGCATTTTTCTTCTCTAAGAATAATAAAAGTTGAAGCCAAAGTAAGCATATTCACAAAAACTACACTCTTAGAGAGAATGTTAAAGAAACAAAAGGTGTCCAAAAAGCATATTACCATTGAGCTATTGATTATCGATCCCATAAGGCCATCACTAAAGGTTTGTTGGCCAAACAATATAAATCACGTTGAAAACGTGGGGCTTGTTAGCTTATTTAAAGTTTAATTTCTCTTTATTTGTTTTGTATTTGAGTAGTGTTGTGTTTCACAATACTTTCACAACAAATCGTAGGTGATAGGTTGTTATTGATTCTTACTTAAACATACTACTAAAATTTCTTTGTAACCTGTCAATAATAACCTGTAACAATCTGTTACTTAAGATTTATTATAAAAATGTTGTGGACTTAACATCTCCTTTTATATTTAGACATTTATTTGGTTATTCGTTGAGAATAAGGTGGAATATTTATTTTGTTCACATAAAGTATAATAGGTAGTCCATTTATTAAGAATTAATAGCTCATAAAGTATTCACATAGTACCACACATTGTAATACATGGAATAGTAATTTTAATTAAGAGTTTTACCACTATGTTTTATGTATTGGATAGTTTATTTATTTATTTATTTGCTTCGTTTGGATGGTTTATTAGAGTAGGAGAATTTCACAACTAGACGATAAAAGTAATATCCTAAGTATGTTACAATGACCATCACTCATTAAGTTATTTAAATGCCATGTGGGCTTAGTGAGAGAATGTAAGGAGGCTTATTGTTGCCCGCACGCAATTTCTAATTGATTAATTACAATATACTTAGATTTATTTTAGAGTGATAGATAAAGAACACTTTCTAGGAGTATGTTAACGTCACTTGAAATGTCATTTAGTGAATAAACACTATAAAGTAACTCTTAATTAAACTTTTTGATGGCAGGAGTATTCTAACCTTTAAAAATATACATTCTCGGTTTAAGGTGTAGAGTAGTTTCTTTCACAACTCATTCTTTTGCGGTGAGATTATTTACAAATCATTTGAACAACATATCTGTAGCTATTATTACTATTATTATTATTATTTCCTTCCACTGCTTTTGATTTCTTACATCCAATTGATGCTTACCGTCACTGCATTGGGAGGTTTTGGTCATTGGATTTGAAGGAATTACTCCTTTTATGCATTTTCTTATTTACTTTAATTGTGGGTTATTTTGGCCTTGCCCACTTTGATTTTGATTTTGATTTTTATTTCTGGTGAAATGTGAGATGGGTTTTGATTTTGTAAATTAATTTGAGTGGAATTTATTTTGTACCATCTTCCAAGAGAGGGTTAGTTTTATCTTCTTATTTCTTCATTTTCGATCTTAATCTTATGTAAAATATATCAATGGGAGGGTTTATGATCTCAATTTTACGTTCAATATCATATACTATATAATAAAAGTTGGGCTTAGACGCCATAGTTGCGCCAAGTAATTTCATCAAATTGCATAAAATTTCTGCTTTAAAAAATTAAATTTAGTTATTTTGTGGCCTACAACTATTGTACCTAAGAGACCTAATCAATTTGATTAGCAAAAACTAAATTACAATCAAGAATCCTAACTTGATTATAAACCAAATTGTGGAAATTTATTAAATTTCTGCTTAAAAAAAATTAAGTTTAGTTATTTGGTGGCATATAACTATTGTACCTAAGAGACCCAATCAGTTTGAATAGCAAAAACTAAACTACAATCAAGAATCCTATCTTGATTATAAACCAAATTTTACAATAATTTTTTAGATAAAAACAAATATTTATTTGTTCTTACTACAATTTCTAATTTAATAAAAAATTGCAATTGAAGTGAAGTTTTTTTTTTTTTTAATAAATTTTTTTTAAGAGATAATTACAACATGCTGCTAACTCCGCAACTCGAACCCTTTCCCTCCTAGACCCCCAAGTACTTTGTACATGGGAAAGTGCCAATTCAGTTATAAGACATTTGGTCAATTGAAGTGAAGTTAATTATATGAATAAGTCCTTATTGGTTTCTTTACCAACAAATAAATTCATAAAGGGTGCTCAGTTATTGGTTTGATGCATATATTAGAAACCAACTAAACAATTTAAGGTTCTTATCAATTTTTATATTCAGCAATCAGTTTGGCCTTCTGCTTTTTCGTGTATAAATTATCATCAAATTTTTATTTTCATATTTATCTTCAAGTATATCTAATAACTTTATGAGATTTTATATAAGAGTGTAGCTTGGAACTCTACTATCTCTTAATGGTGAAACCAATCGAGAAAAAAAAAATTAAATTATATATTTCTATTCGCCTAAGAGCAAGGAGTAGTAGAGTACGATAAGAGAAAACAATAATGTAGCACATGAACTTGCATAACTTCAATTATCTATTTATATTTTTGTTACATTTGTTTTCCTTATAATAAAACTATAATGAACAGAATGTTTGTATTAAGTTTATGCTTGCAGTAGCAGGTGGACATATCAATGATATCATACCAACTAATATTAAAAAAGTCATGTAATCAAGATAGCATCATTTATCCTTGGGAAATTTTTATTCAAGGTTTCACAACCCCGATTCCCACATCAATATGTGATCCCTCTTTATAATTTTCTAGAATTTTTTTAATTTTTAGGTTTTTTGATAGAGTTTTAACCTAAGAGACCGTTTCTGATGATTGTGCTCTTTATCATTGGATCAAGACACCGATGGGTTTTTGGTGTAGGTGGAGATTGAATCCTAGATGTGGTACGTTTTTATTGTTATGTTACATTTTTTGTGTTAATGGATTATGGATGTGATACGTTTTTCTCTATTGTTAGTGCAGTCTTTATCAATTTCAGTCTCAGGCTCTCAATTAAAATATCCTTCTAGTAATACCCTTTCTCTTAGCTTATATTGTTTTTTTTTTTTTGTGTTTTTTTTCCTAGAATAAATATCTTACTAAAAAAATACATTGTTTGCAGCTTTGTTTTTATTTTTCCCTATTATTATTAATTCTCAAATATGATAAGGAGACTGTACTTTTTGTAGCTAAACAATACTTTAAGGATGCCTGCAATGAATGCTACAAGTTCTCTTTTTGTACTATTTTAATATGTTGTATTTCAATATAGTTTTGAAGAATCCGAATTCAACCTTGATGAGAAAGAGAAAAAGATTGAGTCATTGCATTTTGTTAATTTTGACATTTATAAAGATTGAAAAAGAATAGTTTAGAGAAAAAAAAAATGTTAATATTAAGATTTATGTTAGAATGATAACATTTACCATTGGTTAACTTTGAATATATATTTACTATTGGTTAACTTTGAATGTATATAAATACTAATTGATATAAGTGAAAAAATTAATATTTTAGATACATGTTGGACATGCAAGTTGGAGACACAATAAAACTTGCAAATATGCAAGTCTAAATAAGCATACAAATATGCCAAAGAATCAAATGCAAGGCATAAAAACAGAGGGAGACATAGAGAGAGAAAAGTACTTGCTATGCAACTTTCCAATAGTGAGAAACCTATCAAAGTTTGATAGAAATATGTTATTTATTTAATTAAAATAATTCTATCAAACTTTGATAGGTTTCTCACTATTGTTTTGAATATATAATTTATATATATATATATATATATATATATATATATATATATATATATTCATAGAAAACCTTTAAGTTTTCTCTATTGTTTCCCATTCTTTGAATATTTTATAGCTTTAAATTCTTGATTTTTACTATAAATCCAAAATTTAAGTACTTAGAAGAATAAAGAAAGAATGTTGCATTTTAAATATTTTTTTTTTTAAGAAATGAACGTAGTGAGATTATGTGTATACAACTTTGTAGGTATATTACTATACTTTTAACATTGTTTAGTTTTCTTAATTTATTTTAAAGAATAATATTAGATGTTTAAACTTTGTACATTTAAATTAAGCTCTTATTTTTAAATTATTTTTTCTTTTATACTTTGTCTTATAATCTTAATATTTTACTCTAAATAAAAATTCTGGCTCCACCACTTCCTGATCCAAACATATTAATTGTGAATTAGATGTAACGAATAATTTCAAGAAAAAATTGATAGGAAACAAATGTCAAAGCAGCATCATTTTCCCATGCTTTTTTTTCCAACCAATTGGCCCCATCATACTACAAACGGTGGGAGGGTGAGAGAAAGGGCTAGATAGTAGCATTTCATTAATAAAAATAGGCCATTTTAATGGCACTAACAGTTGTGGAAATGGACAGGCAACAAATGGCAAAACACCATCACTTTCATTGGAATTTCTTTTCCAATATGTTGGTGGTTGGCACCTATAGGGGCGTTAGGCCCAACAATATACATCAATGTATATATTGGGCTTGGAGCCCAATCCGAGGACATGAAGTAGTTCGAGGAGGGGTGAACATTATCAGGGGAGTCTATGTTAGTAAGTGAAGAGGTTAGTCTTGATTGTAAGAGTCCATGAGGATAGTCCGAGGACGAATGTCTCCTTGGCTGATCAAAGCCAAGGTCTGAAGGGTAGGGATGAAAGAAGGAAGGTAGAATAAAACAGAAAGAAGACCTTGAAGGAGGGGGATCAGAGATTTGAAAAAGAAACACTGTAGTAATAAAAAATGTATTTGTAACCAACTTCAAGTAATATACACAATAACTGATCTCCTCGGATTGTGCCGAGAACGATTTTCTTTAGATAAAACTAGTCTTCTTTTATTTTATTGTCATCTGGATCCATTATAATTGCAACTCAACTCGTTAGAACCTAGTTTTCCAACTCACTCTCTACAAATTCATTGTATTGGGTTTTTTGGGCCTAAATCCTTTTATCATTTGGGTTAGGACTCAAATTGCGTTCTTACAGCACCCATTATTAGAGAAAGAGATGGTTTATTTTCTAGTGAATTGGCAATGAAACTAATTTTCAAAGTGGTCCATTAGCAAAAACTAATATTAAAAAAAAAAAAAATCAATAAAAATTGTTCATGAGAATTTTTTTGATTTCAGTCTACCCACATAGACAGACTCACGCCCAATTTTATAACATAGTTACATGTCAATTTGTGATGATTACAGTAGTTGCTGAAAAAAAAAAGTACACCAATTACAAAATAACACTTAAGTATGTTGTGAATTTAAATATATAATAAGGTGTTCCTAATTATTATTATCATTATTTTAAGAAAACTAGCATTATTGTTTTAAAATGTTGATATTTTATTTGATGGTTGAATAGGAGATTTGTGGTTCAATTCTTGCCTATACTAAAAATTAATTGGTGTCTTGGTCTGATGATAAAGAGCTATTATTATGAACAGACGTTATAGGTTGAAATTTTCTTTAAAAAAAAAAAAGGAAAAAAACTAACCCATTAGTCCTTGGTCTCACCAATCAGGCAATTAGCGAAAACAATACGTGAAGGCAAAAAAAAAAAAAAAAAAAAAATCTTTTTCAGTACTTAGAAAAATTAAAAAAAGAGCCTCTCATACAAGATTCTGTAAAACATATGACCAGAAGGAAAAAAATTTCTGTGCAAACTAAATAACAAAAAAAATATTTTCAAGCTTATTTTAAGATTTGCCAACCAAACACAAGAAAACAAGGGATTTTATTTATTTATTTATTTTTTGTTTTGGCTTTTGAGATAGGTATAAAAAAAAAATCTCTCGTACAAGATTCTGTAAAACAAACGATCAGAAAGAAAATTTTTTTTGTGCAATCTAAATAACAAAAAAATATTTTCAAGCTCATTTTAAGATTTGCCAACCAAACACAAGAAAACAAGGGATTTTTTTTTTTTTTTGGTTTTTGAGATAGGTTTTTTTTTTTTTAATACATATATTTTCTATTGAAACATACAGTAATAACCAACAGTAGAGTTTAAAATTTAAATTCAATAAAGATCTGGTGTAATCACATACATTTACACCCTCAAATAATGTATTGCCAAATTAAATTATTTCACAAAAATGAAAAGAGAGTATTAAACATTATCATAATTTCCTTAAATATATCAAAGTAAAAAAAAAAAAAAAAAAAAAAAAATCAGAGCAAAGAATCGTTAGGAATTAGTGGGGGTCTTCATTAACAACCAATGTTAATATATATGTCGTCAGAGACGAATTAGCAAGACCAGTTGTCGTCATGTACATGTTGTCAGCGAAGAGGAAGCCAGAGATGAAAAACTCCTAAGCCCAAGGTTGAATGACGATGAAATGACTTCATCGAAGGTGGCGGTTCTTAACTCTAGCATCGTCTCGGGTAGTTATGGTGGTTCTCCTTCTGGCACTTTGTTTTGGCCTTTCTGTTTTTTTGTTTTTATTTTAATATTTGAATATATTTATTAAAATGAATGTGATAATATTTGTAATTTTCTATTTTTTTTTGGTAAAAAAATTTGATGCGGCATGACATTATTGATGGGAGTAAACTTCTAGGTTCATACCACATTCTTATTAAATTTAAGCTTATATTTAACACATTTTCTTTGCCGAGCTTCTTATAATAAAATTGATAGGAACTAATAATTTTCCATTTCTCTTTGAGTTTACAATTTTCTATTTTATACCGTTTGTAAAATCCAAAACACATCCAAATTTTTTTATTTAATATATATTACTTATAATATATCTTAAATGTCTCTAAATTTACTCATGTATCAATCCAACCAATTAGTCAATATGCGGGATTGCAAATTTATCTTGGTTTTTCTTTTTATTATTCCAATGAATGTTCCATTTCGTTTTTTGGTCACAATATTCTAATTTGATTGGCTAACAAAAATCGATTGCATTATCTTGAAAATTCCAATATATATTTAAAGAAACACGGAATAAATTTATATAATATTTGATTGCATGATAGATTAGGCCCCATATATAATATTTGATTGCATGATAGATTAGGCCCCAAAATTTAATAGTTTTTTTTTTTTTTTTACATGTTAAAATCAATATTTAGGGAAATATTTTTATATTTATAGATGTGAAAGGATTTTAATCTTTGGCGCTTGATCCATTATGATTGTTTTTTATCATCATGCCACTCTAATTGGTTTTCAATATAATTGGAAGTCGAATCTTTAGCATCCTCTCTGTTATAATTTTTTTTTATTATCAGGTTAAGATCTTAATTGCTTTTTGACAAGTAGCCAAGATTCGAATCTTAGATCTCTTCACTACAAAAAACGCGCTTTGGAGTTGCGTTTACAAAAAATGCAGCTTCAAAGTGATGTTTGAGCTATGTTTTACACAAATGTAGCTCCACTACGGACGTATAGCTGCATTTACTAAACACGCCTATAGACCAGCTTTGAAGCCGCGTTTTGTGATGTTGAGGATACGGTTAGCTGGGTAGGGCTTAAGCCGCGTTTTTAAAAACGCGGCTATAGGCCCATTCAGGGATTTTTTTTTTTTTTTTTTTTTCAATATATCCCAAAGCTGTGTTTATTAAACGCGGCTTAAACGACTGAACTAAGCTGCGTTTTGTGAAACGTGGCTTAAACATGAATTGAAGCTGCGTTTATTAAACTAAATTAAGCTAAATGAAGAAAAAAAAAATTTTTTTTTTTTGAGACATTAAACATATACAATCATTATCAAAATTGTTAATTTCTTACCATCATGATTCATGGATACGATAATTTTCATATAAGTCATCTGACTGATACAATTAATTCCCCTACAACACGTCAGATAAAATTCAAGCCATTCAGCTAATTCTGCGGGTTTGGAGTAGCAGGAAAAAAATCTAAGTCTTCTATATCTGTTCTTTTCCTCTTTTTCTTTTTAATCTGTCCCACTATCCACGCACATGATCTTCATTTTTCTCCTCTATGTTCTATCATCTATGTCAAATGGTTGGTTGGTATGTAAATGTATCATTGTATGATCTTTCAATTTCCTTCTCTCCCTTCATGTCCACATGAATTTTCTTTTAAGTGTTAGATACGTTGATTAATTAGGGCCACATTAGTTGGTCTTGGCCAATATATTATTGGCCAAGATTCTCAATATATATATATATATATATATATATATATATATTATTGGCCAACGTATTTGGCTGTGATATGGATTTGAATTTATATTCTTAATAAATCATCAGGTGAGATATAATTTTTAATATATATATATATATATATATATATATGTTAGAGACAAAGAGTAATTGTTATCGAAATATTTCATTTTTCATTCCGTCATTCATATTAAAATGAGGTTGGGTATGGAATTCACAATATGGTTAATAAAACACTGTAAATTTTCATAATACTAATACTTAACAATTAATATCACTTATATATCTTCCTCTAAAAAAAAAAAAAAAAAATCACTTATATATAAAAAAAAAAGGATCAAATCGTGACAGAACCCAAAAGAAATGCCATCACCCTGTTCAATATTGATCAAATTACTTTCGTCATTATCAAGAATAATACCTGCATCATCACTCTTTTCCAAATTTCAATAATAGCTAGTTAAACAAAAGGCGTAACAGGAATTTGACTGAACCTATTAAAACAGAAAAGGATAAGGCTGTGTTTGTTTCGGAAAAAAATATTTTCCAACCACCATAAAATGTTTTCAGGTGATAATATTTTTTGGAAAAAAAAAATTATTTTCAAGTATTTAGTTGTGTTCGTGAAAATGTTAGGAAAAATAACTTTCTTTACACATACCTTCAATGTTTTTCTCTCTACGTTTATTTTTACAAAACGAAATAAAATAAAGGAACAAATATACATAATTCTTTATAGTTTTCCCATAAAACACAAAAACGCTATGAGTTTTGATTATAATTTATAATGTAACACTTAAACCTATAACTATTTATATATATATATATATATTAGTGGCAAAGTTAGGATTTCAACTTAGGGGCAAGATTAAATGACACATCGATACTCATTATTATGATTATGTTTCTTCATAAGCTCAATTAACTACATGTATATATATATATATATATATATATATATATATATATATATATATATATATATATCTCATATAATTCAAATAAAGAAAACAAAAATAATCAAATTATAGTAAATAATAATAAAAAATAATCTAAATACATAATGTTGAAATTAAAATAAATTGAGAAAAACAAATTAATGTAGGAGTGTTAGGAATATAATAATATACCTATAAAGTTGTATTAATGTTTCAGTGCCTTGAATTCTTTTAAAAAAATTTGTAGAATTAAGCATATGTTTCTTTATTTGTTTAAGTAGTTAAAATTAAGATTTATAGAAAGAGTATGAAACTGTGAAAAATTAGAAGAAAATATGAGTCATGTCAAGGACACAATAAAAATTCACAACAATTTCACAACATTCCTCAAATTAGCACATCATCTCATACATGTGGGTCATTAAAAAAATTTAAATCATATATTGTGGTTGACATCCTGAATGGAAAGAACACAAAGTAGAATTTTTAATGCTCTATACACAAAAAGAAGGTGATTTCAATTTTTTCATCATTAACATTTTTTATGTCTAAAAACTACGAGTCTGTAGTTTGTAGTTTGTACTATATATATACTATGACCCTGTGAGAAGCAAAAAAATTCTATAATAGTGAATTTAACTATTTAAGTAGCCCACTACGAAAAGACGAAAACTAGTATGATGATTGGTTTTTTTCTATTAAAGTAACATGCTTTTTGATATGTGTAGAGGGGCAATTTAGGCTTCTAACATCAAACTCTAATATTATACTATAGATGTGTGTTGTGAAAGGATTCTCATGACACTAATCTCATGAGTTTCCATCTCAGTCGTCCAAGTCAGTCTTTCATTCATATTTGTGAAATGATGCTTTCCCCTAATGCAGGGGAAGTTGGTCACAGCCAAGCAGTCCTCTCTAATGCATGACCAAGTCTCCTTCTCTCAAATACACGGCTAGAACAGTCCTTTTTCCTGATGCAGTCAATCCTTCCCTCAAATACACGGCCAGTAAGTCAAGAAAACAATTGAAAGAGAAGCAAACATCATCACCTATTAGTTTTCAAGAGGCTCTTCACTAGTGAATCATACCAGAGAAAATAAAAACAAAAACACAAAAATATCCAACAATCAAGTGTTCGAAAAGCTTTGAACATCTATATTAGATCAAAAATAAAAAAGTATTCAATAGAAATAGTGCCTTTGCGACTATCACTTGTAAAGTTTTAAATTTGGTTCAAGCGTCTCTTTTTAAAAATTGAAATAGAGTATTTTCATACCAAAAATGGTTTGGTTAGCTAAGTAGTAAAGTTTCACAATTGATAGTTATATATATATATATATATATATATATATATATATATATATATATATATATATATATATATATATATAAAAGCAGTTTTTTTATTTTTTATTTATGTACTTATTTTTTTTTTTATAGAAACAATATATATAAAAGAAGTTAATATAACATAATAATAAAAAAATATTGACTTAAACTTTTAGGTCAAGTGGTGTACTTATGATAGTCATCATAAATTTTTTTTAAAAAAAATGGATAGTTACAACGAAGAGGAGATTTCAACCATAGATGTCTTGAAAACACCAAAAAGTGCTAACCCATCTTATTTGAACTAATTAGTATTTATCAATACTGAAAATACTGGTGTGCCAGTAATAATTGATCTACTATGTCAATAAAATATCAAGCTTGTTCGTGTGTATATATATATGTATATAAGAATATGCCAACACTGTACACATTTGGTGTAATGGCCACTCTATAAGTATAAATGCTTGTGGGGTGTGGAGAGATAAGGGTCGGGTTCAAATCTCTAAGAGGGAGTTTTACACACATATAAAAAAATAATAATAAAAAAAAATAATAATATGCTGATGTAGTTAATTTATAGGAGTTCTTTTTAGGAAGCAAAAAAAATTTTACAACCATTTTAAATTAGTCTGCCATCTCGCATATGGGTCATTAAAAAAATTTTAATTGCAGTTTGTGATGAGCAGGTGTAAGCTAATTTGAAATGTTGTGAAACTGTAGTAATTTTTTATTGGCTCCCTAACTTTATTAAGCCCATAATTCTTGAGGTGTTTGAATGAAATGTTTCCAAAATGTAGCTGATAAAGAGAGAGACTCGTGAAAATGACCACCCCATTCTTCTTAACATATTCCACAAATTTTGCTTTCAATTTCTTTCCAAGTTAAACATGGAAAAGTAAGCAATAGTAGGGACAGTAAAGTCAAATCCTGTTTCTACTCACTTCAGTTTCGTCGAAAGTGAAATGATTCTTCCCTCTAATGCACGACCAGTTAGAAAAATGATGATATGTATTGGAGTGTCAAGTAATGACTAATTTATGAGGACCGATCAAATATTTCCTCCAACCCATTTGATAAGCAAAGTTCATCCACACCCAACTATCTACCAAATGAAATAAGCATTAATCTATCACCACAAAAAGACACAGAGAGTGATGAAAGAATGAAAGGTAATTGCATGTTCAAGATTTAGCGCTGCTACGTTGTCAATACGATCATCGCTGCCTTTGCCATCCATTTCCTTGCCACTTCATGTTCATGGTCACAGTTTGAATTGGTCCTCAAAATGCCAATCGAGTATTCATCATGATAGGCTCACCAAGATTGTAACAGCTAAGTAGTTCAAAGTTGGAAGCAGCAGCAAAAAGAAAAGAGAAGGGTTGTATCTCTTTGTCTATTCATTCAGTCGGGTTGGTTTATTCGGGCTGATATTTTATCAACAAGAAATCCAACTGGGCCAGCTTTATCAGGTAAATCACGTTTGTGGCCGCAGCTATATTCATGGATATGCTTTTAATTACAGGAATTTTTTTAAAATAAAATAAATTAACTTAATTGTTATCAAAATCTTGTAATAAAATTGGTGCCTTTTTATGATTCAAACGGCAACCCTAATTAGAGTTTAAACTAGCTTGTAATCCCATATGCATGGATACACTTAAAAATATACAATAATATGCATAATATAATTTATATATATATATATATATAATTTAAATAATATTGATAGTCATTTTTATATTTTATTAACTCTTTAAAAAAATTTAAAAGGATATTATTAGGTATAAAATGTAAATTGTCCATTTATTATTATTATTATTATTATTATTGTGAAGCACCTTTTTTTTTTTTTACAATTTATTTATTCTAAACTCTTTAGTTATTGTACTTAATAACTCACTTGGATGAATATTTATGATGTGGTCCCACATTGATTCTAAAATTAAGAAATAAAATTCTTTACGAATAAATAATTTAGGAAACATGGCGCAAAATTGAAACTCTAATTTAAAATTCTAATTTGAGTTTCTTTCAACTTCACCTCTTATTATTACTAGTTTGTAACCCCATATATATGCATTGATATACTTAAAGATATACAATAAGATGCATAATATAATTCCTATATATATAATTTAAATGATAGTCATTTTTATATTTTGTTAACTCTTTAAAAAATTTTGTAAGAATATTATTAGGTATAAAATGTAAATTGTCCATGTTTAAAAAAAAAAAAAAAATTATTGTGAAGCATTTTTTTTTTTTTACGATTCATTTATTTTAGACTCTTTGGTTTTTGTACTTTTTTTTTTTTTTTGAGAAGATGGTTTTTGTACTTAATAAATCACTTAGATGAATATTTATGATATGGTCCCATATTTGATTCTAAAATTAAGAAATAAAACTCTTTATAAGAATAAATAATTAAGGACACATGGCGTAAAATTGAAACTCTAATTTAAAATTCTAATTTGAGTTTCTCTTAGCTTCACCTATTATTATATATATAGACTAATGTGTAATCCCGTGCATATGCATGGATATATTTAAAAACAATTACAATTACATATATATAATTTAGAATCTAATTAGATCTAAACTCTTCTAATTTTGCATTCAATAATTTACTTGTCATAAAAATTAAAAAATTAGATGGAACACATGTGCAAATTGAACTGCAATTAAAATTTAATTTAGAATCTAATTGAATTTAGACTCTTTAATTTTAATTTTTGCACCTAATAATTTACTTGAAACATTAATTTAAAAATTAGATGAGACACGTGGCGCAAAATTATACTCCAATTTAGAATTTAATTGGATTTTCTCTTAACTTTGGCTATTAATATATATATATATATATATATATATATATATGACTTATAAACTTGAATTGTTTTTAGTTATACAAAAAAAAAAAGGACTCATAAATATAAAATCATTCAAAAATTATATTTTTTATAATTTACTTATATTGAGCTCCTCGTTTTTTACAATAAATTAACATATTTGACACAAAAATTAAAAAACTTAGATTAGATAGGACACATGGTACAAAATTAAACTCAAATTGAAATCCAATTTTTACATTGAAATAACTCACTTGGCACAAAAATTTAAAAATTTAGATTAGATGGGATATATGACATAAAATTAGACTATAATTTAATTCCAATTTGAAATTTAATTAGATTTTCTCTCAGTTTTACTTATTATTATATATATAGATTCTGAGTAATCCAGGGGGG
Source organism: Quercus agrifolia (assembly GCA_029955455.1). Taxonomy (NCBI): domain Eukaryota; kingdom Viridiplantae; phylum Streptophyta; class Magnoliopsida; order Fagales; family Fagaceae; genus Quercus; species Quercus agrifolia. Next base: position 10,491,653 of record JARQAD010000002.1, read on the forward strand.
CAGCTGCCCCCTCTCCTTGGCTCTGCCCCTGATATATATATATATATATATATATATATATATATATATATATATATATATAAATAAATAAAGAGTGAAATGGGGTACATTGGACAAAACTTACATTTGGGATGGGAAAAGTTCACATGGTAAGATGCCTCAAGCATAAAGGAGAATTTTTACCGCCATAACTCATTTTTCACCCAAACTAAACATACCATTAGTTTACTAGAAGCTGCGAATTTTCAAAAGGAGGAAGGGTGAGAGCTATTTTTTCACTCGGACTAATGGTTTTTCAAAAATTGAAAGGAAAAAAAATGTCAAATCACTAATTTATCAGATGCAACGAATTTTCAAAAATTAATAGGAAACAAATGTCAAAGTAGCATCATTTTTTGCTTTCCATTCAGTTGGCAAGGAAACTAATTTTCAAAGTAGTCATTAGCATTATTCTTTTGATTTAAAAAAGAAAAGCAGACCCATTAGTCCTTGGTCTCCCACCAACCAGCGTAATACATACGCAAAGGCAGAACAAAACAAAAAATACTTTTTCTGTACTTCGGTTTAGCCCATATAATAAGAGACTGTTATCTCTAGTACAAGTTTCCGTAAAAAGAAAAAAACATTCCAACTTATCTCAAATAAAAGTTTCCTAAAACCATGCTATGATTTTTGATTTTTGATTTTTGATTTTTTTATAACATATACTATGCATACTTTCTTTTTTCTTTTTTTTTTTTTTTTTTTTTTTTTAAGAGAAGCACATATACTACTTTTTAAAACACACATAACGCTCCCACAACCCAATCTTTCAAACTAGACTAAAGCAAAACTCGTGAGATTAACTATTGATTCTGCCAATAATAAATTCTTTTCACCAACCCTTTGGAAAAATTGGATCTTTTTGTAGGAAGAAATAGACATAAGCCAATTACAAGTAATCATGTCAACTATCATGCAATTGGGTCTTGAAAATGATATTATTCACTAAATTGAGGGACAAAATTGCCTTTTGTCCATTTTGGGCAAATTAATCAACCTTTTGCCCTTCTTCCCAAACTAAATAGGGAAATGCCCCTCTTTTGAAAATCAAGTTTTTCAAAATCGAGTTAACCCCTATAGTGACGTTTTTAATGACCTATAGTGGCGTTTTAAAGGACCTATAGTGACGTTTTGTAACTTGATATCCATGAAATTGAGTTATAGGTAATTTAACGTCACTATAGGTCCTTTAAATCGCCACTATATGTCATTAAAAACGTCACTATAGGTTCTTGAAATTTTTTTTTTTTTTTAACTCGATTTTGAGAAACTCGATTTTCAAAAGAGGGGCATTTCCTTATTTAGTTTGGAAAGAAGGGCAAAAGGCTGATTAATTTGCCCGAAATGGACAAAAGGCAATTTTGTCCCTAAATTGAGGGATCAATCCTAAATTCGCATATACCACTAATTAAATTGATCCAATGAGAGACTAATAAGCAATCACATAGCAGCAGTAGGAGAATGTGAAGTAGAGGAGAATAAACTTGAGATTGAAAGAGACTTGAACCATTTTAATTAATGCATATTTTGATTTTTTTTTTTTAAAATTTTTTTGACACCATTTAGGTGACAAATAATTTTGATCAAGACTACTATAAATTTTAGATATAAGAGGATCAAAGTATAAGTTTACCAATCCTCTAGGAAGTTTTCATTATTTTCTCTAAACTTTTTCTATATAATACCCTTGACCTGAGATGTAATAAATTCTTCCTAATCTCAATCTTTTCATAAGTTGTAAACTCACGGCACTTTCTGTTTGGCTTATAACTTTTTTTTCTTTAATAACTTCCCACGACACTCAACTTCAAGGCCTTTATTTAAAAGAAATTCAGGGTTTAAAGAATAATAGAAAAAAACATAAAGTCTTAAATGAATAGGACCCATATTTTACCACGAAATAATTTTTTAAAATTTAGTTAAGTACTATACGAAAGAAAACCTTGAAGTTTTCTCTATTTTTTCCATTTTTTGAATATTTTATAGCTTCAAATCCTTGATTTTTACTATAAATCCAAAATTTAAGTACTTAGAAGAATAAAGAAAGAATGTTGCATTTTAAATATTTTTTTAAAAGAAATGAAGGTAGTAAGATTAGGTATATTACTATACTTTTAACATTGTTTTATTTTCTTAATTTATTTAAAGGAATCATATTAGATGTTTAAACTTTATACATTTAGATTTAGCTCTTATTTTTAAGTTAATTTTTCTTTTATACTTCGTCTTATAATCTTAAATTTTACTCCCCTAAATAAAAATTCTGGCTACACCACCTCCTGATCCAAACATATTAATTGTGAATCAGATGCAACGAATAATTTCAAGAAAAAATTGATAGGAAACAAATGTCAAAGCAGCATCAATTTTCCATGCTTTTTTTTCCAACCAGTTGGCCTTATCATACTACAAACGGAGGGAGGTGAGAGAGAGAGAGATAGAGAGAGAGCTAGATAGCAGTATTTCATTAATAAAAACAGACCATTTTAATGGCACTAATAGTTACAGAAATGGACAGGCAACAAATGGCAAAACACCATCACTTTCATCAGAATTTCTTTTCCAATATGTTGGCTATTGGCACCCATTATCAGAGAAAGAGCTGGTTTCTTTTCCAGTGAATTGGCAATGAAACTAATTTTCAAAGTGGTCCATTAGCAAAAATTTATATTAAGAAAAAAAAAATCAATAAAATTCGTTCATAAGAATTTTTTGATTTCAGTCCGCCCACATAAACAGACTCACGCCCAATTTTATAATATATTTACACCTCAATTTGTGATGATTACAGTAACTGTTGGAAAAAAAAAGCACACCAATTACAAAATAACACTTAAGTATGTTGTGAATTTAAATATATAATTAGGTGTTCCTAACATTATTATTATCATTATTTTAAGAAAACTAGCATTATTCTTTTAAAATGTTGATAAATTGTTTGATGATTGAATAAGAGATCTAAGGTTCAATCCCTGCCTACACTAAAAATTGATTAGTATCTTGGCTTAATGATAAAAAGCTATCATCAGGAGAAAACGTCATAAGTTGAAACTTTCTTAAATAAAAAAGAAAGAAAAAAAACTAACCCTGATACATGTTTTTCAAGTCTTGATCGAGTTAATCCTGTAAGACATGTGAGATTTTGTATCTTCTAACTCTATCAAGCACCTATTGGAGATCAAATCTATATTGTTAGTACCAGCGTAGTAAAGTTGAAGCCAAGCCTTCAGCTATCAAGTGTACTAAAGATCAAGGCATGAACAGGTGGTTCACGTGAGAACAAATCCAGAACAAAGAAGTTTGTGGAGTTTACTAGTTTGGTAACTGTGTTAGATTTACTACGAATTGATATTCTTAACTGTAAATCTCAATTTGATATATTGGATTGTTCTCTTGGGATAGTTGCCCCAATGTTTTTTTACCTTGAAACAAGTTATTTCATTGGTTTTCCTAAGTTATCACATCTTGTGTTATTTACTTTTCCATTGTGTTTGACTCATGTGTTGAATGTTTAACCTAAATCTGAATTAATAATTAACCTAAGTAAATACTTGGACTATAAATTAAGTTAAACATATTGCATTTTCTAGGGGCATAAATCCTTACTGCTTCTAATCCTTCCTTAGTTCATAGTGATGATAGTCATGACACATTGCTATTAACACAGCCACTTCTAGAGGAGGAAATTATCCAACTTGGACAAATAAAATTATATTTGTAAATAGATCCGTTCCTATTCCAAATTGTCTTTTCCATAGTTCAATGATTGGACCACAGTTCAATTCATGATTTACATTCTCCACATATTAAAAAAATATATTTAACAAAAAGGAAATGTGCCGTCGTCATCAAAATTAATGGATTTGTATCGTATCAATTGGTAAGGTCAAAGGATTCCATATCAATCATCAAACAAGTATGATTATGTTCCTTGCACCATTTCAAATATTCGCCCTAATTTGTCTTGTATTGTTCATTTCCACACGGTTTAACAATTCTAGATGGTAAACACAATTTAGATTCTTTGAAATTTCAGCTCTTGTACTTCTTTTCTTCTTTCTCTCTTCCTTATCAATCACGTCTCCTTTTATATTTTCTTTGTCCCACCATCCACCCATACGAACTTTACTTTTTACTTTTTTATTTATTTATGTTCTTTGCCAAATGATTCGTTGGTGTGCTATATCTTGGTATGATCTTTTTAATTTCCTTCATTCTCCCATCATTTAAGATATGTAAATTGATGTCAAGAGGTTTATATCTCAACTGACTCTTTTTATTATTTATAGGGAGGATATCTAAGTTCCCAATTCCCATTTCTTCTAATTATCGAATTATTTATAAAACAAAAATAAGGAAAGAAATATATGTATGATTGGTTTTTTGTTTTATTTATTTATAGAAACAATGTATGATTGATTAAGGCTGTAATTGGTGAATACATTATCTTCTAACATATTAGGCTATAAATTAGTTTACATTTATTATGGCTCTTATAGAAATAATTCTAAAATAATATACATGTATTAATTGTTATTAAAATATTTAATTTTCTTAAATTGAAACAACTTTTGCTATGGTATTCACAATTTTGCTTATCATTAATAAATGCTTACAAAATTTTATTACATTAACATTAAAGACCTATCCGAGTTACAAAGGCCGCCACAAACCATCTGGGTTTGACTTAGTTAGACTAGATTTTGTGTATAAATGGTCCATTTAATTTTAAACACCCAGTCCGATCTAAGTGTCAGTTCGCTGGATTTCCAATCTGACCGGCCAGACCGGTCCAAGTTTAATAATCTTTTGCTATGGTATTTATAATTGCAATATCTCCTCAATCATTTATTCTTTTGCAAATTCTTTCACTTTGTGCAGAAGTGTGTAATGTGTTCTATTGAATCTTCAAATTACACAAATCACAATCTGACGTTTCAACTAGGTGTTGGTCATAACTTTCCACGTCTTGTCGTGTCTTTTCTTTAGTAATCAATAACATCCACTGATGATTCTTCTATAATGCCTACTAAAAGTCCTCCATGCAATATTTTATTGAATAAAGTTAGAAATATTCTATAAGATTATTCCGCTGGACTTGATTACCCATATAATTTATTTAACTGATGCAAATGCTTTTCCGTTGCATATGTTTTAGGCTATAATGTTACTTAATTTCGTAAACTTGTCTCATTTTTTAGGATGTAAGTGAAAACATAATTCAAACAGTAAATATTGCTTAGTTCGGAGAGTTTGAGACAGCCTATATTTAGGATGTGTTTTTCTTTTTAGTCATAGTGGGTCTCAACTCTCAATCGTCTGATTCTGAATGCTCAGGCTGTTCATAGGTATGTTAAAGGAAAGAAGAGACTTGAGTATCAAACAGCATCGTTTGATGATGAAAACATGTTATTAAAGCAAACGGTGTCGTCAACTGCTTCAAATTTACACGTGTGCACATGTACATTAAGAATAGTGTTGCGTGGCTTAAGTGACTCACGAGAAGATCACATGAGGCTTGTAGAAGTTTTGTTAGTATAATTGGTCAAATGTAAAATTAGTGGAGTCTGTAACAAAGCCGTTAGCTCTGGTTTTGGGAGTTAGTGATATTTTCCCTTTTCTTTTAGTCTTGGATTAGTGTATAAATAGAAGAGCTTAATCGTAATATTATTTTTTTTTCTCTTTTTCAATATATATATATATATATATATATATATATATATAGATCTCAAATTCTATTTAGAGAGTGTGACTTTTCACATGATATAGCTCTGATTTTGCTCATCTATGACTTTCAATATGAGCACTTTTGACAAGCAAGCTGCTAATCAACGGCGGAGGATGCGTCTAATCCTTCCTTCATAGTGATGATAGTCTCCCAGCACATTGCTAGTAACACAAACACTTGTTGGAGGAGAAAATTATCGAACTTGAACAAAGATCTATGATCATGGTATTGATAGCCAAATATAAAATCAAATTTGTAAATAGATCTATTCCTATTCCAAATTTATCTTTTCCATAGTTCAATTCTTGGACCACACTTCAATTCATATAATATATTCTTCACATACTAAAATCAATATTTATCCATTAAAAAAAAAAAAAATGAAACATGTCATAATCATCAAAATTAATGGATTTGTACTATACGGATCTGTAAGGTGGACTGATTTCATATAAATCACTAAACTAGAATGGTTATGTCCCTTGCAACATTTCAAATATTCTTCCTAATTTATCATGTGGCGGTCATTTTCACGTGTTTAGACAATTCTAGATGGTAAACATAATATGAATTCGCAAAAATATAGAGGGTGTTTGGTAGAGTAGTTTGTGAAAGATTGTTTGTAATTTTTTAAAATACATATAACTGAAAAAGTATGTAGAAATGCGTACAATGTTATTTAAAATGTAAAAATGTGAGTTTGAGATAATAGACCAAACAGATCCTTTGTCTCTTTTACTTCTTTTCCACTTCCTTATCAATCACGTCTCCCTTTATATTTTCTGTCCCACCATCTACTCATATGAACTTTACTTTTTTGTTTTATTAATTTATGTTTTTTGTCATATGATTCAGGAAAATTATTGTGTACTCCCGAAGTACCATAAATGCGTACTCCATCCCCTCACATGAATGGTGAGTTCCACTAATTAAATTCATGGTGGGACCTATCATTTATGTGAGAGGGGGGAGTATGCATTTATGATACTCCAGAAGTACCTAATAATTTTTCTATGATTCATTGGTGTGTGCATGTACTGTTGTATGATCTTTTCAATTTCCTTTATATCTCAATTGACACATTTTATTCTTTCTAGTGAAGATACTTAAGTTCTAAATCTCCCTTCTCTTAATTATCGAATTATTTTCGATAACTTTTGCTCATCATTAATAATAATAAAAATGCTAGAGTTATAAACTATTTAATTAATCAAAATAAATGTCAAAGTAACATCATTTTTCTATGGGCTTTTTCATCAGTTGGCCCCATTATCTACAAACGGAGGGAGGGTCAGAGGGTTTCTTTTCCACTTTCCATTGAGTTGACAAGGAAACTAAGGGTCATTTAGTAAACACATGTTTTTAATTTTTAAACAACATTACTCGTATTTGTACACATTTTTTCACCCACATGTATATCATAAAAATACAAACAACATCACTCAAACTCTTTTACTAAACATACCCTAATTCTCTAAATAATCCTTAGCATTATTTTTTTGATTTAAAAAAGAAAAGCAGGCCCATCAGTCCTTGGTCTCCCACCAATCAGCGAAAACATACGAAAAGGCAGAACAAAACAACAAATGCTTTTCCAGTACTTCAGTTTAGACCATATAATAAGAGACTGTTTTCTGTAGCACAAGTTTCCGTAAAAAGAAAGAAAGAAAAAAAAACATTCCAACTTATCTCAAATAAAAGTTTCCTAAAACCATGCTACGATTTTTGTTTTTGTTTATTTTTGGTTTTTATAACATATTCTACGTTGTTTTTTTTTTTTTTTTTTTTTGAGAAACGCATATACTACGTTGTTAAACACACATAACAGATTCTATTAGTAACTGCAAACAACTCAAATTTAAGGAAGAAAGATGAACATTGTAAGTTGTGACTTCTACAACCCAATCTTCGAAACTAGACTAAAGCAAGATGCGTGACGAATGATTCTGCTAATAATAAATTCTTTTCACCAACCCGTTGGAAAAATTGGATCTTTTTGTAGAAAGAAATAGATATAAGCCAATTACAAGTCATCATGTCAACTGTCATGCAAGCCGGTCTTGAAAATGATATTATTCACTAAACTGAGCGATCGATCCTAAATTCGCATAAACTAATACCCCTAAATTGATCCAGTGGGAGACTGACTAACAAGCAATCACATGGCAGTAGGAGAATGTGAAGTAGAGGAGAATAAACTTGAGACTGAAAGAGACTTGAACCATTTTTATTAATGCATATTTTGAATTTTTTTTATACTTTTGTTGACACCATTTAGGTGACAATTAATTTTGACCAAGACTACTATAAATTTTAGAAATAAGAGGATCAAAGTGCAAGTTTACCCTTGACCTGTGAGATGTAATAATTTCTACCTAATCTCAATCTTTTCATTAGTTGCGGCACTTTCTGTTTGACTTATCACTTTTTTTCTTTAATAACTTCCCACGACACTCAACTTCAAGGCTTTTATTTAAAAGAAAAACAAGTTTTAAGGAATAGGAGAAAAAAACTTAAAAGACTTAAATTTAATGGGACCCATATTTTACCACAAAATCATTTTTAAAAAATTACTTAAGTACTATACGATAGAAAACCTTGAAGTTTTCTCTATTTTTTTTTCTTCCATTTTTTGAATATTTTATTGCTTTAAATTCTTGATTTTTATTATGCATCCAAAATTTAAGTACTTAGAAGAATAAAGAAAGAATGTTGCATTTTAAATATATTTTTAAAAGAAACGAAGGTAGTGAGATTATGTGTATACAACTTTGTAGGTATAATACTATACTTTTAACTATGTTTTGTTTTCTTAATTTATTTTAAAGGGATCATATTAGATGTTTAAACTTCGTATGTTTAGATTAAGCTCTTATTTTTAAGTTATTTATTCTTTTATACTTTGTCTTATAATCTTAATTTTTACTAACCTAAATAAAAATTCTAGCTCCACCAGTTCCTGATCCAAACATATTAATTGTGAATCAGATGCAAAAAATAATTTCAAGAAAAAATTGATAGGAAACAAATGTCAAAGCAGCATCATTTTTCTACTGTTTTTTTCCAACCAGTTGGCCCCATCATACTACAAATGGAGGGAGGGTGAGTGAGAGGGCTCGATAGCAGCATTTCATTAATAAAAACAAACCATTTTAATGGCACTAACAGACAAGTGGCAAAACACCATCACTTTCATCGGAATTTCTTTTCCAATATGTTGGCAGTTAGCACCCATTATTAGAGAAAGAGCTGGTTTATTTTCCAGTGAATTGGCAATGAAACTAATTTTCAAAGTGGTTCATTAGCAAAAATTGATATTAAAAAAAAATAAAAAAAAGTCGTTCGTGAGAATTTTTTGATTTCGGTCCGCCCACATAGACAGACTCACGCCCAATTTTATAACATATTTACATGTCAATTTGTGATGACTACAGTAGCTGCTGGAAAAAAAAGTACCCCAATTACAAAATAACGCTTAAGTATTTTGTGAATTTAAATATATAATTAGGTGTTCCTAACATTATTATTATCATTATTGTAAGAAAACTAGCATTATTCTTTTAAAATGGTGATATTTTATTTTATTTGTGATTGGGGTCATGGTTTGATGATAAAAAGTTATCATTAAGAGTAGAAGCTAGAAGTTGAAACTTTTTCAAAAAAAAAAAAAAAAAAAAAACCATTAGTCCTTGGTCTCACCAATTAGGTAATTAGCAAAAAAATACGTGCAGGCAAAACCCAAAAAAAAGAAAAAAAAGAAAAAAAAAAAGAATCCCTAGTACAAGATTCTGTAAAACATATGATTAGAAAGAAAAAAAAAAATTCATACTTATCTCAAATTAATAAAAGTTTCCTAAAACCATGCCACCATCTTTGTTTTTATTTTTCCAACCCATTGGAAAAATTGGATATTTTTGTAGAATAAAAAGGATATAAGCCAATTACATGTCATGAAATTCTCATGCCCAAAGACTTAACCGAAAGTTTAAATATGAAAACCTTCTAACTTTCTCTATATAAAGGCACATGGACTTATAACTTTCTTGTCTTGGGTACTTACAAGCTAGTTTAGCTAGAAATGAAAGAAGGTGTTTCACAAAATTTCTCAATGGGGTGGCCTTTAGTGAAGTCTTTGCTGTGGGCTTTATTACTCTTTGTTCAAATTCATGAGCACAGAGCTTGTATTGAGGAAGAGAGGACTGGTCTCCTAGAATTGAAAGCCTTTCTAAAATCCCACACTAATTATACCAAGCCCCTCCTTCCAACTTGGGTTTATGAGATAAAGGGCGAGTGTTGTAGTTGGGAGCGGGTCAACTGTAGCACCACCACTGGTCATGTGATCAATCTCACGCTCTCTGATATAAACGATGAGCACTATGGGTATTCTTTAAAGGGGACTTGGTTCCTAAATGTGTCCTTGTTGCAGCCTTTCAAGGAGCTAAGAATTCTTGATTTATCTGGCAACGGAATTTCTGGTTGGTTAGGAAATGAAGGTATGTGAGCCTTTGCTTCTACTATCATATACCCCACTCCCAAATCACACACACACAAACACAAAAGAACTTTACGCTTAATAGGAAAGGCTTGGGATCATGGTAATTCAAGTCGATTAAATATCCCAAATCAAATTTAAAATATTCTAGTTGGTCATTTGCTCTCAATTTGATTAATTAAATTTATTTTAGAGGACGAGTCATTTTAATCGTTAGATTAGATATAATTTCTCTCTATTCTAAGCCTTTCTTTTTTTTCGGAATCTCATTTACTCTAAACTTTAAATACAAATATTTAGACAATAAACTTTACATATGTCAAATATAAACGTTAAATCACCTCTCTGTATTTTTTTTTTCTATCACTTTCTGGTTTTCTGGGTTTCATTTTTTCGGGTTTTCTGTTTTTTAATTTTCTTGTTTTCTGGGTTTCATTTTTCTGGGTTTCCTGGGTTTTATTTTTCTGGGTTGGTTGGGTAGGATTGATTGTGATGGTGGTTGAGTTATGGTAGTCCGGTGGTGGTTGGGTTGTGTTGTTTTAGCCACTCACAATGGTAGGTCTTGGGTAATTTTTCAAATTGGGTTCATGGGTTTTGGGTTGTGATTGTTGTTGTATCATGGTGGTGGTTGGAATTTTTGCGGTGGTGGTGAGTGTTTTTGTAAATGGATTTGTTTGGGGTATTTGGCTGGATTTGTTTGATTTTGTTTTGAATTATGTTTTGGATTGAGAGTGGTGGCCGTTGTTGTTGGTTGGTGGCAGTGGGCAGTGTTGGGGTGGTTGGTTTTTTTATTTTGTATTTTTATATATTGGTGGTTTTTTTTAATGTTATTTTAATATTGAAATATATTATTTTAATGTATAGAGTTGAATGATAGAAGATGTGATAAATGAGGAATTGTAAAATCACGTGATAAAATAATACAATAGAATTTTAGTGTGTTAAAATGACATTTTTTATAAGAGAGCTGATGACAATCCTTAATATAACAGAGCTGTTGCACATTATATATAATATTGATGAAATAAAATTTTCTAAAAAAAAGAACAATTTCAAAATTAGAGCTGGATATCATTTTTGTTGGACCGTAATTAGTGAATCATCATTGTGTCAGCTATTTTTGGCTCTATCGATCCTATTTGCTTAATATTGTTTTCCAGGTTGTTATACCATGTTTCTGGTGTTAATGCTAAATCTTCATTTGTTTGACAATACATTTCCAAGACGATTATTCCTCAAAAAAAAAAAAAAAAAAAAAAAAAAAAAAATTCCAAGACGATTAAGCCAATACTTGCACATTAATGCAGTGGTTTGGGGGTAAATATAACATCAAAAATCTACTTTTCTTTTACCTTCTTTAACTATCATGGTTGGAAAAATCTCACTATATTTTATCTATAGCATATTTGTTTATAATTCTAAAAGATCATTAATTTTTGAACAAAAAGGAAATTAATTTCTTTTTTATTTGTTATAATATATAGAGCACAAATTTTTTCATAATATCAAAATCTTGAACAAAAAGGAATGAATTTTTTTATTCGTTACTATATGTAGAGAACACAACGTTTTCATTAGTTACAAAAAGAAAACAACATGAAATCTTTTATTTTAGTTTAAAAAAATAAAAATAAAAACACTTTTCTTTTGGTTGGTTTTGCAAAAGGATACGATAAATGAATTATTTTAAAAATTAATAGTTCAATACATCTAAAATGAAATATTCTTATGAAAAAAAATACCCTATTATACTACTTTGTTATATTATAGCATTTCATTTAAATATATAAAAAAAAACCATTCCTAGCACTGTTCAAAAGTTAGTTATATATATATATATATGTGTGTGTGTGTGTGTGTGTAACATGTGAATATTAGTATCTACTTTCCACATTAAAAAAAAAAAAAAAAAAAAACCCACATTTTAGACATGGTGTATAAGGTGGAGAAACTAATTGGTGTACCAAATTCATCCCTTCTCAAACTCAAATTTTTTAGTTATATTGTTGTAATAACAGAAAACAGCTTAAAGTTTGATTCATATGCTTATATATAAAAGTAATTTTGAATATTAAGTTATCAACATATATTCTTAAATTTAAGTTGGAATGAATTTGGCAAGGAAAATTTAATATTCTTAGGTGCCCTCCCAGTTCTTAAATATTTGGAACTAAGTTTCAATACCATGGAAGGGCCTCTTTTTAGCAACGGTAAGTGCATATTTAAATTTTCTTCCTCAAGAATACCATGAAGAAGTTTAGACAAAACAGAAATTTACTAACCAACTGTACCTTTATTGACATTTACTTTCTTCATTTAAAAAGCACAAAATGCTTCTGTGCAAAATAAATTGCTTGATACATGCATATGATTGCGGCAGTATGCCTTCAATATTTACTGTGCATTTTAGCCCAATTTTTTTTTCCATTAAAATATGAAATGTGTTATTCTACTGCATCTTCCCTCCATACTGTTAGTTTCAATCTGACAAATGGATATCTCTTCACCGGTGATGTAGAACCAGTTAATCTAAGCAACTTGGAGGTCCTCAACTTGAGAGGAAATCATCTTAATGGAAGCTTGCTATTTAAGGGTAAACATTCCTATCATCTATTTTAACTGCAAAAATAATTTTCTTGTGACAAGAAGTTCTTTTAGTATAAGCCAATATTTTAATTATTTTCTCTTGACACTATCTATCATCAATTCTTCTTGTGGATATGGCAAACTTTAGCAGTTTAGAGATTTTAGATTTGAGTTTAAATTATTTCTCTGGAAGTATTTCTCCATATATCGGAGCATTATCTTTTCTCTAGGCTATATCATTATATTTTGTTGGACTTAATGGAACTTCACCCATTCAAGGTAAGAATCTACTATGAAATCGAAATGCTTGATACATGCAAATGATTGTGGCAGTATGCCTTCAAGTGATTGTATGTAATATTCATATGAGGTGTTTTTATGAAGTTCTAGAGATCATACTTTCACCAAAATTATCATTTAACATTTATTGTGATTGCTTTCTTCCATCTGTATTGCTTTGGTTCGATATTGGGTGCGCACAAGAGGATAACTTGCTAAGGCTATTTGTCAGCAATTTAATAGTCAACTGAATAATAAGTCAAAATTCATTAATTGAAAATTTTATCTAAATGCCAAAACAAAATTCATTAACTTACTACCAAGACCATTTTCATATGTATTGCTTTGTGTTGAATATTTTAATTAAAGATTTTGACAAATTAGCCTTGAAATTCAAAAATAGATTCAAAGCTTTTAATTGAAGATTTGTTGGATATGAATTAGTGAGAATGATTCCAAATGCAGTGGTCTTGGGGTTAAATATAATATCAAAACTCTACTTTTCTTTTACCTTTATAATCAATTAATCATCATCCACAAACACAATAACTACAACAATCCTAGATCTAAAACCCATCTTTTTTCCATACAAAAAAAAAATTTGGATGATAACAGTCATCTGTGAGAGAGAAATGGAAGGAGACTAAGGGGAGAGAGAGAGAGAGAGAGAGAGAGAGAGAGAGAGAGAGAGAGAGAGAGAGAGCCATGGCTCTGTTGCACAATCTGAGTTGGCCCGATGGTGTTGGTGCGAAGGAGCCGATGCCATCGTCGTTTGTCAAGTCAGCCATCACCCAAAAAACCCCCAAATCACCTAAACCAACACCCCATCAAGCCTCGCAACCCACCATCACCCTCATCTAACCCAATTGATCCGATTCCACACAACCCCACACCAGAAACCCATATTAAACCTGATCCACAATCGCCTAAGAAGTGCCAAGCCCAGATCGCCACTGTCATCAAAGCCTCGCATTCGTGAGCAATGGCAATCCTCTCTCTCTCTTCTCTGGATGACGATTTTTTTCATCTCTATTTTTTTTTAATCTTTGGTTTAATTAGTTTTTGCTCTCTCTTTTGTTGCGTGAGACGCATGCAACAGTACTCTCTATTGTGTGAGAGTCGCTTACCAAAGAAAGAAGAGTTGATTTGCCATTGATTTGCTGAATCTTGTTGAGTCTTTTACGTGGTATTTACTTTTAGGGTAAAATTCAATAAACTACTCTTAAGGTTTGAGGTGATACTAAACACATTCAAAACATTTATGAAATTATCAATTTAATCCTTCTACTCAAACGGAGTTAATGTTTTCTATTAATAACAATATTTTCATAAAATCAGGTTGAAACTCAGATATACTCTCTCCCTCCTCTTTTCTTTTTTTTCCTTACTCACCAACTCTGTCTCTCAACTTTCTTTTTCTTTGCTTGTACAAATTTTTTGCACAGTTTGTCATGGTCCCAAAGATTCATTTTTTGAATTTTTTCTCCTTTTTTCTGCTTAAAATCAACAACAGAAGCAAAGCTTTTCTTGATTCTTTTTGTTAAAATAATTTTTAACAAAAAAGGTAATTACTTTGCTACTTTACGTATGGCAGCTGAGGAAATCTGAGAAAATCAAAAGGAAAAGCCATGGAAAAAGTCACATCTCCTCCATGTAGTGTTTGGCAGCCAAGAAAATCTGAGAAAATCAAAAGGAAAAGCCATAAAAAAACAAAGTGACATCTTCTCCAAGTAGCGTTTGGCAGCCAAGAAATCAAAAGGAAAAGCTCCTTAAAAACTAAACCCTTTTTCTCCTCTACGAAAAGATCCAGTAAAAACCATTTACAAATGCCAAGTCCTAACTCCACAAAGTTGCCATCAACCCCCAAGCAAATATCAAACTCCTAAACCCACAATTAATGGCCAAACCCGAACCCATTAAACCCAAACACCATTAACCCATAGAAAACCGTTTAGCGTTGACCCACCACCACAAGATCTCCATCATTGAAATAGAGAGATGAGAGAGAAAGAGGATCCATAATCAACAAGATTCAGCAATCAAAGGAAAAGAAGATTGAGAGTGAAAGAAAGAGTCGGGTGAGATTAGGAAAAAGAAAGGACAAGAGAGAGAGGAGAAGGAGAGAGTCAAATTCGTATAAGCAAAGTAAAAGAAAAATTGAGAGAGAAAAATAGAGTGAGGTGAGATATTGAGATTAGGAAAAAAGAAAAGAGTAGAGATGGGGGGTTAGATTTGAGTAACGGCAGCTACTAACACCGATTGTGTTAATGATTAAATTGATCATTTTTTGAAAGTCTTGGATGTATTTGGTATTACCCAAAATCTCAGGGTAGTTTATTGTATGATACCCTTACTTTTATTTATATCTCTGTGATTGTTGAAGGAAACTCTCAAGAATCTTATTTGCCATTTTCCATATGAACTGTGGATTCTAGTTTTGGCAGATCTGAGACTAATTTTGAGGATAAATTATTTTCCCTATAGTTCATTTTTGTTGATATGATTTCAAAATGGAATTGTCCTGTTTGTGTGTTTTTTAAAGTGCGAAGAGCTGAATTTATTTATTTTTCTGTAATTAGAAATTTTTGATTGATTTTTTGCTATTGATTTTGTTTTTTGGAATGAGTTTATTAGTTTGAAAAAAAAATTCTGCACATTTGTAAATAATTAATTTAGAAAATTATAGTTTTTTTTTTGAAATATTTCTTATGAGTTTTTTTGGAGTTTTAAATTAAAGAAATGAAAAAAAAAAAAACCCGAAGCTAAAGAAGATATTTGGATGGAGATAGAAGGAAATTCTAAGTTGAACAAGTTTAATATTTAGAGGACTAAATTGAACGAAAAAAAATAAAGGTTAAAAAACTGAAGTTAATTTTAATAAAATATAGAAAGATGAATTTTTCATTTTATCCTATTTTTTTTAAAAATTATTTTAGTATTGATTATTTGAAAAGTTGCTCGACGTATATGTAGTGTTTTATTGTTCTTACTTGTTTGTTAAAGAATACGAAAACAATACAATTGAATAACTCTCAATTGTTACAAAAAGTTAATAATTTTTTTATTTGATTAAGTGTATTTTATATAGGATCATTTTTTTTATTAATAATTTTTTTTAATTATAATTAAATTTCACTTAATTTAATATTGTCTTGCTTAGCCTAAAATTACGACCATCACTACAATTGCTACTTTATCCCTTCTTTGTAGCTACTAACTATAATACATACATCATTGGGCTTTGATGTAGTCATGTACACTTGATCGTCACTTCATAAATAAGAAATGCAGAAACAAGAGCCCACACATCATATTTAAATGATAAGTGCACATACCTTATTTTGCTTTCAAAGTTATATATGGTTTATAATCGTAAAACTTCACATATCAACAATGCATGATGTAGTAATGATCATACCAAAAATCACATACAATTCTTGATAGATCATTTATTTATTTATTTTCATATTATGATTATTGGGATAATGAATAACATGTTATAACACTCCTTCCCCATTGTCTTCTTGGATTTAACAATTGGTTGAATGTGCTTTTTATAAAATCCATTTGTTTGTCTAAAATGAGCAAGCTGGGACTTAAATTTAGGGTTTAATCACTTTGACAAGGAAATTTTAAGATTCTTAGGTGCCCTCCCAGTTCTTAAATCTCTTGACCTAAGTTAAAATTTACATGGAAGGACCTCTTTCTAGCCACAATACGTGCAAATTTAAGTTTTCTTCTTCAAGAATACCGTGAAAAAGTCTAGAAAAATACTGAAATTTTATAACCAATTTTAGATTTATTAAGATTTACTTTCTTCATGTTAAAAATCACAAAATGCTTGATGTAAATGATTGTGGTAGTGTGGCTTCAATATGAAATGTGTCATTCTACTAGATCTTCCATTTGTACTATTAGTTTCAATTTGATAAATACATATCTCATCCATGTTCTTAATGGAAGCCTACCATTCAAGGGTAAACATTCCATCATCTATTTTAACTGCAAGAATAATTTTCTTGTGATATGTAAGTTCTTTTAGTATAAGCCAATGAGCCATTTTAAATATTTTCTCTTGACACTATCTATTGTCAATTCTCTTTGTAGATATGGCAAACTTCAGCAGTTTGAAGATTTTAGATTTGAGTGAAAATTCTTTCACTGGAAGTATCCCTCCATGTATTGGAGCACTATCTTCACTCAAGGCTCTATCATTAGATTATAATCAACTTAATGGAACTTTACCCATTCGAGGTAAGAATCTACTATGAAATCGAATTTGACAATTTGTTAATCTTCTAAAATTGAATAAGAGTGTAAAAACAAGGGAAAGTGAAAGGTTGGAGGTCCTCATCCTGCAAGCAAATGACCTTAATGGAAGCCTACCATTCAAGTGTAAACATTCCATCATCTATTTTAACTACAAGAATAATTTTCATGTGATAAGTAAGTTCTTTTAATATAAGCCAATGAGCTATTTTAAGTATTTTCTCTTGACACTGTCTATTGTCAATTCTCTTTGTAGATGTGGTAAACTTCAGCAATTTGAAGATTTTAGATTTGAGTTATAGTTCTTTCACTGGAAGTATCCCTCTATATATTGGAGCACTATCTTCACTCAAGGCTATATCATTATATGGCAATCAACTTAATGGAACTTTAGCCATTCGAGGTAAGAATCTACTATGAAATCGAATTTGACAATTTGTTAATATTCTAAAATTGAATTAAGATTTTATAAACAAGGAAAAGTGAAAGGTTGATATAGAATAGATCCAATTGGTTGCAATTTCAACGTACAAACAATTGATCATTCACATTTTCAGCGGTCGAAATTAATTATTTTGATCGTGTATACTAATACACTTGTTTTATTGATTCTTATTTTAGGAGATTTTTAGGATAGACAGAACTAATTAATCGTGTTGCTTTTGACAGAAATGTGTGCTCTGAAGAAACTTGAAGAGTTAGATCTTGGTTTTAATAACTTTGAAGGAATCCTTCCTCCATGCTTATCCAATTTGACATCTCTTAGGTGGTTAGATATATCTTACAACAGATTCAGTGGAAACTTGTCTTTGTCTCTTGTCGCCAGCTGGACATCCCTTGAGTACATTGATTTGAGTTATAATCTTTTTGAAGGTTTATTCTCTTTCAGTTTGTTTGCTAATCACTCCAAGCTTAAGGGGATTCAACTTTCTAGTGACAACAACAAGCTTGTTATTGAAACTGAAAACCCTAGTTGGGACCCATCATTTCAATTAAAGGTGCTAGTACTGTCTAACTGTAATCTAAACAAGCCCACCGGTAACATTCCTAAGTTTCTCTTTGATCAACATGAATTGGAAGTCGTTGATATATCTCACAATAAGTTGAATGGAAGCTTCCCCATTTGGCTGCTTGAAAACAATACTAGACTACAAATGTTGAGTCTTCGAAGAAACTCTTTTGTGGGTCAATTTCATTTGCCATCATATCGCTCCATGGATCTTCGTTGGTTGGATGTCTCTGACAATAACCTTGATGGGCAGCTTCAAGAAAATATCGGAAAGATTATTCCAAAATTAGAATATCTAAATCTAACCCGAAATTATTTTGTAGGTAATCTCCCATCCTCAATTGGTGACATGAGTAATTTGAAAAAATTGGATTTGTCCTACAATAATTTTTCTGAAGAGGTACCAATGGAATTGGTTGCCAATTGCACTTCCTTACATATTTTGAGGTTATCTAATAATAACTTCCACGGTGAAATTTTTTCAAAGCACTGGAACCTATCCTTGACTTCTTTGGAATTAAACAATAATTATTTCACAGGTACTCTTCCAGTGGTACGCCTAAGAGTCTGGTACCTAGATATTAGCAACAATCACATGTCGGGTATAATTCCTGAATGGATGGTAAACAGTAATATGACAGTAGTGATGTTTGTTGACGTTAGTAACAACTTTTTTGAGGGCCAGATTCCATGTGGTCTAGGTTCATCTGGTGTGATAAACCTTTCTCATAATTTGCTTTCGGGATTGTTACCTGCTTGCTTGAATCTATCATTTATAAATCACCTATTTTTGCAAGGGAATAATTTAACAGGATCACTACCAAAATCTGTTTTGAATTCATCATTTCTTATGACATTGGACATCAGAGATAACAGCTTTTTTGGCAACATTCCCGAAGAAATTAATAGACTTTCTGAATTAAGAATACTTCTGTTGAGTGGCAACTATTTTAGTGGAATGATTCCTAAGCAGTTATGCCAGTTAAAGAAGATAGGCATAATGGATCTCTCTGTGAACTTTTTTTCTGGGACAATACCATACTGCTTTCACAACATAGCCTTTGGGAAGTTATCTACCAGTGACTTTGTCTACAAATATCCTGGTCTTTTTGGGGACTCCGGGTTTTTCTTCCCGTATCATTTTCTTCTAAAAGGGGATATTCGAATACGAGGGACAAATTTTAAATTCAAGAATCATATTGAGATTGAGTTTGTGACGAAAAATCGTTCTAACTTGTACAAGGATTCCATCCTTGATATTATGTCTGGATTGGATTTGTCATTCAACAAACTAATAGGTGAAATCCCACCAGAGCTAGGACAACTATCTTCAATTCATGGACTAAACTTGTCCTACAATCAATTGACAGGTCATATTCCTAAAACGTTCTCAATTTTGACTCAATTGGAGAGCTTAGACCTTTCTAACAACAATTTGAGTGGAGAAATTCCTTCAGAATTGACTGATCTAACGTTTCTAGCAGTCTTCACTGTGGCTCACAACAACTTATCAGGCAAAGTTCCAGACATGAAAAAACAATTTTCAACATTTGGAGAGAGCAGCTATGAAGGAAATCCATTTCTTTGCGGTCCACCACTAAAGAAAAGTTGCACTGTTATAGATGAATCACCTCCATCACCACAAAATTCTTCAGAGGCAAGTGATGGCAAATGGTATGAAGTTGATCTTCTACCCTTCTTTACGAGTTTTTGGGTATCTTACATTATTTTCTTTTTGGGTGTAGTTAGTGTTCTTTATATTAATCTTCAGTGGCGGAAACGATGCTTCAACTTGGTTGAGGATCGTATGTACTGGTGTTATTATTTTGCTTTAAATACCCTAAAAGGGCTGACAAGCTGTATGCGTCATTAGATGTACTCAATTTTTATTGATAAATACCTATGTGTTATGAATAATTGCTATCATGCTCTATTATGAAACAAGGAGCTCATTTGCAGTACTTTTTCATTTGTATTGTAATTCTTTTGACTAGCCAAAGTCATGTACAAATCTATTATAATTTCATTTAAAAATCATTCGTGGAAAGGTTTTGTATAGGCCTTGTGTAAAATTTATATTGTTGTATATAACATAATATCATTAACAATTAGAAAAATTAGTTACGATTATATTGTATGTCATGAGGGGAAAAAAAAAAAAAAATAGACAATGTAAAATGATATGAATTATATGATTATTCCAATGATACATGAAAAATGTGAAAAATGACTTCAATGAATTAATAATTATTTGATTACCAATAGCCTGTAGCCTAAGGACTGCCTCCTCCATTGTTGGTTAAATTTCTATGGCTTGAATCCGTCGACTTTAACCGTAGCAAAAAAAATCATTATTTAATTATCATTTAACTTAAGCACAACTTTCTCGAAAAAAAAAAAAAAAAAAAAAAACTTAAGCACAAATATATCACAATTGGTTAGGACTAAGATCAGATCATAAATTTTCCAGCAAATTTAAATTATTCTTATTTAGAAAAATAAATGTTTGCCTCTTTTGTTTTTGAAAAAATTGAAATTTTTTTTTAAAATAAGGTGAATTTTCGATACAAATTCTCCAGGGGTCAAGTTAGGTTTTTTAGACCCCTAGATTTTACAGGAAAATTATCAACTTCAAATAATTAATCAATTATGAATTAATTAGTAGAAAACAATTTCTAAAAATAAGTCTTTTTTTTCTTTCCAAAGATTGCTTTCTCTTGACTCCTTTTTCCTGATGCTACAAAACATTAGAAAATACGGAAAACTGTCTTTATATAAAGTTTTCCATTAAAACAAACAAAGCGTTTGATTGATTTACAGGTTAATTGCCACAGATTAAATATGTCACCAATAAAGCAATAAAATAGTAAATTCAACAAAAATAACATAAGACAAAATAGGGTGATCCATGAAAACTTATGAAATATACCATTTCACAATAATAATTTGGAGGGATTAAACTTATCAATTCCAAGGTAAACTGGCTCACTAGAATAGAATTGAAGTTTATACACTAGACTTGACCTTAAATCTTCCCTAAAAAAAAAAAGACTTAACCCTAAAACTCCCTGTTTGTGACTTTGAGGTTTGGACAAGCAACTTTAATCTACACTAAGACAGTAGTGTTGATTGTTAGTGGAGGCTCAGATCAACTCTCTGAAAAACTTGGGGTTTCTACCTCTTTAACCTCTTTATAAGTCGTGTTTCATGGGCCATTATATAAACTCTTCATTAGGGTTACAAAAACTGGAAAACCCACATGTACAATTGACTAAAGAAATCACGTCCAACTTGAAAAAAATTGATTTTGCGATTCTTGATCAGTTGAACTTCGAATCAAACATGGGTTGAACTCATCTCTTGATAAATTGAACTTGCAATCAAACTTAGAAAAACTCAGTTTTCTTCCACAAATAACTTTTGTCTTGGACTCATAATTTTACGTTAAGAACTCAACAAAACTCAATCTTTTTGTCATTGGTTACTAACACCTAATCCGTTGGACTAACATGTCGTACTCGTATCCTAGATTTTCTTGTATAGTTTAAGAAAAGATAGCACTATTTTTCATGTATTGAATAATTGAATAGCCAATGTTTTTTAGTGCAATTAAACACCCAAAAAGGGCGAAAAAATTTTCTAAAAATATTTTTAATGGAAACAAACACAAACGTATGGTAAAAAGGGATGATAGGATAAAATAATTAAAAAATTCTTTGGCAAAATTTTTTTTAGACACTTGACAAAATTTCAGAGTGCGTAGCCTTGTAGAGATTTGGATCCTCTCCATTTCATGGACGGGATCTATTTAAAATAGATCTAAGGTGTAAAATGTGCCACCTCAGTTAAATCCTATTACTCAACTCATCAACATGACCTTGGTTGTTCTCAAAAAAATAAAAATAATAATAACTGTGGTTAAAGTTAAACACATTACAGGATAACGTTGGTTTACATAAAAAAGAAAGAAACGTTATCATTATTGTTAAGTTCTGGTTTTTTCTCTAAAAGCTATTGGGTATGGTGGTGTTGCGGCCATTGGAGTTACTGGCAGTGGCAATGGAGGTAGCGATGGTCTCATCCTCTCAAAGCCAACCACCATGACTGCAACCACCGGCCTCTTTCGATCATGAAGCTTCTGTCAGTAGTGGACACTCCTTTTTCTTTCTTTTCCTTCTCCTCTAGGCCTTTGGCAAAAAACTTCACCCTTTTTTTTTTTTTTTTTGGCAAATTACAATTTATGCACTCACGGTGTAAGTGAAATTTAAGTTATTTACCTGTGGTTTGAAATTTGACACTTTATCCACCTCATGTTAGTTTAATTAGAGCTCCATAACCCATCTTTATTAAAAACATGGATAGATATATAATTTTGCTTAACTTTTATGTATCTTTCCTCTAAAAACACAAAAAAGCATAAAAATACAAAATCAAATAAGATTAAAAAAATTACAGAGAAGCACTTGTATCATAGGATTTCAAACCATATGTAGGTAACTTAAATTTTGGTAAAACATTAGGTAGGTAAAGTGTTAAATTTTAAGTCACGGATAAGCAACTTAAATTTCAACCTAACAACAATTCTGTAAGTTGTAATTACTTTTTTTTTTTTTTTTACTAACAAATGTTAACCTTTTGAGTTACTAATTTTAAAAGAGGTGGCGAAATTATAGCCTTAGATCTCTTTGAAATGAATCTCAGCCTTTAAATGGACACTCTCCATTTCATTTTGAGATGGAGAAGATCCAGATCTAGTCTTGTAGTAGGTGATCGAAAAAGAGCGTTGACAGTTGACAAAGAAAAGAACTTTTGAAGCAACAATGAGCGAAGGTGCAAAGCTCGACACCAACAAGCCCAAAAATGTAAGCTTAAATAATTTCTACCCTTTCCACCAAAAAAAAAAAAAAAAAAAAGTTTTTGAGAAACAGTAACAACAGATTCCAATTTCTAAAAGCAACTTCAGTGAACCAGTGCTTTTGTTGTTTTTGCTTTCAGTATTTGGGTTCTAGTATTTGACTTTTGACTGATTGCCTGCTTGCTTGTGGTCTTTCATAAACAGCACAACTGAAACAATTTCAAGAGCACCAAACAAAAACCCAACGAGTTTCTTCACCATCAGCAATGGACACCTATAAGTCCTTAGCTCTGCCACCTCAGCTACCACCAAAAGAGTCATTTGCTCAGCGTTACAAGTTTCCCTAGCCTATGCTCGTGGCTGTCAATCTTGTTGTTGGAGGTCCCTTTCTTTTTCTTATTCTTCAGCTTTGTAATTCACTGTTTATCTTAATTTCCTATCTACATTAATATATGTGGGTGTTTATTTCGTATGCAAAGTGATTAAATTTATAAAAGGTGTAATGAGTTTTAAGATTTTAGCTTCAAAGAATTGTTTTTTGAGCTTATGGGTGCTTTTCATGATGTAATTGTTGATGGGTATTCTGTTCTTAGGATAGGGGTTACAGTTTTAAATGTCTTATTTTTGGAGTATTCCTTGATATAATCACAAAGCGAGGGGGATGAGAGAATTCTGATTAAATGGGATTTGGTTTTCCAAGGTGGGCTTGTGTGGGATTTATGATTCTCCCACATGCATGCAAAAGTATAGTCTTAAGTATATTAAGTGTCTAACACAAGTATGGCACCTTAAATGAAAGTATATGTGCTTCTTAGGTTCTGATTGTTCCTGTTACAAGAGTCTTGTAGGATGTATTGTAAAGAGGGAAAATTCCCGACTTATCACTAACTGACACGTCATACTACTAAGTCCACAAAATACAGCTAATTACAAAGTGCCACGTACTGCTGCTAGATTTTTCTATCACTACTCAGAAACCAAGAGAAATTTGCCCAGTGTCATTGAAATAGGGGCATAAAATGCATGCAGAAAACCAATCACACATCAGCACATGTAAGCGATGATATAAGCAGCCCGGTGCGTGTTAGCGATGACATAGGTAGTCCAATCGAGTGCTGACATGTGTCATCTTGAAAATCAAAACATTTTGGCCAACCAATAGATGCCATGCATCTTGGAGAAAAAGTCTTAAAGCTCCACTTATTAGACTGTGACACATGTCACCAATCAAGTTTCGCCACATATCGCTCACCCACCCCCAAACTCCTATAATAGAAGCCTTCCTAAGGCATTTTGACACACACTAAGACATCTTGGGAGAGATCTTGGAAGATACCAAGACATCCAAAGCACAAGCAGCATCAGAGAAGATTTAGAAGTACTGAAACTCTACAGGAATCAAGCCTTAAAACCTTAAAGAACTTCAACCTCAAAATTGAAGAATATTCAAAGCAAAACCTTCCAAACTATCAACCTAGATCTTGAAGTTTGTTGGAATCAAGCACAAAAGCCTCCAGAAACCTCAACAAACCATAAATCAATGAAGCTCTAAGAATCCAAGCCTCCAAAGCACCGAAAAACTTTCACCACAAACCTTTGAAGATGAAGAACGCACCAAGAACACGAAGAACACACGAAGAACAAAGAATTTATAACAAGCTCGTAGTCAGAGATTCATTATAATTCTATTTCAAAGGTCTTCGATCCATCCATCATCCAAATTGAAGGATATTTGGTTTTCAAGTCAAAATCACATTATTACAATTCCAACCAATAAGTCTTTCAAGGAGATCGAATTAGACAATCACTTTTTATTTTTTTTTTATAATTTTAGAGAATTGTACCACATATTCATCAATACAAATTCGCATTTGTAAATTTATTTTACTTGTTTGATTTATTTCAAACTAGAAATTTAGTCATCCACACGTATCTCAAAAGAAAATGTTGAAATTGCATCCATACTACCTGTATGTCTTTGCAAATAGAAGAAGTTCTTGCAAAGTTCTATGATGTTAGGACATATGTGAATCATGTTAGGAACATATGACATCTAGAATTGGTTAATCTTATGAAAAAATGTACTTTACTTATAATTGGGTAGATCTAAGATGTGTTTAATACTTCAAGAAATAAGAGTTCAAGTCCAAGTGTTAAAGCCATGCAAATCTGTCTAAGAAACAAGTGAAGAAATGCTGGATTTTAAATCTCGACAGCTAGCTTGACAGATAGTATCTATTGAGATTTAAAAGGGAGTTTTAGCTCGATGCTCGATAGCTGTTCGACAGATAACCTATCTATCGAGATTTACGAAAATCAGTTTTTCAGATCTGATTTCACACCAATCCATGTATACATGTTTAGGATTTCTTTTCTCATAACCCTAAACATATATAAAGATTATTTTAAGGGCCATCATAGAAGATACAAGTGTGTGAAACTTGATGCAAAGGTTTTTCATAAGCATATTGTGACCAGAGACATATACCTTAGTTCATTTTTCTCTGAAGAAGCTGCTACGTTTGTACGCCGTAGGGTTTTGTAACTAAGGAGCTTCTTGATCTTCATCGTGTTGATAAACTGAAGAAATTTGCAACCAACATCCTTCTTAAGTTGGTGTGTCAGTCACGTACTTGGATTCATGTAAAGGAGTAAATCGCGTACTAGGATCCTTACTGGGAGCCGTGCATTGAAAAGGAGAGATTGCCACTACAGAACAAGTCCAATTGTGTATTGGGGTAAGGGTTTAATTGTAGGTTGGTATAAGGTATTGGGATTCCTTTACTTGTAACCGCTTGTTATGATAATAATGGATTCTTGGGAGTGATGACCTTAAATTCATCCGGTGGGTTTTGCCTTGGAGGTTTTCCCCATTCGTAAACATATCACCGTGTCAACTTTATTTTTCGTTGCATATTAACTTAGTTGGTGATTTGTTTGTGCTACCATGTGTATTGCATGTTAATTGAATTAATTAATTAACTTGGCTAATTAATTGGTTAATTTATCACAAGGGATCAATACATTCTCGGCCTATCAAGCGGTATCAGAGCAGGCACACTCTAATTAGGGTTAATCTTTGCTATGTGATCCATTGACCCCTGTTGTCATGGATAGAGGACAATCGTTGATTATATCTTCTTTATTTGATGACACTAACTATGCATACTGGAAAGTATGCATGAGAGCTTTTTTGTAGTTATTAGATGAAAAAGTGTGGCAAGCTATGGAGATAGGTTGGACCAAGCCAAAGGAAGTGCCGGCCAATTGGGATGATGCTAAGATCGAGGTGGTTAACTTCAACAACAAGGCATTGAATGCTTTATTCAGTGCGATCACGAATGAGGAGTTTAAGAAGATATCTTTTATTGAAACTGCCAAGGAAGCATGGACTATCCACCAAACAATCTATGAAGGAACCAAGGCTATCAAGGATTCGAAGTTTCAGAGGCTTACTACAAACTTTGAAGAGATCAAGATAGAGGAGGATGAGTTGTTCGATGAGTTCTATGCCAAGCTCAAGGACATAGTGAACTTAACCATTAATCTTGGGGAAACCTTTCCCGAATCCAAGATTGTTAGAAAGGTGCTTAGATCTCAACTCGAGAGATTTCATGCCAAGATCACCGTAATTGAGGAATTAAAAGATATTGACAAAATTCCTTTGACAGAGCTGGTTGGCAATCTGCTGACCTATGAGTTGGGTTTGACAAGGATTGGGAAATCGAGTAAAGGAAAGAGCATGGCATTAAAGGCCAAGAGTAGTGACACTGATGAGTCTTCAGACAATGAAGATTCCAAAATGAAATCTTAAATTACAAGGCAGTTCAAAAAGTTTATGAAGAATGCCAATGCAAAAGGATTTGACAAAGACCGCAAGCAGTCCAGTTCGTCTCAATTTAAATAATGTTGACGTGAAAAATTATGAGAGCTTCAAAAGCTTCGATTATATATATATATATAGATGACTAAAAAGTCAAGTCTTCCCATAAAAAAAAAAAAAAAAAAAAAAATCATGTGATGTCAAACCTCTCACCAATTAGTTGTTTGACATACATCAATCCAACAAGTTACAGGAGAACATTTGGTACGTAGTCTTATAAATTGCCACCTGTCCAATAACCAATACCAATAGAGTCACAAACTCACAATACTAGTTGTACTGGAATCGTTCTGGTCGTACCGGGACAGATACCAAATTTCGGCCTGTAAATGGATATCGGGCCGATACAAGAACACTCAATTTCGTTGTAATTTTTCGAACGAAATGGCTAATTAGCCATAATTTGCTAACCATTTAGTTAGTAGGTCTAGTTCGTTAACAATATTACTAACTAACATCTCGAGTCTTAAAGACTCGATTTTGAAGCCATAAATCGAGTCTTTAAGACTCGGTTTTGGTGTTCTCATTAACCTTGACATGGCAGGAGGTCTAGGTGGACGCCACGTGAAAATCGAGTATTTAAGACTCGATTTTTACGTGGCTTCCACGTGGACCTCTGGCTGTGACGTGGTTGAAAACGTGGAAACCGAGTCTCAGAGACTCGGTTTCAAATCTGGAAACCGAGTCTCTGAGACTCGGTTTCAAATAGGTTATTTTTGAAATTAACGCCTCACTCTCTCACTCACTGTCTCTGCCACACAGACCAAGTCTCACCCTCTCCCTCTCACGCTTCAGCGCACCTCTCTCTCACCCTCTTCTCCCACTCCGTCATCACATCGCTCACTACGCCGATCACTGACCCTCTTCGCCAAACCTAAACCCACTCAGTCACCCTTTTCTCCTACTCCGTCAGACATTGACCACTTCGCCGATCATCCTCTTCACCAATCACCCTCTCTCACTCACTCTCTTCTCCCACTCCATCAAACGTTCATCACTTCGCTGATCACCCTCTTCTCTCACTCAGTCCATGTGACATTCATCACCTAGCACGAAAGATTTGATAAAGCACAGCGACAGAGGTTTGATAATCACACTTTGGTTTCAAGTCGTTTTTTTCTATTCTGGTTTCTGTTTTGAATTTCTAATAGAACTGTTAAAAAAGATCGAAACTTTGTTGTTTTTTGAGATCGGATTATGTCTCTGGGTTTCTGGGTTTGTTTATATTTGCTGTGGAATTGGATTATGTTTGTTGGTTTGTTTATATTTGCTGAGGATTTAATTTGCTTTACTGGGTTCAGTTGGGTTTGGGGAGTGAGGTTCAGAGAGTAAAGGGAGTGTAGGTATTGAATTTAAAGTTTTATGTTTCTGTTTACTTGAAAATAAGTGAAACCCATTATTTGTAAACCAATTTGTAAACCCATTATTTGTAAACCCATTTTATGTTTCTGGTTTTATATCATGGGTACTTAAACTTTGCCCCTTGTTTTTAATGCATGGAATTTTCCTGTTGAAGTAATATAAAATAAGGTCCTTTTTGGAGGTAGTTAGGTTTAAGCCTGCACTGAACCCAGAAACCCTTCTTGTATTGCTGTATTAATTGAATTGTTGAGTTGTAGATACATGTCAAATACGCATGCTCTGCGAAATCCCTGCAAATAGTTTGAGTTGCAGGGGCTGTTATGAAGATGCTACAATATAGTTCGGTTTCCTCAGAAACTGTGTTGTAATATGTTTGGTTAGAATTGTGTTTAGGGCCTATTTACAGAAAATGAATTATAAAATGACGGCCCCCTCTTAGAAAATTCACGAGCTTGCCTAAATTCTAGGAAACTTTTCATTAATTTATGTACATGCAGTACAACATGCTTTATATGTATAGTTAACTGTAAAATTCTAACCAAACAAGAACTCCAAAATTTGTGGTTGAAGCACAAGTCAAACTTGAAACAATTTTTTGCTCAGTGAAGCTTCAGCAATTTGACTAAAGTGTACTGTGACCTTTATGTTTAGTGGAGTAAGATACTTTCATGATAGGAAGGGGAGTAAAAGACTTAAGGATGATGCTGCACTTGTCATATATTACATTATTAGAACACTTGGGCAACTCTTATTTTTGCAGCTTCCAATCCAATAGCCAACTAGTGGAACACATTAGAACTTGCTTGAATTATATAACTCTCACAAATGCAACTCAACTGATATTAGCATAATTTCAATGATGAACTGAAATAGTGCATAAAGTGTGCAGTCTTAGAATTGATAACTCCCTCCAATATGATCTCTTGCTAGTAATTTTAAACAACTTTATTTGTGGTGGAATGTCAAAGAACCTAATATAAAATTTCCGCTTAATTGGTAGTCAGTGGGCATATGGGAGGAGAAATTGGAAGAATGACAACTACAAATTTTTTCTCCATGCAAGTTTTAAATTTAGATCAGGTCTCTGGCCTTTAGTTGTACATGTGGAAATTTAGTGCCATATGCAGGCAAGTATAGAGGCCATGCTGTGGTCTTTATTCTTTGGCCTATATTTTGCACTTGATTGTATTTTTTGGATAGAATCTTTCAGTTGCCACTAGAGCTTGTTGACTTATTGGTGAATGATGATCCTGAAACCTGTTTACTTTGTAGAACAGCTTCTTGGATTCTGTATTTTTAGTTTGTATAATATTTTTGAAGTTCTAGCTTTCAGATGTTGAGATAACCAGTTCACGAGTAGAAAGTATGTCATAGTATGTTTAGGTCTTTACAGATCAAAATGTGTTAGGAAGAATTTGTCATTGAACATGTCCATGCAATGTCAATAAGTCATGCAATGTCAATAAGTCATTCTTTCTTGAAGTTGTTTCAGACATAAATGATGAATTTACACCCACATATAGGGGGAAAAAAGCGAAGAAAGTGAGGGAAAAAATTTCCAAGCTTCTATGAGTACTTCCTACCACATCTTTCCAAAAATTCCCAGAATAAAGCCCCATGGGAATTGTTTTGCAGTGGCCATAACAGCTCCTGCATGTATCGATATTCCCATTTTGGTGGGGGATATTTCTTCTTCAGTTTCTTGTATTTGTCCATCATACCCAGCTCCTTCAACACATTCCCAACCATTGTAACAATTGGAACAGTTGGTCGGATACCAAGCTCATTTAGTTAATCAAGATAAGCATTGAGAGCTTGGGGCTTCAAGCTTCTTTTAACAACAATGGAGGTGATTACTAGGTAGCCTTACCCCCTAATTTTTGTAGAGGCTAATTCTTATAGTCAAACCAAAAGCACATTGCTTGGGTGAAAGGCACTTTGATACTGTACCAAGTCTGACCCAGAGCACCAGTTCAGCCCCTAATGTAATAGGATATAATTTGAGCAAGCTTCAGTACAGCCTAAGCACTACATTTGGTCATCCAAGCTAAACCCGAAAGTCCATATCCTTGGGTCAGCTTGTTCACACCCTTTAAGGAGAGTTTTAGGAGCAGTATTTGAGTGTTTTGCTAGGGTCCTTTCATCTAAAGAAAAGATTTCTTTCTCAAGACACTAACATAGAAGGTTGACATGATGAGTGGTTTGGAGGGAGTGCCTTAACAGAGCTAGTTTCTGCTCAGCTTTTGTTATAGATCAGGATAAGGATGATAATTGTATTTATAATTTGCAGCGTGCTACATCTATGAGGTAAGGTGACCAGATGGGGGGATATTCATATTAGTGTGCATCACTGTTGATTGGGATATTGAATCTATTGACTCTTTCTATAATCTATTTTACTCAAGTTTTGTACTAGATGAAGGGGTTGAGAGATAGTTAATCATAATGGTAAGTTTTTGATCCTGCTATAAGGCATTCAGAATATGTAGCAGGTAAAAACAGCTTCCATGAAAGAGTTTTTGGCAAAGCCAGTTCCTGAGGAAAGTAGCATTTAGCATTAGAGCATTGGGGAAGGATAAAAACATAATTTAATAAAACCTCAAAATTACCAGCAGGACAAAAAATAAAATTAATGCAATACTGAATTAATACTTAAAAATAAAAAAAATGCAATACTGATGCAATAAGAAAAATAAAAACCATTGCAGCAACTTATGTACAATTGTGGTCTCTACGAACGTAGGACCACTGTTCTTTGTTATTATTTTTTTGTTCTTTTTTTTTTTTTTTTTTGTAGCTCAAATAGATATCCTAATTTAATATACCTAATGTACTACCCCCACCCCTTCACACATACGACCACTGAAACTTGGGTCCTCAAATCCCATAAGCCTTCAAGGCTTGGGGAAGTACCACTCTGCCAAACATGGGCGGTGATAACCTAGGACCATTCCTTGGTTATTAACAAAGATTTTTGTTAATAGGTGAAAGTTTAATCAATAAATTATTGAATTATTTTTTTCTTTTCCAAACATTTATGTGATTTTATTATAATTTAGGTTTGTCAATTAAATTCAATTATATGGTTGCATTAACAAAAAAGCAATACAAAAGAGTTACCTTCTTTCTCAAAAAAAGAAGAAGAAAAAGAGTTATCTTCCCCCATAAACATTTATGTGATTGTATTGACCAATAAGTTATATGGTTGAATTTAGTGAAAGAACTTAAGGTACATCACCGAAGAAATTATATCAAATCTTGTATATATATATATATATATATATATATATATTTTTTTTTTTTTTTATTTCAAAAACAAAATAGCTTCATTCCGTTGCAAATTTTCTTTTTTCCCTCTTACCTGGTCTATCTTGAGAGTAAGGAACAAGTGCAGATTGAAATTTTGAAGATGTACATATCTGTTTTATTTTTCCCATTAATAATGTTGTTGTTCTTTTTTATTTATATATATATATATATATATATAAGATTTGATATAATACTCTAGCCTATAACCGCTTATACTTATGTAGTGATTATCATCCTAAGTATGTAGTGATATAATCATTTTTTCTTGTTTACTTCAATTATGACATAGTTTTTTTCTTCATTAATATACTCAAATATGACATCTTATATAATAATAATTTTAGGTATGCATTTTATTTGATTTCGAATTAATAATTTGATATGATATAGTATCGTGTGATGCAAACTTAATTAGCAAGGGGGGTGTAGAAACTTTAGCAATTACTTTGAAATGGTACCTTCAAATTAGACTGATACTGGAATGTGAAATTCCAATGGGCAAACTGGAACGACTTTTGAAATGATATTTAGAGCATTGGACTGAAATAGACCAAAGTAGACCAAATGGTCTATAATAGACCAAAGTGGACTGAAATAATGCAAATGTAAATGAACATAATTAGTTGCAATGTTACGTTGAAATTAGTTGGAATGTTGCGTTGAGAATCTTCCTTAGAGTGGTTTCCTCTTTGTCTTCAATAATATCTATTACGTGCTAACTGCTTCTCAACAGGACGACCTTTGCCCCGCAACAGCTCTGGGTCAGGCACCCACCGTGGTCCGCGAACGTCCCTCCACAAGTCCTCTGAACTTGGCACCACAAAATGATGTGAATATGTGTGAATTGCGTTGTTCAAACTGTAACATGGGTCAATATAGCTGGTCGCATCGAGGTGCAGACCCTGAAGAACTTTAATTGCATGTGAACAAGGGATCTTCAAGTTTTGCCACTTTCCACAACCACATGTTCTATCAAATACGCGCACTACATGACTGTGGTTTCCCCCTCCACCTCTATGGTCATTATACGGGGTAACCACTTGATATATACCATCTGCATGATTAAAATTTCTTAGAGTGTGTCCTGCGGTTTTCTGCTCATTTTTGTTATAGATCTCCATTGCATAATCACTCCACACCTTACCTCGAGAGAGATCATAAGTAATTTGTTTATGTCGATCGTGGAAATATGCAACAAGTTTGCACCAAATGAACTCAACCATTGCAGCAATGGGCAAACCGCGGGCACCTTTAAGTACCCCATTAAAGCACTCAGAGATATTGGTTGTCATTGCCCCGTAACGTCTTCCACCATCATGTGCCTGCGTCCATTTGTCCAAATCCAGACTCACTAGATATGTGTATGGCATATAACGTGCAATCTGGTGATTAGTAGGGTCTACACCCCTCAGTAAATTAATTTCAACCTCCTTAATGGTTTGCATTATGGAATCAAATTTAGCTTCATGAGTTGCATATCCAGCTTTCAAGGCCAATGCCTTTAGAGTCGGGTCATCAAAGTGTCTGTTGAAGTTGCTAGCAACATGTCGAAGGCAATATCGATGATATACCCGTTCTCTTCCGTCCTCACCTCTAGGCCACTCTCGAATGGCGCATTTGATACCTTTATGTCGGTCAGAAATAATGAAAATGCCCGAGTTAGGTATAACACGCTCTATCGAAGTCCATAGACACTCTAAAAACCACCCCCAACTAGGCCCTGACTCCTTATCCACAATAGCAAAGGCGATAGGCAAAACCTTTTGGTTAGCATCGGTTGCCATTGCAATCATCAATACCCCTTTGTATTTACCATATAAATGAGTTCCATCAATACTGATCACTGGTCTGCAATATTGGAATGCAACAATGCATGGAGCGAATGCCCAATATACATAGCGCCGTAACGCAGTACCTTCTAATGGCCTAGGTATGGTGTGATAACTGTACTGGGTACCCGAATCCTGATCCAAGTATGCCAACAACAACTTTCGCAGCCTTTGGTAAGACTCCTCCCAATCCCCAAATATCTTAGCAATTGCCTTTTTTTTTGCGTCCCATACTTTATAGTAAGAAACCTCGTGCTTATATTTAGTACGTATGATCTCCCAGAGCTCATCAGTACGAGCAGTGTGATTTTGTCGCAATCTTCCCACAATTTCTGATGCAACAAAATTAGAATCCATCATTTTACCGTCTCTTCGCAGGCCAAAGGGTATACAAGTGTGTGGACCGATATAAGATGTGACCATCCACAAACCATTAAGTTTAGACTTCATAAATGCCCCAAC
The DNA here is from genome assembly GCA_029955455.1 of Quercus agrifolia. NCBI lineage: Eukaryota > Viridiplantae > Streptophyta > Magnoliopsida > Fagales > Fagaceae > Quercus > Quercus agrifolia. Next base: position 10,525,758 of record JARQAD010000002.1, read on the forward strand.
GTACCACTTGCAGTTGTCGTCAATGCATGCGGCGCACAATTTAGTCGTGGTCGACCTCCGGATTGTAAAATTTCTATTATCAGTTGCTGCGTATATTATCAATGCACGTCTCACCGCCTGTTTATTTGGAAAAGTCAACCCTTTACAAAAATGCATCCCATCTTTCCAAGTAGAAACAAATGGTATCTGAAGACATGAAGGATCAACCATATTATCCCAAGTATTTGCGTAAAATGAGTCGAAAGGAGGTCTGTAGCCAGTGCTCGTATTTGTATCATGCTGGACGCCAATATCATTGTCTGCATCACCTTCATCATCCATTCCCATATTTTCCTCTTCAAAATTGGGAATGACTTCATGGTCATCCACATCATTCTCAAAGTCACCTCGCTCAATCCTCTCTTCATACTCATCCACATCATCATTATTTTCACCATCATTTGCAGCATGATCTTCGTCTTCGTCTTGATCTTCGACTTCCTCCTCTAAATGCGTCTCTTGAGGATGGAAGGTTTCACCAGTATTGACAACATAATCTTCAGATGGGAGCGTATAACCTCCCATTGCATACCCTCCCATTGTAGTACATCCATCATCTACGGCTGTACATTGTACAGACATAGTTGTTTGTTGCACCATCTCAGTATCAACTTCTGCAACCGGTTCCGAACTTACGTACAACTCAGCAGCATTTACTTGGGGCATTTTCTGGATACTATTGAACATCATCTTTACATGTTTATCTTCTTTGATCGCCATATACCCATAATTTATCCGGTCATGAAGAACTTCTTGTGGGTAACGATAGATAATCTTGATGTCATACCAAGCAGGGTTCAAATTTAATTCATCCATTATTTTCTTCTTCAGATCATTCAACGTCTTCAACTTACGACATATCATCATGTAGTAGCATTCAATACCCGGCCCTTTAAATGGGAATCCGTCAATTTGTCCAGGATTCTCAAGGGGTCCACCGTAGTATACATTTACATTAATATTCTTCAAAGATTGTGAACCTATTAGAGAGTCAAGTATAATATGTTACTAACATATTTTATCTCTTTCATTTAACATCAATTACAAAACCTTTTCTACCTACACCTTTTACAAAAATTACAACTTCTCACCCCACAATTACATATACTTACCCCACATCACATACAAACACACTCAAACATTATCATTTCGTACTCAAACAAATAAAAAAACTAAAGACAAAACTTACACCCATTACAAAATTCCAACTCGGCTCTAACAAAAATATAAATAAAAATATCAAACCAAACAACAAAAGTCATGAGGATGTGCAAATGCCAAACTAACAAAATCATAAGTTAGATTTGTTCATCAAAATATAAAAGGTATGCTAATTACACTCACAGTTATATATATGAAATCATAAGTTAGATTTGTCGTTCTTTAGTAATAATTTATCATTCTCTATTCTTTAAATAAGCATTGTGAAAATAACTTTAATTTTTTTTCTTAATGAAGATATCGTTCTCTATTAAGATTTTTGGTAAAGAAAAATATATATAATTATCCCACAATGAATTGTTTGTTTCTATCTTAATATTAATTTAATACAATTTTTTATGGATGATTTGGAAAAAAAAAAAAAATTCATTCTTATAAAATAGGGGTATATATATAATTCAAATTAAATTATCATTTTCCTTTCATATTTCCTTACCAAACACAAAGAGAAAATATGATTATAAATAAAATAAATAAAAATAAAGAACAAAAAGAAAGTATATGTAGTTACTATTTTATCTTTCTACTTTTCTATAATTTTAACCAAACATAATAGAGAAAATAAAAATTTTTTGTTAGTCCTACATTTTCATTTTTGCCCTATTCTATCCTACCAATTTTTTTTCCTATTTTTCCTGTTGTTCGTACCAAATAGATCCTCGCTACAACTAAAGAGCAAAGAGGGATGTACTTCGAGTCTTACCATAGAAGAAAAAGGCGTACGATGAAAGCAAAAATAAAAGAACTTTCAATCAAATATTATATGGGAATTTTTTTTTACATTATTTTTTAGTGTAGCTCTACCTTGTAAATTCATCAGACCATTTTAAAATAGGGCATCATCAATATTTAAACAAAGGTTAACCATCACCAATTTAATATTAATTTAAATTATTGATAATATATTAAAATCCAATCCATTCATTTTAAAATAGATAATTTTTTTTTTTATATTATACTAAAAATCCACTTTTTGCATTTATGGGCATTTTCATTTGGGTTTCCTAAATAAGTTTTATGTATGATGGAACTGTTTTTGACAGTTTCATTATGGCCCTTACCGCCATATAACAAAAACTCAAACAAATGGAAATCCCCAATTAGCAGCTTCTCTATTGCACACCATAAAAATCCCCCACTCAAACACCACTGCAACCCTCCATTTGAAATTCCACACTTTTTGTGAAGTTAAAAGAAAAAACTGTGAAGAAAATTTCTCTTAATATGAAAAATACACAAACATCTATGTATCATGATAGAACTATCTTAAGAACTCTACACAAACAATGCCAACTCCTAACTGCAAATGTAATGTCACTCTCTTTCTGTGCAATTTCAGGCAGCAATGTTTTTTGTATTTACTAAAATATTTTCCATTTACCATGCTTAGTAAACAGCCATCCACACATTCATTCAGAGTTGGACTGTTTTAGTTTTCTCAATTGGTCCAACTTACAAACTACAACCTTTTACAAATTTATTATGTTACTCCATATTACACAAAACAAAAACAAAAACAAAAACAAAAGAGAAATATCAAAATCAAGCAACAAAACTCATGATACACAAATATATCCTAAAAATATATACACCAACACTAGCAAATACACTAAAAAATCAACAGACTTACCTGACATTTTGGATGTAAACGTGCTGAGATTATATGAATGAGAGAGGAGTGAAAGATGAGAGAATGTTCACTGTATGAGAGAGATAAGAGTTGTATGAATGGGAGGAGTCAAAGTCTAAATGCTCTGTATTCAACGTATGACCCAGAAAAGAAAAATAGATCTGATGATATTAGGGACCCAGACATGATTATTGCCACGTGGAGAATTGTTTACCACTTCTTCAAAATCGAGTCTCAGAGACTCGTTTTCCCTTTAAGAAAACCGAGTCTCTGAGACTAGATTTACGCGTGGCATCCACGTGGCTGTAATAACACCAATATCGAGCTTATTAGACTCGTTTATGAAAATCGAGTCTATAAGACTCGATTTCCACGTGTACATCAGTCACATTGGATGCCACAGAGGAAGTTTAAGAATACTAAAACCGAGCCTTTAAGGCTCGGTTTATAACCTGAAAATCGAGCCTCAGAGGCTCGAGATGCTAGAAATTCAAAACGTTTCTAACTATGACTAAACAACTAGATAGTTAGACAAATTAAATTAGTTACATGGATTCCCCTAATTTTTCACTCACCTGATACCAGGTTTCTCCCCAAATTTTAGATCTTGGTCTCTTCTATTTTTCTTCAATGTTTTTGAATTTTTTCTCTGATTCGCACTATATCTTTTACTTCGTGGTCTTTGTGTATTCTTCATTTTTTTTCTCCATCTTCTTCCTTTTTTTTTTCTCCCCCAGATCTCTTTCTGGGTCTGTTACCGTTTCTCTACCGCTTTTTAAGTTTTTATGTTTTGCTTTAGGTGCCACATGATGACTGACCAAAGATTAAAGGAGAGAAGAATTGTTTTTTTGAAATTGAACCGACTAAGACTTAGTGGAAGTCTTGGGAAAGAACATGTGGAAGAGATAAAATTAAGATTAAAAAAAAAAAAAAAACAAAAAAGTAAAAGAGAATGAGTGGAGGTGAAAAAGAGTGAGTTAAAAAATAAAATAAAAGATTGTTAGCAGATATGTATTAAAAAATTTGATGTAGAGATATTATAAAATTTACTATAAAAAATTTGTGAATCGATGTGTCATCAATTAAAGAAAAATTGTATTTATTTATTACGTTAATAATTGACATTTACCAATTACATTATATTATATAAATTGTTATGTCAATTTGTAAATATTATGTAGTGAAATTTGTAATATTTTAAACATTTTTAAAAACCATCATCTAAATATTAATTTTTTAGAATTCATTTTGTTAAGTTCTAAAGACTTAGGAACTAATGTGTTTAGAACTCTAATGTGTATTGTTGGCAAATCATGATCAAAACAGGTTGTTTAGTCTTGATTAGACTTGCTCAAAGTTGTGTCTTTTATGTAAAGTTGGACTCGAGCTGAAGCAGAATTGATAGTGCATTTCAGCTTGGCTCGATCAATCGAAAATCAGGTATAATGCATTTTTTTGCAGAATTCCAACTCAGCCATAGTTCATTAAAACGTTTAGGGTTTTATGTTTTTACCCTAGGTATATAAGGAAAACCCTAGCCACGTTTTAGAGGTTGCTTTTATTGCAGTTTGTGTAAATCTCTTGTGAGATCTTTGAGGAGCTTTCCTTTACATAAGTTTAGGGTTATCAAGAGGAGATTCATTTAAGAACTTGATAATCATTCAGTTGCTGCCATAAGAGCTTAAAGATACATAAGCGGGTGTGCTTGTATTTACTGGAGAATCCAAGAAAGAAGGAGTCCGTGGTCTCGGAGCTTGCACGTGGTCGTGTCAGTAAGTTTCTACTGGTGGGTAGGAATAGGATGTTAGTGGTCTAAATCGCTATTGTAAAATTTCGATTCTTTCATAGTGGATTCAGGTTTACTTTGAAGATAGCTAAGTTAAATTATCCCCAGGTTTTTATCGGTGTGGTTTCCTGGGTCATCATATCATTGTGTTATTTATATTTCCATTGCTTTGCATGATATGATATATTTGTGTTAACCTAGACTTGTTAATTTGACTAAGTTAATCACTTGGATAATTACATAGGTTAATCTGGTTATGTTTTAAGGGATCTAAAAACTCGCACATTTATTTTATATATATATGTATATAGTGGGAAATCCGAAACGGTACGTCGGTATTGACCGGTACTGAAATATATCATTCTCTTCATTCTCTTAGACAAACTAAAATGCCTTTTGGTATGAAATTGACTCTTTCAGGTATTACCTATTGTTGTCACGTGGCAAGAGGACGATTTACCCATGTTAAGACATATGTGATTCATGTTAGGAACATATAGAATTGGTTAATCCTTTGACAAAACACACTTTACTTGTAATTGGGTAGATCTAGGATGTGTTTAATGCTTTAAGAAACATGGTTTCAAGATTAAGTGTTAAAGCCATGCAAGTCTGTCCAAGAAACAAGTGAAGAAGTGCTGGATTTTAAAGCTTGACAACTAGTATCTATCGAGGTTTTAAAGCTACAGAAACCCAATGCTCGACAGCTATCTCGACAGATAAGCTATCTATTGAGGTTTACGAAAAATAGATTTTCAGCTCTGATTTTCATCCAATTCGTGGGTATATGTTTGGGCTTTCTTTTCTCACAACCCTATATATATATATATATATATATATATATATATATATATATATATATATATATATATATATATAAGGATTATTTTAAGGGTCATCAAAGGTTGCATAGTTGCGTGAGTGTAAAGCAAATTTGTGTTCATGCAAATTGTGACCGAAGACAGAATTTACCCTAGTTCATCTTTTTCTTGAAGAAGCTGATGTATTTGTACACTGTAGGGTTTTGTGACAAATGAGCTTCGTGATCTTCATCGTGTGATGAACTGAAGAACTTTGCAGCTAACATCCTTCTCAAGTTGGTGAGTAAGCTGTGTATTGGGATTCGCGCATCGAATTTGTTAGTCACGTACTGGGAACTGTGCAATAAAATGAGAGATTGTCACTATAGAACAAGTCCAATTGGGTATTGAGATAAGGGTTCAATTGTAGGTTGGTATAAGGTATTGAGATTCTTTTACTTGTAATTGCTTGTTGTGATAATAGTGAATTCTCAAGAGTGGTGACCTTAAAATCACCCGGTGGGGTTTTTGCCTTGTAGGTTTTCCCCATTCGAAAAAAAATCATCGTGTCAATTTAATTTCCACTGCATTTAGTTAATTGGTGATTTGTTTGTGCTATCACGTGTATTGCATGTAATTGAACATAATTAATTCACATGATTAATTAATTGGTTAATTAATCACAAGGGGTTAATACATTCTTGACCTATCAAGTGGTATCAGAGTAGACACACTCTAATTAGGTTATTAATCATAGCTGTGTGATCCATTGACCCATGTTGTCATGGAAAGTGGACATTCTTTGATTATTTCTCCTTTATTTGATGGAACTAACTATGCATACTAGAAAGTGTGCATGAGAGTTTTCTTGCAATCATTAGATGAGAAAGTGTGGCTCGCTGTGGAGATAGGCTGATCAAGCCAAAGGAAGTGCAAGCCGATTGGGATGATGCTAAGATCAAGGCGGAAAACTTCAACAACAGGGCATTGAATGCTCTATTCAGTGCAGTCATTAATGAGGAATTCAAGAAAATATCCTCCACTGAAATTGCAAAGGAAGCGTGGACTATCCTCGAGACAACCTATGATGGAACCAAGGCTGTCAGGGACTCAAAGCTTCAGAGGCTCACTACAAACTTTGAAGAGATTAAGATGGAGGAGGATGAGTCGTTCGATGAGTTCTATACCAAGCTTAAGGATGCCAAGCTTAAGGACATAGTAAACTTGGCCTTTAATCTTGGGGAAACCATTCCTGAGCCCAAGATTGTTAAGAAGGTGCTTAAGGATGCCAAGTTTAAGGACATAGTGAACTTGTTCTCTAATCTTGGGGAAACCATTCCCGAGCCTAAGATTGTTAAGAAGGTGCTTGGGTCTTATCGCTATTGAGGAATCAAAGAACATTGACAAAATTTCTTTGACAGAGTTGGTGGAAATCTATAGACCTATGAGTTGGGGTTATGAAGGATAGGGAAGTTAAGTAAGGGAAAGAGTATGGCATTGAAGGCCAAGAACAGTGACACTAATAAATCTTCAAACGATGAAGATTCTAAGATGAAATCCTATATCACAAGGCAATTCAAGAAGTTTATGAAGAATGCCAATGCTAGAGGATTTGACAAAGACTGCAAGCAATCCAGTTCATCTCAGTCCAAGAGCCAAGACAAAGGGAAGAAGGATGATATGGGTGGCAGTCAATACACTGTTCCCTCAGGACCAAAGGCTTAATGAAATCCAAAATGTCTTCACTGCCTCTATAAATCCTACTGAAAGGATTGTTGGAGATGAGGATGAAGAAGAAGACTTGGCGGAGTCTAAGTTTGAAAAGATGGATGAACAAGATGACATCCACACAGCCTATGCAAAGTTATACAAGGTCTCGGAAAAGTATGAGAAGCTGTATAGGTTGGCCACCAAGAAGCTTAGTGATGTGGAGCTTGAACGGGAAGAGATCTCCACAAAGTTTGATGAAGCCAATCAGACCATTGGAGCATTGAGATTTGTGAACAATTTCTTGGCTAAGAGAACCAAGAAGCTTGAAGTGGAACTATTTCAAGTCAGAACTCAGCTGAAGAGAACTTCAAGTGCAAAGCTTAATGAGATGCTTAGTTTTCAAAAATCTGCCTTCGATCGAATTGGTTTAGGGTATGATTTCTCTTCTCCTAGTATTGCTTCTACTAGTACTACTGTTTTTGCTCCTCCTACTAATAATGTTGAAATTGAGAACAATAATGTTAAAATTGAATTAGCTAGTGAGAACATAGATAAGGGTAAATCTATCTTAGGAGCACCCCCTAAGCTTGATAAGAAAGAGAATAAAACCCCTAGGGCTAAGAAGGGAAATACTCAAAAGCCCAAACATAAAAAGCAGCATTTTTGTCATCACTGTGGAGCAGTTGGACATACTGGACATACTAGGGATAAATGGTTAGCCACTCAACAAAGCAACAACATGATCTCGTCAGGAAACCAGAATCAGTTTCTATCATCCTTTGCTCCTCTTGGAGATCTTCTCAAAGCCTTCATGTTCCTTTCAAACATGAACAGTTTCAATTCTTCCCCCTCTTCGTCGGATCAAGGGGTTGCTAAACGGAAAGGTTCTTCCAATGTGTGGAAGGAAAAAGGCTCCAAGTGATTCTGCCACTTTTTCTCTCTCCCCTTTTTGTTTTTGTTTTGCATTACTTGTGTGTTTTGCTTTCATGTTTTGAGTCAGTCTAGTTTTATGCATTTTTTTTAACATGTTTTTGTTTGTTTGTTTTTCAGTTTTGCTTTATTTTACTTCTCATAAAAAAAAAAAAAAAATTGAAAAATTAGAAAAATACAAAAATAGTGTGTGTTTGTGTACATTGGTACTTGTGTACCTTGGATGACCATTAAAACAAAATTTTCTAAACTTTGTATCTTTTGTAACTTAGATGAGCATCTCTATGCACAACTAAGCAGGTGAGCTTTGTGGCTCGTGTTTGTGATGAGTAATATTAAGTTATCTCTTTTACTTAACACTTGTATCACTCTTTTTGATGGGAAAGACTTGAAAATCTTAAGAGAAAGGCATAAATAACCATCTCACCACTGTTGCCCGCCAATCATGAAATGACATCTATATGCTTTGGCATAGCAGAAGTGCAATGTCAAAAGCTTAACATCATTGTGTATTTCTTTTCTCTCTCTTATATGCCCATGCATTGATTGCTTAAAAGAAAATATGCAAAGAAAAATAAAAAGCAAAAAGAATAAAAAATGCTATACATATGATTGCAAGCGTGTCTTTTAGGAGATGTGGGAGCTATAGGATGTACCTCGAATGTGATAGTCCCCATTAAATAGTTACGGTTGTGTGTGAGTTAAAGTGATTTTCTGATATCCCAAATCTTCCTAACATGTAGATACTTATGCAATCTTGTGATGTTTTTCATACACAACACGTAATATTCTTTGCGACTCTTGATACATGTGTAGGTACAATGTGATTTGGCCATCACAAGAAATACATGTGTTAATGTATGCTCACTAAACTGTCTTAACTTATTTTTGAAATATAAAATTGGTTAGACTTGTTTAGTGTGTGTGTGTGTTTTGGATCTATGTGCTAGACATTTTTTGTTGAGAGATGATTTTGAGAGTTTAAAATGTTGTTTGGATTCTTGGTTGTGTAGCATGCTTGATTGCATTCATATTTGTGTTTTTCTCTTCTTGAAAAACTGTTTTTAAGCAATCTCGACAGCTGCTGGACACCTCTCGACAGCTAGGCTATCTATTGAGCTCTTCAGCTTCTTCTTATCGCAATCTCGATAGACTCTCGATAGCTTTTCGATCCATCGAGAAAGTTTCTATCTTCTCGATAGATGCTTGATAGCTTCTCGATCCATCGAGACCTTTTTGCTGTGGACACCTCTCGACAGATCCTCGATAACTCTTTGATAGCTAATTCATGCGTTTTTATTCTCGATAGCTCTCGACACCTCTCGATCCATTGAGAATCCAGGATTTCTAAATAGGGTCCGCGTGACTTTTTCTCTCATTTCTCGTCGATCTCTCTTGATAGCTTGTGTCTTTTCACCTTTCAAACACTTCTCTCTCACTCCAAACTTCATTCCTTTGTGATTTTCGGCCTAGATTTAGAGTTTCCTCTTTGGTAAGGGTCCTAAATCCTTCATTCCTCATGCATTAGACCTAGGTTTTTAGGTTTTTGAAGAATTTTTGGGATTTTTCAAAATTGATGAAGTTTTGGTGAAATTTTTGGGATGGGTTTTGTGTAAATGATCCTAAATGTTCATACATTGCATCACATTTGCATTTTAACTATATTTCCATGCATTATAGATGTGTGCTATATATGTTGAGTTGCTGTGTGCTGTTAGGTTTGGATTGGGTTGAGCCCATGATGTTTTGACTGTTGCATGTCACATGTTCATGCAATTTTCATGCATATGTACCATTTTTGCTTCTCTCTTATTGATACTAAACTGTTTGGTATTTCTCTCTCTCTCTCTCTCTCTCTCTCTTGCACGCGCATTTGGTTAGTTGCTTTATGGCACCTAAGTGTAAGTCTACTTCGTCTTGGAACCCTCTTTATTCTGGGGCATCCTCTTTTGATTCTACTCCTTTTCACATTTGGTTCCATGATGAGAAGGACAAAGTGGACTTCTTGGAGAACTTTTCATGATGAGACATTCATTCGAAACGCCAAGTCATCCTATCGGGCTTTTTCGATATTGACCTTCCTACTTTCATCTACAGTAGGGGTGGGGAGTCATTGTGTGGCATCCCGATCACTTGTCCTTCCGTGATCATATAGGAGTTTTACTCCAATATGCACGGATTTGATTACTCTGTACCTCATTTCATCACTTGCGTTCGGGGTACGTGCATTGTTGTCACTCCGAATATTGTATCCGAGGTGTTTCGTGTATTGAGGGTAGAGTTTGCTGACTACTCCGGTTGTGATTGTCTTAGAACTGTGTCCAAATATGAACTTTCATCTCGCTTTTATGAGACACTTTCATCTTGGGGTGTCCGTCAAAACACCCCTTGCTCGGCCTTTGCTAAAGGTTCAAGGTTCCTGAATATGGTGATGACATTTGCTCTTTATCCCTTGTTTCACTATAATTCTATTACTGAGCATCGTGCTTGATTTTTGTTATCCTTACTTGAGGGACTTACTGTTGACTTTCCCTCTCATTTCATACTCCTCCTTATGGATGTCTATAAGGATACGGCGACTTGTGATAAGCTTATCTTTCCTTCGGCTATCACGAGGCTTCTTCGCCATTTTTCTGTCTCGTATCCTGAGTTTACAAACTTCTCTCTTATGTGTGCCATAGACGTTGCTACCATTAGACAGAGCGAGGCTTAGCTTCGACCGAAGCGGCCATGGACAGATGTGGCGACTCCTCCGGCTTCTTCCACTCCATCCTCATCTGCCCCTCCTTCTACTTCTGTGGGTAGTGTGACCTTTAAGGCAGTCTTGGCATAGTTTGAGCACATGGATGCTTGCCTTGATACACTCACCACTGAGTTGTATTAGGTGAACACTCGTGTGGGTCATATTGCTAGACGATAGGCTCGCCTTGGTGGCTTTGTTGCGTCTTGCACTCCTTCTCCTGCAGCTTCTGAGGATGAGGACGATGGCAACGCTTCTGATGGTACATCTAATGGAGATGAGGCTTCTAGCTCTTCCACCGATGATGAGATGATTGCTTCTCAATGACTTTCCCTTTGTCATTCGTGACAAAAAAGGGGAGTAGTTTTGAGTATGAGAGTAGTCATTTAGGGGGAGAGTTAATGTAGGAGATATCTCAGTTAGGGGGAGTGTTCATATTTTTGAGGGATGTAGTGAGGACTAATGTATTTTTTTTTCTTTTCTTCTTTTTTATATAGATACATTGTTCCTACATTGTGATAGCAAACCTTGTATTCATTTTGTTATTATATATGATGAGGTTGTTATTACAATTTTTTCATCTATCTCTTCATGTGTTGTTTCTTTTCTCTCTTTATGTACATGCTTCTTATATCTGGTATGCAGTCTATTATTTTTGTTTCACCCTAAGATGCCGTGATAAGTTTTGTTTAAAGTGTTTTAGAAATACATGTTGTGAAAGTCTACTTGCCATAAACTCTTTTCTTGCAAAGTTTTTCAAGAGTTTGTGTTAGGATAGATTTTATTGTATTAACAAGTTGATGTAGCGTGGGCGTGTAGAAGCAGAATCTGTAACACACAAATATTACAACTCTTCCACTAAACCTAAGTTCTACAAGAACACTAGGCTAATAGGCAAAATAATAGAGAAAACATCTCTAGCAAACTTTTATTCAAAACACACATAACAATAATAATCAACCCCTCTATAAAGAGTATTTATAGGAATAAAATTTCTCCTACTCCTTTTAGGAAAAGAAATAATAAACCTATTTCTACTTGAAAAAGGAAAAACAATGTAACTATGAAAAGAAAAACAATTAAAATCCTAATTCAATTAGGAAAAAGAAAATAACATAAAATATTAAAATATTTTATTCTTCCTTAACCAATCTGCATCATTCTCTCGGGGTTGGGGAAAACTCGTCCTCGAGTTTTGTGGCAATCTTCCTCGATCAATTGGAACCCCGAATAATCCTCTCCATCCTATTCTTCTATGCAAGACAAGACGAATCAATATGCTACTTATCAATCTTTTCTCACTCATAATAAATCTTGATGTACGGATTTTTATTCTTGACCTTTTTTGCCACGGCGGGATATATAAAGCAAGTACTAAAAAAGAATCCATGCACATATCCAAAAACTTCATATTTTCTCCTCGACAAAGATTACTTAAAATCACTCGTTCACGCCTCTTGTTGACCTCTATCAATTCTTGTTCAATAAAATCCTCCCAAAAGGGATCAATAACCTTTTGTTTCTGAATGTCAAAAGTCTCATCAACGATGTGAGTTATGGGCTCATCCCATATGTATATGACTTTATTTTTATCAAGCTCAATCTTTTCTCCTTGACTAAAATCTTCAGGATAGTCATCATAAATTGGTGGAGAATCCCAATCTACTAGACAAACTCTTTTAATATATTCATCATCCTCTTTGATATCGCAGCCCTCCTGCTCGATATCAAGATCCTCCTCATTCTCCACAAAACATGGATTTGGATGGTAGTTTTGAGGTTGACTTCCAACGGCTAAGGCGGTGAGCTGCTTTGAAAGCGCATCAAACCACTCCTCTATTCGTTGAAAGAACGCCTCTAATTGTGCATCGCGTGCAACTTCATCGCATTCATACACGTCATCTATGGCAACAAGTCTTCCCCCACATGCTCCTCTTTGTGTCATGGTAGGAACCTAGCCTTGCTCTGATACCAACTGATGCAGCGTGGGCGTGTAGAAGCAGAATCTGTAACACACAATTACTACAACTCTTCCACGAAACCTAAGTTCTACAAGAACACTAGGCTAGCAGGCAAAATAATAGAGAAAACATCTCTAACAAACTTTTATTTAAAAACACACATAACAATAATAACCTCTCTATAAAGAGTATTTATAGGAATAAAATTTCACCTACTCCTTTTAGGAAAAGAAATAATAAACCTACTTCTACTTGAGAAAGGAAAAACAATTTAACTAGGAAAAGAAAAACAATTAAAATCCCAATTCAACTAGGAAAAGGATTTTAATTCAAAGTACTAGTGTTTTGTGTGTTTTGAATAAAAGTTTGCTAGAGATGTTTTCTCTATTATTTTGCCTATTAGCCTAGTGTTCTTGTAGAACTTAGGTTTAGTGGAAGAGTTGTAGTATTTGTGTGTTACAGATTCTGCTTCTACACGCCCACGCTGCATCAGTTGGTATCAGAGCAAGGCTAGGTTCCTACCATGGCACAAAGAGGAGGATGTCGGGGAAGACCTGTTGCCATAGATGACGTGTATGAACGCGATGAGGTTGCACGCGATGCACAATTAGAGGCGTTCTTTCAACGAACAGAGGAGTGGTTTGATGCGCTTTCAAAGCAGCTCACCGCCTTAGCTGTTGAAAACCGACCTCAAAACTATCATCCAAATCCATGTTATGTGGAGGAGGAGTATTTTGATGTCAAGGAAGAGGACTACGATATCAAAAAGGAGGATGAATACATCGAAAGAGTTTGTGTAGTAAATTGGGATTCTCCACCAATTTATGATGACTATCTTGAAGATTATAGTCAAGGAGACAAGATTGAGCTTGATAAAAATAAAATCATATACATACAAGTTAACATCAATTTAGAAAGATTAATGGAAAACGTTATTGATCCATTCTGGGAGGATTTTATTGAACAAGAATTGATAGAAGTCAACAAGAGGCATGAACAAGTGATATTAAGTAATCTTTGTGGAGTAGGCAATATGAAGTTTTTGGATATATGCATAGATTCTTTTTTAGTACTTGCTTCATATATCCCACCGTGGCAAAAGAGGTCAAGAATAAAAATCCGTACATCAAGATTTATTATGAGTGAGAAAAGATTGATAAGTAGCATATTGATTCGTCTTGTCTTGCACAAAAGAATAGGATGGAGAGGATTATTCGGGGTTCCAATTGATCGTGGAAGATTGCCACAAAACTCGAGGACGAGTTTTCCCCAACCCTGAGAGAATGATGCAGATTGATTAAGGAAGAATAAAATATTTTAATATTTTATGTTGTTTTCTTTTTCCTTGTTGAATTAGGATTTATTTACACTAGTACTTTGAATTAAAATCCTTTTCCTAGTTGAATTGGGATTTTAATTGTTTTTCTTTTCCTAGTTAAATTGTTTTTCCTTTCTCAAGTAGAAGTAGGTTTATTATTTCTTTTCCTAAAAGGAGTAGGTGAAATTTTATTCCTATAAATACTCTTTATAGAGAGGTTATTATTGTTATGTGTGCTTTTAAATAAAAGTTTGTTAGAGATGTTTTCTCTATTATTTTGCCTGCTAGCCTAGTGTTCTTGTAGAACTTAGGTTTCGTGGAAGAGTTGTAGTAATTGTGTGTTACAGATTCTGCTTCTACACGCCCACGCTGCATCACAAGTGAGTATGAGTTGAGCGATTTATGACTTCACTCATATGTTTATTTGTTTATTGTGGTTTTGTCATGGATTGCCAAAGGGGGAGATTGTTAGGACATATGTGATTCATGTTAGGAACATATGTCAATATAGAATTGGCTAATCCTTTGACAAAACGCACTTTACTTGTAATTGGGTAGATCTAGGATGTGTTTAATACTTCAAGAAACAAGGTTTCAAGATTAAGTGTTAAAGCCATGCAAGTCTATCCAAGAAACAAGTGAAGAAGTGATGGATTTTAAAACCCGACAGCTAGTATCTATTAATATTTAAAAGCTGCTGAAACCCGTCGACAGCTATCTCAACAGATAAGCTATCTATCAAGGTTTATGAAAAATAGATTTTCAGCTCTGATTTTCATCCAATTCATGGGAATATGTTTGGGCTTTTTTTTTTCTCACAACCCTAAACATATATAAGGATTATTTTAAGGGCCGTCAAAGGTTGCATAGTTGTGCGAGTGTGAAGCAAATTTGTGTTCATGCAAATTGTGACCAGAGACAGAATTTGCCCTAATACATCTTTCTCTTGAAGAAGCTGCTGTGTTTGTACACCATAGGGTTTTGTGATCAAGGAGTTTCGTGATCTTCATCGTGTGATGAATTGAAGAATTTTGCAACCAACATCCTTCTCAAGTTGGTGAGTAAGCCACGTACTGGGATCTGCGCATTGAATTGGTTAGTTACGTACTGGGAGTCGTGCAATAAAATGAGAAATTGTCACTACAAAACAAGTCCAATTGGGTATTGTGGTAAGAGTTCAACTTTAGGTTGGTATGAGGTATTGAGATTCCTTTACTTGTAACCACTTGTTACGATAATAGTGAATTCTTGAGAGTGGTGACCTTAAAATCATTCGGTGGGGTTTTTGCTGTGTAGGTTTTCACCATTCGAAACAAATCATCGTGTCAATTTAATTTCCGCTGCATTTAATTAATTGGTGATTTGTTTGTGCTACCACGCGTATTGCATGTAATTGAACCTAATTAATTCACTTGGTTAATTAATTGATTAATTCATCACAAGGAGTCAATACATTCTTGGCCTATCAGCCCACACAAGAGACCCCCATTTTTTGTTCAGTAAAAAAAATCATGTGCTTTAATTAACTAATAATAATTATTTTTTGCTAAGCATAATGCGAAGTGATTTAAACCCCGGAATTAACCCCACAATGGAAGTGGTAATCAATAGACCACAAGAATAGTGGTAATTAATTAAATAATTGTGAATTCATTCATGTAATATGTCACATTCTTAATATATATTAATGAAACCATCATATAACTCTTACCAATTTACCTTGTCTGTTTTTTTCCCTCATCACATATTATAATTATAACTAATTTTTCTAAATATTAATAATATTATATTCAATAAAATAAGTATTACAAATTCGAAATATATATAATAAAAAAAAAACTTTCCACAAGTTTTTTCGAAACAAAATTACAACATGATCGACCAAAAGATTGACTAATCACATGATTACACACACAAATGAAAGAAGTATAAGTGAACTTTTTATTTCATAATAGAGCACGATAATTATTATTCATAACTAAACATACACACACTGATACACATAGGTATTTATCAATACAACCACCAAAATATTTCCATAGAAATCTAATGACACATAAGATTCGCAAGCCTTTTTAGGGTATTTAAAGCAAAACAATGACACCAATAAATACGATCCTCAATCAAATTGAAGCATTGTTGCCGCCTATGAGAATTAATATAAAGAACACTAGCAACACTCATAAAGAAAATGATGTAAGATACCGAAAAACTAGTAGAGAAGACTAGAAGATCAACTTGACACCATTTCCCATCACCTATCTTTGAGGATTTTTGTGGTGATGGAGGTGACTCATCTATCTCGTTGCAGCTTTTCTCCAGTGGTGGACCACAAAGAAATGAATTTCCTTCATAGCTACTTTTTCCAAATGTTCCAAATTGTGCTTTAAAGTCTGGAAGTTTATCTGATAAGTTGTTTTGAGTCACATTGAAAATTGAGACAGAGTTCATATCAATTAAGGCCGAAGGAATTTCCCCACTCAACTTCTTGTGAGAAAGGTCTAAGCTCTCTAATTGAGTCAAATTTGAGAACGATTTTGGAATAGGACCTGTCAACTGATTGTGAGACAAGTTTGGTCCATGAAGTGAAGATAACTGTCCTAACTTTGATGGGATTTCTCCTATTAACTTGTTTAATGACAAATCCAATGCAGACATCAAATCAAGGTTGAGACCCTTGTACAAGTCAGGCCTATATTTCGTCACAATTTTAATCTTAACTTGTTCATGGAAGTCCAAAGATGACCCTTCAATTTGAAAATCCCTATTTAGAAGAGATTTATATCGGAAGGAGAAACCTCCTATCTAAAAAGAAGGGCCATATTTATAGACAAAATCACTATAAGCTAGCTTCCCAAAGGATACGTTGCTAAAGCAGTACGGTATTGTCCCAGAAAAAGAGTTATTGGAGAGATCCATTATGCCTATCCTCTTTAACTAACACAACTGCTTTGAAATCACACCACTAAAATGATTGCCACTTAACAAAAGCACTTTTAAGTTGGAAAGTCCATCAATTTCATCGGGATGCTGCCGATAAAGTGATTATCTCTAATGTCCAATGTCACAAGAGATGATGAATTGAGAATAGCTTTTGGTAATGACCCTGTGAGTTTGTTCCCTTGCAAAAGTACGTGCCTAACATCCCGTATATTCAAGCAAGAAGTTAACAATCCTGAAAGCAAGTTATGAGAGGTTTATTATATTAGATGAAGCTAGTCCACATGGAATTTGGCCTTCAAAAGAGTTGCTACTTAAGTCAACAACTTCCCATGGTGACGTACTACCATTTACTATCCATAAAGGAATTGTACCTATCATGTGGTTGTTGCTAAAATTTAGGACCACCCAGATCTTTGGGGGTACCATTGGAAGAGTACCTGTGAAATTATTATTTTGCAATTCTAAAGAAAAAAAGGATAGGTTAAAGTGCTTTGAGAAAATTTCACCGTGAAAGTTATTATTAGATAACCTCAAAATATCCAAGGAAGTGCAATTGGCAACAAATTCCATTGGTACCTCTCTAGAAGAATTATTGAAGGACAAATCCAAAGCCCACAAATTACTTATGTCACCTATTGAGGATGGAAGAATACCTTTAAATTGATTTTGGGATAAATTTAGATATTCTAATTTTGGAATCCTCTTTCCAATATTTTCTTGAAGTTTCCCATCGAAGTGATTGTTTGAGACATCCAACCATTGAAGATTAATGTAGTAATTTGATGACAAATGAAATTGACCTGAGAAAGAGTTACTTTGAAGATTTAACAGTTGTAGTCCAGTATTGTTTTCAAGCAACCATATGGGGAAGCTTCCATTCTGTGAGAAATATCAACGACTTCCAATTCATATTGGTTCAAGAGAAACTTAAGAAAGTTGCCAGTAAGCATGTTGAGATTAAAATTAGATAGCACTAGGACCTTTAATTGAAACAAAAGGGTCCCAACTGTGATTCTCGGTCTCTATATCAAGTTTGTTGTTATCACTAAAAAATTGAATCTCCTTTGATAGGTGAAGAATGTATTGACCTCTTATGATAAATTAATTGATTAATTAGCCAACATAATTAATTAATCCAATTAACATGAAATATGCATGGTAACACAAACAAATCACCAACTAAGTTAATATGCAGCGGAAAATAAAGTTGACATGGTGATTTGTTTACGGATGGGGAAAACCTCCAAGGCAAAAATCCCATTAGGTGATTTTAAGGTCACCACTTCCGAGAATCCACTATTATCACAACAAGCGATTACAAGTAAAGGAATCCCAGTACCTTATACCAACCTACAATTGAACCTTTACCCCAATACACAATTGGACTTGTTCTGTAGTGACAATCTTTCCATTTCAATGCATGGCTCCCAGTATGTGACTAACCAACAGATGCATTGATTCCAGTACGCGACTTAATCACCAACTTGAGAAAGATGTTGGCTGCAAAGTTCTTTAGTTCATCAACAAGATGAAGATCACGAAACTCCCTGGTCACAAAACCCAATGGCGTACAAACGTAGTAGCTTTTTCAAGAGAAAGATGAACTAGGGAAAATTCTATCTCCGGTCACAATTTGCATGAACAAAACTTTACTCTACATTTATGCAGCTGTGAAACCTTTGACGGCTCTTAAAATAATCCTTATATATGTTTAGGGTTGTGAGTAAAGAAAGCCTAAACATGTACACACAGATCGGAGTGAAATTAGATATGAAAAACTGATTTTCATAAATCTCGATAGATTGGGTATCTATAGCATCGGAATAAAACATTCTTTTAAATCTTGATAGATGCTATTTGTCGAGCTAGCTATCGAGCTTTAAAATCCAGCACTTCTTCACTTGTTTCTTGGACATATTTGCATGGCTTCAATACTTGGACTTGAACTCTTATTCCTTGAAGTATTAAATACATCCTAGATCTACCCAATTACAAGTAAAGTGCATTTTGTTAAAGGATTGGCCAATTCTAAATGACATATGTTCCTAACATGAATCACATATGTCCTAACAATCTCCCCCTTTGGCAATTCGTGACAAAACCACAATAAACAAATGAACATATGAGAGAGGTCATAAATCACTCAACTCATACTTATTATTGAATACAATAAAATCTATCCTAACACAAACTCTTGAAAAACTTTGCAAGAAGAGAGTTCATGGCAAGAAGAGAGTTCATGGCAAGAAGACTTTGACAATCTGTATTTTTGAAACACTTTAAACAAAACTCATCATAGCATCTTAGTGTGAAACTAAAATAAAAGATTGCATATAAGTAATAAGAAGAATGTGCATAAAGAGAGAAAAGAAACAGCACATGAAGAGATAGGTGAAAATGTAATAACAACCTCAATATATATATATATATATATATATATATATATATATATATATCAATAATGAGTACAAGGTTTGCTATCACAATGTAAGAACAATGTATCTATAAAAGATAGAATAGAAAAGAAAAGAATACAAAAGTCCTCGCTACATCCCTCAACAAGTATAGACACTCCCTATAACAAAAAATCTCCTATACTAACTCCCCCCTAATGACATGACTACTCTTATATCCAAAACTACTCCCCTTTTTTGTCACGAATGACAAAGGGCAAGCAACTCAAGCAGTCATGTTATCATCATTGGAAGAGCTAGCACCATTATCCGCATCACCATCACCATCAAAGCCACCATCGTCGTCCTCATCCTCATAAGTCTCTAGAGGAGTAGGAGACTCAACGAAGCCACCAAGGCAAGCCTGTTGTCATTCAATATGACCGACACGGGTGTTCACCTGACATAACTCATCGCTGAGAGTGTCAAGGCGAGCATCCATGCGCTGAAGCTGCGCCATAATCACCTCTAGAGTCACACCATCTGCGGAAGAAGAAGGAGTGGATGTCGATGGAGTTGAAGAAGCTAGAGGAGTTGCCATCTCGGTCCGTGGCTGCTTCGGTCATAGTTGGGCCTCACTCTGTCTAATAGTAGCTGCATTGATGGCATACATGACAGGGAAAGGGTCTGACACGGGAAAGGAGATAGAAAAATGGTGAAGGATCCTCATGATAGTTGAAGAACAGATAAGCTTATCATGGGTCGTCGTATCTCGATAGACATCTATGAAGGAGAGGATGAAGTGAGAAGGGAAGTCTATAGTGAGGTGTTCTAGGAGGGATAATAAAAATCGAGCACGAGACTCTGTGATAGAGTTATAGTGAGACAAAGGATGGAGAACGAATGTCATCACCATGTTAAGAAACCTCGGACCTTTAGCAAAGGCCGAGCAACGGGTGTTCTGATGATCACCCCAAATAGAAGTAGTCTCACAAAATAGAGACATGAGCTCGTCTTTGGACACAGTCCCAAGACGATCACAACCATGGTAGTCAGGATGCACTACCCTCGGGACGTGGAGCACCTCGGATACAATATCTAGAGTGACCACTATGCGCGTATCTCGAATGCGAGTGACAAAAAGAGGAACTGAATAATCA
This sequence comes from Quercus agrifolia, assembly GCA_029955455.1. NCBI lineage: Eukaryota > Viridiplantae > Streptophyta > Magnoliopsida > Fagales > Fagaceae > Quercus > Quercus agrifolia. Next base: position 10,546,389 of record JARQAD010000002.1, read on the forward strand.
AATCCGTGCATGTTGGAGTAAAACTCTTGAATGATCACGGAAGGACAAGTGACTAGGACGTCACATAGTGACTCCCATCCTCTACTGTGGATGACAGTAGGAAGGTCAGTATTGGAAAAATTTGATAAGATGACTTGGCGTTCCAAGTGAATGCCTCGTCAAGAAAAGTTCTCTGATAAGTCCTTACAGGCTTTCTCATCACGAAACCGAAGATGAGAAGGAGTAGAATCAGAGGAAGATGCCCAGGAATGGAGTGGATTTACGCTTAGGTGCCATGATGCAGATTGAATGAAAGAGAGAGTGAGACAAGCAGAAAAGCACCAAACAATTTAATTTCAATATGATAGAAAATGCAAGGTACATATGCATGAAAAATGCATGAGCATGTGACATGCAACAATAAAAGCATCATGGGCGTAGCCCAATCCAAACCTACCAGCACACAAGCTTGCAACAAAGTAAACACACATCTAAAATGCATGAAACATTGTTAAAATGCAATTTGATACAATGCATGATGATTTAAACTCATTAAAACAAAACCTATCCCAAAAATTTGGCAAAAACCTCAATAATTTTGAAAAATCCCAAAAGTTAAGTAAAAAATGCATGAAATGTATAATAAAGAGATGAAAGGAGATCATACCAGTAAAAAATGCAAGTAAAAGATCGAAGATTGAGTGGGGAAGATGAAGAGGTTGAGTTTGAGGTGTTTGGGAGAGGGAGAGATACTATTTTGTCGAGAGAGATTGGGGAGAAATGAGAAAGAATTCACGTTGACCTTATATATAGACATATACGTAGCTCGTTGGATCGAGAGGTGTCGAGAATTAAAATGTGACAGAAAGAGTTATCAAGGAGCTATCGAGAGGTGTCCACAGCATAAGAACCTCGATGGATCGAGTAGCTATCGAGAAGTTATTGAGGAGACAGAAACTTTCTTGATGGATCAAAAAGCTATTGAGACAAATTCTCTAAAACTTCGATGGATCGGAATTACGATAGCAGCTGTCGAGAAAGGAAGATCAAGAACTCGATAGATAGCCTAGCTATTGAGAGGTATCAAGAAGTTGTTGAGATTGCTTAAAACAGTTTTTCAAATAAGAGAAAAACACAGACATGAATGCAATCAAACATGCTACTCAAACAAAGATCCAAACAACATTTTAAACTCTCAAAAACATCTCTCAACAAGAAAAATGTCAAGCATATAGATCTAAAACACACACACACACACACACACACACACACATACACACAACAAGTCTCCCATATCTCCTAGAAGACACACTTGCAATCATATATAAAGCATTTTGATTCTTTTTGCTTTTACTCTTCTTTGCATATTTTCTTTTAAGCGTATCATGCATAGGCGTATAAGAGAGAGAAAAGAAATACCCAAAATCAGTAGTTGTTTTGACATACTTTATAATTCTTTTCAAAGCAGTCATATGAGACTCTTTGAGATTAGCCTGATATCTAGCACACACTCCCACATTGTAACTAATGTCAGGTCTACTAGTAGTAAGGTAAAAAAGATTACTTATCATGCTTTTATAGAGATGGATCAATACTTTTTCCCAACAAATCAACAGTGAGTTTAATATTTGGGCTTATAGGGGTTCTAATAGAACTAGCAGATTCCAAGCCAAACTTTTTCACAAGATTTTTAGTATATTTAGATTGAGATATGAATATACCTGACTCTTGCTAACGAATCTGCAATCCAAGGAAGTGATTTAACTCTCCAATTATGCTCATCTCAAACTCGGCTTGCATGAGTTTGGAGAAACCATGAGCAAATTCATCCTTTGTTGACCCAAAGATGATATCATCAACATAGACTTGAGCAATTATCAATTCGTCGTCTTCCTTTTTGATGAAGAGAGTTTGATAAGCTTTTCCTCTTGTAAACCCATGTGACACCAAGTATTGTGTGAATTGATCATAACAAGCTCTAGGGGCTTGATTTAAACCATAGAGTGCCTATTTGAGGTACAACACATGATTCGGAAAGTGGAGATCAATGATTCCTTTTGGTTGAACCAGATAGACATCTTCTTTAAGGAACCCATTTAAGAAGGCAGTCTTGACATCCATTTGGTAAAGCTTGAACTTCAAATGGCAAGCTAGGGCTAGGAGAATCCTGATGGACTCCATACGGGCTATTGGAGCAAATGTCTCATCATAGTTCACTCCTTCCATTTGAGAAAATCCTTTAGCCACAAGACGTGCCTTGTTATGGATCACGTTGCCCTCTTCATCAGTCTTAGTGCGGAAAATCCACTTTGTGCCAATGATGTGCTCACCCTCCAGTCTAGGTACTAGAGTCTAGACATCATTCCTTTGAAACTGAAGCAGTTCATCGTGCATAGCTTCAACCCAGCTTTCATCCTGAAGAGCTTCTTCAACCTTGGTGGGTTCAACCTGTGACAAATAACAAGAATATGACACAAAGTTAGCAACACATTTATCAACTTTACGTTTCCTTAGTGTAAGTTCATTCATGTTTCCCACAATAACTTCAGGAGGATGATTTAGCTTAATTCTGGAGGAAGGTCATTTCTTTTTATGAGATTCAGAATCAAGTGAGGTGGATATGTCTGCTGAACCTTCTACAACATTTGGAGTATTGGGAGTACTTGGAGATGCAGGCTCTTGATCAATAAGTTCTTAAACATCCTTGGGCTCGGGAGGAAGAACTTCTTTAGGGATTTCTTCACTAATTTTCTCGGAACCGGATTCTAAAGCCTCATCAATAACAACATTTAGAATTTCCATCACCTTCTTGGTTCTCTTTTTGTATACCCGATAAGCCTTACTTGTAGAGTACCCCAAAAATATTCTTTCATCGTTTTAGGAGTCAAATTTTCCCACATTCTTTATATCCTTAAGAATGAAACAAGTAATTCCAAAGATTTTGAAATACTTAACATTCGGCTTCCTTCCATTCTGTAGCTTATAGGGAGTCTTTTTGGTATCGGGTCTGAAATACACCCTATTAATCGTATGGAACACAGTGTTAACGGCTACTCCCCACAAGTTTCTAGCCACATCCTTGTTGTGCAACATGGCTCTAGCCATCTCCTAAATAACCCTATTCTTTCTTTCTACTACACCATTCTGCTGAGGAGTAATAGGAGCAGAGAATTCTTGAGATATACCTGATCTTGTGCAAAAGGACTCCATGTACGAGTTTTCGAATTCTTTACCATGATCACTTCAAATTTGATCAATCTTTAAGCTTTTCTCATTTTGCAATCTTGTGCATAGGGCTTCAATGTGCTTATGAGCATCTAACTTGGATCTTAGAAGAGTGAGCCAAGTGTACCTTGTGAAGTCATCAATCACAACCATAATGTATCTCTTCCCACCAAGAGATTCGGTTCTAGTTGAACCCTTGAGATCCAGGTGTAGTAGCTCCAATGGTCTAGATGTAGCGGATGTCTAAGTGCCTGGATGTTTAGCTTTTGTCTGTTTCCCAAGCTGGCACGGTCTACACATGACAATGTTCACTCTACTAAGCTTTGGCATCCCCAATACTAATTCATGCTTAGATACAAGTGAGAGATGTTTGTAACTAGCACGTCCCATTTGGTGCCATAGATCTCCATTTGGCAAACGAATACTATTTCACACAATATCAAGATTAGGGATCAGACCATAACAATTGTCTAGAGTGCGAACACCACTTATGAGTTTCTTTCTAGATTCATCCAGCACAAGGCACTTTCCTTTAGAGAACAACACCATAAAGTCTTAATGACATATCTGACTTATGCTCAACAGGTTCACTTTTAGACCTTCTACATATAGCACATTTGCAATGTCTGGTAGTCCAAGTAGAGATATGGTTCCCTTTCCTTTAATCTATGATTGGCTCCTATCACCAAAAGTGACATTACCACCTTTCTCAGACTCTAAGATCTTAAAGAGAGAGCAGTCTCTAGTCATGTGTCGTGAGCATCCACTGTTAATGTACCACAAACATGTGTCCATTACCTTGAACGCCAACTTCATTATAAAGCACACCTTATGCTTTGATGACATATCTGTAGGAATGGTGTTCTCTTTCATTTTTCATTTACAGACAAAGCTTTTAACCTTCACTCTTCTTAGATGAACTCCTACGCACATTTTCATTCTGAGGTAGTCTAGTTTCTTCTTTATCATGTTAAGATCTTTTCAATCATCATCATGATAGCTTTCAAATAACTTTTAGACTTGCATTTTTTGAGACACTCAATCAAATAGAGATTAGAAAAACAAGACGTATTTGAAATGAAAGATCTTTTCTTGCCAATAGCAGCCATGACAATAGGGGTTAATGGATTGCACAGCAAAAATTAACCCTAATCAGAGTGTGCCTACTCTGATACTACTTGATAGGCCAAGAATGTATTGACCCCTTGTGATAAATTAATTGATTAATTAGCCAAGATAATTAATTAATCCAATTAACATGTAATATGCGTGGTAGCACAAACAAATCACCAACTAAGTTAATATGCAGTGGAAAATAAAGTTGACACGGTGATTTGTTTACGAATGTGAAAAACCTCCAAGGCAAAAACCCCACTAGGTGATTTTAAGGTCACCACTCCTAAGAATCCACTATTATCACAACAAGCGGTTACAAGTAAAGGAATCCCAATACCTTATACCAACCTACAGTTAAACCCGTACCCCAACACACAATTGGACTTGTTTTGTAGTGACAATCTCTCATTTTCAATGTACAGCTCCCAGTACGTGACAAACCAATAGATGCGCAGATCCTAGTATGTGGCTTAATCATCAACTTGAGAAAGATGTTAGCTGTAAAGTTCTTCAGTTCATTAACATGATGAAGATCACGAAACTCCTGGTCACAAAACCCAACGGTGTACAAACATTGTAGCTTCTTCAAGAGAAAGATGAACAAGGGCAAATTTTATCTCCAGTCACAATTTACGTGAACAAAAATTTGCTCTACACTTGTACAACTGTGCAACCTTTGACAACCCTTAAAATAATCCTTATATATGTTTAGGTTTGTGAGAAAAGAAAGCCTAAACATGTACACACGGATTGGAGTGAAATCAGATCTAAAAAACTGATTTTCATAAATCTCAATAGATAGGATATCTATTGAGCAGCTATCGAGCATCGGCCTAAAACAGCCTTGTAAACCTTGATAGATACTATTTGTTGAGCTAGCTGTCGAGATTTAAAATTCAGCACTTCTTCACTTGTTTCTTGGACATATTTGCATGGCTTTAATACTTGGACTTGAACTCTTGTTCCTTGAAGTATTAAACATATCCTAGATCTACCCAATTACAAGCAAAGTACGTTTTGTCAAAGGATTAGCCAATTCTCAAGTTGGTGATTAAGCCGTGTTCTAGGATCCGCACATCGATTGGTTAGTCACGTACTAGGAGCCGTGCATTGAAAATGAGAGATTGTCACTACAGAACAAGTCTAATTGTGTATTGGGGTAAGGGTTCAACTGTAGGTTGGTATAAGGTACTGAGATTCTTTTACTTGTAACCGCTTGTTGTGATAATAGTGGATTCTCAAGAGTGGTGACCTTAAATTCATCCTGTGGGTTTTGCCTTGGAGGTTTTCCCCATTTGTAAACAAATTACCTTGTCAACTCTATTTTCCGCTGCATATTAACTTAGTTGGTGATTTGTTTGTGCTACCACACGTATTGCATGTTAATTGAAATAATTAATTAACTTGGCTAATTAATTGGTTAATTTATCACAATCGGTCAATACATTCTTGGCTTATCATATGAGAATCTTTTCAAGGAGTTCTCAAAAAGTATGGTATGCCTTATTGTCATGCACTGGCGGAGCTAGGGCAGGCGAGGGGGTCAATTGATACCTGAGCTTCCCAAAAATTTGTTTATAGTAGCACCAGTTAGAATTAGTTTTCACTGACATAGTTCAAAAAACCTCTTTTATACTACTGCACATTCTTTTTTTTGAATTTTAGGAAGAGTTTCACCTATGAGTAATGTATTTACTTAGTAAAAAAATAAAAAAGTTAGAGTCATAATATTTTTGCAACAATTTCACAATAAAATTTAAGTAGTAAACTATTAATAGCAAATAAAAAAAATAATATCAATAGTAGGTTTAAATGAGGACAAGTAGTAGCTTATTTTTAAGATTCTAATATATATATATATATATAACTAAAGCCTTAGACTTTTAGTTGACCTCTCCACAATTTTCCATATCATAATTTTTAATTTATATTTTTTAATTTGATTTAATTTGATTTAATTCTTTTGATTTTATAACACCAAATTACAGAAGATTTATTAAATTTAGTTGTTTGGTACCATACAACCACTATACTTAAAGGAGACCTAAATTATCACCTAATCAAGGAATTTTTAGATAATCCTAACAAACTATATAGTAACTCCATTAATATAAATCTATCCCAAAAAACGGAATATATCTCCATTAATTTGATAATTATGATTTCAATAGAATTTAAACTCTATAATTATATCAAATGAGACTCAATATATATATATTTATCATTTTTAATTTCAATAGGATTTAAATTCTATATCAAATGGACTTTACCAACATATTCATTATTTAAACAAATATATATATAACCAAATTTGATTAGAAATCCAAAACCCTACATTATATTATAAATAGTTTTTTTTTTAGGGATTATTTGTTACAATTTCAACTCAGCTTTTCATTCCTATATTATATTTTAAATAGTTTTTCTATTTGGGATTATTCTTCCAACACCGCTCTACTGTACAGTCTCTTGCATTGATTTTGGTTCTTAGAGTGCCTTCAAAACAAAAGGTATGTAAAGTTTTCTTATCAGGTTTAGTGTTAACATATATGAGAGATATTTTGGTCAATTAGAAAAAAGTTTGATGAAACATAAAAGGAAAAAGAAAAAAAGAACACAAAATCTAAAAAAAAAAAAAAAAAAAAAAAAAAAAATTTGTGACTGTATTAGGTAGAGGCTTTTGGAAGTTATTGTTTTTATTTTTGGAATTCTTTACGCTTATGTGTATGTATGTATGTATTGGGTTTAATTAAATTGAAATTATCTTTGAAACTTTGGTTTTGATTGAATAATGAAAATGGCAGAAGAAGTATGTTCCAATATTTGGAGTTTTTTGTATATGTGTTGTTGTAGTTCAAACTTGGTATTTAAATTGTTAATTCACAGTTTCATTGTTCATCTATTAATCATGAATAATAATATTGCTATTTGCAACTATCATGATATTGTATCAATGATGTGATCATTCTAAATGCTTTCCTTTAGAGTTTAGATAGAGTCTATTTTATGATTAAAAAAATTTACAATTAAAATAATTTTGCAATAATATTTTTGTTTTTAAATTGGATACGTTGGATTCTAAATGACTTCTATTAAACTCCATCCCCTTTATGGTGTTATTAAAAAGAAAACTCATATAGATAGGTATCAGGATATTATTTGGAAATATCATAATCGACTAACGTACTACATATGGTCCGGATCTAACTATAACATCCTATGCTATAAAATCAAAATTAGACCTATGGTTATCTTCTCTTTGCAAAAAAATGGTTAAATTCTCATTAATTGTGATAGTTCACTTTTAGTTAAAATAGAAACTGTATTAATTAAGTTTTAAGAAATTTAAAATTATATTTCAAAAAATTTCCAAAACATTAGATTTTATTTTAATTATTTTATATTGTAAAAGAATAAAATTATACATTACATATAATTATTACTTCAATTACCTTCTAAATGGTGGGGGATATGAGAATGTAATTTGTAGATCTACTATCAAGATAACATAGATTAGATTGATGGCAGATAGTTGATTTAATTGCAGTTGAGTATTGTATGAAGTCATCACCATAGAATAACCCATGCTGGGATGTGTCCTGTGGAACCAATGATATGAAAGAAGAAGAATTTTTCCAAATCATTATATTGAACAAAAAATTACTTATTTTCATTCATTTTTAAGTTATACATTTTTTTAAAGTCAAGTCATAGACCTTTAAGCAAAATAAATACTTTTAATTTTTATTTAACTATCCCTTACAACGCACGGGTTAGCAACTAGTGTTCTATAATGTGGAACACTTGTCATTCAAGCTTCAACATGATGCTAGGTAGGGCTCTTACATGGGCCGTTATACTTGTTGGATCATTTAAGCCTTTTGAATTCTATCATACAACTCATTGACATAATATTATGTTTGTTTTATTTTGGCAGAAAAATTTTCTTGCATTTTTAATTTTTGGAATAATGGAAAATGCTAGAACTCTGACATCGGCCCTCTCTCTCTCTCTCTCTCCACTTAGTCACCAAACTCACTTCTAGTGTTAGGACCTCATAATATCATGCTCTACAACTACTACAAGCTCAACAATCTAGGAATGGCCACATTTGCTTAAGATTGCATAGACCTAAAGCTCATATGACTCATGTATGTTGGGCGCCAGAGACATAAATGCAACTCTTTATCAAATACAAATTAATCTTGAGTTGATCACTAAACTAGATTACATGTTCAAAATTGATTCAATTCCTTGTTGAACAAAAGCTATTTGATAAACTCATTATTTCCTTGAATATCAAAATCAAGACTCTAAAAATTTTTTGGAAAGAAATTGAACCTTAAGTTAATTTTTAAGCATCTTCATCAAATCTACTATGTGTTGATGTAAGAAATCATTTATTTGTAATTTTAATTATATGGCTTTTCTAGTGAGTCTTGTGGCCTGTTAAATTAAAACGTATGAATAGTCTTATAAAATAATCAAAGTTAAAAATTAAATCAGACACATGATATATTACAATCAGTCGAACATAAAATATAATATAAAAAGTAGAATGGAGGATTCTTATTCCGCGTTTGAATTTCTTTTCCAATGATTTGACACCCATTATTATACAAAGGGAGTTAGGCAGAAAAACAAAGGAGACTAACGAGTTAGAACCATTATTATACGAGTTAGGCAAAGAGACATGGAGGTAGTGGGGAGAAGAGACATATTTTCAGGGTTGCCCATTAAAAAAATTATTTTAAGAAGTTAATAAAAGTCTTCCATTTCCATTACAATTTTTTGATTGAAAGAAAAGAAGACCCATTATTAGTCCAAGTCTCCACTCAAGTGATGAAAACTGATCCTCACCCATTATATATATATATATATATATATATATATATATATATATATATATAGAGAGAGAGAGAGAGAGAGAGAGAGAGAGAGAGAGAGAGAGAGAGTTGGGTTCAAGTTACATCTGGTGTAACTCTAAGTAATGTTATACCACCCAATAACTTGTTATTGAATTAATATTTTGAAAATCTCACCGTTGAATTACATGTTTTATATATTTTTAACATTATTGCCAATTTTCATATCAATAAGATATTATTTATTATTTAATTCGTAAATTCATATTTTATGCTTTATTTTAAACTATAAAAACTTGAATTTTAACAATTGATTGATGACATAGTTATGAATCTTTGATCACCATGAAAATTTGCAAGTATGGAGAATATACGAAGATAATGTAATCTAACGGTGGATTTGTCAAAATTTGCATCTAATTAAAAAATATTTAGTGGTATAATATTACTTAAAGTTACACCACCCAATAACTTGTTATTGAATTAATATTTTGAAAATCTCGCCATTGAATTACATGTTTTATATGTTCTTAACATTCTTGCCAATTTTCATGTCAATCAGATATTATTTATTATTCAATTCATAAATTCATATTTTATGCATTATTTTAAACTATAAAAACTTGAATTTTAACAATTGATTGATGACACGGCTATGAATCTTTGATCACAATGAAAATTTGCAAGTATGGAGAATATACGAAGATAATGTAATCTAACGGCGGTGGATTGTCAAAATTTGCATCTAATTAAAAAATATTTAGTGGATGGGTGAGGATTAGTTTTCATTGCTTGGTGCATCAAACAAGTCCCAGTATTAGAGAGTTTTTTTTGTAAAGCACAGGTTTCCAAAAAAGTCAAGTCAAGTTACCATGTCAAGCAAGTCATCTAGAAGAAGTTCTTAAGGCTTAAATATTAAATTGAGTGATTAATCCTTAATTCACATATGTCACTAAACTAAACTAAACTAATCTAATGAGACACTAAATAAGTGATAAAAAGAAAAATCAAATATTGTCAGGCGTTATCTAAAATTTTTCTAAGCTTAAAATCATATAAGGGTATTAAATTTAGAATTTTCATGTTATTGATAATTATTTCTAATAAAATGTAAAATTAGAGGTAATTATCAATAAATACATGAATTCTTTGAATTGTTAAATTTAGTACTTTTGGAACTTTTTATAATTGAATTTTAATTAGAGTGGTATTTTAATTTAGAAATGATATGTTTACAACATTTTTACAATAAATCCTAAGTGGCAGGTTGTTACTGGTTGTTTTTGTTGGGGCAAAAAAGTAGTCTTAGTGTTAGTTTCAAATTTGAACCAATAACAACTAACCACCTGTGATTTGTTGTAAAAATATTGTAGACGTACCATCTCTCATTTTAATTTGTTTCTTAAAATATTAGTAATAAAATTTCACTTATAGTAATCGATATTAATAATTTTATAATTTTAATGTACTGATAATGAATCTCATAGTAAAATATGTTGTACAAACTTGTGATACTTACATTGAATCAAATAGTTCAAGCACAATGCGTATCACAACTTTTATTATTACAAAATAAAATAATGGTAGATTATATAGGAATATAAATAAATAATGAAATTTCTTTTAAATTTATATAAATCCATGGTAGTGGAATTTTAATCAAAATTATATTTTATTTTAAAATTTTTGAACTTTGACAATGAAATTTCACTTGGAGTATATATGTTAATTTATTTTAAAATATTTATAATATGTCGCACGGCAGAGGGAGAAAGAGTAACAAATAGAAAATATAAATGATAAAAAAAATGAAAGGGTATCCACTAACTACAAAATTCCAAACACAAGTGAAAAAAAGTTTAAATAAAAAAAAAAAAGAGAATAATGAGAGTAATTGCACATGCATTGGATCATAATCCCATTTTAAACTAATCAAGCAAGAATATTTAATTTGTTAGGTTCTAAAGACTTATGTTTTATGTATTTAGAATTCTATTTTGTATTGTTGGCAAACCATGATCAAAACAATGTATTTAAGTTGTTTTAGAAGTGCTCAAAGTTGGTTCTTTGTTGTAAAGTTGGAATAAACTACTGAGCTAATTAAAAAACTGTTTCAGTACATTTTGATCGATCGAAGCTTAGGCTCGATCAATCGAAAATCGTACCTGACGTTTTTTAATTAGATTTTCCAACTCAGCCCTAAAGTGTTTTAATTGGTTTAGGTTTTCAATTTACCGTACGTATATAAGGGAAATCCTAGCCACGTTTTTGTGTTGCTCATATTGCGGTTTATGTGAATCTCTTGTTAGATCTTTGAGAAGCTTTCCTTTACATAAACTTAGGGTTTTCAAGGAGAATAATTTTCTACACCTTGATGATCATTCCAGTTGCTACCATTGAAGCTTAAAGAAAACACAAGTAGGTGTGCTTGTATTTGGTGGAGAATCCAAGAAAGAAGGAGTCCGTGGATTCGGAGTTTGCACGTGGTCGTGTCAGTAAGTTCTACTGGTGGGTAGCAATAAGAAGTCGAGCGTGGGGGCTTGTAAGTCTTATTGTATGAACTTCGATTCTTTCAAGATAGTGGATTCAAGTTTACCTTGAGGATAGCTAGGTTAAATCCTTCCCAGGTTTTTATCGGTTTGGTTTCCTGGGTGATCATATCTTGTGTTATTTATATTTCCGCTGCTTTACTTGATATGATTATTTGATTGCGTTAACCTAGATTTAATTAATTTGACTAAGTAACAACTTGGCTAAATTCCTAGGTTAATCCAATTGTGTTTTAAGGGGTCTAAAAACTAACAAGTGGTATCAGAGCGGGTAGCTCTTTTTTGTTTTTGATCCTTTGATCTTTGAGCTGATCCTTAACCCCTGTTGTCATGGAACACGAACACTCTCTAGTTATTCCTCCTCACTTTGATGAGAATAATTATACTTATTGGAAAATAAGGATGAAAACACTCCTGAAATCCATTGATGAGAGAATCTGGAACTCCGTTGAATACAGATGGGAGAAGCCCACTACTCCTGTTAGTGAGTGGCAAACTTCTCAAAAAGAAGCAGCTGCGTTTAATAGAAAGGCTATGAATGCTATCTTTAACGTTGTTTCTATGGAGGATTTTAGAGAATCTCAAATGTTGAGGTTGCTCATACTGCTTGGAATATCCTCCAGACTGTGCATGAAGGCACAAAGGCTGTCAAAATCAATAAATTGCAGCAATTAACTTCTAAATTTGAAAGCATTAGGATGTCTGATGATGAATCTTTTGATGAATTCTATGCTAAACTAAATGATATTGTTAATTCTGCTTACAACTTGGGTGAAATCTATGATCAACCTAAAATTGTTAGGGAGATACTTAGATTCTTAACTGAGAATTTTAGACTCAAGGTGACTGCCATAACTGAGAGTAAGGATGTGGACTCCATCCCTGTTGATGAACTTGTAGGATCTCTTCAATCTTATGAGTTGGACCTACCCAAAACTAGCAAATCCAAATCAATGGCTCTTAAGTCAGTTGATGATGTTGAGGTTGGTGGATTTGATGATGAGCTCTCTGCTACAGAGATTGCTTACCTTGCCAAGAACTTTAGAAACTTTCTCAGAAATAACAATAGAAAGGCAAGAGGTGTGAACACTGCTGAACCTAGAAATTTTAGGAAGAATGATCCCACTAAGGTTAACAATATTGATAAACCTAGAGAAAAAGTAGGTCAATCTTCTAATAATTCTATGGGTCTTCAGTGTTTTGGATGTCAAGGGTATGGTCACATGAAATCTGAATGTCCTACTTACTTGAAGTCTAAGGGTAAGACTATGGCTGTAACCCTTAGTGATGGTGAAGTTTTTGATGATGAATCAGAATGTGACGAGGATGGAAACTTCATTGCTTTCACAACTACTGCTGTAGTGAGTGAAAGCATATCTGCTGAAGAGAACCCTTTTGATGGGGAACTCTCTGAAGATGCAGATCTTCAAGAGGCCTACAATAAACTTTGTAAAGTTGCTGCAAATGATGCTATGAATGTTGAACTTGGCCTGAAGAAAATTGAATCTCTTGAACTTGATAAGAAGAATCTGCTTGTTAAACTGTTTGATGCTAATGAACTTTTGAACAATGTGAAAACTGAGAATATGTTATTGCTTGATAAAGTTAAATCTTTGGAACTTGATTTATCTAAGGACAAGATGTATGGTAAGCCTGCTTGGGTGTGCCATTTTTGTGGAAAGTCTGGACACATTCATCCAAACTGTTACAAGCTGCAAGCTGTTAAGAGAGCAAATAAGCCAAAAGTGCCAGTGCCTCAAGTACAAGATCCTATAGCACTTATTGGTGAATTGGTAAAGGCACTCAACCTTTATTCCAATCTTGGAGTTGGAAATCACTCTAATGTGAATACAAACTCCAATGCTCATGGTGCATCTAAAAAGTTTTGGATGCAAAAGACTCAAACTAACTGAGTCTTTTTGATATGGTCCTTGTGCTTCATTGCTTTTCCTTTGTGACCATTGTTCTTTGTTTCTTGGTTTTTTTGTTTTTCTCTTTTGTCTCTAGGAGTTGCATTGCATTACATTCATGTATTTCATTCTAGTTTTTTTTTTTTTTAATAATAATTAAAAAAAAAAAGGAAAGAAAGGAAGGAAAAAGGAAGCACATTGTTGTTCTTGCACTATTCTCTTTGTTTTTGAAAACAAGGTTGGTCAATTTATTTTCACATGACATGTTTGTTGTACTTTGTTTAGCTTTGATGAGCTTATTTATTGCACTTCACTAGTGCAAGCTTTGTAGAACATGTTGTGTGGGAAAGATGTTTATGGTGTTTATCACTTTGTTTTTATCTTGAAGTCACATGTTATTTGATTATCGGACTTGATTCTTTTGAGAAAGGCATAAATAACCATCTCATTACTGTGCATTAGCCAATCATGAACACCTTAGTGCATATCATAAGATTTTGTGCTCGAGAAAGTGTAGCACATGCACAAAAAGAACATAAGGTGAAGCCTCGGTTTAAATGATAAATCTCTTAAATTAAAAATTGGTGTGTACTATTAGGCTGAATGCGAAATCACTTAATTTAAAAATTGGTGTGTATATTATAAGGCAAAATTCAAGAAACTTACATGATTGCAAGCTTATGTTCTAGGAGATGTGGGAGTTATATGATGTAACTCTTTAGGTGATAGTTTCTTTTAAATTCTATGTGATGAATTTTGTAGACTTTGGGATTAATTGCTATTCACAAATCACCTCACATGTATCTCAAGTTTTTGCTAGTTGCACACACAACACAAGTTACTCTTTGCTAAAATTTGTACAAATAATTGTATGTGTTTATGGTCTAACCAACCACGTTTGAAAAATACCTTGAGTTTTATGCAAAACTGTTTTGTTGCTTTAAAAATGGGGGAGATTGTTTAAAATCTAAATTTTTGGAAAATTGGGTTTAAAACTTGTGTTTTGGGAGAGCATTGCATCTCATACTCATGCATTTTTATATCTTATATTCAATACTTTGAGGTAAGCTTTCAAAAATCAGGTTTATTTTTCTAAAAAGCTGTTTTTCAAGATTTTCGATTGATCCAATCTAATTTTTGATCAATCGAAATTTTGTTTTAAAAATTCTGTGAGCCTCTGCCTGGTTCGATTGTTCGAACTTGTTTTTCAATCAATTGAACATCATATTTCAGGGTTTTTTAAAAATAGTTCTTTGACTGTTTCAAACATCCTTTTCAAAAAGTTTTTCAACTTTTCTTCTCTCTCCGACTTGGCAAGGCAGCACTACGATTTTTTTGTCGTTTTCTTCCTCAATTTTTGCAAGGTTTTCCTCCCTCAAGGCCGGTAAGACCATTTTATCCTTCTTTTTGGTTTTATTTTCATATTTTCATGCATATTTTCATGCATTTAGAGGGTATTTTCGGACCTTTTGAATCTTGGGATTTTTGTTGATTCAAGGCTACTTTTCTGAAATTGATCATTGGGTTTTGTTGGGATATTGTTATATTCAAGATTGTTGTTGGTTAATTTAATCAATTTGGAGTTTTATGAAGAATTGAAAATTCTAGGGTTTATGTTGAATCCGATTTGGGGATTTTGTTCAATTGGGTTGAAATTGATGAAATTGGCTTGTTAGTTTGATGTAATTGATCATTCTAATCAATTTTCTAACTTGTGTAATGATCAATTGGTCAATTTATTTTAAAAATTAACAAGTGGTTTTAAATTTTTTGGGGTTTTAGTTAGAAACTCTATACTCAAGCCAATTTTGTGAGTTTGAACTTATTTTGAACTTAATTTACTGCCTTAGCTCATGCATCATGTCATTTAATCTGTTCATGCATCATATAGTTTTTCTTGTTCTATATTCTTTGTGCTAACTTGCAGTCTGCCCTTTGTTTTGTTTTTGTTTCTTTTTCCTATTTTTTTGCTGTGTACTCTTGTTCCTTATTCTAGCACCATGCCTAGGAAGACTAGAGCTAATAGGGTTCCCTCTACCCCTTATGTATCTCCTTCTAGGGTTCAGTTGTTTAGGAATGAGCATTCGCGTGAGGCTTATGAGAAACTTAATAGTAAACATAAGATTTGGGTCGAGCGTTTTGTGATTCTAGATGAGGTCGATCTAGCCATTAGGGCTAATCTTGAGTCTAGAGGTTCGTTGTCACTCTTAGAGATAGATCATCCACCCCCAACCGCTTTGATTAGAGAGTTCTTCTCTAACCTCTCATGTCACATCTATGATTCCAACACCGTTGTTCGGAGTTGGATACAAGGTGTTGAGTTCACCATTACCCCTAGGGTAGTGGCTGAGGCTTTTGGGGTTCTGATTGTCACTGATTCGGTCTATCCCTATGATGAGTCACCTTCTATTGATGAGGTCATGTCACACATCACTGGATCATCTATCTAGTGGGGTTCTGATCCTCGGATCACGTCTTCTGCGCTTTCTGAGACCGCATATTTGTTTCTTAGAGTTGTGTGTCATTCCTTGTGGCGCATTTCTCATCTCCACACCATCCCTCTGGAGCGATGTGTGTTTCTATATGCTTTTATGTCTGGTGTGTCTATCAATTTTCCTCATTTGTTCCTTCATTCTTTGAACGAAGTTCATAGGAGTTCTGCCATAGGACATGCGCTTATTTATCCTATTTTCATTCATAGGATTCTTTTGTTTCTAGGTCTAGCTGATTTTCCTACTAGTGAGCCTATCCATGTTGTTGGTCCCTTAGGTGCTACCTTCCTTCGTCAGAGGGCTGCTCATTTGAGAACTGATTCTTCAGTTTCTCGAGGTGCATCCTCTAGTAGTGTCCCCCCTCTTCCCTCTTCTACAGGTGCTGCTGAGACTTCTGGTGGTGGTGGTGCTGCTACTGATGTTCCTCCACCGACTACTTCGGATGATTCCGACATTCGACGTACGTTGGATCATGTCTTGACCGTTCAGGTGGCTCAAGGACAGGTTTTGGTGGACATTCTGAATGAGATTAGAGGTTTGCGAGTAGATTTGGCATGGTTTCGAAGTTCTTCGTCGCCACCTCCTTTTGATGATGGTTTTTGATTGCCCTTTGGCATTCCGTCACAAAAAGGGGGAGTACTTATGAGATGTTTTTGGCTACTTATGAGAGGTTATGTTTTTGGCATACTTGTACCTGTTTTTGTTTTTAGGGGGAGAGTTTATTTTTGATTGGTTGGAGCTTGTGGAGTTGTTTAGATTGTTTCTAGGTGCTTCACTTTGTATTTTATCTTTTTAGCTCTTGCCACATTGTTTTTACCTTGTTGGGTTATCCATGTTAGGGGGAGTATATTTTGTGTTTCTTGTTTCAAACTTCTTATTGATTTATGATTATGAGTTCTTCATTATTATATGTCTTTATTGTGTGCGTTTGAAATCAAGATTTTTATTTTTCTTTACTTGTATTTTTTCCACAAATGTGGTTATGCATTTTGTTTAAGTGTTTCAGGAAATATACAGGTTGATTCAATTAAGCTGCTGTCTACTCTTGCAACTAATGGATAGTAGTTAGGATTGAATTTGTGTTTATGAGCATTATTGTGTAAAGGGCTTTTATTTGTAAACTTTGAGCTATTTAGGTTGTGTTTTGTCACGGATTACCAAAGGGGGAGTTTGTGAGGTTCTAAAGACTTAGGTTTTATGTATTTAGAATTTTATTTTGTATTGTTGGCAAACCATGATCAAAACAATGTATTTAAGTTGTTTTAGAAGTGGTCAAAGTTGGTTCTTTATTGTAAAGTTGGAATAAACTACTGAGCTAATTAAAAAACCGTTTCAGTACATTTCGATCGATCAAAGCTTAGGCTTGATCGATCGAAGCTTAGGCTCGATCAATCGAAAATTGTACGTGACGTTTTTTAATTAGATTTTCCAACTCAGCCCTAAAGTGTTTTAATTGGTTTAGGTTTCTAATTTACCCTAGGTATATAAGGGAAGCCCTAGCCACGTTTTTGTGTTACTCATATTGCGGTTTATGTGAATCTCTTGTGAGATCTTTGAGGAGTTTTCCTTCACATAAACTTAGGGTTTTCAAGGACAAGAATTTTCTACACCTTGATGATCATTCCAGTTGCTACCATTGAAGCTTAAAGAAAACACAAGCAGGTGTGCTTGTATTTGGTGGAGAATCCAAGAAAGAAAGAGTCTGTGGATTCGGAGTTTGCACATGTTCGTGTCAGTAAGTTCTACTGGTGGGTAGCAATAAGAAGTCGAGCGTGGGGGCTTGTAAGTCTTATTGTATGAACTTCGATTCTTTCAAGATAGTGGATTCAAGTTTACCTTGAGGATAGCTAGGTTAAATCCTCTCCAGGTTTTTACCGGTTTGGTTTCCTCGGTGATCATATCTTGTGTTATTTATATTTCCGCTGCTTTACTTGATATGGTTATTTGATTGTGTTAACCTAGATTTAATTAATTTGACTAAGTAACAACTTGGCTAAATTCCTAGGTTAATCCAATTGTGTTTTAAGGGGTCTAAAAAGTAACATAATTTATTGCTAAAATAGATGTTAAATGGAATAATGGATGCAATAAGTATAATTAGCTCTTTTAAATTAAATTTTTGAATGTACTAAAAATATATAAATGCATTTATAGAACACAAATGTGTCTTAGTCTGATGATAAAGAGTTATCATCAGAAGCATACGTCATAGCTTGAAACACTTTCTCAAAAAAATTATATGAAACTTTCAATGAGAAAGTTTTTCAAGTTTTCCAATTCTAAAGCGGTGATTGGGAAAGAGAGTAGACACGACATAAAAAAAAAAAAAAAAAAAAAAAAAAAAAATTTTGAGACACGAGTGAGCAAAGGTTCGAAGCTCTACACCAATATTAGTATATACCCGAATTTTTACCCCTTTTAATTTGTGGGTGATCAAAAATTTTTTTTTTTGGGTGGTTTGTGGTATTAAATTTCTTTCGGCTGTGTGATCCGAAGGAAATTAAGAATTATTTTTTTTTCAATATTGTTTGATTTTACAGCAATGGTGAATTTTCTTAACATATTTGGACAACTTCTTTTTGCACTAGAAAAGAATAACTGAGTAAGAAAATACTAAGAATATACTCATACAGCAACGGTGAATTTTGTACATATTTGATGTTTCTTTGTTGGTCATGTCAATTCCTATTATCACCGTAAATACAAAATCACCTTTACCCTATAATTGCTTTATTGTTTTGCAAATTCCTTCACTTTGTGAATAGGTGTGTTCTGTTGAATCTTTTAAATCACACAATCTCCCTTTTCTAGTAGGTGTTGCTTTATAACTTTAATGTCTTGTCGTGTTTTTTCCTTAGTAATCTAATAGTTTTTAGACCCCTTAAAACCACAATTGGATTAACTTAGGTAATTAGCCAAGTTGTTACTTAGTCCAAATTCCAAATCTAGGTTATCACAATCAAACAATCATATCATGTAAAGCAGCGGAAAGATAAATAACACAAAGATATGATCACCCAGGAAACTAAATGGGTAAAAACTTGGGAAAGATTTAACTTAGCTATCCTCAAGGTAAACCTGAATCCATTATCTTGAAAGAATCAAAGTTCATACAATAAGACTTACAAGTCTCCACGCTCGACTTCTTATTGCTACCCACCAGTAGAACTTATTGACACGACCACGTGTAAGCTTCGAGACCATGAACTCCATCTTTCTTGGATTCTTCAGCAAGTACAAGCACACCTGCTTGTGTTTCTTTAAGCTTTAATGGCAGCAACTGAATTGATCATCAAGGTGTAGATAACATCTCCTCCTTGAAAACCCTAAGCTTGTGTAAAGAAAAGCTCCTCACAGATCTCATAAGAGATTTACACAAATAGCAATATGAGCAATCCTAAAATGTGGCTAGGATTTGCCTTTTATACCTAGGGCAAATTAGAAAACCCTAAAAATTTTAAAACAATACTAGGGCTGAGTTAGAATTCTGCAGAAAACGCATTTTGACCCGATTTTCGATTGATCGAGCCTAAGCTTTAATCAATCGAACTAGGCTGAAATGCTTTATTAAATCTACATCAACTTAAATCCAACTTTACATAAATGAATCAACTTTGAGCAAATCTAAACACGGCTAAACATATTGTTTTGATCATGGTTTGCCAACAATACACATTAGAGTTTTAAATACATAAAATCCTAAGTCTTTAGAACTTAACAAACTTTCCCTTTGGCAATCCGTGACAAAACACATCTAGAAGCTCAAAGTTTACAAATAAAAGCCCTTTACAAAAATAATGCTCATAAAAAACAAATTCAATCCTAACTACTATCCATCAATTGCAAATGTAGACAGTAGCTCAATTGAATCAACCTGTATATTTTCTAAAACACTAAACAAAATGTATAACTGCATGTGTAGAAAATACAAGTAAATAAAATAAATTCTTGATTTCAAACAACACATAAAAAAGACATATATCAATGAAGAACTAATAAATATAAATCAATAAGCAGTTTGAAACAAGAAACATATAAAGCAAAAAAAATAATCTATCTCCCCCTAACATGAATAGCCCAACAAAAACAAAGAAATGTGGCAAGAGCTAAAAAGGCAAAAAACAATGTGAAGCACCTAGATACAATCTAAACTCCACAAGCTCCAACCAACAAAAAATGCTCTCCCCTTGAAAACAAAAACTCAGTGCTCAAATATGTACTCCCCCTTTTTGTGACAGAATGCCAAAGGGCAATCAAAATCCATCATCAAAAGGAGGTGGCGGTGAAGATCATCGAAATTGTGCCAACTCTGCGCGCAATCTACGAATCTCATCGAGCATGTCCACCAAAATCTGTCCATGAGTCTCTTGAATGGTCAAGACATGATCCAACGTATGTCGAATGCCTGAATCATCTGAACTAGTCGGTGGAGGAACATCAGCATTAGCAGCAGCAGCACCAGACTCCTCAGTAGCATCAGCACCTGTAGAAGAGGGAGGAGGGGGAACAATACCAGATGACGCACCTCTAGGACGTGTAGGATCAACTCTCAAGTGAGCAGCCCCCTACCTAAGGAAGGTGGCACCTGTGGGAGCAACAACATGAACGAGCTCACCGGAAGGGAAATCAGCTAGACCAAGAAACAATAAAATCCTATGAATGAAAATAGGATAGATAAGCGCATGCCCTACGGTAGAACTCTTATGAACTTCGTTCAAAGAACGAAGAAACAGATGAGGAAAGCTGATAGACGCACCAGACATAAAAGCATACAAAAACACACATCGCTCTAGAGGGATGATGTGGAGATGAGAAATAGGCCACAAAGAATAACACATTATCCTAAGGAAAAGATAGGCAGTCTCAGAAAACTTAGAAGACGTGATCCGAGGATCAGAACCCTATTGGATAGAAGACCCAGTGATGTATGACATGACGACATCTAAGGGTGGAGACTCATCATAGGGATAGACATGCTCCCTAACTACCGAAACCCCAAGAGCGTTAGCCACTACCCTAGGGGTAATGGTGAACTCAACACCCTGTATCCAACTCCTAAATAGAGTGTTGGAATCATAGACGTGGCAAGAGAGATTCGAGAAGAACTCTCTAATTAGGGCGGTCGGGGGTGGATGATCTATCTCTAACAGGGACAACCAACCTCTAGACTCAAGGTTTGCCCTAATGGTCGGATCAACCTCATCTAAAACCACAGAACGCTCAGCCCAAATCTCTACAACGGTCATTCTTAAACAGCTGACTCCTAGAGGGAGACTCAGAGGAAAGGGAGGGAGTCCTATTAGCTCTAGTCTTCCTAGGCATGGTGCTAGGGAAAGGATAGACACACAAAAATAGAACAAAAAGAAAAAACTAAGGGCAGATTGCAAGGTAGCACCAAAAAAATAGAACAAAAATCTATATGATGCATGAATAGTTCAAATGTAATGATGCATGTCCTAATGCAATGCAATTAAGTTCAAATTCAGTTCAAATTCACAAAATTGGCTTGAGTATAGCGTTTCTAACAAAAACCTCAAAAATTTGAAAAACTACTTGAACAATTTGAAACAAATTGACCAATTGATCATTATACAAGATAGATTACATAAAATAATGATCAATTACATCAATTCAACAAGCCAATTTCATCAATTGAAACCAATTTGAACAAAATCCCCAATTCGAGTTCAATACAAGCCCTAGAATTTTTAAATTTTCACAAATCCCCAAATTGATCAAATTAACCAATATAGATCATGAATACATCATTGTAGCAACAAAACCCATTGATCAAATTCATAAAACAAGGCTTGATTAATCAAAAATCCCAAATTATGCATAGTTCGAAAATTACCCAAAAACCATGAGATAATGCATGAAAATGTGAAAAACAATGCAAAAGGAAGGGTAATATAGATATACCGGCTTAGGGAGAGAGAAACCTTGCAAGAAATTTGGAGGAAAACGACAAAAAAAATCTTTGTGGAACCTTGCCGAGTCGGAGAGAGAGAAAGAGGTTTGAAAAGTTTTTAAAAAAGTGGTTTGAACAAGTCAAATTTGATTTTTTAAAAACTTGATTCACGAGTTTTGATTGATCGAAAATCAGTTTCGATTGATCGAAACAGACAGAGGCTCACAAAAAATTTTAAATGCAATTTCGATTGATCGAAAAACTGATTGGATCAATCGAAATTCTGGAAAAATAACATTTTAGAAAAAATAATCTTGTTTTTGAAAAAAACTCCTTAAAGCGTTGAATATAATGAATAAAATGCATGAGTATGAGATGAAATACTTTTCCAAAACACAAGTTTTAAATCCAGTTTTCCCAAAATTAAGATTTTCAAACATTCTCCCTTTAAATTCTCAATCACAAAATATGTTTTGCACAAAAAATTCAAAGTAATTGCAAACTTGGTTGGTTAGACTGATAAACACACACAATAACATGTACAATGTTTAGCAAAGAGTAATTTGTGTAGTGTGTGCAACTAGCAAAAGCTTGAGTTATATGTGAGATGATATGTGTATAACAATTAAACACAAAGTCTACAAAATTTATCACATAGAATTTGAAAGAGACTATCACCTAAAAATTTACATTATATAACTCCCACATCTCCTAGATCATAAGCTTGCAATCATGTAAGTTTATTGAATTTTGTCTCATAATATACACACAAATTTTAATTTATTTAGAAACTTATTAAAAAGCCAGGATAATGTACATACTAATTTTAATTATGTGATTTGGCATCAAGCCTAATAGTACACACCAATTTTAAGCATTAAGCAATTAAACCGAGACTGCACCTTATATTCTTTTTGTGCATGTGCTACACTTTTTCGAGCACAAAATCTTACGATATGCACTATGGTGCTCATGATTGGCTAGTGAATAGTGGTGAGATGGTTATTTATGCATTTCTTAAAAGGTTCAAGTCCGACAGTCAAAGACATGTGACTTCAAGATCAAGACAAAGTGATCAAAACCATAAACATCTTCCCCACACAACAGGCACTACAAAGTTTCAACTAGTAAAGTGCAATAAGTAAGCTCATCAAGGCTAAACAAGGTACAAAAGACATGTTATGTGAAAATAAATTGACCAAACTTGTTTTGAAAAACCAAGAGAATAGTGCAAAAACACAATTTGCTTCCTTTTCCTTCCTTTTTTTTTTAATAATAAAAAACACCTAGAATGAAATGCATGAATGTTATGCAATGAAAATCCTAGAAACAAAAAGAATAAAAAACCAAAGAACAATGGGCACAAAGGGAAAAACAATGAAGCACAAGGACCATGTCAGAAATTCTCAATTAGATTGAGCCTTTTGCATCCAAAACCTTTTAGATGCATTACGAGCATTGGAGTTTGTATTCACATTAGAGTGATTTCCAACTCCAGGATTAGAATAAAAGTTGAGAACCTTTACCAATTCACCAATAAATGCTATAGGATGTTGTGCTTGTGGCACAGACACTTTTGGTTTGTTTGCTCTCTTAGCAGCTTGCAGCTTGTAACAGTTTCGACGAATGTGTTTAGACTTCCCACAAAAATGACAAACCCAAGCAGGCTTACCATGCATCTTGTCCTTAGAAAGGGTAGACTCCTTAGGTTTAGACTCTTTCATATCAACCTTAATCTTCCTAGATGGTAAAACTTCTATAGGTTTGATAACCTCACTCACAGGGGGTTTGACAGTTTCACTCACAACCCCACTCATAGAAGGTTCAGAAGAAGATGAAGGAACAAAGTTTGTGGAATGGGGAGTAGACACAGAGATGCTTTCAACAAAACCTAATCCAGATTTGTCAGAAGGAGACTTTTGAACACTCAGCATTTGATCAAGTTTAAAACTAGCAGTTCTAGCAACAGATAAATCAAGTTCCAACGATTTAACTTTATCAAATAATAGCATATTCTCAGTTTTCATATTGTTCAAAAGTTCATTAGCATTAAACAGTTTAACAAGCAAATTCTTCTTATTAAGCTCAAGAGATTCAATTTTCTTCAGGCCAAGTTCAACATTCATAGCATCCTTTGCAGCAACTTTGCAAAGTTTATTGTAGGCCTCTTGAAGATCTGCATTCTCAGAGAGTTCCCCATCAGAAGGTTTCTCTTCAGCAGATATGCTTTCATTTACTACAGTAGTTGCAGTGAAAGCAATGAAGTTTTCATCCTCGTCACAGCCTGACTCATTATCAGAAACTTCACCATCATTAAGGGTTACAGCCATAGCCTTACCCTTAGACTTCAAATAGGTAGGACATTCAGATTTCATGTGACCATACCCTTAACATCCAAAACACTGAGGACCCATAGAATTATTTGAAGATTGACCTACTTTTTCTCTAGGTTTATCATTATTGTTAACCTTAGTGGGATCATTCTTCCTAAAGTTTCTTGGTTCAGCAGTGTTTGTACTTCTTGCCTTTCTGTTAGTATTCCTAAGAAAGTTTTTAAAGTTCTTGGCAAGGTAAGCAATCTTTGTAGTAGAAAGCTCATTATCAAATCCACCAACCTCAATATCATCAACTGACTTAAAAACCATTGATTTGGATTTGCTAGTTTTGGATAGGTCCAACTCATAAGATTAAAGTGATCCTACAAGTTCATCAACAGTGATGGAGTCCACATCCTTGCTCTCAGTGATGGCAGTCACCTTGGGTCTAAAGTCTTCAGTTAAAGATCTAAGTATCTTTCTAACAATTTTAGGTTGATCATAGATTTCACCCAAGTTATAAGCAGAATTAACAATATCATTAAGTTTAGCATAGAATTCATCAAAAGATTCATCATCAGACATCCTAATGCTTTCAAATTTAGAAGTTAACTGCTGCAATTTGTTGATTTTGACAGCCTTTGTGCCTTCATGTACAGTCTGGAGGATATTCTAAGCAGTATGAGAAACCTCAACATTTGAGATTCTCTTAAATTCCTTCATAGAAACAGCATTAAAGATAGCATTCATAACTTTGCTATTGAATGCGGCTGCTTCTTTTTGAGAAGTTTGCCACTCACTAACAGGAGTAGTGGGCTTCTCCCATTCGTATTCAACGGAGTTCCAGACTCTCTCATTAATCGATTTTAGGAATGCTTTCATCCTTACTTTCCAATAAGTATAATTATTCCCATCAAAGTGAGGAGGAATAACAAGAAAGTGTTCGTGTTCCATGACAACAGGGGTCAAGGATCAGCTCAGTGATCAAAAGATCAACAACAAGAGAGCTACCCGCTCTGATACCACTTGATAGTTTTTAGACCCCTTAAAACCACAATTGGATTAACCTAGGTAATTAGCCAAGTTGTTACTTAGTCCAAATTCCAAATCTAGGTTATCACAATCAAACAATCATATCATGTAAAGCAGTAGAAAAATAAATAACACAAAGATATGATAACCTAGGAAACCAAACCGGTAAAAACCTAGGGAGGATTTAACCTAACTATCCTCAAGGTAATCCTAAATCCACTATCTTGAAAGAATCAAAGTTCATACAATAAGACTTATAAGCCCCCACACTCGACTTCTTTTCGCTATCTACCAGTAGAACTTATTGACACGACCACGTGCAAGCTTCGAGACCATGGACTCCTTCTTTCTTGGATTCTTCCGCAAGTACAAGCACACCCGCTTGTGTTTCTTTAAGTTTCAATGACAGCAACTAAATTGATCATCAAGGTGTAGATAACATCTCATCCTTGAAAACCCTAAGCTTGTGTAAAGGAAAACTCCTCATAGATTTCACAAGAGATTTACACAAACAGCAATATGAGCAATCCTAAAACGTGGCTAGGGTTTGCCTTTTATACCTAGGGCAAATTAGAAAATCCTAAACGTTTTAAAACAAAACTAGAGTTAAGTTGGAATTCTACAGAAAACGCATTCTAACCCGATTTTCAATTGATCAAGCCTAAGCTTTGATCGATCGAACCAGATTGAAATGCTTTATTAAATTTGCATCAACTTAAATCCAACTTTACATAAATGAATCAACTTTGAGCAAGTCTAAACATGACTAAACATATTGTTTTGATCATGGTTTGCCAACAATACACACTAGAGTTCTAAATACATAAAATCCTGAGTCTTTAGAACCTAACATAATCAATAACATCCACCGATGATTCTTCTATAAAGCCTACTAAAGTCCCTCCATGCAATATTTTATATCATCTGTGAGATTTTTCCGCTGCACTTGATTACCCATATCATTTCTTTCTACGAATAACCAGTTTCATAAAATTTGAGATCTATCAATTATTTTTCTTGACTTTTTAACTTGTCCCATATTCTGGTGGGGACTAAGGAAGTATTAACTGGTGCAAATGCTTTTCCATTGCAGATGTTTTGGGAATATTCTTTATGATGTTGCTCAATTTCATAAACTTGTCTAATTTTGTGGTGGGTTGATGACGGCAAGCCCCACTGATCAAGGATATAAGTGAAAAACAGATGATGACCTATCAGATAATCAGGATGTAAATGAAAAATTGTTCAAACAGCAAATGTTGCTTAATTTGGGTAATTTTGAGACAGCTATCTAAAACCCACTACTGTACACAACTAGTATAAAACAACAATTAGTGTTTTTTATTTTTTATTTTTTTATTTTTAAAGTCCTAGTTAGGATCTCATATAGGCATTTTTCTTACTGAAAAAATTATTAATAATAAGTACATTTACAATAATAAAGCAAATCGGCAAATAATTTATAAAACAAATTAAAGTATAACTAACTTTAGTTTGAATGAATCAAATGAGTTAAAAAAAAAATCACCCGCATGGATTACGTCAAGGCAAATAGAAGCAGGACGGCGAGTAATCGCACAAAATGTACGTGGAAAAATTGGGTACCAAAGTGTTTATGGTATGTTAAAGGAAAGCATAAAACTGTTGTATAACAAACGGAAACGTTTGGTGATGAAAACTTGTTTTTAAAGCAAACGGTGTCGTCGGATGCTTTAAATTACATGCATATACGTAAAGAAACGGTGTCGCATGGAAGTTTGTTAGTACGGTTAGACAAGTGTATGTCACTGATAGGCCAAATGTAAACATAGTGGAGTCTATTACAAAGCAGTTAATTAGCTCTGGTTTAGTGAGTTAGTGATATTTTTCCTTCTCTTAATCATCATGTAAATTTTTTCTCTTTTTCAATAATAAAGATCTCAGATTCTATCATTCTATTTAGAGAGCGGCTTTTAAGTTTTAACATATATCAGAGCTTTCATTTTGCTCATCCATAACTTCCAAATATACTACTATTCCTACAAATAAAAGGAACTAAAAATTAAATCACGAGAAAACTCAAATGACGTGCCAATCACCCACAATGTCAAGCTGCTTTCATCATTATGTTCAAGAATAATACCTTCATTATCATTTTCCAAAACAAAAAGTGTAACAGATATTTGTCCGAATGTGCTCCCATTAAAACAGAAAATAATAAATTAGAAAGTATGATTAATGCTTTATGAATAAACAAAAAGTAGAGCCCACCTTCGCCAAAACAAAAGTAGAGTCCACATAAAAGTTAAAAGACGACAATAGGATCGGATAGAACCCAATTACACCTACGTAGTCATTGCCCATGAAATTCTCATGTCCAAAAAGACTTGACTAGAAGTTTATCATATAATTAAATTATGGATTAAAATATGAAACCTTATAAATTTCTCTATATAAAGGCCTATGGACTTATAACATTCTTGTCTTGGGTACTTACAAAGAAGCTGGTTTAGCTAGGAATGAAACTAGGTGTTTCACAATCATATTTGTCAATGGAGTGGCCTTTAGTGAAATTTTTGCTATGGGCTTTACTACTTTTTGTTCAAATTCATGAGCACAATGCTTGTATTGAGGATGAGAGGATGGGTCTGCTAGAATTGAAGACCTTTCTGAAATCCAAAACTAATCATACCAAACCCCTTCTTTCAACATGGGTTAATGACACAAAAAGTGTGTGTTGTAGTTGGGAGTGGGTCAAGTGTAGCACCTCCACTGGTCATGTGATCAAGCTCACGCTCGCCAATATAAACCAAGAGCAAAATTATGAGGATACTTGGTATATTAACATGTCTCTATTTCAACCTTTCAAGGAGTTAAGAAATCTTAACTTATCAGACAACAGAATTGCTGGTTGGTTAGGAAATGAAGGTATGTGAGCTTTTGCTTTTACTATCACTCTCACACACACACACACAAGAACTTCAAGCTATTTATGTCTTGGTTAGGATTAAATATCCCAAATAAAATTAAAAATATTGTAGTTGTTCAACTTCTCACAATTCGATTAATTAAATTTATTTTAGAGGAAAAATCTTTTTAATTATTAGATTTAAATTAGATAAGATATAATTATATTCAAACTATGTTTTTTTAGGATTAATTTGAGGACATCCATCTATTCCAAACTTTACATATGTCAAATACGTATAACCGTAATGAATTTACAAGTATTTTAGGAGGCTCATTATGATGTGTCAAATATTTATGATGTGTACAAATCATTGTTTGCCATATGACATAATATCTGTACATAAATTTAAAAGATAGCACATGTCCTTGTCATATGCATTGAGTAAAGGACACATATCATCAATTTGTACATCCACCAAGTTGAGATTCAATTTTGTGTGTTCTAGTTAACTCAATTGATAAAATCTTTGATGGTTAAATAAGAGATATATGGTTTAATCCCTGCCTACACCAAAAATTGATTGATGCCTTGATCTTATGACAAAAAGTGCAATTATTATAAACGGACGGTATAAGTTGAAACCTTATAATAGAAGCCAAGTTAGACCTCTACACACGCATCTAATGAAAACAAATATAGTTCATCAGGCCTATATTAAAAAAAAAAAGTTCATCAAAGCAGAAGACAACAACACATGTTGAAATTGAGAATGAGCTTGAGAAAAATTACTCAAATTAATAGTATATTATACAAATAAAATTTTTATTATTATTAATTATAAAAATCAGTTACACTTTTCTAAAAATAAAAATCAATTACACGGTGAGGACTGAGGAGGACTCGGCCATAAATTCAGGTACCTATCATGCCACCTTCCTATCTCTGTTTTAGCTCCTTTCATTCTTCGTATTTCTTGCAAATTTAATTTTCGGTTCACCATCTTAAACGTTTGTTAACCATCTTAAATCTTAATCATTTCGAAAACCGTATGATGATCCTTGCATGATTCTGGATTCTGTCCAAAATAAAAAATGTCATTCCGTCTTTCTTCTTAATTACCTTCTCTCAACGTTTGTTAAAGCCAAATAAAATGGTGTAACAGTCCTTACCAATTCTCTCATTATTTATATCTGATTTCATCTCTTCCTCTCTCGACCCAATTCCATCTCCATCAAGCCCAATTTGAGTCAAGCATTGTTTAGAAATGCAGCATCTTAATAAACAGTGTTGTAGTGCCAAAATTGTGGGACTATCAAAACCTGCATGCACCACATTCGAACCAGCAGAAAATATACATCCTACCTACTATCATAACTTCGTGTGGAGATGTTTGGTCGATTTGAAAATTTTTAGTGCATTATTTTTGTTCTTTTGGTATTGCATGCCAATGGTGTCATACGTTCGATGAAATTTCTACTAAACTTGATGTGAGTTTTTTTCATTCAATTCCCCTCCCACTCTCATCTTGTGATAAATCTGAATGATTGGTTAATTTTGTATGGTCGTTTAATTTATATGGCCCATGATTGGGAACCAAATTCATCAGGATATCAACGTGGTTTTCACTTAACAACACGATAAAAATATCAACTATATTTGTAGAGCTACGTATCTATATGACGAGAAGAGTATTTGATATCATTTTTTTCCCTATAAATATATATATATATATATAGAAATTTTTTTATAAAGGTCTTCTATATTGACGAAGTGACCATAGATGTAATGATTAGGAAAGACACTTGTTAAGTGAAAGATCTAAGGGCAGAAACAAAGCCACCTCAAAACCCAATCTCTCTCTCTCTCTCTCTCAACCAAACCTTTCTCAGCAACCCATCTCCTTTGGTAAGCCCATCAAACCACCAGCAACTTCCCCTGGCAGACCTACTGATGCCTGCCATACACCAATACTGCAAACAAATTTCAAATGTTTTCCTTTAAAGGCAAGGCCTAGGCCATAGCCTAAGGCCCCCTAACATAGAAAGGTCTTCATAAATATGGGGACGGTAATATATATATATATATATATATATATATATATATATTTTTTTTTTTTTTAATTAAAGAAAAAATATGAGTTATTTTTTTTAATTAAAGAAAAATTATGACTTAGGTGTACCTTTTTTTTTCTCACTCATAAGAAAGCCTAAAATATTAAAGTTATGCTATTATATTATGAGTTTTATTACATAGGTCCTAAAAATTAATGTGCGAATAATTTTATACTCATTGATTCTTTAATTTGTTGAAGTATCACCTCATTGCCACATAGGTTTATAAGTTTTTTTTTTTTTTTTTTTTTGATAGTAAAATTTGTAGTAAATTTAGCATTTTCTAAAAAAAAAAAAAAAAAAAAGAATTAATAGAAATACAACTCAATCACCATTAAGTGAATGAAATATGCTAAAACTAATACAAATTTTATGACAAAAAACTTACAAACTAATGAGACAGAAATGATATGCTAGATTGTAAAAGCGAAAGTCCAAAATTCATGTGTACTGGGCCTTGGGCTTGCGAAAGTCCAAATTGATGAATATTAGATCCTAGGTCTTATCCGAGAACCTGAATGTTCGAGGAGGGATAAACGAGAAGTTAAAAACTACTAAGATTTACCAATTGAGATTTTGGGTGTGAGAAATAACTGGGAGGCTTTTGAGGAGATATTCCTCTTCGGATCTATTGAATGCGGTTCAATTGTTTATTCGGACTGCTATAATAATTCTCCACAAAGTTCCAATCGCGCAGAGACGTCTCACGAACATATAGGGAAGAAGGAAGACTCCAAAATATCTAAAGAAAAACTGCTACCATCACATTAAATGCCTTGTACCTACTTTTATGGCTACATTTATGTGGAGTAGACCCCTGAACAGTGTTTCCTGGGAGATCACCACTCCGTAAAAGCTAAAGAAGAAGTTTGATAGGACAAATACTCAAGTGATGGCTTAGATGATGAACAAGTGTATGGGGAAGGTAGTTCAAGGGGAGCTATATAATGGGAAATATCTTCCATGAAAAAAGGGGAAGAAAAACAGAAAAGAGATTGAGATTATTTGAGAGGGGTTGAGTAACTAAGAGAGAGAAATCTCCTTGGATCAGGGATTTATTGATCATCACATCTGTTACTTTCTGGAAAAACACTATTAAACACCATAATAATTGTTATCAAACTTACTGGAGCCTAGTTGTTCAATCCATTCTATACAAATTTATTGACTAGGGTTCATTGGGCCAGGATCCAATACTATTTGGGCTTGAGCCCAGAAATCGTGACCTTACAATTGGCACCGTCTGTGGGAAGAAATTGGGCATTAGGAAGTACAACGATTAAATATGGCAGGATTTGGTTCACATCAAAGAAGTCCACATCAGGCATAATCTGCGAACTCTTATCAACAAG
The DNA here is from genome assembly GCA_029955455.1 of Quercus agrifolia. NCBI lineage: Eukaryota > Viridiplantae > Streptophyta > Magnoliopsida > Fagales > Fagaceae > Quercus > Quercus agrifolia. The sequence goes on from JARQAD010000002.1 coordinate 10,578,136, forward strand.
ATGATTTCCTTAATCTCGAACGTGAAAGAGATCGGGAAAGATATCGAGAACGCAGTGTACACACCACTTATACAAGTAGAAGCTGCTTTCGGGAGGGGAGCCGCATCTCCCACGGGCGAGATGATAATAAAGCCATGCAACGAGAGATTGAGGACTTGAAGAAGCAACTCTATCGAGCACAACAGAGGCGATCCCCTTCCAGCTTCGATGTCTCTTCCATTGATGAAGAAGACACTATTTACAGACAGAGGTTAAGAACTTCACCAAGCGAATCCTTCTCCTATGATGAAGAGTGCCATTATCGGAGAAAACGTAGAAGCCCTTCTCGCAAAGGAGTGGGAAATGATGTTATGAAAAAGGCATTGAGTCAAATTTCTAAGTCACCCTTCACATAGAGGATAGAAAAGGAAAAACTTCCTAGACGATTCCACCAACCTACGTTCACCATGTATAATGGCCGAACGGATCCTGTAGAACACGTCAGTCAGTTTAAACAGAAGATGGCTGTCCATTCTCAGGATGATGCCTTGATGTGTAGGGTATTTCCATCCAGCCTAGGATCAATGGCGATGAGATGGTTCGACGGGTTAAAGAAAAATTCTGTTAGTTCCTTTAAAAAGCTCACCCAAACATTCTGCTCCCGATTTATCACATGTAGTAGGGTTCCTCAACCTTTGGACTCTTTATTGTCCATGTCTATGAGGGAGGTAGAGTTCGTAAAGGCGTATTTAGACAGATATTGGGAAATGTTTAACGAGATTGATAGTGATTTTGATGACGTTGCCGTTAAAACTTTCAAGGTCGGCCTCTCATCCGAGCACGGTTTAAGGAAATCTCTGACAGGTAAACCTGTCACTAGTTTACGCCAGCTCATGAACCGAGTTAATAAGTACAAGAGGCTTGAAGATGACCAACAATAAGGAAAAGGGAAGGCTAAGGTTATCCTTCAAGAAAGGAGGGATTTTAGGTTGGATCGATACAATAATAACTGGCTGAGAAGGGATTATGCATGACAATCAGGGTCTACCAATACCCAAATGGGTAATGCAGTGTTTTGAGAGCCGGTCTGGCAAGTTCTAGAGAAGATTAAGAACGAACCATTCTTCAAATGGCCCAACAAAATGGCTGGAGACCCTGCAAAGCGCAACCAAAGCCTTTACTGTCATTACCATCAGTAACAAGGACACACTACGGAAGATTGTAGGAACCTGTGGGATCATTTGGACCAGCTTGTTCGAGAAGGAAAACTAAAATCACTCTTGCATCATTCTAGTGGTCAAGGGAACCAGACGAGTTCAAACTCCCAGAAAAATGCTTCTTCTGGGCCTCCTTTGGGAACAATCAATGTCATTTTCGCTGCTCTTGGAAGGACTGGATCCTACCCTTCTAGAGTGATGTCAGTGGCTCGGTTGTTAGCCGATGAGGATGGTTCAGAGCCGAAGAGGGCTAGAATACTAACTTAACCGACTCTGGGCTTCTCAAATGAGGATAAAACCGGAACCATCCAACCTCATAACGACGCTTTGGTGGTTGCGCTCAAAATAAGGGGGTATGACGTGAGGTGAGTGTTGGTAGGTCAGGGTAATGCCGTCAAAATTATGTACCCTGATCTGTACAGGGGATTGAATTTGAAACCTGAGGATTTAATGGCCTATGAATCTCCCCTGGTAAGTTTTGAAGGAAAGACTGTCATTCTCAAGGGCCAGATCAGGTTACCCATACAAACTGATTCAGAAGTCGTGGAGGTGGATTTCATTGTGGTAGACTCTTATTCCTTCTATACAGCCATTGTGGCCAGGCCTTGGCTTTATGCCCTGGGGGCTGTCTTACCTACCTTGCACCAGAAAGTGAAAACCCCTCGGAAGGCATAGTTAAAGAGATTTTAGGAAATCAATCCGTTGCTAGACAATGCATGGTGGTGGCCATCTTACACAAACCTGAGGCTACGTCCTTGGCCTTTGCTGAAAGGCTCCTATAGCAATCAAAAGCTCCGGCTTCATCGGAAAGGGGATCAGCTGAGTAGGAGAGCTGTGAGGATCTAGAAAGAGTGGTTATTGATAATGATCTGGAGAAGTTCTTTCAAGTCGGGGTTCAATTGCCTCCTTAAGAAAAACAAGAACTAATAGAATTCCTCTGAAAGAATGTTGATGTGTTTGCCTAGAACGCTTACGAAGCCCCAGAAGTTGATCCTGACTTCATCTGCCATCACCTAAATGTCAACCCATCAATCACTCCTAGAAAGCAACTACTTAGGCGCTCATCCAAAGACCATTATGAAGCTGTTTGGGACGAAGTAACTAAACTTAAGCAAGCAGGGGCTATCAAGGAAGTATTTTACCCCGAATGGCTAGCTAACACCGTGGTAGTAAAAAAGAAGAACAGAAAGTGGCGAGTGTGCGTAGACTTCACAGACTTGAACAAAGCCTGTCCGAAAGATCCCTTCCCCCTTCCTCGGATAGACCAGTTGGTGGACGCAACGGTAGGCCATCCTTGGATGAGTTTCCTAGACGCCTTCCAAGGATACCATCAGATACCACTGGCCTTAGAAGATCAGGAGAAAACAGCTTTTGTCACTCCCATTAGGAACTACCATTATAAGATGATGCCTTTTGATTTGAAAAATGCCGAGTCGACATACCAAAGGATGATGACCAAGATGTTCGAATCACAAATGGGTAAGAATATTGAAGTATATATAGACAACATGGTGGTGAAGAGTAAGATAGTGTCCGAACATATAGGGGACCTCACAAACATCTTTGAAATTCTAAGGGGACACAACCTCCGCTTAATGCCTCAAAATGCTCTTTTGGGGTGGGGTCAGGCAAGTTCCTCGGCTATATGGTGACTCACCGGGGAATTGAGGTGAACCCCGACCAGATCAAAGCCATAAATAATTTGCAACCTCTTCGGAATCCTAAAGAGGTTCAAAAGTTAATTGGAATGACGACGGCTTTGAATCGGTTCATCTCTCGGCCGGTAGACAGATGTAGACCTTTTTTCTTATTGATGAACAAATGGAAAGGCTTTGAGTGGACCGAGGAATGTGTTCGGGCATTCCAACAACTTAAAGAATATCTCTCTCATCCACCTATTATGTCTAGCCCTGAAACAGATGAAGTTCTGTTTGCTTATGTCGCTGTGGCTCCTTATGCCGTGAGTTTAGTGTTGATACGAGTCAATAGTGGTAGACAACGACCAGTCTATTATGTGAACAAGTCATTACATAAAGCCGAGATTCGCTATTTACCATTAGAGAAGGCAATCCTAACGATGGTGCATGGTACTTAAAAGCTCCCCCACTACTTCCAAGCACACACGGTGGTTATCCTAACCTAGTTTCCACTCAAAGCCATACTCCGAAGTGCTGATTACACTGGGAGGATAGCAAAGTGGGGCATAATCCTAGGGGCTTTCGACATCAAGTACATGCCTCGCACCCCAGTTAAAGGTCAGGTCCTTGTAGATTTGGTTGCCGAGTTTGCTGAAGGCCCCGTAGAAAATGAATCAAAGGCACACCGCATGGATGAAAAATCAGTTGGCCTAGTTACGGTGCAAGAACCATTGCAGTGGAAGGTATACGTGGATGAGGCAGCGAACCAAAAAGGGTCTGGAATGGGGCTAGTCTTGATCTCGTTTGAGAAACTCATCATAGAAAAATCATTAAGGCTAGGCTTTTTGGCCACGAACAACAAGGCCGAGTACAAAGCATTATTGGAAGGAATGTCTATGGTTCAAAGAATGGGGGGAAAGTCGGCTAAAATGTTCTCGGATTCAAAGCTGGTCGTTGGTCAAGTGAAGGGTGAATTAGTGGCAAAGGATGAGAGAATGCAATGGTATTTGGCTCAAATCAGGCACCTGCAATTGAAATTTGAATCATTCAGCCTACAACACGTCCCTAGAAGTGGAAATACCTATGTCGACTCCCTGGCCACGTTGGCAACCTCCTTGGTGTAGAATTTACCTCGTGTTATTCTCATAGAAGATTTGTGTAAGCCCTTAGAAATAAGAGGGAATATGATCCGCATTTACCACGTTAGAGTAGGGCCCAGCTGGATGGATCCCATTATTCAATTCCTGAATAAGGACGTTTTACTAGAGGACAAATCAAAAGCTGAAAAGATACGTAGAAAGGCTCCTCGGTTCTGGCTATCTAATGACCATAAACTATATAAGTGCTCCTTCTCTGGGCCATATCTATTCTGCATTCACCTTGAGGCAATGAAGCTACTCCTTGAGAAGTTACATGAAGGGATCTGTGGGAGCCATACAGGAGGGAGATCCATAGCTCATAGAGCCATCGCCCAAGGTTATTGGTGGCCAAACATGCAAAAGGAAGCATTAGAATATACGAAGAAATGCAATCAATATCAAAGATTTACACCAAAAACACATCGACCAAGAGGATTCTTGAACCCCTTCTCCAGTCCTTGGCGTTTTGCACAATGGGGCTTAGATATTGTTGGCCCATTTCCCAAAGCAGTTGGAAACAAGAGATATTTGCTGGTCGGCATAGACTACTTCACCAAAAGGGTTTAAGCTGAGCCTTTAGCAAATATTCGATATGTGGATGTAAAGAAGTTTTTCTGGAAAAACATTGTCACCCACTTCGGAATACCTCACTCTCTCATCTCGGACAATGGACTTCAGTTCGACAACAAATCCTTTAGGATGTATTGCTGTGAATTGGGAATTACAAATAGGTATTCCACTCCAGCCTATCCCCAAGGGAATGGATAAGCTGAAGCTGTTAACAAGGTCATAGTAAGTGGACTTAAGAAAAGGTTGGACGTTGCAAAGGGAAAATGGGTGGAAGAACTACCGCATGTCCTATGGGCGTATCGAACTACTCCTCGTAGGTTAACCGGAGAAACCCCTTTTTCGATGTCTTATGGAGCTGAGGCTGTTATCCCCATAGAAACGAGCTTTCCAACATTAAGAACCCAATCATTCAATTCCAGTAATAATGATGAATTGTTGGAAAGGAGCTTGGACCTTATTGAAGAAAGAAGAGAAAGTGCAATGGTCCAATTAGCTTATTATCAGCACAAACTCAAACAGGGCTGTGATGCCAAGGTAAAACTGAGACCACTAGAGCCCCGGGATTTGGTACTAAGAAAGGTTTTGGGCACGGCAAAAAATCCAGCGTGGGAGAAATTAGGGCCCAATTGGGAAGGACCCTATCGTATCACCTTGAGGGCTGACATAGGAGCATATTTTCTAGAGGATTTAGATGAGTGAATAATACCTCGTCCTTGGAATGTAAGCAACCTAAGAAGGTATTATTATTAATAAAATTTTCCTTTCTTCAAGTATTTGTTTTGTCGTGTAAATACATCAAATTGATTGCTATTTATTCTCTATGTAAGTGTTAAACAGATCGCAAGTCATGTCAGGTCTCTCAGACCACATACTTGTGTGAAATTAACACTCATTGGCATCTATATAAGTGTTAAATAGATCGCAAGTCATGTCAGGTCTCTCAGACCACACACTTGTGTGAAATTAACACTCATTGGCACCTATGTAAGTGTTAAACAGATCGCAAGTCATGTCAGGTCTCTCAGACCACATACTTGTGTGAAATTAACACTCATTGGCATCGATATAAGTGTTAAATAGATCGCAAGTCATGTCAGGTTTCTCAGACCACACACTTGTGTGAAATTAACACTTATTGGAATCTATGTAAGTGTTAAATAGATCACAAGTCATGTCTGGTCTCTTGGACCACATACTTGTGTGAAATTAACACTCATTAGCATCTATGTAAGTATTAAACAGATTGCAAGTCATGTTAGGTCTCTCGGACCATATACTTGTGTGAAATTAACACTCATTGGCATCTATGTAATTACTAAACAGATTTCAAGGTATGTCAGGTATCTCGGACTACATACTAGTGTGAAATTAACACTCGTTGGCGTCTATGTAAGAGTTAAATAGACCTCAAGGTATGTCAGGTCTCTCAGAACACACACTTGGGTGAAATTAACATTCCTTGATACCTATGTAATTACTAAATAGATTTCAGGGTATGTCAGGTCTCTCGGACCACATACTTAGATGAAATTAACTTATGTCAACTTAACCTTGGTCGATGCTTATTGGAGGGTTAAGCACCCATTAAGACTCCAAGTATACATGTATTCATAATAATTTACTAAGTGTATTATTTGTCTATATTGAACCTGACCTTTGATATTGTAATATCAATTCACAGCTTGAGTGGGTGGCATTTAGTTGAAATAAACAAATGATCAATGACATGTTGTTAACGATGTTTATTAAAGATAAAGTGGTAATAACTTACAGCCATTCATAATGTCATTCAAGATCTAAGTCAAATAAAAAGAAAAATGCCTTCATTAGACGATAAATATAAGTATTACATCTAGAAGCACAAGGCCATTACAAAAATCGCAAAAACAAAGTTAAAACCCTGTATCTGGGTCTTCGATTGATGAGAATCCTTTTTAGAATCAACCTTAGACTTGGATTCAGTAGCTTTGGCCTTGGACATCATGTCTTCGATAGTAAGGGCGTCCTCGGAGGGATTGGCATCTACAGGAGGTTGAACTCCTTTACCCTTCGCCTTCTCGTCTGGCCAAGAGATCCCCACATCACCCATTTTTTTTCTTTTTGAGCCCCTATTGGGATTTCAATCCTTTGAGAAGGGTCTTGGGTGGTGAGAGGTTGCTCGGGAGGAGGAAGGCGAAGGGCAGCGGGAGGAGGAAGAGCAGTTGGATCCTCTTTGATATCTTCTAGATAGAATACTTTGTTTGCTCTCCTCAGATCGGAGTCAGCAGGGACTCCCGCCCGATCAAGGGTTTCGTAGTATGTCTCGGCAAATAGTCCCTACAAACTACCGTCACCTCCACGGCTAGCTTTACCTTTGTCTCCTCTACCCCACGCTCATAAGCTGCTGCCTCCGCGGCCTTAGTAGCTTCCTTGGCCACCGCCAATGCCTTTTAGGCTTTCTGCAGTTCGGCCTTTAGATCTAAAACCATTGCCTTCTCGGTGGCAAGGTTAATCTGTGTAGTGTAGAGCTGCTTGCACTGATCCTCAACTTGGGCTTCAACATTTTTCAACCCGGCCTCAGCGCTTGGACGTGCACTCTCCGTGGCCTTAAGCTTCTCGACCAGTTGTGTCTTTTCGTGGTTTGCTACGTTGAGAGCTTTTTCGACTTCGCACCGAGATTGAGATTCTAGATCAAATTTGTTATGGGCACTTCGCACCCATTCCTCGGCCACATAAACCTGTTGAGTGACCTGCATAGAGATAGAAAATATAATTAAAGCTGTGATCAAAACAAAAAACAAAAAGAATTTTTCTTAAACGCTTGAGTAGGAAAGATACAACTAACCATAGCTAGATCTCTTTTCAATGACATGAATAAGTTGGGTTGTCTTGTGTGCCAAATGGACTCCATGTCCCTTGGGAGAAGGAGAGGTTACTGTAGGGCTTGCGCTAGATGATTGGCGTGGCCTCTTTATGCATCCCATATTGAAGCATCCCATGAAATGGGAGTACCCTCCAATTCTATCTGAGGAGCTCAGGTCCACTGAGGTCGGCATACCTCAGCCTCATCCCTGCTGTCTACAGATGTACCCCTTTTATACCTGGGGTCCTTAGCTATTTTTTGCTATTTGCTACGCTTCCGAGGAGTCACCTTGCCCTCTTCTAGTTCATGATCCGTCCTCCTCTTCTTTAAAGTCGGCATGGCCTGTAGGCCGAGATCAATGGGAGGAGGAGGAGGAGGAGGAGGAAGAATGGCAGGAGGTTGTGTGTTAGGGGCCTTTTTCGAAGCTCCCCCTTTGTTCCTGCTGGCTATCAGGCCTTCAGGCCGTTCAAACTAGGTCTTTTCTTCAGGTCCATTGCTTCTTCTTCCTCTTCGGACTCCGAGTCTATCCGAGCAATGACGAACTGTTCTGGATGAATGGAGGAGAGCTTAGCAGATTCAGTCTCGGAGTCTGAGATATACATTGGCTTCTCGGACGCTCCCTCGTCTTCCACGAAGCAAAATCGATCTATTTCCTCCTCTAGGGATAACCGAGAGGATGCGATTTCCTCTTTTGCTACGACTGTTGCTTCAAGGGGAACTTGTTGCAATGGAACTACAAGCGGAGGAGGGATTTGATGAATGGGTAGTCTGACGGGAGGAAAATCGTCTCGAGCCAAGAAATCTGGCCTAGATACGTTGATACGGTTTATCTGAGGATCTCCCGTCCTGATGGCCTAACCTATCTCTTGAAAGGTCTTCAAAATAGGTTCAAAATCCAAAATTAAATGAACGGCTTGCAATTGTTGATCCTCGCTCATGAAAATCTCTGATTGGAGCACGTAGTTTAAGGCCACTATGTTGGTGTGGCTGAGTCGAGGTGTAACTAGCCTCCTATCTACAATGACAGCTGAGAAAAGAGACATGGTTAGCTCATGAAAACCCATCATTGAGATAAAGCAAAATAAAGGATAACAACTACATGAGGAGGATTAGAAGATCTGAAGTGTTTTACTAAGGAACCAAACTCTAAGGTATCTCACCTAGCTTTTTCTCTTGGGTTGGGCAGTGGAGACCATTGTGCCATGCCCCTGAGGCGATGAGGTAGTCATCTTTCATCCCTTTGTTGGACTTAGGGAGGCACGAAATGAGCCTGACCATGGGTGACCGGGACTTGAGGTAAAATCCTCCTTCGGCTTGGGAATGGCACTCGTACATGTGCACCAAGTCATGCCAAGTGAGTCCTAATTGGAGGTGCTCATTAAGAGCATCAACACAGCCTAAGATCTTAAACATATTTGGTGTGCATCGGTGAGGGCACAACCTGTGATTGATAAGGTAGTCCCTTGTTATCTTACCTATGGGGAGGGTCATTCCACCTTCTATAAAGGCTATTATAGGAATGACGACTTCCCCCTCTTCCCTACTTGAAACGATTTGTTCTGTGGAACAATATCATAGACCCATTTCCTGAGGTATGTGATATCTCTCTTTGAAGAGTTCTATTTTTGAAGGGGAATCTACCAAACTCGCGAATCTACCCATTTAGACAAACCTAGAATGAAATGACTGGATCCTATAAGTAAAGAAAAGTAAAAGCGAGTGGCTGAGGAGAGTAGCTGAAGAGAAAAGAATATGTTTGAGAAAATATAAGTTTGCAGAAACTAATGTATAGGATAATCTATGATACCTTAGAGAAGATGTTTTGAAAATCTCTCGAGAAAAAAGAGTTGGAATATTTTGTGTCTTAAAGAAAATGTGGGGAGTTCAAATGTGTGATATCTCTGAAAATCTGAAGACTCGTGAAAATGGAGAAATGATATCCCTGTACGCTTTATATAGGAAGTTGAAGTGAGTGGGAGTTATCCTGCTCAAAATTTCAGTAAAAAGCCCATCCGTTGGATGTGCGATTCACCGTTGGATGTGCGGGATAACGTGCCGCTTGGAGCATTAAATAGCGCTTTGTGAACCTTGAAGCGTCAATAGCAAGTTTGAAATGCGTGAATTATCCACCCCACACATGCGAATTGATGAGTCATGTGGTCTTATGTCATGAAAGTCAAAACCCCATTTTTTCTCCTTTGACGAGGGGGAAAAACCAAGGTTTTGAAGGGCTGTTGTAAGGGCGAAAGTCCAAAATTCATGTGTACTGGGCATTGGGCTTGTGAAAGTCCAAATTGATGAATATTAGATCCTAGGCCTTATCTGAGAACCTGAATTTACGAGGAGGGATAAACGAGAAGTTAAAAACTACTAAGATTTACCAACTGAGATTTTGGGTGTGAGAAATAACTAGGAGGCTTTCCGAGGAGATATTCCTACTCGAATCTATTGAATGCGGTTCAATTGTTTATTCGGACCGCTATAATAATTCTCCATAAAGTTCCAATCGTGCAAAGACGTCTCACGAACATTTAGGGAAGAAGGAAGACTCCAAAATATCTAAAGAAAAGCTGCTACCATCACATTAAATGCCTTGTACTTACTTTTATAGCCGCATTTATGTGGAGTAGACCCCTAAACAGTGTTTCCTAAGAGATCACCACTCCGTAAAAGCTGAAGAAGAAGTTTGATGGGACAAATACTCAAGTGATGGCTTAGATGATGAACAAGTATAGGGGGAAGATGGTTGAAGGAAAGCTATATAATGGGAAATATCTTCCATGAAAAAAGGGGAAGAAAAATAGAAAAGAGATTGAGATTATTTGAGAGGGGTTGAGTAACTAAGAGAGAGAAATCTCCTCGGATTAGGGATTTATTGATCATCACATCTGTTACTTTCTGAAAAAACACTATTAAACACCATAATAACTGTTATCAAACTTATTGGAGCCCAGTTCTTCAATCCATTCTCTACAAATTTATTGACTAGGGTTCATTGGGCCAGGATGCAGTACTATTTGGGCTTAATCCCAGAAATCGTGACCCTACAATAATAAATATCATTAGCTCACTTTGGGTGAATTAGTCATATTAATAAGTAAGAATTAATAATAGATTTGAAATAAAAATATATATAACAAAAAAAATAAACTAAATATTATTTTAGTGATATTTAGAGATAAAAATGCCCATTTAAATTTTTTGCCTGGCCCTATTTAAAAGTTTGGAAATCTATAATTTTGGAGCTGACAAACCCTTCCGAGACACCAAATATACAAACCCATGATTTATATTTCTTTCTTCATTCATTTTGATTTCGTTTTCTTTAAACTTTTTCGTACGTTAGTTTTTTTTTTCTTCTTGTCCACTTTCTATGACTTTCATAATTGCCACTCAACCTTTCATCCTATTCTGTTTATTGTCTGTTTGTATTAATTTAGTACAAACCCACAAATAAAGCAATTGAAGCTAAAGAGAATGTGAGTTATAAAAACAAACCAAGCGAACCCAACAAACAATTTTAAGTCGAAGGAAAAAAATTGAGAAATGGGAAAAGAAAAGCAGGAAATTATGTAGAGGGGAGGAAGCAAATCTTGGAGAAATTTTGGTACTAGGTAACTAGGGATTGTCCATAGAGAGATAAACTGAATTTTGAGGGGGCTTTGTTTTCTGTCCTTGGATCTTTTACTTAACACGTCAGTTTAAAAAATGCAGAGAACATGAGGTTTTGTATCGAGAGGGGAGCCGGACCCAATTATTTTTACTGATTTTTTTAGAGCATGGGGATGGCTACTGTTATATTTGTTAGCTAGGAGACGAAGTTATAAATTTTAGAAGTAATAATTGATTACTCTTAATCTATAAATGCTATTCTTAATTTTCCTCTTTTTTTTTATTATTTATTTTTTTATTTTTTAAATTGTGTTTCTATTCAAATTTCAAATCTTTTTTTAGTTATTTAGGGCCCGTTTGGTTTCCCCATCACTCAATTTTCTTAACTTAGTTTCCAAAACTCATAACTAAAACTCAAAACTCATCACTCAGTGGCGAAAATGGCCAAATGGCCATAAAATCCTAACTATTTAGTTAGTAGACCGATTTTGAAACTATATATTTTATTAGCAACTCGAGTCTAAGAGACTCGATTTTGACCTATAAATCGAGTCTTTAAGACTTGATTTTCATGGTTTAATCACATCTGATGTGGCATCTTTTTCCACGTGGCGACCACTTGAAAATCAAGTCTCTAAGACTCGATTTATAAACCAAATTTTTTTAAAAAAAATCTAAGTCTTAAGCGCAGCCTCACCTCACCAGATCAGATCAGATCAGAGAGAGAGAAAGAGTCAGATCAGACTAGATCAAATCAGATCAGAGAGAGAGAGAAAGAGTCAGATCAGATCAGAGAGAGAGAAAGAGCTCGCGCGGCCTGGGGCTCGCGTGACCTGGGGCTCGCGTGACCTGGGGCTCGCGCGGCCTGGGTGTGTCTGATTTTTTTTGGCTTCTTTTCTTCGTCTTCGTCTTTTTTTTTTTTTCCTTCTGGTTCTAATTTCTTTTTTGCTGGTGCTGTTGTTTTGTTATATATGGGCTTATAAATAGAGTCTCTAAGACTCGATTTTCAAGTGGTCGCCATGTGGAAAATGATGCCACATTAGATGTGATTAGACCATGAAAATCGAGTCTTAAAGACTAGATTTACAGGTCAAAATTGAGTCTCTTAGACTCGAGTTGCTAATAAAATATATAGTTTCAAAACCGGTCTACTAACTAAATAGTTAGAATTTTATGGCCATTTGGCCATTTTCGCCTCACTCAGTTCTCAAATCCCACTTTCACTAAAAAATCCCAAAACTCTTGTTTGGTTTAAAAACCCAATCACATAACTTATCTTTTTAAGTCAAATTTTTGCTAAAGTTGTGGACCCCACCCACTGACTATACACAGTGGTGAAGTCGTTTCCTACCTGCGCGTCTAGATTCTTTTCTTCTTTTCTTTTTTTCCTCTCTTTCATTTCATCCCATCAGAAAACCCTTTTTTTTCTTTTCTTCCCTCGCCTCCCACATCAACACAGAAGCACAACATAGCAAACCCAAACTGGTCTTGCTTTCACTCTGATGGTGATGATCTGGTCTTGCTCTCTCTCTGATGCCACACAAAAAAAAAAAAAAAAAAAAAAAATCCAAAAGAAAGCATAGCAAACCCAAACCACAAATGTAGCAAACCCAAACTCAAAATCCTTAGATCGAAGACCCAAATCACGAAATTAGACACAGAGGTGAACTGATCTAGGCTGAGCTTGAACTGATCTCACGCTGGCTCATGGTGGTTGGTCATGATGGTGACAGTGGTTGGTCATGGTGGTTTCTCTATATCTCCCCTCTTCAATCTGTATTTGAATTTTTTTTTTCTCTCTTACCTGTTTCTTTCTCAGCTATTTTTGGTTGGTTTGAATCAGTGGTTATTGGGTTTAAAGTGGTGGGTTGTTTTAGTTGTTTCAGTGGTGGAGATTGGGTTATGGGTCACAGTGGAGATCGGGTTTGATTGGGTTTTTGGGTTTCAGTTGGTGTATCAGTGGTGATTTGTTGCGGTGGGTTGTTGTGGCAGTGCTGGGTGAGGCTGGGTTTGTATTTCGGTGGTGTTTTGTTGTGGTGGTGTTGTGGTGGCGCTAGGTTTGTTGTGGTGGTGCTGTGGTTGTTTGCAACGGTAATACCCAACAGGTCTGAACGGAAAAGACAACACAGAAGCCTATGGGCCCCACAGAGTCCGAAAATTTACCATTGTGCCACTGAGTTATGTATCTCAGAAATTGAAAACACCAATTTGGTGTTTTCGGTTTTCATCACTCTCAAAATTTTTGAGTTTGAGTGATGAAAACAAAATTAGGAAATCAAGCCAAACAAAAAAAATTATATGGGTCCCACATTTTTTAATCATTGAGTTATGAGTTTCTAGTGATATCACTCAAAATTGGCCTAAATCAAATAGGCTCTTATTGTCTCCGATTCTCCGCCCCACATCACAACCTTTCCACGAGCCAACCTATTTACTATTTAGTTAGTGCTAGACCGACCCTTTTGTTTTTCAGGTGTTTATGTGCTTTCATTACACTAAAAGCAGGGGCGGAGCTACATGTGAGGGTGGGGGGGCCAGCAGGGGTGGGGCTACATGTGAGGGTGGGGGGGCCATGGCCCCCCCAAAATTTTTGAAATTTTTTTTTTACTATATAGAAATTTTTAATATTTTAATAATTAGCCCTTAAAAATGGGACTTGGCCCCCCTAACTATTTGAGTTGGTCCAATAATGTTCTTAAAAAAAATTGTCCAATTTGTCTAGTAGTTATAGAGAACGTATTGTTTCTCAAATTTATTTTTTATGGTAAAATGTGTTCTCATATTTTTTAAAGTTTTGGATCATTTATGTCTTTAAACACTTTATTAATTCAATTGAAATTTTTTTACTCACAATGGTAGACAATTTGGTAACTTATATTAAAAATGAAAATTGTAAAGATTTCACTATGGAAGATGGTGAAAGATTAATTTAATTCTATGAAACATTTAATTTTAAGGATTCATTATGAAAGATACTAATTTTTTGTATGTGTATAGATACATGTGTTTGTGTATGTATATAAAAGTTTGTATAGACTAATAAATTAGCAACACAAATCGGCCCCCCCAAACAAAAATTTCTGGCTCCGCCCTTGACTAAAAGGAACTTACTTAAAATAAAAATAAAAATAAAACTAACCATGAAAAAAATGATGACAAAGAATGAATTCGGTGGTTGTACTGAGACTAAAAGGCCTAGACCACATTTCTGGTTGTCGGTTGTAAGGTATTATGGATATAATAATAATACACGTACAACGACAAAGTAAACAAGAAAAAAGAAAATGATGGCAGTTGACTATGTTACCAAGGATAAAAAAAGCATTACAAGCCTACCAGCAAGCTCTAGCAGTTGCACATTATATATTTAATATTGATGAAAAGAAAATTTTCTAATAAAAAAAATTAAAAATTAGAGTCCGATATCATTTTTGTTGGACCTTAGAGCATCTATAGCAGTGGAGCCAAATTTTTAGTTTTTTAGTACAATAAAAAGTCACTTTATCTATTTTACTTTCTCACATCTAATAGTAGTGATTTTATTTTAGTTTTTAACACAATAAAATAATATAAACACTATAATAAAATAATATTTTATTCAACCATCAAAACATAACCACAATCACCATCAAAACCATAGAAATCACTGCACAGAGAGGAAAAGTAGTGTGAACGCAAAATGAAATGCATAGATTACTGCATAGATACACGGAGAGAGGAAAGGTAGTGTGAATGCAAAATGAAATGTAGAAGAAAGAATAAAAAATAAGAAAAGTTAAAAAAAAAAAAAAGGAAAAGTAGTGTGAACGCAACATTTTTTGCTCTCACTTTTGTTGTGCGAGACACTGCAACAGTACTCTCTTGTTGTGTGATGGTGTAAGCATAGCTTACTAAAGAAAGAAGAGTGGATTTGCCATTGATTTTCTGAATCTTGTTTTGAGTTTTTTACGCGGTATTTACTTTTATATATATCTCTGTGATTGTTGAAGGAAACTCCCAAGAATCTTATTTGCCATTTTTCGGGCCAAAATGGGAAATTATCCCTGATTTTCAAACAATATAATTAGTAGGTACTGTTTTCAAACTATAATTTTTACTAGTATCTCGAGTCTAAGAGACTCGATTTAAGGCCTATAAATCGAGTCTCAAAGACTCGATTTTCATGGTCTAATCACATCTGATGTGGCATTTTTCCCATGTGGTGACCACCTGGAAATCGAGTCTTTAAGACTCGATTTATAAGTTGAGACATTTTCAAACTTTTTCTTTAAGGGCCTTGACCATGAAATAAAACACCAAGAGTGTTGTTCATTCAAATTACACAAAACCTAAACCCTCCTGAGAATTCTTTGAAGCATTAGAGAACCCATAGCTACCCGATCTAGCCAAATCATGCCACCATCGCACTAGCGCTCGATCTAGCCGCCCAACCCAAGTTGCACTCGACCTAGGCCGCACGCGACCTAGGCGCCGCATGACCTAGGCGTTGCGTGACCCAAGCCGCACGTGACCTAGGCGCCGTATGACCCAAGCTGCGTGCGACCCAGGCCTTCAGAGTCCTGACTTTGAATCAAGAAGAAGAGGGATCAATCGAAGACACCGATCTACCTGAGATGTAGAAAAATGAAGAACAAAACTTTGTAGGAATCAGTTTTGTCAATGGCAAAGTGGGTGGAAGAGAGAAAAGGGGCGGATAGAGAGGAAGGAAATTTTTGGAGAAAAAAATGAAGTGGAGAGAGAACTTACTGTGGGGTCTGGGTTGTTTGACTTAGTCAGTAGAGTAGGTCCCACATAAAAGTTACAAAATTTGAGCAAAAATGAAAACTCCACTAAATTTAGTCTTAGAGACTCGATTTACAGGTGGACGCCACGTGGAAAAAGTGCCAACTCAGACCCGATTAGAACATGAAAACCGACTCTCAAAGACTCGATTTATAGTCCAAAATTGAGCCCCTTAGACTCGAGATGCTAGTAAAAAATATAGTTTGAAAACGTGGCCCACTAACTATAATGTTTGAAAATCAGGGTTAATTTTCCATTTTGGCCCCATTTTTCTTATGGATGTGGATTCTAGTTTTGGCAAATCTGAGACTGATTTTGTGGATAAATTAGGCCCTTTGGTAATTTTGTGCTTTTTTTTGGGGATAATTACAGATTACCCACTTGTGGTTTAGTTCGAATTTAACTTACCCACATGTGGTTTCATTTTTGACACTTTACCCACTTGTGCTTCCTTCCGTTATTACTCCGTAACCCACCTTCCTTTCAGACGTTACTCTTAACACATTTTTTTATTAAAAACAAAACCTAAAACAGATCAAACACTCCTCTCTCTCCCAAAACACACTCCCATTCACGTGTACAAATTTTCAGCATTTTAAGCTTGTTACAAGCTTAAAATCAAACAGATCAATCATTCCAAGATCCACCACAACATACCCAACGCCTGCAACAACGAGATCTTAACCCAGCCAAAAACTCAAATCCAAACACACAAACCACCGTGAAACCCATACAAAAATCACAAAAAAAAAAAAAAGAAAAAAAAAAGAAAAAGAAAAAAGAAAAGCAAAGCATGTTCAAATTCGTCTCGAGAACAGAACTCCAACACAATTCGCGGAACAATTTTGATACATAGTCAAACGGCAATGAGAGGGAGCTTTCCACTGAATGGAACATGCTTTCAAGTTAATGAGGTATTTGCTGATGATGAATCAAGCCAAAACCCAATAAATGTTCCTAGGGAATTGATATGGCATCTAGAAAGGCGAACTGCATACTTTGCAACTTCAGCAACAACAATACTTGAGGTTTATCAATAGATGAAATTCGGACTAGCTTTATCAGAGGGTTTATTTGTGTGAGAGGATTTGACCGAAAAGCAAGGGCTCCAAGACCTCTGGCGAAAAGATTCCAGCGTTCAACAAGCATGATGGTAAAGTCAAAAAGAGAGGAGTAGGTGATGACTGCAAAACCAGCCAAAGGATTGCAATATTGACACTTGCTTGCCAGAGGTCCCCAGATTGTATTACAGACAATTTCGACCATCAACAACATCAATGGTGCCAGTTTGTGATGTTCTTCATGTTTGTGTATGTTCTTCATGTTTGTGAATTGTGAGAAACTAATACCATATTTTAATTTTTTTTTCTTGTTTTGGGAGGAGAGAGACATAAAATGGGTATAAAAAGACTTATTTACTCCTTTTTTTTAAGAGAAGTGGGTAACAGAGACTAAACGAAAGTAATCTTAGGTGGGTAAAGTATCAAAAATGAAACCACAGATGGGTAAGTTAAAGTTGGGCTAAACCACAAGTGGGTAATCTGGAATTATCCCTTCTTTTTAGAAGCTTGTTTGTGCGTTTTTTAAGTGCGAAGAATTGAATTTATTTATTTTTTTATAATTAGAACATTTTGATTAAATTTTTTATATTGATTTTGAATGTAGCATCCAAAACATTATTAATCTCTTAAAAAGTACATGGCTGAATAAAAAAAAAATCTTTCTCTTTCCTCCTTTCCTCTTTGTTCACTCTCTCCCTTCTCAACCAAACTCATTTCTCTCTCACAAGTGTATCTAAACGGTAACACAAATAAAAAACCACAATCTAATATTAGAAGAAATTTAATTAGAACAAATCTAAAATCAGAACCACAACAACAACAACAGATCAAAAAGGGGAAAAAAAAAACAAATTTAATTTGAACAACAAATCTAAAATCAAAACAACAACAAATCAAGAACAAGAAAAAGACAAGGTCAATTAGAACAACAAATCTAAAATCAAAACAAAAACAACAGATCAACAACAAAGAAGCCGATCTAACCCAATCTTGGTGCACTCGACAATGGGAGGAAGACAAGCAGTGGTGAAGAGGCAGTAGTGCACAGAGAAACCGATCTAAGTTGACTAATCTCTAGTGATCGAGTGGTGGTGAAGAGGCGGCAATGGACAGGGATTTTTCTTATCTTCTTTGTGTGTGTCTATAATGAAACCAAAAAGGTAGGGTAGAGAAAAGAAAAAAAAAAAAAAAAAGAAAAGAAAAAAGAAACGTGTGGTGTTTTGTGGAAATTTTTTTATTTCTTTTATTTTTAGGGGGGACTTTTTTTTTATGATAATAATTATGTTAAATTTTTTTAAGGAAATTAATTATAATTTAATGTATAATAAGAGAGAGAGAGAGAGAAACAAAAAGCATAGTCTAACCGTGTGGTGTGTGGTGGACTCTTTTTAATGATAAGTATGGTGCCAACAAAAAATAATATAAGTATGGTAAAAAGAAATTAATTATAAGTTAATAAATAATAAGAAAAATAAATAAATGGTCTAAACATGTGGTGGACTTTTTTTAATGATAAGTATGGTAAGTTTTACTTTAAGGAAACTAATTATAAGTTAAGAATAAAAATCTCTTAAGAAATATTACCACTGAAAAATATGACTATTGGAAAATTTGAAAATGTTGTCGTTGACAATTTAAAAATAGGCAAGACTTAGGTACAGTACTTAAATGCTATTCCTTAAATTTCTCTTTTAAGATTCTGTCATATGAATTTTTGCACATGGGATTGAAGTGTATTTTTTAATTAAATAGCCACATGCATGGCTGAATCTTAAAAAGGGAACCTAAAGAAGAGCACCTACAGTACTGTACCTAGGTTTTGTCCTTTAAAAATATAGCCATTAGAAATTTGAAAAATATAGGAATAAAGGAAAGATAAAGAAAGAATAAAGAAATAATGAAGAGATAATATTTTGATAAGATAGAAAAATGATAATAAGTCTGTTGGAAAGTGAATTTGAAAAAGTAGGTAGGTAAAAGGTAAATGTAACTGTAACTGTTCACCCTCCAAACAATACAAAAATTTGAAGAAACTACTAGAAATGCTCTTAGCAACTACTACTGATAATACATATATCATTGGGCTTTGATGTAGTCATGTACACTTGATCTTCACTTCATATATAAGAAAGGCAACAACAAGAGCCCACTCATCGTATTTAAATGATAAGTGCACATACCTTCTTTTGCTTTCAAAGTTACATATGGTTTTCAATCGTAAAACTTCACATATCAACAATGCAGGTTGTAGTAATGATCGTAACAGAAATCACATACGATTCTTGATAGATCATTCATTTACATATTTATTTTCGTATTATGATTATTGTGATAATGAATACACTCCTTTCCCATTGTATTCATGGATTTAACAATTGGTTGAATATGTTTTTTTTACAGAATCCAATTGTTTGTCTAAAATGAGCAAGCTGGCGCACTTAAATTTAAGTTGGAATTACTTTGACAAAGAAATTTTAAGATTCTTATGTGCCCTCCCAGTTCTTAAATCTCTTGACCTAAGTAACAATTACATTAGAGGGTCTCTTTCTAGCCACGGTACGTGCAAATTTAAATTTTCTTCTTCAAGAATACCATGAAAAAGTCTAGAAAAAAACTGAGATTTTATAACCAATTTTACCTTTATTGAGATTTACTTTCTTCATGTTAAAAATCACAAAATGCTTGATATATGTAAATGATTGTGGTAGTGTGGCTTCAATATGAAATGTGTTATTCTACTAGATCTTCCATTTTAATAAGATAGAAAAATGATAGTCAGTCTGTTGGAAATTGTATTTGAAAAAGTAGCTACGTAAAAGGTAAATGTAACTATAACTGTTTAGCCTCCAAACAATACAAAAATTTAGAGAAACTGTTGGAAATGCTCTTAGCAACTACTACCGATAATATGTATATCATTGGGTTTTGATGTAGTCATGTACACTTGATCTTCACTTCATATATAAGAAAGGCAGAAACAAGAGCTCACACATCATATTTAAATGATAAGTGCACATACCTTCTTTTGATTTCAAAGTTACATATGGTTTTCAATTATAAAACTTCACATATTAACAATGCAGGTTGCAGTAATGATCGTACCAGAAATCACATACGATTCTTGATAAATCATTCATTTATTTATTTATTTTCGTATTATGGTTATTGTGATAATGAATACACTCCTTTCCCATTGTATTCATGGATTTAACAATTGGTTGAATATGTTTTTTACAGAATCCAATTGTTTGTCTAAAATGAGCAAGCTGGCGCACTTAAATTTAAGTTGGAATTACTTTGACACGGAAGTTTTAAGATTCTTAGGTGCCCCCCCCCCCCCCCCCCCTCGTTCTTAAATCTCTTGACCTAAGTTACAATTACATGGAAGTGCCTCTTTCTAGCCATGGTACATGCAAATTTAAACTTGCTTCTTCAAGAATACCATGAAAAAGTCTAGAAAAAAACTGAGATTTTACAACCAATTTTACCTTTATTGAGGTTTACTTTCTTCATGTTAAAAATCACAAAATTGTTGATATATGTAAATGATTGTGGTAGTGTGACTTCAATATGAAATGTGTTATTCTACTAGATATTCCATTTGTACTGTTAGTTTCAATTTGATAAATACATAGTTCTTTACCAATGATGTAGAACTGGTCAATCTAAACAACTTGAAAGTCCTCATCCTGTAAGAAAATGGTCTTAATGGAAGCCTACCATTCAAGGGTAAACATTCCATCATCTATTTTAACTGCAAGAATAATTTTCTTTTGATAGGTAAGTTCTTTTAGTATAAGCCAATGAACCATTTTAAATTTTTTCTCTTGACACTAACTATCATCAATTCTCAAACTTTAGCAGTTTGAAGATTTTAGATTTGAGTGGAAATTCTATCACTAGAAGTATTACTCCATATATTGGAGCACTATCTTCTTTCAAGGCTCTATCATTATATTCTAATCGACTTAAAGGAACTTTACCCATTCGAGGTAAGAATCTACTATGAAATCAAATTTGACAATTTGTTAATCTTCCAAAATTGAATAGGAGTGTAAAAACAAGGGAAAGTGAAAGGTTGATATAGAATAGATCTAATTGGTTGCAACTTGAACGCACAAACAATTGATCATTCACAAACAATTGAATAGCATGTTATGACACTCCTTTCCCATTGTCTTCATGGATTTAACAATTGGTTGAAAATGTTTTTTACAAAATCCAATTGTTTGTCTAAAATGAGCAAGCTAGGGCACTTAAATTTACGTTGGAACCACTTTGACAAGGAAATTTTAAGATTCTTAGGTGCCCTCCTAGTTCTTAAATTTCTTGATCTAAGTTTCAATTATATGGAAGGGCCTCTTTCTAGCCATGGTACGTGCGAATTTAAACTTTCTTCTTCGAGAATACCATGAAAAAGTCTTTAAAATATTGAGGTTTTATAACCAATTTTACCTTTATTGAGATTTACTTTCTTCATGTTAAAATTCACAAAATGCTTGATATATGTAAATGATTATGGTAGTGTGGCTTCAATATGAAATGTGTCATTCTACTAGATCTTCCATATGTACAATTAGTTTCAATTTGATAAATACATATCTCATCCATGTTCTTAATGGAAGCCTACCATTCAAGGGTAAACATTCCAT
Source organism: Quercus agrifolia (assembly GCA_029955455.1). NCBI lineage: Eukaryota > Viridiplantae > Streptophyta > Magnoliopsida > Fagales > Fagaceae > Quercus > Quercus agrifolia. The sequence continues at coordinate 10,599,627 of JARQAD010000002.1, forward strand.
CATCTATTTTAACTGCAAGAATAATTTTCTTGTGATATGTAAGTTCTTTTAGTATAAGCCAATGAGCCATTTTAAATATTTTCTCTTGACACTATCTATTGTCAATTCTCTTTGTAGATATGGCAAACTTCAGCAGTTTGAAGATTTTAGATTTGAGTGAAAATTCTTTCACTGGAAGTATCCCTCCATATATTGGAGCACTATCTTCACTCAAGGCTCTATCATTAGATTATAATCAACTTAATGGAACTTTACCCATTCGAGGTAAGAATCTACTATGAAATCGAATTTGACAATTTGTTAATCTTCTAAAATTGAATAAGAGTGTAAAAACAAGGGAAAGTGAAAGGTTGATATAGAATAGATCTAATTGGTTGCAACTTGAACGCACAAATAATTGATCATTCACTTTTTCAGGAGTCGAAATTAATTATTTTGATCGTGTATACTAATTCACTTCTTTTACTGATTATTTTAGGAGATTTTTAGGACAAATAGAACTAATTAATCATATTGCTTTTGACAGAAATGTGTGCACTGAAGAAACTTGAAGAGTTAGATCTTAGTACTAATAACTTTGAAGGAATCCTTCCTCCATGCTTAACCAATTTGACATCTCTTTGGTTGTTAGATATATCTTCCAACCGGTTCAATGGAAACTTGTCTTTGTCTCCTGTAGCCAGCTGGATATCCCTGGAGTACATTGATTTGAGTTATAATCTTTTTGAAGGTTTATTCTCCTTCAGCTTGTTTGCTAATCACTCCAAGCTTAAGGTGATTCAACTTTTTAGTGACAACAAGAAGCTTGATATCAAAACTGAAAACCCTAGTTGGGACCTGTCATTTCAATTAAAGGTGCTATTACTGTCTAACTGTAGTCTAAACAAGCCCACCGGTAACATTCCTAAGTTTCTCTTTGATCAACATGAATTGGAAGTCGTTGATATATCTCACAATAAGTTGAATGGAAGCTTCCCCATTTGGTTGCTTGAAAACAATACTAGACTACAACTGTTGAGTCTTCGAAGTAACTCTTTTGCGAGTCACCTTCATTTGCCATCATATCACTACATGAATCTTCGTTGGTTGGATGTTTCTGACAATAACCTTGATGGGCGGCTTCCAAAAAATATTGGAAAGATTATTTTGAAATTAGAATATCTAAATCTATCCCGAAATTATTTTGAAGGTGATCTCCCATCCTCAATTGGTGACATGAGTAATTTAGAGAAATTGGATTTGTCCTTCAATAATTTTTCTGGAAAGGTACCAATGGAATTGGTTGCCAATTGCACCCACTTAGATATTTTGAGGTTATCTAATAATTACTTTCATGGTGAAATTTTTTCAAAGAACTTCAACCAATCCTTTTCTTATTTGGAATTAAACAATAATTATTTCACAGGTACTCTTCCAGTGGTACGCCTAAGAGTTTGGTACCTAGATATTAGCAACAATCACATGTCGGGTATAATTCCTGTATGGATGGTAAATAATAATGATACTGCAATTTTGGTGATTGTTGACCTTAGTAACAACTTTTTTGAGGGGGAGATTCCATGTGGACTAGTTACATTTGGTGCTTTAGACCTTTCTCATAATTTGCTATCGGGATTGTTACCTTCTTGCTTGAATCTAGGACATGCGCGACACCTACTTTTGCGGGGGAACAATCTCACAGGATCACTACCAAAAGCTGTTCTCAATTCATCAAATCTTTTGACATTAGACATTAGAGATAATAGCTTTTCTGGAAACATCCCTATAGAAATTGACAGATTTTCTAACTTAAGAGTACTTTTGTTGAGTGGCAACCAGTTTAGTGGAATGATTCCAAAGCAGCTCTGTTGGTTAAAGAAGATAGGCATAATGGATCTTTCTAGGAACTTTTTTTCTGGGACAATACCATATTGCTTTTACAATGTATCCTTTAGGAAGCTAGCTGCTAGTGAATTTGTCTACATAACTTACAGTTCTTTTAGGTCCTCTGGTTTTCCCCCCCCCATATAAATCTCTTCTAAACAAGGATTGTCAAATTGAAGCGACAAATTTTAAATTCAATTTACCAGTTGAGATTGAGTTTTTGACGAAATATAGGACTAACTTGTACAAGGGTCTCATCCTTGATATCATGTCTGCATTGGATTTGTCGTTCAACAAGCTAATAGGTGAAATCCCACCAGACCTAGGATGGCTATCTTCAATTCGTGCACTAAACTTGTCTTACAATCAATTGATAGGTCCTATTCCGAAAACATTCTCAAATTTGTCTCAGTTAGAGAGCTTAGACCTTTCTCACAACAATTTGAGTGGAGAAATTCCTTCAGTATTGACTGATATGACGTTTCTAGCAGTTTTCACTGTAGCTCACAACAACTTATCAGGTAAAGTTCCAGAAATGAAACAACAATTTTCAACATTTGAAGAGAGCAGCTATGAAGGAAATCCATTTCTTTGCGGTGCACCACTAAAGAAAAGTTGCCCCGATACTGATGAATCACCTCCATCATCACAAAAATCTTCAGAGGCAAGTGATGGCAGATGGTATGAAGTTGATCTTCTAGCCTTCTTTACAAGTTTTTTGGTATCTTGCATTATTTTCTTTTTGGGTGTAGTCAGTGTTCTTTATATTAATCCTCATTGGCGGCAACGATGCTTCAACTTGGTTGAGGATCGTATGTACTGGTGTTATTTTTTTGCTCTAAATGCCCTAAAAGAGCTGTCAAGCCGTATGTGTCATTAGATGTACTCAATTTCTGTAGAAACCTTTTGTGGTAGTATTGATAAATACCTATGTGTATGGGTATGTTTGGTTTTGAATAATTGCTATCATGCTCTGTTATAAAACAAGGAGCTCACTTGCAATACTTTTTCATTCGTATTGTAATTATTGTGACTAGTCAATGTCATGTGCGGGTCTGTTATTATTTCATTTTAAAATAATTCGTAGAGAAGTTTTTATATGGGCCATGTGAAATTTATTTTGTCGTATATAATATCATTAAAAATTAGAAAAGTTAGTAACAATTATATTATATGTCATGAGGGGAAAAAAACAGGCAACGTAAAATGATAAGAATTATATGATTTAATGATTATTTCATTGATATATGAAGAATGTGAAATATGACTTCAATGAATTAATAATTATTTGATTACCAATAGCCAGTGGCCTAAGGATTGCCTCCTCCATTAAGTTGGTTAAATTTCTATGGTTTGAATCCGTCCACCTTTAACCTTAGCAAAAAATAATTATTATTTAATTATAATTTAACTTAAGCACAAATATATCACAATTGGATAGGACTAGGAGTAAGATCAGATCATAAATTTTCCAGAAAATTTAAATTATTCTTGTTCAGAAAAATAAATGTTTGACTCTATTGTTTTTGGAAAAATTGAAATTAAAAAAAAAAACAAGGTTAATTTTCCATACAATTTCTCTAGGGGGGTCAAGTTAGGTTTTTTAGACCCTTGATGTTACAGCAAAATTATCAACTTCAAATAATTAATCCGTTATGAATTAATAAGTGGAAAATAATCTCTAAAAAAGAGGCTTTTTTATTTTATTTTTTATTTTTTATTTTTTTTGTTGACCAAAGATAGTTTTCCTTTGACTTATTTTTTCTGCTGTTGCCAATACTAGAAAACACAGAAAAATATCTTTACACGAAGTTTTCCATTGAAACAAACAAAACGCTAGATTCAGAGATTGATTTCTTAGTTAATTGCCACATATTAAATATGTCACCAATAAAGCAATAAAATAGAAAATTCAATAAAAAATAACATAAGACAACAATAGGGTGACCCAACAAAACCTATGAAACATACCATTTCATAGTAATAATCTGGAGGGATTTAACCTATCAATTCCAAGGTAAACTGAACACCTAGAATAGAATTGAAGTTTATACACTAGACTTAATCCTAAATCTTCCCTTTTAATAAAAGACTTAACCCTAAAACTCTCCATTTGTGACTTTGAGGTTTAGACAAGCAACTTTAATCTGCACTATGACAAAAAATGTTCATTGTTAGTGGAGGCTCATATCAACTCTCTAAAAAACTTAGGGTTTCTATCTCTCTAACCTCTTTATAAGTCATGCTTAATGGGACTTTATATAGACTCTTCATTAAGGTTACAAAAACTGAAAAAGCCACGTGTACTATCAACTAAATAAATCACATCAAACTTGAAAAAATTGAATTTGCAATTCTTGATGGGCCAAAAATTTTTGACGGACCCAAAAAGCCCTCTCAAAAAATCTTATTTGTGATGGCAAAATAAAGCCCTCGCGAATACTTGGTAAAATGTGAAATATTTGTGACCAACAAAAAAAGCTATTGCAATTATGTGTTATAGCCGTCACAAATACTAATATTTTGGAGGAAAATTTTTCCTCCATATTATTTGCGAGGGACAATTAAAAATCTCTCACAAAAAGTGTATTATTTGTGACGGTTAAAAAAAACCATCACTAAAAAATCTTTCACCACCCTAAATTTCTTCATCATTAATTTGCGAGGGACAATTAAAAATCTCTCACAACCCTATATTTCTTCATCCTGATTCTATTTCTGCCATTCTTGTTTACACAATTAATTTAGTTTTACTCTTTATTAAAGATGCCTTATTAATGTACTCTCTTTGCGTGTTTATGAACATTAGAGAAAACCTTGTAGCTAACTATCTATCAACTTTAAACCACTAACAGCCAATTAATAACAAAAACAATAAAATTTGAAATAATGAACTAAACTTTTAGTGGCTACCCTTTTCTTGTGATATTTCTAGAGAAAGTCATAGTTTCAATCATAAATGGCCTTATTTCTCCTGATTTAGTGGTAATCTTGAAATCAAATTGTCTCATTTAAGTCTATAAAGACTTTAGATTGTATCATGTAAAGATGCATACGGGGTTTCAGGTCGATGGTGTCAATTTGTGAATTGATGGTGTCAGTGTCTCATTTTTTTTTTTCTTTTTTTTTTGGGTCTTCTTAAAAACATGAAGACAGGTCATAAACTGAGTGGAAAGATTAAAACAAAATGTTATGAAAAAATGATTCATTAATCAATTGAAGCATGTATGTAAGACCTGTCTTGAAATGTCAATAATTTAACTAGAGTATCATCTTTTACTAGAGGGTCATGTCTTTAACACAATCATTTTGGAAATACATATTTATATTATATACTTTCATCATATTAATACTAACTAATAGTAGATAGAGGTGGCAAGGGCTTATCAAAGAAAAGGCAAACATGGCAAGGGAAGGTAAAAGTAAAGGCAGAATTATCACACCAAAATCTACTCGAGAGATTACTATTCTTTTTTACCAAAAACTGAATGGAGCTTGGACGACTTTTAGTGAATACCCAAGATCTGAGCTCGAAACTCTATATGCTTGCTATAGAGCTCAACATTTTAAGCATAAGCAACCAGATGAGGAAGTGAAGAAAGAATTTGTAGAATTGGTGAAACGCTGTTATTTTGATTGGATGTTTCACATTAAAAATCTCATATTTAGGAAGTACACAGAGAAAGAAGATTGTTATAAGAATGGTTCTTCCTTCATTCCTACACTCTTTTGGAAAAATATGGTGGATAAATGGATGGATGGAGATAAGGGGGTGAGTATAAATGAAATACATGTCATGAATTCTCTCTATCTCTCTTGCACTCTCTTTAACCATTATTTGTTATTATTTTTATAAAAGCTAATATTCTAGTGTATGAATTATGTTTAATGTTTTGTTTTGTTTTGTTTTGTTTTTTTTTTTTTTTTTTTTTTTTTTTTTTTAAGGATGGTACTAGTAGAGATGCAGAGGACAACTCAATCAATGACATGAGGGAGGTTGAAAACAGCTTGACGGGTAACTCAGAGGAAGATTAGTATAGATCTTGTCATAATTCTAGTTGTTTAAGTTTAAAACAAGGTTTAATTCCAGGATTTCTTTGTATATTCTATATTTTAAAGTTTGAACTTATATGAATTTTTATCTTTCAATTGATCAATTTTTAGTAATTATTGTACTATCGTAACATGATAGTTAAAAAAAATTATATAAAATAATTAAAAATAAATAAATAATAAAATATTTCAAAAATGATATAAAATATTATCACCGATGACATAAAAATTTGGTCATAAATAATTTTATAGTGACGATAAAGTCTCTCGCAATTTATAGAATAGCAATGCCACTTAACCCCTTGTAAAAACATTTTAAGTGACAGCTTAATGTCATCACTATTATTCCTAACTAATTGTGAGGGGTTAAAAGCCCTCACAAATAAATTTTAGCGACGACATTATTTGTCTCTAAAAAGTATGTCGTTAATTTGAAATTTGCAAATAACTAATTACGAGGGTATAAAGGTCCTCACAAATAGTTATTAATGATGACTACTTGCCCTCGCTAAAAATAAGTAGCCAACTTTTTTCTTCATTTGATAATATATTTGCGAAGGCGGATTTGTTCAGTAACGACAGTAACTCTTTTAGCAACAAGAGCAAATCCGATGGCCTTTAAGGGCCACATGCCTTCGCTAATAGCCTTTTGTGACGATATTTGAATTTTTGCGAGGGCATTTTACCATCGCTAGTAGACTCTTTTCTTGTAGTGAACTAAGTTAAATGCAGCAGAAAATAAATTTGACACAAGTGATTTGTTTACGAATAGGGAAAACCACCGAGGCAAAACCCCACCAGGTGAATTTAAGGTCACCACTCTTGAAAATCCACTATTATCAAAACAAGCAGTTACAAGTAAAGGAATCCCAGTACCTTATACCAACCTACAGTTGAACCCTTACCCCAATACACAATTGGACTTATAATGTAGTGAAAATTTCTCTTTTCAATGCACGGCTCCAAGTATGTGACTAACCAATTGATGCATGGATCCCAATATGTGACTAACACACCAAATTTAGAAGGATGTTGGCTGCAAAATTTTTCAATTCATCCACACAATAAAGATCAAGAAGCTCCTTGGTTACACCCTATGGCGTACAAATGCAGCAGCTTCTTCAAGAAAAAGATGAACTTGGGCAAATTATCTCCGGTCACAATATGCATGTAACAACAAGTGCAACAACCTTACGACGACCCTTAAAATAATCATTATATATGTCTAGGGTTGTGAGAAAAGAAACCCTACACAAATAGCTTAGATATGCATGAAAAATAGATTTGGAAATTTGAATTTCGTAATTCTTGATAGATATAGCTGTTGAGCTATTTGTCGAGTTTCAAATATTAAATCTTGATAGATACATTTGTCGAGCTATTTGTCGAGCTTTAATGAACAACACTTCTTCACTTGATTCTTGGATAGATTTGCATGGCTTCAATACTTGGACTTGAATTCTTGTTCCTTGAAGTATTAAACACATCCTAGATTTACCTAATTACAAGTAAAATGCATTTTGTCAAAGGATTAGCCAATTCTAAATGACATATGTTCATAACAAGTTCCACATATGTCCTAACAATCTTCCCCTTTGGCAATCCGTGATAAAACCACAACAAACAAAGGAAATATGAGAGAAGTCATAAAACACTAAACTCATAATCACTTGTTGAATACAATAAAATCTAATCCTAACACAAACTCTTGAAAAACTTTGCAAGAAGAGAGTTCATGGCATGATAGATTTTGACAACTTGTCTTTCTGAAACAATTTAAACAAAACTCACCAAGGCATCTTAGTGTGAAACAGAAATAAAAGATTGCATACATAATAAGAAACATGTGTATAAAAAGAGAAAAGAAACAACACATGGAGAGATAGGTGAAAAGGATAACAACATCATCAAATATATATATCAAAGATAAATACAATGTTTGCTATCACTAAGTGGTCACAAGATCGATGTACAAAAAGATAATATATCTAAAAAGATAGAAAAGAAAAGATACATAAGTCCTCACTACATCCCTCAAAAAATGTAAAACACTCCCCCTAACAAAAAGGTCATATGCTAACTCTCCTCCTAAGTACATGACTACTCTCATACCCAAAGCTCCTCCCCTTTTTTGTCATGAATGACAAAGGGCAAGTCACTAAGAAGCTGCCATCTCCTCATCACTAGAAGAGCTAGCATCCTCATCCTTATAATCACCGGAGCCATCATCATCCTCCTTATCCTCTGAAGCTTGTGGAGAGGGAGATGGAGAGGTGAGCTTGACGTCGTGCAATACGACCCACACGAGTGGTCACCTGACTCATCTCATCAGTGAAAGTATCAAGGCGAGCATCCATGTGCTGAAGCTACACCATAATTGCCTCGAACGTCACATCACCCGCAGAAGAAGAAGTAGAAGTGGATGGAGTGGAATGGGCTAAAAGAGTCACCGTCTTGATCCGTGGTTGCTTCGGTTGAAGCTGGGCCTCACTCCGTTGAATAGTCACTGCGCTAATGGCACACTTGATGGTGAAATGAGAAGACTTGAGATAAGAGATAGAGTAGTGGTGAATGATCCTCATGATAGCAGAAGGAAAGATAAGCTTATCACGAGTCATCGTATCCTTACAAACATCTACAAGGGAGAGTATAAAGTGAGAGGGAAAGTCAATAGTAAGGTCCTCGATGAGGGAAAACAAAAGGCGAGCATGAGGCTTAATAATAGAATTATAATGAGACAAGAGATGTAGAACAAATGTCATCACTATATTTAGGAATCTTAGACCTTTTGCAAAGCTTGAGCATGAGGTGTTTTAATGGTCACCCCATGAAGAAGGCATCTCACAAAAGAGAGAAATAATTTCATCTTTATACACAGTCTTTAGTTGAGGACATCTGGGGTAATCAGGATGCGATTCCCTCGGAACATGTAGCATATTGGAGATAAGCTCTTGAGTAACTACTATACGAGTACCTTGAACAGAAGTAATGAAACGAGGTATAGAATAATCAAAACTGTGCATATTGGAGTAAAACTCCTGTATGATCACGGAGGGACAACTCATGGGTATCTCATAAAGAGATTCCCAACCCCGCCTGTTTATGACAGTCGGAAGAGTAGTATCAGAGAAGTCTGATAGGATAATGTGGTGTTCTGAATGAATGCCACATTTGGAGAAGTTCTCCAAGAAGTCCTAACGGGCTTTCTCATCATGGAACCTGAATGGAGTGGTGTGGAATCAAAAGAAGATGCCCCGAAACGAATAGGGTTTCGGGATGGAGTAGTTTTACGCTTGGGTGCCATGCATAGACTATTCGAGAAAGAAAGAAAGGGAAAGGGAGACAAATAGAAAAGCACCAATTAACAGAATGTACCAAAGAGGAAATGAAAGGAATGTATGCATGAATAATGCATGATCATGAGATGTGCAACAAAGATTTCATCATGGGATCATCCCAATCCAAACCTACTAGCACACAAGGTCCCAACATGTAAAACACACATCTAAATGCATGAAACATTGTGAAAATGCAAAAGAAATGTAATGCATGAGCATATAACATCATTTAAGCAAAACCCAACCCAAAAATTCCACAAAATACTCACCAATTTGTAAAAACCCAAAATTTTTATCAAAAACCCAAAACCTAGGTCTAAATGCATGAAATGCATGAAGAATGAGAGAAAGAAAGATCATACCAGAGAAGAAATGATCACTCTAGGCTGAAATCCAAGTGGGTTAGAGATTTAGAGAGAAAGGGCAGGTTTCTGTTGAGAGAGATCAAAGAAATGCGATCAAATATCGCATTGGATCTATTTAAAGAAAACACATCTCGATGGATTGAGGATCTATCAAGATTTTGTTGAGCACTAATTCTCTACAGATGAATTTGTTAAGGTGCTGTCGAGAATCTATCGACGGCAAAATGCCTCAATGGATCGATAAGCTATCGAGAATCTATCGGTTAGACAAAAACTTTCTCAATGGATCGAGAATTTGTCGAGAAGCTATCGAGACAAAGTCTAGAAAGTTTCGATGGATTGAAGATGCATTAAGATCTATTGAGAAATGAAGTCCAAGGGTCTCGATAGATAGCTATCTGTTGAGATCTGTTGAGCTTGATAAAAACAAATTTTCAAAGAAGAGAAAAACATAGAAATGAATAAAATTAAGCAAGCTACTCAATCAAAGATTCAAACAACATTTTAAGCTTTCAAAAACATCTCTCAACAAGAAAAATGTAAAGCACTTAGGAACCAAACACACACACACACACACACACACACAACAAGTCTAACCAATTTCATATTTCAAAAACAAGTCAAGACATTTTAGTGAGCATACATTAACACATGTATTCCTTGTGATAGTCAAATCACATTGTACTTGCACATGTATCAAAAGTAGCAAAGAATTTTGCTTGTTGCGTGTGAAAGACATCGCAAGATTGCATAAGTGTCTCATGTTATGACGATTTGAGATATGAGAAAATCAATTTAATTCACGCACAATCATAACTGCTTGATGGGGACTATCACCTTCAAGGTACATCCTATAACTCCCACATCTCCTAGAAACACGCTTGCAACCATATTTAAAAGCATTTTGATTCTTTTTGCTTTTGATTTTCTTTGCAGATTTTCTTCTTCTTTTTGAGCATATCATAGGCATATAAGAGAGAGAGAGAGAGAGAGAGAGAGAGAGAGAGAGAAGAAATACTCAATTATGTAAGCTTAAACATCACAATTTTGCTATGCCAAAGCACATAGATATTATTCATGATTGGTGGGCTTTAGTGGTGAGATGGTTATTTATGCCTTTCTCTTAGGATTATTTTAGTCATTCCTGTCAAAAAGAGTGATATGAGTGTTAAGTATAGGAGATGACTTAATCATACTCATCACAAGCATGAGCTACAAAGCTCACTTGCTTAGTTGTGCATTGAGATGCTCATCTAAGTTACAAAAGATACAAAGTTTAGAAAACTTTGTTTCAATGGCCATCAAAGGTACATAAGTACCAATGTATACAAAACACGCACTGTTTTTGTATTTTTCTGATTTTTCAAAATCTTTTTTTTATGAAAACAAAATAAAGCAAAATTGAAAACAAACAAACAAAAACATGTTAAACAAAGCATAGCATAAAACTAGATGCAAGTGCATGAGGAAGGAGGAGAAGGAGAGGAGATTAATCCATAGAGATAACACCAATGTTCTGGCAAAGGAATTCAAATCGTTTGCTATCAAGAGGTTTGGTGAACAAATCAGCCTTCTGATCATTAGTGTGAATGAACTTAAGAGTGAGGGTACCATCTTCGACAAGCTCCCGAATGAAGTGGTGTCGAATCTTTATATGTTTTGTTTGAGAATGTTGAACAGGATTCTTAGAGATGTTAATGGCACTGGTATTGCCACAATATATGGTAAGATGTTCTTGACGAATACCATAATCAAGGAGGAGTTTTTGCATCCATAGAAGTTGGGTGTAGCAGCGACGTATTCAGCCTTTGTAGTGGATAATGAGATGTAATTTTGCTTTTTGCTCATCTAGGAGACAAGATTATTACCCACATAAAAACAACCCCTTGAAGTACTCTTTCTATCATCAGCATTCCCAGCCCAGTCTGCGTCAGAATACCCAGCTAAGACATCATTGGTGTCCTTGCTATACCACACACCAAAATTGGTAGTGGTTTTGACATACTTTATGATTCTTTTCAAAGCAATCATATGAGACTCTTTAGGATTAGCCTGATATCTAGCACACACTCCCACACTATAACTAATGTTAGGTTTACTAGCAATAAGGTAAAGAAGACTACCTATCATGCTTCTATATAGAGAAGAATCAACACTTTTTCCTAACAAAGCAACAATGAGTTTAACATTTGGGCTCACGGGGGTTCTAACAGAACTAGAAAAATCCAAACCAAACTTTTTCACAAGATTTTTAGCATATTTAAATTGAGATATGAACATACCTGATTCTTCTTAACGAATCTACAACCTAAGGAAGTGATTCAACTCTCCAATCATGCACATCTCGAACTCGGCTTGCATGAGTTTGGAGAAATTATGAGCAAGTTCATCCTTTGTAGACCTAAAGATGATATCATCAACATAGAATTGAGTAACTGTTAACTCGCCATCTTCCCTCTTGATGAAGAGAGTTTGAACAGTTTTTCCTCTTGTGAAACCATATGAGACCAAGTATTGTGTAAGCTGATCATACCAAGCTCTAGGTGCTTGCTTTAATCCATAGAGTGCCTGCTTATGGTATAACACATGATCTGAAAAGTGTGGATCAATGAATCCTTTAGGTTGAGCCACATAGACATCTTCTTTAAGGAATTCGTTCAAGAATGCAGTCTTTACATCCATTTGGTAAAGCTTGAACTTTAAGTGACACGCTAGGGCTAGGAGAATCCTGATGGATTCCATACGAGCTATAGGAGCAAATGTCTCATCATAGTCTACTCCTTTCATTTGGGGGTATCCTTGAGCCACAAAATGAGCCTTGTTGTGGATCACATTTCCCTCCTTATCAGTCTTATTGCGGAATATCCACTTTGTGCCAATGATGTGCTCACCTTCCGGTCTAGGTACTAGGGTCTAGATATCATTTATTTGAAATTGAAGCAGTTCATAATGCATTGCCTTAACCCAGATTTCATCCTGGAGAGCTTCCTCAACCTTGGTGGGTTCAACCTACGGCAAATAGCAAGAATAAGACACAAAGTTAGCAACACATTTATCAATTGTACGCTTCCTTAGTGTAAGTTCATTCATATTTCCCACAATAACTTCAAGAGGATGATTCAACTTGATCCTTGAGGAAGGTCCTTTTTCTTCATGAGATTTAGAATCAAGTGAGGTAGGTATGTCTGCTGAACCTTCTACAACACTTGGAGTACTTGAAGTACTTGGAGATGTGGGCTCTTGATCAACAATTTCTTGAACACCTTTAGGCTTGGGAGGAAGAATTTCCCTGGAGATTTCCTCACTAATTTTCTCAGAACCAAACTCTGAAGCTTCATCGATAACAACATTGACTGTTTCCATTACCTTCTTAGCTCTCTTGTTGTATACCCGATAAGCCTTGCTAGTAGAGGAGTATCCTAAAATATTCCTTCATCACTTCAGGAATCAAATTTTCCCATATTCTCTCTATCCTTAAGAATGAAACAAGTACTTCCAAAGATTCTGAAATACTTCACATTTGGCTGTCTTCCCTCATAGGGAGTTTTTTTGGTATTGGGTCTGAAATATACCCTATTAACCGTATGACACGCAGTGTTGACGGCTTCTCCCCACAAATTTCTAGCCACATCCTTATTGTGCAACATGGCTCTAGCCATCTCCTGAATGACTCTGTTCTTTCTTTCTATTACACCATTTTGTTGAGAAGTAATAGGAGTAGAGAATTCTTGAGATATACCTGATCTAGTGCAAAAGGATTCCATGTATGAGTTCTCGAATTCTTTACCATCATCACTTTGAATTTGATCAATCTTCAAGCTCTTCTCATTTTGCAATCTTGTACACAAGGCTTCAATGTGCTCAGGAGCATCTGACTTGGATCTTAGAAGAATGACCCAAGTGTACCTAGTAAAGTCATCTACCACAACCATGATGTATCTCTTTCCTCTAAGAGACTCAGTTCTAATTGGACCCATGAGATCCAGATGTAGTAGTTCCAAAGGTCTAGATGTAGCTGATGTTTAAGTGCTTGGATGTTTAGCTTTTGTTTGTTTACCAAGCTGACATGGTCCACACATAACATTGTTCACTCTACTGAGCTTTGGTATCCTAAAAACTGATTCATGCTTAGATACAATTGAAAGATGTTTGTAGCTAACATGTCCCATCCTTTGGTGCCATAGATCTTCATTTGGCAAATAAATGCTATTGCACACAATATCAGCATCGAGTACCAATCCATAACAGTTATCTAGAGTGCGTACATAGCTTATGAGTTTCTTCCCAGACTCATTTAACACAAGGCATTTCCCTTTCGAGAACAGCACCATAAAGTCTTGATCACATATCTGACTTATGCTCAACAAGTTCACTCTTAGACCTTCCACATATAAGACATTTGCAATGTCTGGCAGTCCAAGTAGAGAGATGGTTCCCTTCCCTTTAATCTGTGATTTGCTCCCATCACTGAAAGTGACATTACCACCTTTCTTAGAATCAAAAACCTTAAAGAGAGAATGGTCTCTTAAGCAACCACTGTCAAGGTACCACAAACATGTGTTCATTATCTTAAATGCGAACTTCATCATGAAGCACACCTCATGCTTAGAAGATAAATGAGTAGGAATGGTGTTTTCTCTCATCTGCCATTTACGAACAAAGCTTTTAACTTTCACTCTTCTTAGACGAACTACTTTACACATTTTCATTCTGAGACAGTCTAGTTTCTTCTTTGTCATGCTAAGATCTTTTCCAATAATCATCATGATAGATTTCAAATAACTTTTAGACTTGCATTTCCTGAGACACTCAATCAAGTAGAGATTAGAAAAACAAGATGTATTTGAAACAAAAGATCTTTTCATGCCGGTTGCAACCATGACAACAGGGGTCAATGAATCACACAACAAAGATTAACCCTAATCTGAGTGTGCCTACTCTGATACCACTTGATAGGCCAAGAATGTATTGACCCCTTAGGTAAATTAACCAATTAATTAGCCAAGTGAATTAATTAAGTCAATTTAACATGCAATACGTGTGATAGCACAAACAAATTACCAACTAAGTTAAATGTAATGGAAAATAAATTTGATACAAGTGATTTGTTTACGAATAGGAAAAACCACCGAAGCAAAACCCCACCGGGTGAATTTAAGGTCACCACTCCTGATAATCCACTATTATTAAAACAAGCGATTACAAGTAAAAGAATCCCAGTACCTTATACCAACCTACAATTGAACCCTTACCCCAATACACAATTGGACTTGTAATGTAGTGACAATCTCTCCTTTCATTGCACGGCTCCAAGTATGTGACTAACCAATCGATGCATGGATCCCAATACATGACTAACACACCAACTTGAGAAAGATGTTGGTTGCAAAGTTCTTCAATTCATCCACACAATAAAGATCAAGAAGCTCCTTGGTTACAAAACCTTACGGCGTACAAATAAGCAGCTTTTTCAAGAGAAAGATGAACTAGGGCAGATTGTCTCCGGTCACAATATGCATGTAACAACAAGTGCAACAACCTTATGATGACTCTTAAAATAATCCTTATATATGTCTAGGGTTGTGAGAAAAGAAACCCTACACAAATAGCTTGGATATGCATGAAAAACAGATCTGGAAATCTGAATTTTGTAATTCTTGATAGATACAGCTGTCGAGCTATCGGTTGAGCTTTAATGAACAACACTTCTTCATTTGATTCTTGGACAAATTTGCATGGCTTCAATACTTGGACTTGAACTCTTGTTCCTTGAAGTATTAAACATATCTTAGATCTACCCAATTACAAGTAAAGTGTGTTTTGTCAAAGGATTAGCCAATTTTAAATGACACATGTTCATAACAAGTTCCACATATGTCCTAACACTTGATCAGTTGAACTTTGAATCAAACAAGGGTCAAACTCTTCTCTTGATTGGTTGAACTTGCAATCAAATTTACAAAATCTCAGTTTTCTTCCACAAATAACTTTCGTCTTGGACTCATAATTTTACATTAAGAACTCAACAAAACTCAATCTTTTTGTCATTGGTTACCAACACCTAATCCGTTGGACCTAATATGTCATACTCGTATCTTAGATTTTCTTGCATAGTTTTAGAAAAGAGAGCACTATTTTTCATGTATTGAATAATTGAATAGCCAATGCTTTCAGTGCAACTAAACACCAAAAATTGGTGAAAATATTTTCTAAAAATATTTTTAATGGAAACAAACACAAATGTATAGTAAAAAGGGATGATTGGATAAAATAATTAAAAAATTCTTTGACAAAATTTTAGAGTGCGTAGCCTTGTAGGGATATGGATCCTCTCCGTTTCAAAGAGAAATGGAGAGTATCCATTTCATGGACAAGATCTATTTAAAATAGATCTACGATGTAAAATGTGTCACCTTAATTAAATCTTTTTACTCAACTCATCAACATGACTGTGGTTTTTCCTAAAAATAAAAAATAAAAATAACTGCGGTTAAACACATTACAGATTAATGTTGTTTTACATAAAAACAGGAAACATTAGCATTATCATTAAGTTTTGTTTTGTTTTTTTTCGCTAAAAGCTATTGGGTATGGTGGTGTTGTGGTCGTTGGAGTTGCTAGTAGTGGCAGTGGTGGACTTCTGCAGAGATGGTCTCATCATCTAAATGCCAACCGCCACGACTGCAACCGCCAACCTCTTCAATCATGATGCCTTTGTCGGCAGTGGACTCGCATTTTTCTTTCTTTTCCTTCTCCTTTGGGCCTTTGGCAGAAAATTTCACAGTTTTTTTTTTTTTTTGGGCAAATTACAATTTAACCACTTATGGTTTGGATGAAATTTAAGTTGTCTATTAATGGTTTGAAATTTGACACTTTACCCACTTGAGGTTATCTTAGTTAGGGCTTTGTTATCTATCTTTGTTAAAAATATGATTAGATATGTAATTTTGCTCAACTTCTATGTATCTTTCCTCCAAAAACACACATAAAAAAAAACAAAAAAAAGAAAGAAAATACAAGATCAAATAAGATTTAAAAAAAAGAAAAAGAAATCCAGCGAAACACTTGTATCGTGGGATTTCAAACTACATGTAGGCAACTTAAATTTCGGTCAAAGATGTTAAGGACATATTTTGTGTAATTGGCTAATCCTTTGACAAAACGTACTTTACTTGTATTTGGGTAGATCTATGATGTTTTTAATACTTCAAGAAACATGTTGTTCAAGTTTAGTATTAAAGCCATGAAAATTGGACCAAGAAATAAGTGAAGAAAAGCTGTTCACTAAAGCTGGACAGATAGCTTGACACTTGCGGACAAATAGCTCGATAGCTGCTCAACAGATAGCATCTATCGAGGTTTAATGAGTCTCGACAGATATTATCTATCGAGGTACCTATCGAAGTTACGGGAATTCAGATTTTCAGATTTAATTTTCGGCCCATGCTTATGTACTTGTGTAGGGTTTCTTTTCTCACAACCCTAGACATATATAAGGCTTATTTTAGAGGTCATCACATAAGAGAATACAAGGAGAGCATATGCAAAAGGTGACTGATGCCTTATTCTCTCTAAAAAAAGCTACTGCGTCTTTGCGCCTTAGGGTTTTGTAACTAAGTGCTTCTTGATCTTCATTGTTGATGAAGTGAAAAACTTTGCAGCCAACAATCTTTTCTAGTTGGTGAGTGAGTCAAGTAACTGGGATTCGTGCAAAGGAGCTAGTCATGTATTGGGATCTATGCATCAAAAGGGTGGCGTTCATATATTGAAGAGTTTAGAAGTTTTGAAGTGGTAGAAGGTTTCTATTGTAAGTTCATCTAGGGGGATTGTAGAGTCTAGGGACAAAGGTTTTGTACTAGATTTGAAACTACTCTTTACTATAGTGGATTGCTTTTTGGGAAGGTTTCCCCCTAGACTTTTTACTGTGAAACTAGTTTGTTCTATTGGTTTTCCTGGGTCATCATATATTGTCTTATTTATTTTTCCGCTGCATGATTTTGACATGATATTGATGTTTGTTTGTTTTTAATAAGTTTTATTCATAATAATTCTAATTAACAACTTGGGTTTAAAACTTGTAAATTTTATCAACCGGGGTTTAAATTTCCCAAAAAGTGGTATCAGAGTGGGTACACTCTGATTGGATTAATTTTCTGAGTGTGATCCTTGACTTCCGTTGTCATGGATCGTGGACAATCTCTTTTGATTCATCCTTTATTTGATAGAATTAATTACGCATACTGGAAAGTTTGTATGAAAGTTTTTTTGTAGGCTCTTGGTGAATAAGTATGGCAAGCTATTGAAGTTGGCTGGATTAAGCCAAAGGAAGCACCGGTGGATTGGGATGAAGCAATAATCAAAGCGGCAAATTTCAATAGCAGGGCCTTGAATGCCTTGTTTTGTGGGGTGACCAATGAGGAATTCAAGAAAATATCATCCACGGAAGTTGCCAAGGAAGCATGGACCATTCTTGAGACCACCTATGAAAGTACCAAGGCAGTAAAGACTGTGAAACTTCAAAGACTCACTAGTAGTTTTGAAAAAATAAGGATGAAGGAGGATGAGACCTTTGATGAGTTCTATGCTAAACTCAAGGATATTGCAAATTCCGCTTTCAATCTTGGAGAATTTATTGCGGAATCCAAAATTGTTAGGAAAATCCTTAGATCCTTACTGGAAAGATTCCATGCCAATATCACTGCCATTAAAGAAGTCAAGGACATTGATCAAATTCCTTTGACTGAGCTTGTAGGAAACCTTCAAACCTATGGGATGGAATTAGGCTCAATGGGAAAAGGTGGAAAGAGTAGAAACTTGGCTCTTAAGGTATAGAGGAAGAGATTGAGGACTCTGAAAGTGAAGATGAAGATGATGATGAGAATGATGATCTAACCTTCATAACTGATGTCATTATCAAACTTCTTCAATTTAGGAAAAAAGATAAGGGCAAACCTCCTAGGAAATCTAAATCCTCTAGGAATGGTAGGAATGAGAAACCCCTCATCCAATGCCATGAGTGCAAATGTTTTGGTCATATAAGGATAGAATGCCCAAACTACCTCAAAAAGGAAAAGACCTAGAAGTCAAAAGATAAAGGGTTGGTTGCTACCTGGAGTGATACTGAGGATGACTCTTCTAATGAGTATGTGGATGAATGTGGTCATTTTATGGCTTTTGCTGCCACAAGTGATATTGTGGAGGGTGCTGGTGACAGTGAGGATTCTTCTAATGATGAAGTACCCAAGAAGATGACCCTTTAGGAAGCCTATAATAAGCTATGCACTGAATTTATAAAATCTGAAAAGACTTCTCATCTTTGTAGAAAAGAGCTTAATGGGGTAAAAACTGAAAAAGCTGATCTGTTAGTCAAACTAGATGAGATAACAAGGTTAGTTGAGACTCTTGTTGTAGAGAACACCTCATTAGAAGAGAAGGTCAAGAATCTTGAGGTAGAGCTTAGTCAAGCTAGAACTCAAATAGAGAGGATGTCTAGTGCAAAGCTTGATGAGGTCTTGAGTGCTCAAAAGCCTAGTCCTAATAAATCTGGCTTAGGATATGCTGTTACCTTCGACCTCCTCTTCCACGGCTTCTGGATCAAGGACTGTTTTGGTGCCAATCTGAGAAAGGTGATAAAGGTATGAAATCCAAAACTGATTTGGCTAATTCTAAATCCTTTGTTAGACCTCATATTTGTCACCATTGTGGTGTTCTTGGACACATTCATCCTAATTACTTTAAGTTGTATCCTCAAAAGCAAGTGTCCAAACGGTCACAGGTTTCCTCTCAAGGACCTACTCTTTTGTTTGGAGAGTTATTAAAAGCCTTGATCTTTTTAACTTAATTTCAAGAGAATTTTAATTCTGTTATGCCCTTTAGTAGACATACTAGTATACGTGCCTTGTCATCTTCACAGCCAAAGACTCATGCTGTGTGGGTGAGAAAGGAGCCTAAGACTTAATTGTCTTTTTCTGTTTGTCCTCTACTTTAATTCTTTCTATCTAAAGTAGGACTCTCTTTGCTTGATTTCTTATCTACTTTTGGAATCATACTTTCATGCATCTGCACCCTTTTATCATGCCTTCATGTATATGCATCTTTCTTTCATGCTTTCATGTTGTTTGTCTATTTTTGTTTGGTTGTTTAGTTTTTATTTTGCTTTGTTCTCAAAATAAAAATAAAAAGGAAAAATCAGAAAAATACAAAAACAGTGTGTGTTTGTGTACATTGGTACTTGTGTACCTTGGATGGCCATTGAAACAAAGTTTTCTAAACTTTGTATCTCTTGTAGCTTAGATAAGCATCTCTATGCACAACTAAGCAAGTGAGCTTTGTGGCTTATGTTTGTGATGAATAAGATTAAGTTATCTCTTGTACTTAACACTCGTATCACTCTTTTTGACAGGAAGGACTAGAAAATCCTAAGTGAAAGACATAAATAACCATTTCACCACTGTTACCCGCCAATCATGAAATGACATCTGTATGCTTCAGCATAGCAAAAGTGCAATGTCAATGACATCTGTATGCTTCGGCATAGTAAAAGTACAATGTCAAATGCTTAATATCATTGGGTATTTCTTTTCTCTCTCTTATATGCTCATGCATGATTTGCTTAAAATGAAAAATATGCAAAGAAAAATAAAAAACAAAAAGATCAAAATGCTTTATATATGATTGCAAGCGTGTATTCTAAGAGATGTAGGAGTTATAAGATGTACCTCGAAAGTGATAGTCCCCATCAAACAGTTATGATTGTGTGTGAGTTAAAGTGATTTTCTCATATCTCAGATCGTCATAACATGTATATACTTATGCAATCTTGTGATGTTTTTTCACACACAACATGCAATATTCTTTGCTACTCTTGATACATGTGCAGGTACAATGTGATTTGGCCATCACAAGGTTTACATGTGTTAATGTATGCTCACTAAATTGTTTTGACTTGTTTTTGAAATACAAAATTGGTTAGACTTGCTTAGTGTGTGTGTGTGTGTTTTTTGGATCTTTGTGCTTAAAATTGTTGTTGAGAGATGTTTTTGAGAGTCTAAAATGTTGATTGGATCATTGGTTGTGTTGCATGCTTGATTGCATTCATATCTGTGTTTTTCCCTCTTGAAAAACTGTTTTTAAGAAATCTTGACAACTTCTCGACACCTCCTCGACACCCGGCTATCTATTGAGCTTTTCAACTTCTTCTTATCACAAATCTCGATAACTTCTCACTAGCTAGGTGGATTGATCGAGATTTCTTCTGGATCCTCGATAACTGCTCGATAGCTGATCGATCGATCGAGGTTGGCTTTTGCTCAATAGTATCTCGACACCTCTCAATCCATTGAGATTTTTTTGCATGCATTTTTTTCACATGTTTTGCATCTTTCTTTTCTTTTGTCATTCATAGCATTTTGTTTCATTACATTCATGCATTTATATGGATTCTTTGTACCCCCTTGATCATCTTTATCTTTCTCGGGTGAAGCTTTTTAGCTTCTTCTACCCTTTGTCAATCATGACAAAAAGGGGGAGAAATTGTGGAGAATATGTGGTTTCTTTTTAAGATTTTATATTTTAGGGGGAAAAATACATGCCTTTGTAAGGGGGAGATGTGTTTCATCTTATTAGGGGGAGTGCTTACTTCCTTCTTCTTGTACACTGGTCTTGTGACCATGTTTACATACATTGTGCTTATCTTTGATATATTTATGATGATATATGTCTTCTTCACCTACCTTTACATGTGTTGTTTCTTTTCTATCTTTATACACATGTTTCTTATTATTTGTATGCAATCTATTATTTCTGTTTCACACAAAGATGCCTTGATGAGTTTTGTTTAAAGTGTTTCAAAAATACAGGTTGTCAAAGTCTACTTGCCATAAACTCTCTTCTTGCAAAGTTTTTCAAGAGTTTGTGTTAGGATAGATTTTATTGTTTCCAACAAGTGAGTATGAGTTGAGTGATCTTATATGTTCATTTATTTGTTGTGATTTTCTCATGGATTGCCAAATAGGGAGATTGTTAAGGACATATTAATTGGCTAATTCTTTGACAAAACGCACTTTACTTGTATTTGGGTAGATCTAGGATGTGTTTAATACTTCAAGAAACATATTGTTCAAGTCTAGTATTAAAGCCATGAAGATTAGACTAAGAAACAAGTAAAGAAAAGCTGTTCACTAAAGCTGGACAGATAGTTCAACAATTGCTTGACAGATAACTATCTATCGAGGTTTAATGAGGCTTGATAGCTGCTTGACAGATAGCTATCTATTGAGGTATCTATCGAGGTTATGGGAATTCAGATTTTCAGATTTGATTTTCGGCCCATGCTTATGTATTTGTGTAGGGTTTTTTTTCTCACAACCCTAAACATATATAAGGCTTATTTTAGAGGCCGTCACATAAGAGAATACAAGGAGAACATATGCAAAAGGTGACCAATGCTTTATTCTCTCTAAAAGAAGCTACTACGTCTTTGCACCTTAGGGTTTTGTAACCAAGTGATTCTTGATTTTCATTGTTGATGAAGTGAAGAACTTTGCAGCCAACAACCTTTTCTAGTTGGTGAGTGAGTCACGTACTGGGATTCGTGCAAAAGAGTTAGTCACATACTGGAATCCGTGCATCAAAAGGGTGGTGTTCATATATTGAAGAGTTCAGAGATTCTTAAGCGGTAGAAGGTTTCTGCTATAAGTTCATCTACAGGGATTGTAGAGTCTAGGGACAAAGGTTTTGTATTAGATCTGAAACTTCTCTTTACTATAGTTGATTGCTTTTTGGGAAGGTTTCCCCCCAGGCTTTTTACTGTGAAACTAGTTTGTTTCATTAGTTTTCTTGGGTCATCATATCTTGTCTTATTTATTTTTCCGCTGCATGATTTTGACATAATATTGATGTTTGTTTTTTTTAACAAGTTTTATTCATAATAAATTTAATTAACAACTTGGGTTTAAAACTTGTTAATTTTATCAACTGGGGTCTAAATTTCCCAACAAAAGTGAAACTGAAACTGAAACTAAAAACTTTTTTCTGAAAGTACTGTAGATAAAAGTAAAAGTTAGCTGAAATAGTATAGTGGAACCCATGAATAGTACTAAAAAGTGTACTGAGGCCCATGAATAGTAGCAAAAATAAGCTGAATAGTAATATAAGCTAGCTTTTTAATTTGGAGCCAAACACATACTAGGTGAATAAAATGTCAAATTTCAAGCCACGGTTGATAGCCTTGTAGTAGGTGATAGAAAAAGAGTGTTGATAGTTGACAAAGAAAAGAACCTTTGAAGCAACGATGAGCGAAGGTCCAAAGCTCTACACCAACAAACCCAAAAATGTAAGCTTAGATCATTTCTACGCTTTCCAAAAAAAAAAAAAAAACAATATTTTTTTATGTTTTTGAGAAACAATAACAAGGGATTCCAAAAGCAACTTCAGTGCTTTTGTTGTTTTTGCTTTCAGTATTTTGGTTTTAGTATCTGACTTTTGATTGATTGACTGCTTGCTTGTGGTCTTTCACAAACAACACAACTGAAACAATTTCAAGAGCACCAAACAAAAACCCAACGAGTTTCTTCACCATTAGCAATGGTCACTAATGAGTCTTTAGCTTTGCCACCTCAGCCACCACCAAAAAAGTCATTTGCTCGGCATTACAGGTTTCTCTGACCTATGCTCGTGGCTATCAATCTTGCTGTTGGAGGTCCCTTTCTTTTTCTTATTCTTTAGCTTTGTAATTCACTATTTATCTTAATTTCCTATCTACAATAATATATGTGGGTGTTTATTTTGTATGCAAAGTGATTAAATTTATAAAAAGGTGTAATGGGTTTTAAGATTTCAGCTTCAAAGATTTGTTTTTTAAGCTTATCAAGTGATTTTTATGATATTATTGTTGATGGGTATTCTATTGTTAGAATAGGGGGTTATGGTTTTAAGTATCTCATTTTTGGAGGAATCCTTGATGGGAATGGAGGAATTCTGATTAAATGAGAATGGTGTTCCATGGTTGGGATTGTGTGGGATTTATGATTCTCCTTAGTTGAGGAATTGTGTGATAAGATGTTGATTCTAGACTCTTTGGATTTAGATCTTAATTGGTTATGTCATATGTGACATCTAATTACTAATATGCACTAAAGAGCCTAGGAACGCAAATGTGTAAAGAGTGGTGATAAGTATGGGGTTAATATACTATCCCTATTAGAGGGGAAATAAATATTTTATGTCTTGTGTGGGATTTATAATTCTCCTTTTCTTCTACCCAAGCACAGAGGGGGTTTATAAAAAGCTTATTTCTGGTCGCCATAGATATCCTTGGCCAAATGGCAATGTCCCCACCAACCCTCCCCTTCCTAGTTAGTTGAAGTAGAGGCAAAAGTACTACTCGAATACCATGTCTCTTTGTCTGTTGTTTATTTTTCTATTGATAAAAACCGTTATTTCTCAACTTAAACTTTTCGTTCACTACAGGTTTCGATCCGCGCTCCTTATAAATGGATGCATATTCCTTCATTTTGGAAATCCTGGAGTTTGTTGTTGATGGAACTTCTTCTTGTTTTGTTAAAATGAGAGTAACTGCAACAGCTCATGGCATTCTTCATTCTATTAGTATAGCCTTATGGTTTCCTAATCAGAGTAATGGTTTTGGCTATTTATCATGGAAAATAGCCAATGATCAAGTAAAAGACTTGTTTGTCTATCATTCTAAGTATAATCATTTCAAAAGGTGGGAGAAAAAGACACACATAGAATGCAATTCTTGCATAATTTTTAACTGGTTGGCTAAAGCTCTACTACTTGATATGATTGAAATCATATACTAGCAATTTTTGGCTTTATCCATACCTATGATGAGCAATACGTTGGATAGACAAAGTTAGTATCAATTCCTTAAGGTGTGCCTAGTACCTTGCATACTGTAATGGTAAGTTGGATGGAGTCATTCACCACTCTCTGACTCCACAAAAGTGTGATCTTTGTACACTGGGTACGATCTTTTTAATACATAGGGCCTACATTTGGTGATCATTTTTAATAACTTGTTTGTCTTAGTCAAGTTTGAGAAAGAAAAAGTGGAGTGTACAAGAAGACTTTAGGGGTGATAAAACTGGTTTCGTCACATTGACATCGAAGTAGACTGAGCGATCTCATAAAGGAAAGATATATTGTTATGGTCCTATGTAGTTTGAGAGGTATTCATATCTAGTTTTGTGGTCAAACTTGGTTTTCCCCTCCGTTTTTGTGTAATTTTTCTATATAAGTTGTTAGCCTTTTATTTTTTTTAATCAATATAAGCTGTTAGTATAAAATTTTGTTAACACTGTCTTGAAGCCTATCACAAAGTTGTCTCTAGGGCCCTAAATACACTCCTTAAGAGTTTCTATGAACTTTTGTAGCCTACCTCTTTGTGCGGACAAAGAAGAAAGATGAGCACATAGAAGAAGAAGGTGTAACTCCAGTTTCAATCCTTGCTACAAAAACTACTCCTATTGTTGAAAAAACCTTACACTCACCATCCATCACAAAACTTGTGAAGTTGTGGGAACCAATTCCAGAGGATCAGCAATGCAAACTTTTCAAGTGGATGTTGGAAGAGAAAAGGAAGGTCAAACCAAAAGATCTTGAAGAAAAGAAGCACATTGATGAAGAGAAAGCCATTCTCAAACAATTTATTCAAGCAAAACCTATCCCTAATATCTAATTATTTAACACTTGTTCTCAAATTTAGAGATTACTATAAATGAATATTTTATTTCTTTTTACATGTTTAGTTTATCCATTTGTCAAATCTCTATGAAGTTCTTTAAATCATTGTTGTTCAATGCAAGGAAAATGTTAATAACAGTCAGGAAAATGACTTCTTTCTCTTTTTCATGTAACAAATATTGCATCATAAGATTTTCAATTTTAGGTGAGGACTCAAAGGGATCATATTCATAGAGGGTGGGGTCACCACTTTGCCCAAATCACTTAGATTGATGGCTAAGCCATCAACCTTCAACTGAAAGATAACTGAAAATGATAATAACAATAAGCTCTCTACTTCATTGTTTTCAATGACCTTAGGATATTCAAAGCTCGAATTTGTGTAAATACGCTCTTACACAAGAGCTTGTTTAGACCCCCAATTAAAAATTATAGCTTGGTTGCTTTTACTTTAACTTGAACAAAATGCGGAATAAGAGTAAATGTAAGTAAACAACCGATAAAAACTACTCTAAGCCATATTCATCAAATACCAACAATAAAATGAAAGTTTAAAGAGTAGGGAAGAAGGATGAAAACGCAAGATAACATCGAGATGTGTTATCGAAGAAGAAATTGAAGAATTCGGTGAAAAACTTATCTGCCGCCCTCCAAGCGGTAAATTGATTCACTAAAGAATAAGTTGGAGTACACGAATAACAAAAGACCCTCCAAGCCTATTCTATCCCATGTAATTGAGCCCCCCAAGCTCCTGCTACCAACTGGCTTCTCGGAACCTTGTCTTCTCTAGCTTTCTTGGATCTCGCAATTTAGCCCGATTGCATCCGCCAACGATTGGCTTCTTCCAATACTTCCCAGTGCACCAAAACCTCACTTTACACTCAGATTAGGTGTGGTAAGTGTTTGGGCTATCAACCTTTCAAGGATTTGGATATGGATAGGTAGGCGTAGAGGAAAATCATAAGGAAATGTGTAGATGATTTTGGATATAACAATCTCTAACTCTCAAGTGCATTTTTAAGGGTTTTCTCTCTAAAAAGCACTCCTTACAATATGTGGGTAATGAGGGTATATATAGTGTGGGTAAAGACTTGGTAAAGCAAACATGACAAAATAGCCAAACAGAATGTTTCGCGAGTATTTCATAGGAAGGCCTTACTCGCGAGACACTCGCGAAAACTCTAGACTGTCATGACTCTTCGCATTCTAATCAGGTGCTCTACACGTGGCTACTTCACGGGTTAGCTTCTCGTGAAATCCACTTGTTCTTCATTTTAAGCTTGAGTCTTCACACTTTCTCACACACAACTTTTACAATTAAAAACCCCCACATAAATACAGGGAAAATTGATTGAATAAAATTACAACCAAATTTGATATAGAATTGAAGCAAACACAAAATAGTCGTAAATAACAACTTCACAATCTCCCTATTTGGCTATTTCGAAACAAAACCCCTAAACAGACTCTAGACTTATACGTGAGTTTGGGAACAATGGCAAAACTCACTCACACCTAATTCTAGAAGTTGTGAAGCACTTGCACCGTATACACCTGTATCCTAAAACATTCGCACACAAACAAAATTTTCATTAAGCTCATGATAAGTTGAACATAAGGTACGTATAGGAACAAGTAAAATGCGATCAAGGTATTAAGCAAGATATAATCTATGAAGCATAACTTGATCAAACATGAACAGTCATTAAAGAATGACTACAATGAACATTTATCTAGTGAATGATCATCCAGACACACAATGCAATTAAGAGCAATGCTAAAATCAATTGAATGTCCAGCACACATGATGCATTAAAGAAACTAAAGCTAAACGCGATAGAAATCAATAAGCATAAAAAAGGTTATAAGAACCAAGATACACAAATAGTACTAAAGATAAACTGAAATTTAAACTAAAGTACTTTAACGCTTTAAAAGAAAGCAATGTAAATATCCATAAGTTATAAAAACTTTAAAAGGTAAACTAAAATAAACTACTAAACCACCAAAATAAATCAATGTCTACTCTATGCTCCCCCTCAAGCTGTGCAACTCCCTCTCAAACTTCTCCCCTTTTTTTACCAGAATGGCCAAAGGGGCTAGAACTGTTTGGATTTGGAACCCTCTTGCTACTGCCATTGCTGCTCCATCATCATGTCATCAATCCGAGATGAAAGTGCAGTGATCTGGCCATCGATGTAGGTAAATTGAGTCGAGGAGTTCTGCACATGAGATTCTAGCATACCATACATCTGCTCAACCTTTGTAATGAGATTATCAAGGCGATCAGGTGCCCGTGCACATGCTTGGGAAGAAGGTTGTGCAGAGCCTTTCGGGGCTAATGTGAACCTGTCTATCTCTTCCTTCGTGTCTCTACCTTCTTCCTCAACATCGTCCTTTAGGATTTGAGAAATACCAACAGATGGTTCGATGATATGGGTTTTGCTTTGGGTCATGGTTTGATCATTGATTGGATAATCCCTTTGCATCACGGGAAGACCACTAGGAATCTTCACCTTTGCCCTTGCTATAAGAGCCATGACGAGACTTGGAAATGGCAAGACTAGCCTCAAATTCCTCTTAGTGATGAATTTGGTGAAGAGGTAGTAGATGTGATTGCAAATGTTGATCTCCTTATGTGTGAAGAGATCAAGTAGAAAAATTGCTTTTGGTCCTGACAAGGTGGTCAAGTTCTTCATCAGGTAAAGGTTGTTGAGCATTATGTAGGCCAATGTCCACATCTCTAGGGTGAATGGAATGGTGTTCAATGCCTTCTTTTTGAGGTCACCATCGAGGATTTCCATAATTGGTACAAGAGAATCTAGTCTATCATCATAGTGGATATATGATTGTTGAGTCGGTGGACAAACTTCTAGTATCTCTTGGATAAACTCCTTTGTGTCCTAAAACTCTCTCCCTCACAACCAACAACCTATGTGATCCCCTTCCACAATGGTATTTGCAAAGAATTCCCTTACGATCTTGTCATGGGTCTCTAATGTTACTGTCCTTTCCAAGATGATCGGGGCCTTTTTGTAGTAGTTGTTGTAGGCCATGTCTGCATAAATGCTTCTGAAATTTTCTGATGCAATGTGTGGATGCTTTAAGGACTTCTTTGAATCCGATTGCTTAATAAGAGACATTTGTAAAATAGTCACAAATAGAAAGAAACAAGTACAAAAACAAAACAAGAACACAAACTTGATTCATACCAAGTTAGTCCATAAATCAAACAACTAGTCCTAAAAGGAACATAAAAGAATAAAACTAACATCACAAGATAATGTTATAAGTGCTAAATATGTAACAAGACTTATCTAGCAAGAGTGAAATGCAAAACATGTCAAGTGATCAAATGTGTGCATCAAGTAGGCATATGGTGTGCATATGTGGTGCATGATCAAGGCATGACCAAGCACACTTGGTCAAAGTGTGTAAAACATACAACCAATGATCAAAACATGATAAACATGCATAATCATGGTAATCCCCAAAGTTTGGTACTCATCGGAGTCCAAAACAACAACAAAATGTCATTTGGGCATTTTATTAAACACATAGTATGCATATACACCACTAACATGTAAAACAATGCATGAACACGTGAAAATCTTGCCTAAAAACATGTTAAAATGCCACTTGGGGCCAACACAAACACAACCAAACAAAATGGGACACAGCCCAATCAAGAAAATAAAAAAAAAAATTGCAAAAACTTAAAGTTTTCCCAACCCTTTCAAAAATTATACCCAACCCAAGAAATCCTAGAATCTAAGGCTTAAACTAAGGAATCGAAGACTAAATAATGTTGAAACATACCTTAGTGAAGTCTTAGAGTTGATTGATCTTGAGTTTTTGTTGGGTTTTTGAGAGAAAATGAGTTTTGGGTTGAGAGAGGCTTAAAGGAGGCAAAAGGGTTATGTTTGAAAAACTGTCATAATCTGCCCTTTAAAAACTGAAAACACGCGATTTTCACGGATAAGCTTCAATGATCAAGTATGAACTAGTCTATAGTCTAGTATGAAACTTCAATGATCAATTCAATCAAGTCATACACAACTAGTATGAAGTCAAGTGACCTATCTCACTTGTAGAAATGAACATATATGACCCCTCACCAATGTGATTACAATAGATTGAAATCCTTTTGATTTACTTCCATTTTACATACTTTTGTTCAAATACAACTCAATTTTTGAGAGGCGATGCCTTAAACATTTTTAATGAACTTTGACAATTTAGCCTTTGGCTTTGGCACCATACATTTTAATACAAATCGCTTTCCCTTTTTCCTAGTCAAATACTAGTATGTGCAATGGCTTTTTTAGTTCAAAATCTCTTTTCAAGATTGACATTTGTAGAGATCTTTGAAAAAGAAAAAAAAAATGTGAGGAGATATATAGGCATAAGTCTACGCATGTATCAAGATCAAGCAAGATTATTGACCAATCATTCATGACAAGCTTGAAGATCTATTTACTTTACAAAAATCAAAACGTAGATTTCTAGATGTCGCTCACACTTAGAAAACGTGCATACATAACAAGCTAAACTCATAAATACACTATGCCATTAGTACGGACGTACTAGGCCAAATTCACATGTGATATACACAACATAAATGATCAAACTTTTTGTATCTTTTTCAATTTTTATGGGTTTTTGAATTTTTCAACACACTAAAAAACAAAACATGTAAATTAAGATCAACAAAAACAACAAGTATAAAACAAACTTGAAAAAGAAACTTGAAAAAGAAACTTGCTAAAATTGGAAGTAATGACACAAGAAGATTGCATATGTCATGATGCATGAACCTATAACCCTAATACATTGGAAGTATTAATGCATGAGCATAGTGAATGGTCATGCATGACTACCCTTCTTCACCCACATTTTACGAGTGTTTTGGGTGAGACCCTTAGACAGAGGTGTACGACCAACATAACTCTTAAACCTTGGAGTGAAGCTAGCAAGGCATAATGAAATGTTTTTCAACATTTTCATAATGTCTCCAATGAGTTGTCCCTCATTATTTCCTTTTGCTTGTGTTCCCTTTGGCATTCTTCTTGTATTGTCTTGGCCACACATAGAATCAGCCCTCTTAAGTGCATGAAACTTGAAAAAATCTAGCCTTGTGTGCCCATGCATGCCACAATGATGACAAAAGTGCTTCACTTGAGGTCCCTTTTGACTTTTGGGTAATGACTTCCCTTTATCATTTGGTTTTGCACCAATGATTCTATTTGCAACAGCAGGGATCTCAATCTCAGGCTTCACATCTTTGAGTTTCTCTACATTCTTGGCCGATATGAACCTCACTTCCTTCTTGGGTTCACTGCTTGAGCTTCCTTCGCCGGTATAGCCTAAATCGATCTTATCATGCGAAGATTTTTAAGAAGATACCACGCTGTCAAGTTTCTTGGTGGAGATGTGCTCAACCTTGACATTTGCTTGGATAGTTTCAAGTTCAAGAAACTTGATTTTAGAATATGCTTCCACCAATTCTCCCTTGAGCCCTTCTACTTCACACTTTGCCTCCTTGAGTTGCATAAGTGTGCACCTATGCTCTTCTTCAATTTTCTTCATCTTTTTCATGGCATTGTTCGCAACCTTGGTGTATTTGCCACAATCTTCTAACAAAGCATCATAGACTTCTTGAAGGTTCTTCTCACCTTCATTAAGGCACGCATCCTCATCTTCCGAGTCTTTAACTTCCTCACCTTCGAAATGCTTACCAAGCTCATCAACTAAATTGCACA
This sequence comes from Quercus agrifolia, assembly GCA_029955455.1. Classification (NCBI taxonomy): domain Eukaryota; kingdom Viridiplantae; phylum Streptophyta; class Magnoliopsida; order Fagales; family Fagaceae; genus Quercus; species Quercus agrifolia. The sequence goes on from JARQAD010000002.1 coordinate 10,630,713, forward strand.
AATCATCCTTAGAATCAACAGAGGTAATTGCCATGAAGGCCATATAATTTCTATCACTATCACACTCTTCTACCGCATCGGAATTTGAGCTTTTGGAATCACTAAGGGTAGTGGCAAACACTTTACCCTTCCCTCTCAAATAGTTGGGACATTCCTTCTTGAGATGTCCATGACCATTGCATTCATAGCACACGATTCCTTAAGAGGATTGAGAATCCTTCTCATTTTCTTCTTGAACTACTTCTTATCACCTTTGGAGGATGAGAACTTTCCTTTAGCAAAAGACTTCCCATTGTTTTTCATCTTGAGAAATTTTTGGAATTTCTTTGCAAGAAACATCACCTCCTTCTCCAAATCGTCTTCTTTGGAGGAGTCATCCATTCTCTCATTGATAGTTTTGAGAGCAAGTGATTTGCTGGACTTGTGAGAAGGCAGTCCAAGCTCATAGGTTTGGAGAGATCCAATGAGTTCTTGAATCTTGATCTCATCTTAATCTTTGCTCTCCTTTATGGTTGTGACCTTGGCACGGAAGCTCTTCAGTAAGGATCTCAAAATCTTTCTCACCACCTTAGCATCTTTAATCTTCTCCCCAAGATTAGGCTTGGCAATCACTATCTCATTGAGTTTCCCATAGAATGAATCAAACGACTCATTGTCGCTCATCTTTAGCTCTTCAAATTGAGTAGTGAGCATTTGAAGCTTAGTATCCTTAACCTTCTTGGTACCTTCATAGGTAGTCTCGATAATGGTCCATGCCTCCTTGGTAGTCTTCACATGTGAAATCCTGTGAAACTCATCAGTAGACACACCACAGAAAATAGCGTTAATCTCTTTGCAATTGGCGTTTGCCAAAGCAAAAGCAGCCTTATCCCATTCAGATTTGACGGTAATGGGTCTAACATACCCATTCTCAATGGAATCCCATACCGTCTCATCAATAGCACAAAGAAATGCCCTCATACATACTTTCCAAAAGGCATAATTACTCCCATCAAAGAATGGAGGAGCATTGAGAGATTGAGATCGATCCATCTCATTTGGGATCTAGGATCACACTAGGATAATCAAATCTGATAAGTATACCCGCTCTGGTACTAATTGAAAGCTCGAATTTGTGTAAATACACAAGAGCTTGTTTAGACCCCCAATGAAAAATTACGGCTTGGTTGCTTTTATTCTAACTTGAACTAAGTGCAAAATAAGAGTAAATGTGCGTAAACAACCGATAAAACTACTCTAAGCCATATTCATCAAATACCAACAATAAAATGAAAGCTTAAAGAGTTGGGTAGAAGGATGCAAACACAAGATAACATCGAGATATGTTATCGAAGAACTCAACGAAATAAGTTGGAGTACACGAATAACAAAAGACCCTCCAAACCTAGTATACCCCATGCACTTGAGCCCTCCAAGTTCCTACTACCAACTGGCTTCTCTAGCTTTCTTCGATCCTGCAATTCAGGTCGATTGCATCCGCCAACGACTAGCTTCTTCTAATGCTTCCCAGTAGCACCAAAACCTCACTTTACACTTAAATTGGGTGTGGTAAGTGTTTGAGCTATCAACCTCTTAAGGATTTGGATATGGAGAGGTAGGAGTAGAGGAAAACTACAAGGAAATGTGCAGATGATTGTGGGTATAATAATCTCTAACTCTTAAGTGTATTTTCTAGGGTTTTCTCTTTGAAAATCACTCCTTACAATATGTGGGTAATGAGGGTATATATAGTGTATGTAAAGACTTGGTAAAGTAAACATGACATAATAGCCAAACAGAATGTTTCGCGAGTATTTTGCAGGAAGGCCTTACCCGCGAGACATTCGCGAAAACTCCAGACTGTTATGACTCTTCGCCTCCAGTCATGTGCTCTATATGTGGCTATTTTGCGGGTTAGCTTCTCGTGAGCTTCTCGCGAAATCCACTTGTTCTTCACTTTAAGCTTGAGTTTTCACACTTTCTTACACATAACCCTTGCAATTAAAACCCCCACATAAATACAGGAAAAATTGATTAAATAAAATTACAATCAAATTTGGCATGGAATTAAAGTTAACACAAAATAGTTATAAATAACAACTTTATAGATACAATTGCTGATCATTACCTTTATCAAATGGCCCAACCAAGCCCATAATAGTTACTACTATTATGTTTATGTTGGTGGTCTGGACTGGGATTAATTTACTATCCTCTTTCAAACCAACTCTTGCATTATACCACTCACATCGACGAGATCTAAAAGCCTTTTGAATCCTAGCTTAAAGTAAAATACTAAAATGATGTAATATTAATATCGGTGGTTATTTTTTTGTTGAAGAGATTCAAAGCTGAATTTATCCAAAATTCGACTGTGCATATTTAATTAATGAATATTAATAATTAAAAATCAAATTAAAGAATTTTTAATTTAATTAGATTTTTTTAATATTGGGTTGCTTTAACCCACGAGAGTCAAGAGTATTAGCTCTAAACTAATTAATTTAATCTTACATGATTTAATTACTCAAAAAAAAAAAAAAAGAGTGAAAAAAAAGGAAAAAATATATTTTTTTTTTTACTCTCTTTCAATAAATAAATAAATAAATAATCTTTTGAAAGAAAATTTTTAAAATTTTGAGTTTTCACATATGTATTTTAAGAAAAGTTAGAATTAGTTTTAAATTTTGATTCTTTTTTTTTTCTTTCAATATCTCTTATAAAATTCAAGCTAAATATTTTCTTTTTGTGTAATAGTTACTAATTTATGCTATTAATATCTGTTCGTCAAAACCATTTATTTTATTATCCTTTTTTATTTCTTTGAAAATATTAAATATTAACTTTGATGTTTATTAATTGTAAAATTTCTTATGTCACGTGAGTACACAAATTTTGTGAAAAGTAAATATTTATGAATACAAATCCTTTACACTATTTTTTGTGTACCACTTTATATTCCACTAATTACTATTTGCTATGTTTTGATTTCACTTTTCTTATAAAATAACTGAAGTTTAAAATAGAAAGTGATCATACACATAGAAAGTAGTAAATGGTGGAACATAAAGTGGTACAGAAAATTTGTATTCAATATTCATCCATGTTGGTTTCTGTCCACTTTATAACCAAACAGAGAGCATCATTGTATAAATAAAATGTTTAAAATTATTTATAAAAAAAACATAAATGAAGAATAATCATTACAAAAGGTGGGAGAAAAAGACAAACAAAATGCATTCCTTGCAAAAATTATTTACTGGCCAGCTAAAGCTGTGCTACTTGTGATTAAAATCTTTTACAAGTAATCTTTGGCTTTATACATGTCTATGATGAGCAATATGTTGAATAGACAAAGTTAGTATCAATTCCTTTAGATGTGCCTAGTATCTTGCATTGCATACTGTAACATTAATTAGGATGGAGTTATTCATGTGCCTCATTTGGAGCTTATATTATATAGGTGAGTAGCAACATATTCTTTTTACTAAAACTAACTCACCTGTTTAAAATTGAGAGTAAGGTTGCCTATCAATCACATTTTCCAGACCTCGCAAAAGTGAGAGTTTTGTGCATTAGATATGATTATTTTAATATATTGGACCTACATCTGTTGATCATCTTTAATATCTTGTTTGGTGTTTCGTTCAGGTTTGAGAAGGAAAAATTGGAATATACAAGAAGACTTCTGGGGTGGTAAACTGGTTTCATTACATTGAAATGGAAGTAGGTTATGATCCTATATAGTTTGAGAGGCATTCATATCTAGTTTTGTGGTCAAACTTTGTTTTTTTTTTTCTGTGTTTCTTTGTAGTTTTCCTATATAACTTGTAAATTTTTTATTCTCTAAATATGCTTGTTATGAGTTTCTGTGAACTTTATACTTTTATAGCCTAACTCTTTATGCGGACAAAGAAGAAAGATGAGCACATAGAGGAAGAAAATGCAACTCTAGTTTCAACTTTCAACCACAGCTGCAAAAACTTCTCCTTTTGCTGAAAATCCCTTCCCCCTCGCCACCCATTACAGAGCCTATGATGTTGCCGGAACAAATTCCAGAGAATCAGCAATGCAAACTTTTCAAGTGAATGTTGGAAGAGAAAAGGAAGATCAAATCGAAAGATCCTGAAGAAAAGAAGTGCATTAAGAAAAAAGCCATTCCCAAACAGTTTATTTGAGCAATATCTATCCCTAGTTTCTAATTATTAATACTATAAATGAACATTTTCCTTCGTTTTTACATGAGGTTTAATTTATCCTTTATTCAAATATCAATGAGTATCCCAATTGTCTGCATAAAATCATGTGCAAAAACTTCATCTAATTTCATTGAAATTCTTTAGATCATTGTTGTTAAATGCAAGAATAATGTCGGTGTTAGTCCGTAAAAGATAACGCGGACTAGTGACTTCCATGTTTTGGTACTTGAAGAGCAAATGGCCCATTTATCTTTTTCATGTAACAAATGTTTCATCAACAGAGATCACTCAAATTTTCTTTTCTAGGTGAAGACTTGAGGGGCGGAACCTCAATTTGGCCCAGCCAAAATCACTCAGATTGGTGGTTGAATGAGCCATCAGCCCTCAGCCCTCAGCTAAAAGATAACAAAAGAAAATGATACTAACAATAAGCTCTCTTCATTGCATTCAACGATCTTAGGATACAATTTGTGAATTTACCTTTATCAGATGGGAAGTGGCCCAGCCATTAGCCCAGCATTCAAGGTCTGACCCTGATGCTAAGCCCTTATCAAACCAAGCCCCGGAATGGTGCTTGTAACCATTGATTTCAATGAATCATATCACTAGGGAATATGCATCCAACCCACCAACTTAACGAAACCAACCCAACATAAAACATTGGGTTGGTTTCATGAGTTATGCATTGAACTGAAATTTTATTTTGAGCCTCGGATAATATTTCTCAATCCATATGACCCAACTCAAAGCATTTATATATAAATTTATTTCATTACCTTTTTTTAATTTGCTTGGTTTGATTATTTTGGTATTTTGAGAATTAGTTTGATAAAGTTAGAAATTTGGAATATAATTTAGACAGTTATGTGAATTGTAAAAATTTATTGAAAGAAAAATGTTTGAATAAATGATGAAAGTCCAATTTTTATAAGAGATGAAATGTCTAGGCATAATTCACTGACCCAACCCAACCCAACCCAACCCTTAGGTTGGGTTGGGTTGTATTTTTTACACATGTGATTGGTTGGAAAATTTCTTATCCCCACCTTATCAAGTTGAATTTTGAAAAAAGCTATACAACTTGATTCATACAAACCCCTAAATATCATTATAATTCAAGCTCGTAAGCCATTACCAATTCTCAGGGCTGCACTAATGTCCAACAACACCCACATAAAACCAAATAATAATAATAAAATACCATTTTTTTAAATTTATTTAGTTATTTATTTTTTATGGTCCATTCACTGCATTTTCCTTGTTGCTTCACATTTTGATCAAAGTAGTCAATAATGTATTAGTGATTCAATGACCATTTCGTATTGATTATAAAAATGAAATATTTCCGTATTAGTTAATATCAATGTACTGTTTTGTAATTATTAATATATATATATATATATATATATATAAAATGAATATGAATATTTAATTAGAAGTTCATAAATTATTAAGAGTTTAAAAATGCAAACCCTTATATGTTCACACCATCGTAATTCTTAATAAATTTAACTTTTGTTTTTTTAGAAGACCTAATCAATTTAACTAAATGTATACTTTGACCGACTTATTCTAACCAATGAAAAACATGCATAGAATTTGAAATAAATCACCATAAAATACAAACAAAAGAATAAAATATTACACGTATAGGCTTAGCAATTGCGTGAGGTGAAGGATTAAGTCAAATGAGAAAATTTATAGATACAAAATAGTTGGACATTTACTGATATGATAAATTGTTAGTAGTAGATAAAAATGTGATGTTAGTAAGTCTAAATGAAAACTAGTAAAAACTTGTCACCTCAATTAAAAATGTTGTCAAATTTATGTGGCTGCCACGGAGAAAACAAAGATATGATTAAAAATTTTGAACTTAAAATAAACGGAAGGAAGCAGTAGTGGTCGATGAAGACGAGAAGAAGAAAATAAGGTGACAGCATCATCAAAGTTCCCCACTTTGGTTTTAATATTGTTTTAGGCATTTGGAGTTTTGGACACATAACAAAATGTCACTGTATTGGAGGTCATACTCATATCTAGACGCGGTTATCTAGTCCTTTAGATCACTTTAATTTAAGAGAGAAAGAGAGATGATTTCTTCTTCAATGAGGTGGCTCTGGCACCCATTATATTTATACACAGAGAAGAAACCGGGTTTCCCTTTTCCAATGATTGGGCACCAGTAATTCTATAAAGAGTTTAGGCAGAAAGACCTACAGAGAAGACTTGAGTTTTATTGAGGGAAAAAGCTAAAGAATGACTTAAAAGTAATTGGCTTGGAAAAGAGAGATGTTATTTATAAATCTCTTTGACCGGACCTATTTAAAAAATTAAGGGCAAAACTTAGGTACAGTATCTTAGGTATTCTTTCTAAAATTTAAATACCTGTCCACTTACTTAACAGTGAAACAGCCGTTTACCTCTCCATTTATTTCTTTTTCTCTTTTATTTTTCCACTGTTTCAGACTCAAGAACTCCCATAAGAAAACCCCAAAACTCACCAGCTCCTAGATTTCCTATGATGTTCTCTTTTCTTCTCTTTCTCTCTCTCTTTCCTTCTCTCTCGCTTAGATTGTTTGAGTTATCGAATCCAGCTCTCTGAACTCTCTCTCTCTCTCGCTTTATTTTCACATATTGGTTGGCTGGAACTAAAGTGATTCGTTGGTATGTATCAACTAAATCTTATTATAGGTTTTCAATTCTAGTTGCTGGGTTTGTATTATTTTGAGGTTGGTATAGTTTTTCTCTGACTTGGGTGTCAATTTTGGTTAATGGGTCTGTGTTATTATTGCTTTGGTTAGTTTTGATATGAGTTTCCAGTTCTAGTGCTGGGTTTGTGTTCTTTTGAGGTTTGGTGGAGTTTTTCTTTGTTGATTCTGATTTGGGCGTCAATTTTGGTTAATGGGTCTGTGTTATTATTGCTTTGGTTAGTTTAGATTTGGGTTTTCAATTTTAGTTTCTGGGTTTGTGTTATTTTGAGGTTTGTTAGAATTTTCCTTTGTTGATTCTGATTTGGGTGTCAATTTTGATTAATTGGTCTGTGTTATTATTGGAATGGAGTTTGATTCAGAGGAAGAGGCATATTTATATTATAATATATATGCTGGATATGTTGGATTCAGTTTTCATAGAGATTGGCTGAACAAAAGAATCTAAGTGGTGCTTATTTCTTTTGGAAGTTACTCTGTGTAGTGCTTATTCTATTTCAATTTTACTTGTAAATGGTAGGCATCAAGCATTGTGTCTGATTATTCTGCAAGGGATGGCAGCAATGCTAGTCATTAGATTCCATGGGTTTGAACTTTGTGTGGTGGTAGTTGGCCATGTTTATTATTTGTAGATCAATTTATTATGAGCTTACTAGCTCTATGACCCTGGCACCCTACAGGTAAAAAATATTTATTACATTTGGAGATCACCAAGGAAGAATTTCATGCAATTACATGGTTTACCAGCTGGGCGGTAGATGTTGACCATGGTTCAGATCTTCCTGAAGTTCCTAATGTCAAATTGCATCTAGAGTCAATGTAATTAGTTTGAAATTGTCATAATGTAGATTCATTCTTCAAGTTTTCTTGTAGGAATTTTGGAAAAAAATTTGGGTCGGTATTTCATTTTAAGCAATTGACCCAGTTACTTTTTTCATGCCATGACAGTGAAAATAAAGAATGTGGTGGAGATGCAAGTGGAGTCGAAGACATTGTGAGGAACATGAAAGCAGTTGAAAGGGCAGTCTTGGGGTTTATGTGCAAGCAGATTATTGACATGGGAAGATTGATGTGGGTCAAGGAATGTGGTTTAGAAACAGAGTTTATCATATATGTCCGATCAAGCATTTCTCCTGAAAACCATCTACTGATTGCCAGACATACTAATCAATTTTGAGATGTCTTTGTTTTTTCTTTTATGTAAGGTTGTATGATTTCCAATTTTGCTAGAATGTGCTATTGTATGACTCTTATTCAAGTTTTGAAATGAGGAGTAGAGTTCTGAGAATTGCTTGGCAAGTGAATGAAATACATTTAACACGATTTCACTTTCATCTCTTCAGTTTGGACTTGGTTAGGGACAATTTGACAATTTTTTTTTTTTTTTGGATGAAATTTGTTAATTGATATGAGTATTGCAAAAATTTACCTAACCAGGACAAGGTACAATCTGCTTTGGCAGATTGCATACTCTCTAGCAGCATTTTAGCCTTTAGAAAAACTAAAGAAGAAAAGCACAAAGCAATATTTGATCTGATCATAAAACTCTCACAAAATATGTTTCACTGGTTATAATTTCCTAGTGAAATATGTTCAACTTTATACTGCACATGTAAGTGAGTCTCTAATTTCTTTTTTGAATAGCCTACAATTGATACACTTAGCTTACTTTCCTGCTGCTTTGCTCTTTACTCTTACTTTACATCCATAACTAGTTCTTGCTTGTAAAAAAATGTTACTGGCTGTCTCTGCCATTATAAGGTGGAGCAAGTTTAAACCCTTTTACTCTTAGCTGTAATTTGATTAGCCGTTCACCTATTCCATTCTTGAATTTTCTTAAGCTTAGTAGAATCGTAATCTAGTAATCTGCCTACACTTTTTAGATGGATGCGCATGAGCAGATGTGTTGCCCTTATCCAAATTCCCATTAGTCATGCTGACTTGAAAAGGGCTTGGCCATGTCCACTTCGGTTTTTGGAAGTTACTCTTATTTTGTTTTCGTATAGTGCTTGTTCTATTTCAATTTTACGTGATAAGGAACTTAGTTTTGATAATAAAATGAAGTAACCAATGTTTTATTAAATTGTGAAGTCACATTACAAATATCACATGGCATGTTGCAAAAGAGAATTCACTAATTTTTTAAATCATTTCCTTTGCTCCCATTTGTAAACTAAAAACATAATTCACTAATTAAATACAATGCGTATTTTGCAATTTTTAAATAAATTACAATTGTACAGAATAAATTGAATATATTCGTGAGCTTAAGTCCTACTACCTATTCAATCTAACACCAAGTGCCTCTCTTCTTGATTGGCAAACAATATGTTCGAAATGGTTGGGCTGCAAATCACTTTGTCTCCATTAAACTATCATATCTTCTAAGAAAGCAAGCAGTGAAGGAAAAATGCAGGCAAACAACTTCTTTTGTAAAAAATCTGGACAGAAAACAGGATGGAGCAACCTTGCATCTTGTGACAATTTAATGAAGATATTCGTTGAGGACATGCTTCACCTGAGAGGTCGAGAAAAAAATGAACAAATCTTTAAGCATGCTAACCCAATTGTCATTATTTTCCTGCAATAATGAAAAGTTATACATTCAGTAGATACCACATTTAAAAATCAAGCTACAATGTTAATGACCAGTCACCAGAGTAGTCTTAGAAGATATGACAAATAAACCAAAAAAATTCACTAGCCACTAAAACATCTCCAGGTATTACTAATATCAATGCCTCCAATAACTTCCAAAATATGCAAATCATGATATTTGTATTTAATTCTCTAAGATTAGTATTTGATTGCTGTTCTAAGAATCTTTTGCCTTTCCAATTTCGAATTTTTGATTTGAAACTATCAATCAAACACCAAAGACAAACATCAGACATTGAAAAAATAATTAGAACTCAACTTCATCAAGGTGAAAAGAGAAATCAATGCCCATTTGCTGTTAATTTTCCTTTGTACCTCTTCCACATAAAACTCAAATGCTTCTCACTCTCTCTTCAAAACTGGATAGCCAGCTTCAAAGGGTACTATCAATAGTTACCAATTTACATTATCACCAACTACCTGCTACTCTACAAGGATCCCACCATTCTTAAGAGGCAATCGTACTATCAATAGTTACAAAGAAAGCACTAGAACTAAATTATCACAAATAATGCCAGCGTTCCTCCCTACATATATGATCAACAATTATAAGTGGCCTTATATAACTAGCAATTATTTTTTATACATAAATAAATTTGATAAGATTAAGACATGGTGTTACTACAACACAGTGATCCACACACTCAGACAGTGAAGGGTTTGTTCTTTTCTTGCTTTTCCTACTGATGCGATGTCAAAATGGTTTCTTAGGAGTCTATCAGCTTTGTGGTTTATCAGACCATTTAACCAAAATTGACGCCCAAATCAGAATCAACAAAGGAAAATTCTAACAAACCTCAAAATAACACAAACCCAGAAACTAGAATTGAAAACCCAAATCAAAACTTACCAAAGCAATAATAACACAGACCCATTAACCAAAATTGACACCCAAATCAGAATCAACAAAGAAAAGCTCTACCAAACCTCAAAATAACACAAACCCAGCACTAGAATTGGAAACCCATATCAAAACTAACCAAAGCAATAATAACACAGACCCATTAACCAAAATTGACACCCAAGTCAGAGAAAAACTATACCAGCCTCAAAATAACACAAACCCAGCAACTAGAATTGAAAGCCTATAATGAGATTTAGTTGATACATACCAATGAATCACTTTAGTTCCAGCCAACCAATATGTGAAAAGCGAGAGAGAGAGAGTGTTTAGAGAGCTGGATTCGATAACTCAAACAATCTAAGCGAGAGAGAAGGAAAGAGAGAGAGAAAGAGAAGAAAAGAGAACATCATAGGAAATCTAGGAGTTGGTGAGTTTTGGGGTTTTCTTGTGGGAGTTCTTGAGTCTGAAACAGTGGAAAAATAAAAAGAGAAAAAGAAATAAACGGAGAGGTAAACGGCTGTTTCACTGTTAAGTAAGTGGACAGGTGTAGATAATGTCTCGAACAAACCTTGCAACAAAGTGGATGAGAAAATATCAGATAAAGGATAAGAATTAGAGAAAACAAATATCTGGGAGTACTGTTGTCCCCGCATTAAATGCTGCCCAGCTAACTCACTGGCCGCATTAATGTGGTGATACCTGAACAGTGAACAAGCAGCCTTACAGCTAAGAATGGAAGGTTCAAGAAGAGGCAAGGGAAGCAGAGGAAAAGGACTCCCAACACCTGACCCACACGTGGATGGAGGAAATTGTGTAAAAAAACCATAGTATATAATACGAAGAAAGAGAAAAAGGAAGACACAGAAAAAAGACTGGAGAAAAAAAGAAAGAGAAAGAACAAAAAGGTTGAAGAAATACAACAGCAAAGAGGAAGAATTTAGTATTCTCAGTCATAGTACTAGGGCATGTCCAAGGATACTTTATGTATATGTACGCGTTTAACTCTTTCCTTTTAACACGATAAACCAATATCTTTATCCTAGATTCAGACTAACTTTTTATCCCACTCTCTACAAATTCATTGTTCGGGCTTTTTGGGCCTAGGTCCATTTCTGTTCTGGGTCCAGGTCAAATCTGGTCCTTACAATTGGCGCCGTCTGTGGGAAATTGCTCGATTTGATTAGAAAGAGATTTTGGTTTAGTGTACGAAATGGAAGAGTCAGGTTCGCATCAACCGACGATAGGGCCACATCAGGGTAATGATAATCTGTACCAAGTGGAATCAGGAGGTTCACAACATAGCCAATCAGAGGTAAACCCTCAGCAAAGGGGAGATCGGGGGAAAAATGGGCAGACCCTGCACACTAATAGGAGTCAATCGCGTGGGAAAAGTCATGTATCCCATGCAGAAAATGAGAAAGACATGCAACATGAAATTGATGAGTTGAAGAAGAAGTTACGCCATGCACGGCGGAGGCGAGCATCATTTGAATCTGAATCTTCTTCTGGGGATACAGAGGATGTCACGTATAGGCAAAGATCCAGAACTCTGCCCAGTGAAACCTTCTCCGGTGATGAGGAGCATGGTAGTTATAGAAGGAAGAGCAAAAGTACATCGCACAAGGGTCTAGGAAACAAGGCCATGAACGAAGCATTAAATCAGGTTGCTAAATCGCCTTTCACGCGTCGAATTGAGGGTGCAAGCCTTCCTCAGCGATTTAATCAACCAACCTTCTCTCTTTATAATGGTCGGACAGATCCGATGGAGCACGTTAGCCATTTTAATCAAAAAATGGCCGTCCATTCAAAGGATGAGGCCCTAATGTGTAAGATCTTTCCGTCCAGCTTGGGTCTGATGGCGATGAGATGGTTTAATGGCCTTAAGGCAAATTCCATTGACTCCTTCAAGAAACTTACCCAATCCTTTGGCGCCCGCTTCATCACATGTAGCAGGGTACCATTACCTTTAAGATCTTTGCTATCTATGTCTATGCGAGAGGGAGAGACTCTAAAGGCTTACTCGGATAGATACTAGGAAATGTTTAACGAGATAGACGGGAGCTATGATGATGTGGCCATCAGTACATTTAAGGCTGGACTGCCGGCGGAGCATGAGTTGAGAAAGTCACTCACTGGCAAACCCGTCGCCAGTGTACGCTTGTTGATGGACAGGATTGACAAGTACAAGAGGATTGAGGAAGATCAGTTGCAAGGAAAAGGGAAAGCGAAGGCGATCCCTCAGGAGATGAGGGATTCCAGGTCGGATCGGTTACAGAACAATCGACCTCGGAGAGACTTTTCAGGGCAATCTGCATCTGCCAACCCCCAGGCAGTCAACATTGTATTTCGGGAACCAGTGCAGAAAGTCTTAGAAAAAGTAAAGAATGAGCCATTTTTTAAGTGGCCGAATAAAATGGCAGGAGATCCAATCAACCATAACCAAAACCTGTACTGCCATTATCATCAGGATCATGGTCATACTACAGAAGATTGCCGGAACTTGTGGGACCATTTGGAACAGTTGGTCCGAGGGGGAAGGTTGAAGCATCTATTGCACCATTCCAGTGGCCGAGGTGGCCAAACTGGTTCGGCGTTTCAGGGAAATCCTGCATCAAAGCCTCCTCTTGGTACCATAAATGTTATATTTGCTGCCCCAGGGAGGATTGGATCTTGCCCTTCCAGGATAATGTCGGTATCCCAGTATTCCGATGATGAGCCTGATTCAGTGCCAAAGAGGGTCAAGACGAACGTACCTCTAGTGCTAAGTTTTTCGGAAGCGGACAAATAGGGAACCATACAGCCGCATGATGATGCTCTGGTGGTTACCCTTAGGATTGGAGGATATGATGTGAGGAGAGTCATGATTGACCAAGGAAGTGCAGCGGAAATTATGTATCCTGATCTCTTTAAGGGTCTGGGTTTAAAGCCTGAGAATTTGACTACCTATAGCTCACCTTTGGTGAGTTTTTAGGGTAAGATGATTGTCCCTAGGGGTCAGATCAAATTGCCTGTGCAAACTGGATCAGACGTGGTTGAGGTAGATTTTATCGTGGTAGATGCCTTTTCCCCGTATACGGCCATTATGGGCAGGCCTTGGCTACACTCCTTGGGTGCCGTTTCCTCCACCCTTCATCAGAAGGTAAAATACCCTTCTGGAGGTCAAGTGCTGGAGATAGTGGGAAGCCAATCTATGGCTAGGCAATGTTTAATTGCGGCAATTCAGCACAAACTAGAGACTGGCACTTCGGCCAGTAAAGAAAATGATTTATAGCAGTTAAAAACCTCATCGTCACCGCTCGATGGGCCAGCTGACGAGATGAAATGTGAAGACCTGGATAGGGTGATCATAGGGGACGACCTGGAAAGATTCTTTCAGGTTGGGGCTTGACTGCCCCTATAAGAGAAGGAGGAGTTGGTTGAACTTTTGAAAAGAAACGTAGACGTGTTCGCATGGGATGCCTATGAAGCTCCTGGTTTAAATCCGGAATTCATCTGCCATCGTTTAAATGTAGACTTCTCAGTCACTCCAAAAAAGCAGCCACCTCGGCGCCCTTCTAATGAACACGTAGAGGCAATCAAAAGTGAAATGGTTAAACTTAAACAGGCAGGGGCTATTAAAGAGATATTCTACCCTCAATAGCTGGCCAATACCGTGGTGGTTAAGAAGAATACAGAAAAATGGCGTGTCTGTGTGGACTTTATAGATCTTAATAAGGCTTGCCCCAAAGACCCATTTCCTATGTCGAGGATAGATCAATTAGTAGATGCAACAGTAGGCCATCCTCGGATGAGTTTCCTGGATGCCTTTCAAGGCTATCACCAAATACCATTGGCAATGGAAGATCAGGAAAAAACAGCTTTTGTCACTCCTGTGGGGGACTACCACTACAAAGTAATGCCTTTTAGCCTGAAAAATGCAGGATCAACTTATCAACGGATGATGACAAAAATGTTTGAATCACGGTTGGGAAAAAATGTTAAGGTCTATATTGATGATATGGTTGTGAAGAGCAAATTAGTGTCCGAGCATTTAGCAGATCTTTCGAAGATTTTTGAAATCTTGAGGCGGCACAGGTTGCGTCTGAACGCTTCTAAATGCTCCTTTGGAGTGGGGTCAGGGAAGTTCTTAGGATACATGGTGACTCATAGGGGAATTGAGGTAAACCCAGATCAGATTAGAGCAATTAATAACTTGCAACCACCTCGGAATCCAAAGGAAGTCCAAAAGCTTACTGGGATGATGGCGGCTTTAAATCGGTTCATATCTAGGTCAACGGAAAAATGTAGACCTTTCTTTCTTCTATTGCATAAATGGAAAGAGTTTCAATGGTCCGAGGAGTGCATCACGGCATTCTAAGAGCTTAAACGCTACCTATCCCATCCACCCATAATGTCTAGCCCAGTGGTGGACGAAGTTCTCTTTGCCTACCTCGTCGTTGCTCTACATGCCATAAGCCTTGTGCTCATATGGGTGGACAATGATATACAACGACCAGTCTATTATGTGAGCAAGTCACTTAACGAGGCTGAGGTGCGCTATCTGCTACTAGAAAAAGCGATATTGGCTGTAGTGCATGCCACAAGAAAACTTCCCCATTACTTCCAGGCGCATACCGTGGTTGTGCTAACTCAACTCCCCCTCAAGTCAGTGCTTAGGAACGCTGATTATAAAGGGAGAGTAGCTAAGTGGGGTACGATTTTAGGGGCTTTTGATATAAAGTACATGCCTCGTACATCTATAAAGGGGCAGGTGCTCGCTGATCTAGTGGCCGAATTCGCTGAATGTCCTGAAGAGGTGGAAATGGGAAATGAGGCACTGGTCGAAAGGTTGGTCGGCGTGGCCTCTATTCAGGGCCAACTGCCTTGGGAGTTATATGTTGATGGAGCAGCTAATCAACGAGGATCAGGAGTGGGGCTAGTACTGGTGTCACTTGAGAAGATTACTATCGAGAAATCTTTAAGACTGAATTTCTCAGCTATGAATAATGAAGCAGAGTATGAAGCTTTGCTGAGGGGGATGGTGATGGTTCAAAAAATGGGGGGAAAGGCAGTAAGGAGTTTTTCGGATTCGAAACTAGTTGTGGGACAAGTAAAAGGTGACCTAGAGGCACGAGATTCAAGAATGCAGGAATATTTAGGTCAAATCAGAAGTATACAAGAAAAGTTTGAAGTTTTTGACTTGTCTCATGTTCCCAGAAGTGGGAACACCCACGCAGATCGGCCACCCTTGCCACGTCCTCGGCCCAGAATTTGCCTCGGGTAGTGTTGGTGGAAGATCTATATACGCAAACTTTGGTGCATCAAGGTGCTCCTCAGATACATCAGATCACACTGGGTCCAAGCTGGATGGATTCTATATCACTGTTCCTGGAAAAAGATGTACTGCCTGAAGAAAAGTCTGAAGCTGATAAAGTGCGAAGGAAAGCTCCTCGGTTCTATCTCTCCGAGGATAGAAAATTGTACAAGCGCTCTTTCTCTGGACCTTATTTGCTGTGTGTGCACCTAGAGGCATCAGAATCACTTATAGAGGAATTACACGAAGGGGTTTGTGGAAGTTATACAGGAGGAAGATCACTGTCTCACAGGGCTCTTACCCAAGGGTATTGGTGGCCAAACATGCAAAAAGAGGCGCAAGAATATGTCAAGAAATGCGATCAATGCTAGAGGTTTGCACCCAATATTCACCAGCTTGGAGGGGTGCTCAACCCTCTTTCTAGTCCGTGGCCTTTTGCTCAGTGGGGCCTAGATATTGTGGGACCTTTCCCCAAGGTAGTGGGGAACAAAAAATACCTTCTGGTATGCATAGATTATTTCACTAAGTGGGTCGAAACTGAGCCTTTAGCCAATATCAGGGACGTGGATGTTAAAAGGTTCATCTGGAAGAACAAAGTTACGGGATTTGGGGTTCCCAACGTCCTCATCTCAGATAACGGTCTTCAATTTGATAGCAAAACTTTTAGGAAGTACTGTTATGATCTGGGGATAAAGAATAGGTATTCCACTCCAGCCTATCCGCAAGGAAATGGGCAAGCTGAGGCTGTTAATAAGGTCATCGTGAACGGACTTAAAAAGAGGTTGGATGATGCCAAAGGAAGATGGGTTGAAGAGCTACCACATGTTCTTTGGACATACAGGACAACACCTCGGAAGTCTACTGGAGAGACCCCCTTCTCAATGACGTATGGGGCTGAAGCTGTAATCCCTCTGGAGAGCGGTTTCCCTACCATGAGGTCTAGCGCATTCACCTCAGATGGAAATGACGAGCTGCTAAAAAGGAACTTGGATCTAATTGAAGAACGACGGGAAAATGCTAGGGTGCAGTTAGCCTATTATCAACACAAGCTAAAGCGAGGCTACGATATGAGTGTGAAGTTGAGACCATTGGCCCTAGGGGATTTGGTTTTGAGGAAAGTTGTGGGAAACACTAAAAACCCTGCTTGGGGAAAATTGGGGCCCAATTGGGAGGGATCATATCGCATTACGTCGGTAGCAGGGATAGGTGCATACTACTTAGAAGATTTAGATGAAAGAGCTGTACTTCATCCTTGGAATGTAAATAACCTGAAAAGGTACTACTATTGATAAGAAAAGTTATATTATGTTTTCTTTTGCTTCTATTAATATCTTATGACATCTATTGAAATATTAAACAGAAACTAAGTTATGTCAGGTCCTTGGACCACAAACTTAGTGGAAATTAATATCCTATGACATCTATTGAAATATTAAACAGAAACTAAGTTATGTCAGGTCCTCGGACCACAAACTTAGTGGAAATTAATATCTTATGACATCTATTGAAATATTTAACATAAACTAAGTTATGTCAGGTCCTCGGACCACAAACTTAGTGGAAATTAATATCCTATAACATCTATTGAAATATTAAACAGAAACTAAGTTATGTCAGTCCTCGGACCACAAATTTAGTGGAAATTAATATCCTATGACATCTATTGAAATATTAAACAGAAACTAAGTTATGTCAGGTTCTCGGACCACAAATTTAGTAGAAATTAATATCCTATAGTATCTTTGAAGTATTGTACAGAGGCTAGTTTGTATGTAATTCACCTACCATCGGCTTGCTGAAAGCGAGTGTTCAGGAAATTTCCTTGAAATATAAAGAGGGAAAACTTCTTTGTATCACATCCTCAGATCATAATCATTGTGAAAGTAATTGATCTTGCCATCTCAAGGGATACCCTCAACGAAATATAAGTTGTATCAACATCTTTAAAACATGATACTTAATGGAAAATGTTGATTTCTAAGCCAGGTGTTGTCTTATTTTATAAATCATAGGCCAGTCTTATAATTATTAAATTAAAGGTCAGTATATTTCCCTGTATTGAGGTTTTGCTCGTTATATAAGTGTTGAGATATTCCTTGGAGGTGGAAGGACTTATTGAAGAACTTGGTAAAAAAAAAAATAATAATAATAAAATAAGAAATACACTTTTTAACAGGATTTGATGATATTTCTTATCAAGGTACTTCATTCCTTAATGATCTATGTGGAAGAAAGCATAAAAGATAAGATGAAATAAAAACCATACATTCAAGTAGAACAATATTACTGAGAAATGTAATAAGGAACAAACAATAGTGCCTCATGTATTATAAAAATTTGTCCTTCAATAAAAAAAGAAAAAGAAAAAGAAAAATAATAACCAAGTTACAGCCATTATAAATATCATAAAACAAAAGAAAACCTAGTATAAAGCTCAGGGTTTCAGCTTGATCTGAAGCTTGGGCTTGGGAGCCTGGTCAGCCGTCTCAGGGGTGATCTCTTTCTCTTTATCCTTAAGAGACTCTTGCGCAGGCAAAGTGACTAAATCTAATTGCTTCTCAAAATCCTGAGAAGCTGACCCTGGTTGAGGGGCTTCGGTCACTTTATCCGAGAAGGGTCCCTTCTGGATCTCTTTTTCTTTACCCTGTTCTGGCTGGGCAGTAGAAAGAGGGTGCTGAGGAGGGGCTTCACTAGTCGGTTGGGGCACGAGAGGGGCTGTCTCAGTCTGCTTCGAAATTTGTAGGGCTGAAGGGAAGATAATGCTCTCTGGTCTCCTCAGTCCAAATGAAGCTTCAACCCCAGCCTGGTTGAGAGCCTCTTCCCAAGTCTGGGCACAGTAGGCACGACAGACAGCGGGGACCTCAGCCCGAAGAGCGTCCTCGGTCTCAGCTACGCCGACGTCGTAGCCATGTTGCTCAGCCTCATCCCTCTCCTTCTCGGCTTTGACCTTATCTTCCTCAGCCTACAATTTGGCTTTTTTGGCCAAGTCCTTAAGCCTATTAGCCTCCTCTAGTTGCTGCTTCAAGGTTGCCATCTGCTCCTTGGCCGTAACCAACTGCCCCTTAACCTTATTGGCCAGCTTCCTTTGGCTCTCGGCCTGTGTCTCAGCACTCTTCAAGGCCGAATCAACGCTCTTCCTCTCCTGTTCCTCGGCCTTCAACTTCTGCTTGAGATCAGCATTGCTGTTTTCAGCAATGGTTAGTGTCTGCACAGCAGCAATCCTTTTTTTTCTTTCATCATCCAGCTGCTGTGAGATAGAATGGTACATCTCCTCCATTCTGAAGGTGCTTTGAACAGCCTTTTAAAAAAAAAAAAACACAAACAACAAAAAAAAATAATATAATATATAAATAACATAAAATAAGTGTTATACAGGATAAAAAGAAAAGAAAGAAATTGAGGGGAGAAAAATACATACCATTCCCAAAAACCGTTTGGCTTGAAGGAAGACTTCATTCCTCCTTTGTCATCGTAGCTCCACCATGTCCTTAGGGAGTAGAAGGGTTTCCTCTAGTACTGAGGCCACGTGGCAACCTATGCTCCCATTATAGTCTCTGATTGATGCGTCATCGGTCAGAGGCTCACCACCTAGCATGGGGGCTGGAAGCCATGCTTGAGGTTCGGGCAGTTGAACCTCGCCCCTCTCTGGTCCTCGGCTGGAGGCATGGCTGACTCTTTGTTGCTTGGCTGGCCTGTGGGCCTCTTCTTCACTGGAAGAACGAGGTCTTCCAGTTTTCACTACCTCCTTGCCCTTGGGCTCCCTTCTCCTCTTAGGATCAGGTTGTTCAGGCCTGGTGGAAGGAGGTGGCTGAGGGGCACGAAGAGGAGATTTCGATGGGGGAGGAGGAAATTTGGGTTGAGCAGGCTTCCCAGCCTCCCCTCTTCCTGGCTGGCTCTCCAATAACTCTTGGAGGCTACGCCAGGGTTTCCTCTGAATGCCCATGTCTTCAGGTGTGTTTGGTGATGGAGAAGATTGATTGAAGACTTCGTAGTCGTCTGTGGCTGAGGTGAGGTCCACAAAACCTTCTTCCTCTTGTTCAACTTCTTCTTCTTCCTCCTCTACTTGGAAAACAGGGGGGGGGGAAGATATTGCAGGTGCTGCAAGGCTGGCAACGGGTAGTGGTTCTGTGAGCGGAGAGTATATGGGGAGAGGAATTCCTTGAAGGACTACGAACCTTTCGTAGGCGACAGTAATTCTGCGAAGTCGAGGATCCTTTGCCCTTATCACGCACGAAGGAGCTTGGAATGCACGCGATATGGGGTTGTAGCCAAGGATGAGATGTGCTGCCCTTAACTGACCGTCTGACTCGTTGACATAAATTTCAGCTTGAAGAACCCTGTCCAAGCTGGCTTTGTTAACTAAGCGGAGTGAGGGCGTAGTAGCACAGGGATCTGCAATATCAGTAAGAACAACGAGGAATCATCTTAGTACCAGTAGACAACAGTGAGAAAACCAAAATTATGTAAAGTTAAATGTTAAAACTAAATGGTTAGTTTCCCACCTAGTTCACCCTCTTTAACTGGGCATGGTAAGCCATCATGCCATCGCCCAGAGAAGATTAGAAAATCTTCTTTTAATCCCTTGTTAGATATAGGGAGACACTGAATCAACCTAACCTCAGCGTGCCTGGATTTTAAATAATATCCCTGCTTTTTTAGGTGTTGAAGATTGTAAATCCAGTTTATATCGTGGTGGGTTAGGTTTAGGTTCATTTTTTCGTTCAAGGCTTTTATACACACAACACCCTAAACATATTCGGCGCGCATTGTGTAAGGGATAACCTAAAATACCTAAGGTAGTTCCTAGTGAGGGTACCCATAGGAATGATCATCCCCCCTTCTATGAAGGCAATCATAGGGATGACTACCTCGTTCGTTTTCCTTTCATCATACCACTCACCATGTGCCGCGTATCTAACGCCCACATGTGGAGGAATGTTATACTTAGTTCTAAAATTCCTCATTCCCTCCTTGGTGTCTATTAACCCCTTAAATCTACCCATTTTCTACAAAGTTCTATAAGGGAAATTTTTCAATAAAAGGAATAAGAGTTGGAGATAGTTTAGGAAGACTTACAGGTGCGTGAAATGGTCCTCGGACATGATTTTGGTATTTGTAAATGCACAGAGGAGTGAGAGAAAGAAAGGAAATATCGGGTTCTAGAATAACGCAATCGTTTAAAGTGAAAAGAAACTGATTTGAAAGACTATTTATAGTGGTGTAGAAATTGGGAGCGGGAATTCGCCCGCTCAAATTCCCAGAAAGCTCAACCGCTGTTGGATTCTCATCCAACCATTGAACGTGGGCGACAAAGGAGTTGCCAAAATTAAATTAAGGCACGCCCTGGGCACTGAAGAGTCAGGGATGATTCACCAGAAGACAGACACGTATTATTGTGATTTGACCTAATGAAACCAAATCATAAGGCAGATCAGACGAAGGAATCAAAATCCTCCTTTTCTCCCGAGGAGCCGAAAAGCAAGATTTTTAGGGACTATTGTGGGGGGCCAATTGATCCCATATGTTCAAATTGCATTGGAAAGGGCTGGGCCCAATATCCAGTCTCATATGTACAAACTGCCTAAGAAAGGGCTGGGCCCAATATCCAGTCCGAGGATAAGAGAGTATCCGAGGACGATCAGTAAAGGAAGAGATGAAAGTTGCACTCCGAAAAGAGGTAAAGAATGCCTGTGAAGGATTTAACCGTGTCCGAGGACAATTACCACCTCGAAACATCTGTCCGAGGTGGCCAGTAGACCTATCAGTCTCTTAAGATAACGTCTCGGACAAACCTTGCAACAAAGTGGATGAGAAAATATCAGATAAAGGATAAGAATTAGAGAAAACAAATATCTGGGAGTACTGTTGCCTCCGCATTAAATGCTGCCCAGCTAACTCTCTGGCCGCATTAATGTGGAGGTGATATCTGAACAGTGAACAAGCAGCCTTACAGCTAAGAATGGAAGGTTCAAGAAGAGGCAAGGGAAGCAGAGGAAAAGGACTCCCAACACCTGACCCACACGTGGATGGAGGAAATGGTGTAAAAAAACCATAGTATATAATACGAAGAAAGAGAAAAAGGAAGACACACAGAAAAAAGACTGGAGAAAAAAAGAAAGAGAAAGAACAAAAAGGTTAAAGAAATACAACAGCAAAGAGGAAGAATTTAGTATTCTCAGTCATAGTACTAGGGCATATCCAATGATACTTTCTGTATATGTACGTGTTTAACTCTTTCCTTTTAACACGATAAACCAATATCTTTATCCTAGATTCAGACTAGCTTTTTCTCCCACTCTCTACAAATTCATTATTTGGGCTTTTTGGGCCTAAGTCCATTCCTGTTCTGGGTCCAGGTCAAGTCTGGTCCTTACAATTATTATTTTTTTTTTTTTTTTATGGTCCTTTCACTACATTTTCCTTGTTGTTTCACATTTTGATCAAAGTAGTCAATATTGTATCAGTGATTCAATAACCATTTCATATTGATTAGGGAAACTAAATACTTAAGTATAATTAATATCAATTATTAAGAGTTTAAAAAATGGAAACCCTTACATGTTCACACCATCATAATTCTTTTTGAGAAGACCTAATTGATTTAACTAAATGTATACTTTGAGCCACTTAATCTAACCTATGAAAAAACATGCATAGAGTTTGAAAACATCACTAGAAAACACACATGAAAGAATAAAATATTCCACATATACGCTTAGCAATTGCGTGAGGTGGAAGATATATTAAGTCAAAAGGAGAAAGTTTAGGGACACAAAAAATTTGATGTTTGTTTATATGACAAATTGTTAATAATAGGTAAAAATATGATGTTAGTTATAGATTTAAATGAAAACCAATAAAAATTTGTCATTTCAACTAATATTAAAAATGGTGTCAAATTTTATGTGTACGTACCCTTTTATTTTCTTACGCTGAATTTGTGTGTACGTTCCTTACTCAAGTAAAATTTGTCTAGAAAGTACCCGTTTGGCATAAGTAAATAAAAAGAAGCAAAAGTGACATAAAAAATAAAAAAAGCGTGTGGCTGAAACCGAGAAAAGTCAGAAAACGAAGATATGATTAAAATTTTCAAACTAAAAGATAATACAAAATGAAGCAGTGGTTGAAGAAAAAGACATAGTAGAAAACCACGAGATGAAGAAAATAAGGTGACCACATCAAAGTTCCCCACTTTGGTTTTTAATATTGTTAGACCTATGTGACAGAAGGGGCCTATTTGATATAACCACATAGTTACCGTAAAACCGAAGAGAAAAAAAATATATATATAGGTGTAATTACACACTCCTTTTTTGAGGTTTAGAAAAATAACACCCCATCCTAAAGATGAAGGAAAAAAATAAAATCACTCCCATTTCTTGAAGTGAAAAAATTAACACTCTTTTCCTCCCCTTTTGTTTATAATAGTAATGAAATATTCTAAATTTTTATTGGAATCTCTTTACAAAAATTTAATCATAGTTAGTTAAAAAATAACTGATAAATTCAGAAAAAAAAAAAAAAAAATTTATCTAGCATAAGTGTCATTTCTCCAAACCTTAAAAGAGATGAGTGTAATTATTCAAAAATATATATGCCATATTAGTGTAAAAGCATAAAAGTTCAAAGAAGTTAATTAGTGCAATTTAACCATTTTGTTTTTCATCTCTATCTTTAGCCATTTGGACTTTTGGAGTTTTGGACACATGACAAAATGTCACTGTATTGGAGGTCATCTACACGCGGTTATCTTGTCCTTGAGATGCCCTTGTTTAAGAGAGAAAGAGAGGGTTTCTTCTTCAATGAGGTGGCAGTGGCGCCCATTATTGTATAGAGAGATGAGACCGAGTTCCTTTACCCTTTTCCAATTATTGGGCACTCGTAATTATATGATATAAGTGTGATTAAATAATTACACTTACACTCACCATTTGGCAATGTTGTGGATGACATTCGACATTTGATGCGGGGTTTGCAATGGGTTAGTGTTTGCTGCATTAGAAGGGGTGGGAATTGAGTAGCACATGTTTTGGCCCAATATGCTAGAAATAATTTAGATGAGGATGTATACTGGATGGAGGACTCTCCCCCACCAGCAATTGATGCTTTGTATTGTGACATTTCACTTCTTTAATGGAATGAACATTCCCCTTTCAAAAAAAAGAAAAAAAAGAAAAAAAGAAAAGATAATGTCTTTAAAGTATTTGTTAATAAACTATTTTAATAAAATTTTAATACAACTTTTATAAGAAATATAAAGTTGTTGGAAAATAAGTTGTTTTGTTTTTCTTTTCCCATAAAAATTTTTTAAAAAATATTTCTTAAATCAATACTCTTAGAACATCCGTTAATTTTTCTCATTGTATAAAAAGTTTAGGGAAAAATACTTAAAGAGTAGAGTTGAGTTTTATTAATGGAAAAATAAATTAACGAATACTTTAAGGATATTAGTTTAGAAGATACTTTTGAGAGTTTCTTATAAGAAACATTAATTTTTTTTTTATACAACTTTTATGTTCTTCATAAAAGTGATATAAAAAATTTCTTAAAATAATCATTTAATAAATATCCTAAAAACAATTGTTAACTAATTAACGCATTAAAAAAAAAAAAAAAGAATTGAGAGGAGACCGGCACCTTTATTATACAATGGGAGTTTAGACAAAAAGGCCTAGAAAGAATTAGGGAGAAAACTAGGCAACTACTTTTCAAAGTCGGCAGTTTGTAAAATGTTATTTTTCTATTAAAAAAAATTAGGTCGATGAAAGTAGTCCGTTAGATCTTTTATTAAAAGAAAAATAGACCCATCCATTGGTCTAAGTCTTTCGAGGGGCGAAAAATAATCATTATTTTGAACGTCAAAATAGGAGTTTGACAAAGTTTGTCTACTAAAAAATTTAATATGATTACATATTTTGAAAATCTAACCATTTGATTTTATGTTCTTTATGTTCTTAACATATATGTTTACCAATAAATATTTTTACGATTCGATACATAAACTTATTTTTTATACATAATTTTAAATTACAAAAATTTAAAATTTAAAGATGACGTAGCTATTAATCTTTGAGTAGAGTTGTTGTCATATGCTACAAACTAGGAGTCTTTTGTTTAAATATTACAAAAATATGTGTTTATAGGTTTTATGTGTATTGTGCAAAGTTTTTTATTTGAATGTGAAGAGAAGTAAAATTCAGTGCCACTGATGTTGAATTGCTCATAAAAATGGCACCAATGATGCCAAATTTACTAGAAAGAGGAGAGAGAAAAAAAGGAACAGAAAAAAGAAAGAAAAGGTATAAATAATTTTTAAAAAATTGTTATTTTAGCACTTCCCATATGAATGCTTTAATTTAGCATTCAGATAGCTGAATTAGAGCACTAGCATTAGGGGTGTAAAAACCCCTTAGTTGCTATTTTAGCCACCAATAGCCTCAAAATCAGCTACATCCTAGTTTGGGAACCTATTTTTTTTATACCATCCGTGAACAGTTGGTTCTTATATATAGAACCAACTGTGGCAATGTATGTAAACCAAAAAAATAATATTTTATCGATCATATAGTAAATAATATCTGATTAACACAAAATTTGACATGTGTATTAAGATAATAAAGAACATACAATTCAATGATTAGATTTTCAAAATATGTAATAATGTTTATTTTATTGAATAAAATTCTAGTCTTAAGTTACAACTAATTTTGTAACTAAACTTTATCGATATTACAAATAGTAGGACATAAAGTTGAATATGAAAAGCAGGATAGCGGATTCTTATTCGGGTTCAGAATTTCTTTTCCAATGAATTGACACCCATTATCATACAAAGAGAGTTAGGCAGAAAAATAAAGGAGACGATGATTTCTTTTTCCTTTTTCTAACGAGTTTGCACTTTGCACCATTATTACATGACTTAGGCAAGCAGATATGGAGAGAGTGGGAGAGGATTTAGGAGACTAACTTTCGGGGTCGCCCATTAACGAAAAGTTAGTTTAAAAAGTTCACTAAAGTCTTCCATTACAATTTTTTTATTAAAGAAAAGAAGACCTAGTATTAGTCCAAGTCTCCCACTAAAAGAAAAAAAAAAAAAAAAGGTGCGCAACCAAGTCCCAGTAGTAGTAGACTGTTTTGTAAAGCACGAGTCTCCGAAAAGGTCAAGTCAAGCAAGTCGATCTAGAAGAAGTTCTTTAGTCTTAACCATTAAATTGAGTGATTAATCCTTAATTCGCATATGTCACTAAACTAAACTGATCTAATGAGACACTAAATAAGTGATAAAAAAAAAAAAAAAAATCAAATATTGTCATGCCTCATCTAAAAATTTGCTAAGCTAAAATCATATAAGGGTAATAAATTAAGAATTTTCATTGTTATTGATATTTATTTCTAAAAAAAAGTAAAATTAGAGATTATTATCAATAAATACGTGAATTCTTTGAATTTTTTAAATTTATTACTTTTGAAACTTTTGATAATTGAATTTTAATTAAAGTGGTATTTTAATTTGTTTCTTAAAATATTAGTAATAAAGTTTCACTTATAGTAATCAATATTAATAACTTTAATGCACTGATAATGAATCTCATAGTAAAATATGTCGTACTAAGGGTCTGTTTGGAATCTGCTTATTTTGTTGAAACTAAAATTTTTTGCTGAAAGTACTGTATATAAAGGTAAAAATTAGCTGAAATAGTATAGTGAGACCAATGAATAGTAACAAAAAATAACATGAATAGTAAAATAAGTTAGCAAAATAATATTTGCCAAATGATCACTAATTGTAATAATTACATTCAGTCCAATAGTTCAAGTCCAATGCGTAGCACAACTTTGTTATAACAAAAAATAATGGTAGATTAAATAGGAATATAAATAAATAATGAAAGTTCTTTTAAATTTATAGATTAAAATGTAAGTATTTTTATAAATTAAAATGTCATTGAATGTAAGTAATTTTATAAATTTAATTTATTTATTTCATTGAGAGTTAAGAAATTTAATTATTGCATCCATGATTCAATTTAACATATATTTTGGCAACAAATTAAATATTCTTGCTTATTTTAAAATGGGATTAGAATCTGATTCATGTATAATTAGTGTGCGTTTGGATTGAAATAAAATTAAAATTATTTCACTATTCAGCTTATTTTTGCTACTATTCGTAGGTCTCACTATACTTTTTGATACTATTCATAAACCTCACTGTACTATTTCAACTAACTTTTATCTTTATTTATAGTACTTTCAGTAATAATTTTTCAGTTTCAGCAAAATAAGTGGTATCCAAACACATCACTCTCATTATTCTCACTTTTTTTTTTAATAACTTTTTTCACTTTCAAATTTTTTCTAACTTTTTTTTTTTTCGGTGGTTTGTGGTATTAAATTTCTTTCAGCTTTGTGATCAAAAGGAAATTAAGAACTTTTTTTTTTCAAATATTGTTTGATTTTATAGCAATCGTGAATTTTGTTAACATAAATTTAGTCACTGAAAAGAGAATAAGAAAACTTTAAAAGCAAATACAAAGAACATATTCATAGAGCAACGGTGAATTTTGTAAATATTTGATGTTTCTTTGTTGGTCATGTTCATTCCTATGAATACCGTAAGCGCAAAATCTTTTTATGCTTTATTCTTTGCAAATTCTTTCACTTTGTGAAGAAGTGTGTTGCTTTATAACTTTCCATGTCTTGTTGTGTCTTTTCCTTAGTAATCAATGATGTTTCTTCTATAATGCCAACTAAAGTCCCTCCCTGTAATATTTTATATCATCTCTATAAGATTTTTCCACTGCACTTGATTACCCATATGATTTATCTCTATGAGTAGTTTTATAAAATTTAAGGGACAAAATGGGCTTTTGCCCTTTTCGGACAAATTAATTAGCCTTTTGCCCTTCTTCCCAAACTAAATAGGAAAATGCCCATCTTTTGAAAATCGAGTTTTTCAAAATTGATTTGAAAATAAAATTGCCTATAACTCGATTTCATGGATATCAAGTTACAAAACGCCACTATAGGTCTTTATAAACGTCACTATAGGTCCTTGAAAACGTTACTATAGGGTTTAAATCGATTTTGAAAAACTCGATTTTCAAAAGAGGGGCATTTTCCTATTTAGTTTGAGAAGAAGGGCACAAGGCTAATTAATTTGCCCGAAAAGAGAAAAAGGCCATTTTGTCCAAAATTTGAGAGATATCAATTATTTTGTTTGACTGTTTAACTTGTCTTGTATTCTGGTGGGAACTAAGGAAGTATTAACCGATGCAAAAATGTGGATGTCATGGCTTTATAAAATGTGGACATTGTGTAAATTAGTGTACATCAAATATCTTGAGTATAAAATAACAATAGCAAACGGAATCATTTGTCGTGTCTGTTTGGGAACAGTTTATTTAGCTAAAATTGAAAACTTTTTGCTGAAAGTATTATAAATAAAGCTAAAAGATAGTTGAAATAATACAGTAAGACCTATAAATAGTACCAAAAAGTGCAATAAAACCCATGAATAATAGTAAAAATAAACTAAATAGTAAAAAATATTGGTTTTTTAAGCCAATGTCAAATGCACACGACGATGAAATTAATGAAAACATGTTAATAAGGAAACGGTGTCGCCAAATGCTTCAAATTACAAAAAGAAACCATGTCACATGGCTTAAGCGACTCACGAGAAGATCGCTTGTATGTCTCTAATTGGTCAAATGTAAAATTGGTGGAGTCTGTTACAAAGCAGTTAGCTCTAGTGTAGCGAGTTAGTGATATTTTTCCTTCACTTAGTCTCTGGTTAGTTTATATATAGAAGAGCTTAATCATAATGTAATTTTTTCTTTTTTTTCTTCAATAATAATCTCAAATTCTATTTAGAGAGTGACTGTTAACGTGATATTAGAGCTCTGATTTTGCTCATCCATGACTTCAACATTAATACTATTGCTGTAAATACGAGCACGCTGCTACATCTATGGTGGAAGACTCTTCTAATCCTTCCATCCTTCATAGCGGTGATAGTCTTGGCACATTGCTGGTGACACAACCACTTGTTGGAGAAAATTATCCAACTGAGTTCAAATCTATGATCATGACATTGAAGACCAAAAATAAAATTGATTTTGTAAATGGATCCATTCCTATTCTGAAATTTTCTTCTCCACAATTCAGTTCTTCGATTGTGTTAGGGTTTTAGGCCCTAGTTATCACAAAATTATTTAACTTTTAACCAATTAATTAATTAATTATGATATTGATTAAATTGATTAACATATCACGCAAGCATAGATCACATAGACACCATAAATGATGACCTAGGAAAACAATAAAACTGCATGTTCCACAGCAAAAAACTTAAGGAAGATTTAATTTAAACAATCCTTAAGGCAATATATTCATTAATAGAATTGAATTTTGTACAATATACTTAACCCTAAATCTATTTGTACTTTATGTAGTACTTATTGGTGTGATCACACGTAGTTTTGAATCCTCAGGTTCTTCTATTACGGACTATTGCTCATGAACTCCCTTGTTTGTGACATTGAGATCTCCACTTAAAGATTTGATCAGCAATTGTGTTTAATTGACTGCAGCAAATTTGCTTTATAAATGGATTTGATGTTTGCACGAAGTCTCCAATTTGTAGTTTCAAAAGGGTTTGGAAAAATTCTAGATTTATGTACAAAACACTAGCCTCTTATGTATCCAAAAATACGCTCTACGATTTATATTTATACGTATTTAAGTTCCATCAAAAGTCTAGATCAAATGATTGTGAAAGTTTGCTGAGAATCCAAAATTTGCATGAATCTTGATCAATCGAGAAGTGCAGTTTAGCCGGTCAAGACAAATGTATTTCAACCTATCAAGCCGTAGTTGAAATGCAATCTTCCAACAGTTTATTTTCTTCATTCTTGATTTGCCTTGTTCCAAGGATTAATTCAACACTAATCAACTAGAGAAACAAAGTTATAAAATGTTACATTTATTCTTGGTTGCCAATATAAAAATATAGACTTTATAGATCACGGTTCAATTCATGTAATTTACATTCTCCACATATTAAAATCAATATTTAACCCAAAAAAGAAAGAGAAACACACCATCATCATCAAAATTAATGGATTTGTTCCATACCATTTGATAAGGTCCAACTATTAGTCACCAAACTAGTATGATTATGTCCCTTACAACATTTTCAATATTTGCTCTAATTTGTCTTATATCATTCATTTCCTCGCATTTTGACAATTCTAGATAGTAAACACAATTTGGATTCGCAAAAATTTCACCACTTATACTTCTTTTCTTCCTCCTCTCTTCCTTATCAATCACATCTCCCTTTATATTTTCTGCATCCTACAGTCGTTGTATGAAATTTTCTTTTTTATTTATATATGTTTTTTGTTAGATGATTCATTGGTGTGCACATTTGTCGTTGTATGACCTATTCAATTTCCTTCATTTTTCCATCATTTAAGATATGTAAATTGATACCAAGAGCTTTATATATCAGTTGACACCTTTTATTATTTCTAGCCAAAATGTCTAAATTTCAAATCCTTTTCTCCCAATAATCGAATTATTAAAATATAAATAAATAAAAAGGAAAGAAAGATATGTATGATTGATCAGGGCTAAATGTAATTGGTGAGTACATTCACTACAAAAAAACGGTTTTGAGGCCGCGTTTTTAAAACGCGGCCATAGGACATAAAAACGCGGCCTTAGGCCCGTTTCGCCTTAGGCCACGTTTTCTTAGGCCGCGTTATAAAACGTGCAACTATAGGCCCGGGCGGTCTAAGGCCGCACTTTTTGAACCGCGGCCCAAGACCCGGTCTTATAGCCGCGGCAAAAATGCGACCTCAGACCGACAGGACTAAGCACCATTTGGCCTTAGGCCGCATTTTAAACGCGGCTTAAGACAATACCTTAGGCCGTGCTTATTAAGCGTGGCCTAAGATTATGGCCTTAGGCCGGGTGTTAAACGCGGCCTAAGGCCATAATCTTAGGCCGCGTTTAACACGCGGCCTAAGGCTATACTCTCTGGCCGCGCTTAATAAGCGCGGCCATAGGCCTGAAAACAGATGGCCCGGTCTCAGCCAATTTGGCCTTAGGCCGCGTTTCAAACGCGGCTTAAGACAACACCTTAGGCCGCGTTTAAAGCGCGGCATAAGATTATGGTTTTAGGCCGCGTGTTAAACGCGGCCTAAGGCCATAACCTTAGGCCGTGCTTAATAAGTGCAGCCATAGCGCAGACAACAGGCCACCGAGACACTATTTTTGGCCGCGTTTAAAACGCGGCTATAGCCACATTTAAACGCGGCCATAGTTGATTTTTTTTTTTTTTTTTTTCCCTTCCTAGGCCAAAAAACCTATTCACAATTTACAAAACCTGTCACAATTTGGGCACACAAAACCTGTAACCATTTCAATCAATACACCAACAAAACCTGTCACACAAATGCAATTTCAAAATTCATTCTCAAACACACAAACAAAGTATCAAGCTTGCTTCTCAAACTTGTCACAATTTCAAATATTTAAGGAAGTTCAAATATAATAAATAAAGTACAATACAGCAACATATTTACACAAATTAAACATTGTCCAAGTACACATTGTCCATCTTCCAAATAAACATTGTCCAAGTACACAAATAAACATTTTCCGTCTTCAAAATGTCCACGAAGAGTCCCACTCTATCTAGCAGCGCTATCCTGAGTATATTATAGACATCGTATTAGT
The DNA here is from genome assembly GCA_029955455.1 of Quercus agrifolia. Lineage (NCBI taxonomy): Eukaryota > Viridiplantae > Streptophyta > Magnoliopsida > Fagales > Fagaceae > Quercus > Quercus agrifolia. The sequence continues at coordinate 10,662,147 of JARQAD010000002.1, forward strand.
GGTACTAAACAATGGATTTGCAATAAACACGCAACTGGAAATATATTAAAGGCAACATTTTTAGTACCTGCATAGCTTGTGTAATGGAAGGAAACTCGTGAAATCCTTGTAACATGGCTTTCACGCCCGCCAAACATTCATCCATTTGCCGCTTTGATTCCGCCATTTGCTGCTGATGTCGTGCATCTGATTCGGCCCGTATTTCGGCGATTTCTTCCTTATGCTGTGCATGCAATGCGGCGATAGCCTCCTGATGCCTCTGCTCTGATTGGGCAAGTTGGTCCCTCAGTGAATTTTCCAATTCAGTCATCCGATGGGCCGTTTCGCTGGACGACGGACCGGTCGAACATGGAAGGTTGGCCCCACTTCTTCCTGTTGGGGTTGGCCCAAAACCAACCCCCCGTACACGACCACAACGTTCTTTGCCCATCACTTGAGCGAACGCATCATCTGTGGACCATAAGATTCCTGCGTCACGCTCTCCTTGTAGTGAGCCCCCATTGTTTAAAATTTCATTCATTTTATCCTGTTTTCACACAAGACCCAAATCACATATTATTTGCTATAAACATATCACGCACAAAAAACAAAACATATAGGACTTACAATCTTATCTCTCACTCCATCACTAATAGGAGTCCCATCTTTTTTGCAGTATACTTTCGCGAAAACAGCTGCACGCTCCACTGCTTGTCCACTTTCTTTTGCCTACATCATATTTAACAGTTTCATTGCAATAGTAAACAATTAATGGAAATGATATGAAGTGACAATCGACAACCAAACATAGCACTACACCTATTTGGGACATAACAATGTAGCTTATTACGTTGAAATAATAATAATAATAATAATAATAATAATAATAATAATAACACGTTATGCTTCAACTAACTCATTTTTTTCAGTTTTTTTTGTCCCTATAAAGTTAACGCATATTGTACACAACTATCTCCATCCAATTTCTCTACTCCATGCATTTTGACATAAAAAAAAATTTAATGTATCATAATAATAATAAAAAACCGGAAAAAAAAAAAAAAAAAAAAAAAAAAAAAAAAAAACACACACACACACAAAACCGGGCTGCCAACTAGTACTACCCGCCTCCTTTTTTTTTTCTTTTATTATTATTATTATTAATTTTTTTTTTTTGGATCACTACGTGCCCTATGATTACATAAAATAGCCCTTTCTTAGGCCACATTTCAAAAAGTGCGGCCATAGGACCCTTGTTGACAGCTTGAAGACATATTTTAGCCGCGTTTAAAACGTGGCAATAGGCCACAACTATAGCCGCGTTTCTTAAATGTGGCCTAGGGTTAGTACCTATAGCCGCAGTTTAAACGCGGCTACAACCCCCTGAATATATATTGAATTTATCTATAGCTGCGTTTTAAACGCGGCTAAAATATGTCTTCAAGCTGTCAACAAAGGTCCTATAGCCGCATTTCAACCGCATTTCTAATTTCTAACATTAGTTTTTATTATGAAATAAAACTAATAAGGCAAGCAATGGTAAAAAATTCCCTACTAATTCACAAAAAATGCTCAGATTCATCAGTAAACTAGTTTCTTCAAACTCTTCATATTCATCACACAAGAGGGTCATTACCCTACTCTATGTTTGGCGTAATTTAGTACTCAAACCCATTACTATAACACTAGTAGTATATACCTATAGCTAGGCCATGGTATTTTAATCAATTTTGCTCTTCTTGTTCTTCTTTTTTATGTGTGAGGATTTTGTAAGAATGTCAATAATGGTGTTATCAAATTGAAGACAGCTAATAAGCTGGACCACCCTAGAAAAGAAGCTAAAGTTTTGATAATACTAAAAATAGAATTCAATGCTTTTTCATGTTTGCTAGGCTTTAATTAATAACTCCCTAGCAATAATGAAATTGTGCAGCAAACCTGAGAATGACGTTAATATTGATTTTTTATGAGACAAGAAGTTTATATGATTGCAGTAATGAAATTGTGGATTGCTTAGTTTCGACCCTACGACAACGTTGGGCACTACCACCATGCAAGCCGACAAAATCTATTTTGATTTTCATGACTTCGAATCTACCATGTTCTTTGTAAACAAAAAGAAAAAAAAGAAATCACCTTGAATTTTTTGATACCAATATGTCACAAGTTCGATTAAAATATCATGTGTATTAAAACTTTAGTTCTTCTTCTACAATACATTTCTTACCATATTCTCAGCAGTTTGGGCAAAACTTATAGGCCCCGACCTCGCTATGTCCTTCTGCAACCCATGACTTCTCTTGTTCTTATCAACTAATGTCTACAAACACATTCCTGCCAACAATACCAAAACAAAAATTATTAAAATCAAAAAAAAAAAAAAATACCTTCTTAATGACAAAAAAAACCCATCATATGACGAAATGAACCAGTAAAAGATAATAGAGCAAGAAAATATGCTCACCGCCATTTTAGGATCAAACCAATAGTCAACTAGCTCCTCGTAGTCCTGCTTGTCAGCCCAGTGTGGTTTGGCCAATTTGACATCTCGTATCGACGCATCTTTTACCTTGTATTTTTTTTTTAACTTGGTCCTTCGGTTCCTCCTCAGTTTCCCCAGTAAGCGCATTGCCCAGGCCATTTGATTAGGTGGTTTGATAATTTCGGGCTCAAACATCCACTTTTTCTGAAATGCAAAAATTGAATTAGCATAGTGCAATAGTCCACCGTACTAAAAATGTCATTTGATACTAACAATTAAAAGTAGCTTAATAAGTTACTACCTGTATCTGTACCCACGCATTTTCTTTGATATGATCAGGGACATGCGCCCAATTAACTGGCACAAGTGGGCAAAGGGCGTGGCTGAGGCAAAAAGTGCCCAACCACCTTTTGAATGTTTGGCCGTTCTGTCCAATCGGTTGGCCGCTCCTATTTAATGGACATGTAAGTCTTTGGTTCGCTGGAAGAGTCCATATTCGGGTCATAAGCGTTACCCCACGCTTTTTTTTTAAATTACTGGACTGTGGGGTTTCCTGAACCGAATCTTCTGCACGCCCATTGCCCACTACTGGGGTATCTTGGACCAAAGCTCCTGCATATAGTAAACCACTATTAGTAATGAAATTTAAAGTTCACAACAAGAGAAAAGTTACAGTATATATATACATTTCAAGTGCTTAACTAACATGATATATGTGATGTTTGTGTATATATATACATTTTGATAATTGGTTTTGTGATTACCTTATTTTTCCCATTCATGTTGTTAATTTACTTATTACGCAGGACAATAAGAAAAGATTAATGCAACATTCTCAAACGAGAATCTTATTGTGTCCCTTGGAAATTAACTCTCAGCTAAATAGAATCAATATTAGAATGAATATATATATATATATATATATATATATATATATATATATAATTTGATTGCAACCATGAAAATTTCTCCAACAGCCCACAAGTTGGCTTTGCATGTGTTAGCATAAAGAGACCATCATGTAGGAAGGTCAGTGTTGGTGGGTTGGTGATTTTACTACTTGTACTAAAAAATAAATTGTACAATTGCCTTTTGTAGTGGTCATCAGCAAGTTTAACAATAAGTGAATTCACTCGTTATTTTTAAATTTACTTCTTTTTCATATTATTTCTTCATAGGCGTGCATGACTTGTTCCCTTTGTTTTCCCTCAATCTTCCCACTGTTGCAAGTTGGTTTTCATAGCATCAAATGTTCCTAACAATCTTTCTCCTTTCTTATAGTGACAGTGTTGACATTAAATATTGGTTTTACCTTGACATTAGTATGTGGGAATAAAGAATCATTAAACCACATACTACTTAAGTACTAGGAAATAAAACTAAATCAACATAGCTCAAGGTAAGCTCTTTGCCCCTACAAAGTCAGTCTAAGCACTCAGATATCTACATCCTCAAAAAAATTAAAAAAAAAAGAGAGTCATGAAGCACTATAAAAGGAGGACACTTATGCAAAAACTCATAAACCCAAAAAAAAAGAAAAAAAAAAAGAGCCTCAATGTGTGTTGCTTCACTTAAGGAGTCTATTAATTAACTACTTAATGTCATTCTCATTCACAGTGAAATACATACCATCACCTCCTTTTCATCTACGCATGTCAAACCTTAAAAGGAACTTTAACGCTATATGATGGTTAATTAACTCAATGGCGCATAAGAGTAAAAGTTAAAATGGGGATAGTATAAATTACAAGGGGGCCGCCCTCTACCAAATTATGACAACGAAGAGCACAAACCTCAATGAAGGTGACATGAATAGACACAAATCACTTTTAGAATAGGATCAACAATTAATTAGATATGACTAAGAAATGAATTTTTTTTTTTAATTTAGAAATAAATAACTATGTAAAAATGATGACAAGGGTCAGTATTTGGTATAATGGTCCACAATCCACAAACAAAAAAGGTTTGAGACTTGAGGCTGAGGCTACTGTCCATACGTGTCATCTCTCTTTACTGTCCACAAAGCGCGCATTGTTAACTTGCACGCACCTACTCAAATACTACTACGAACGAGGTTGAGGAAGATCAAGTACTGTAGCAGTTGGAGCAACAACCAGAAAATAAAAAAGATGGAACATCCTGTTATACTAACCAGGGTGCAAAATTGAACTTTTAAGTAGAAGAACTGAACAATTATAGAATTAGAAGCAAGCAATCAACAAAGAAGCAAGAACAGTTAGTGGGCTCATCCTATGAAACCAGTATCATTTCCATCATCCTATAGTGGGGATGGTCTTTCCTGCTTTACCAAGGCTTCTTCTTACAAGGTTATTCAAATGGCCTGCAGCAAGAAGCAGCAACAGCCTAAGGTAAGGTTTCACTTTTATTCATTTTAGATCATGTTTTTTCCCATTTACTCTCACACCCATTATCTTAATCTTTCACTTCCTATCATTACTCTTTGAATTAATGAAAGACTGTTTCTTTTTCAATTCTTTCAGCAGATTAAAGAAAAATATGAAGTGGGTTTTGTCATTTCAAACGAATGCACTTGGATGAAATGCCCTTTTCTTTTGTGAATTTGATAAAGTTAGTCAATTTCATTGTGCCTTGAATAACTTCTGTTTTCATTATATCCCCAATTTGACATATTAATTGTTTTCCACAACCGATTCTTTACCTTATTAGAATGTTCTTAGGCAGGAGGAACAATGTAATCTACCAAACCCCAAGACTCGTCAAGATATAGAAATATAGAGGATTCTCTTATATGTTTTTGTTTTGTTCATTGCCCCCTTTTAGTTTATAGTTTATACAGGGCTTGCTTAATGCTTTCAAACTATATATCTTTGATGTCGATAATCATTTAAACTATGTAAAGTGATGCCTTTACCTTTTGAAAAAAAAAAAAAAAAAACAAATAATGTCAGTGATGATTTTGCATCAATTCATCCTTAATGAAAATTCACAACTTATGTGGGACTATCGTAATTGATTGCCACTTTTTAAGGAGCCATTTTGTGTTTTAAAGTGAGCGTTATCAATCCTACTGCAATCATATTCATCACTATCTGTATGCTTCATTCAGTGTTCATACTTTAAGAAAATAGTTATGCTTCCTGAGCCAAAAAGATGCATCACAGGCACCCATATCCCAAAAAATACTAATAGAAAAAATATCAAATTGTTGTTAATGAATGAAGAGAAAGATTAACTGTTTTATATGTTCATAAACTTTTTAAAAGGAATCTTGACAAAGCTAAATAATTCACATATTGTTTCAACCTCTCTAAGGACCTTCAGAACAATTTGGAAGATGTTGGTCAAAACGCAATGCCCAATTTTGATCTAAGAGGGTTAATCCAATTTTGTATGAAAATCAAGGAGCATTCCATCTTTCTTTGGTAAATGTTTTTTTCTCCACATTAGGCAGCATATAAGAGGCTTTATGCTGTCAGGGTTCAGAGCCAACTCCTCTGACAATTACATCAAATGTCAAGCAGAATCTGCAGTTCTTAAAGTTATGGAAGGTAGGTTATCTACTGAGATCTTTAAATCCAGTATTCACATATGTATCTTTTATCTCACCTGGTAAAGTTCTTGTAGGAATTCCAAAAGAAAAAGTCAAGCACACCGAAGCCTGCCACCAGTTACCGCAAAAAGAAGGTGCAAAGGGAGGACCTTCCAGAAGATACAGAACTCTATCGTGATCCTACCATGACCCTTTACTAGTAATAATCTCTCCAGGTTTCTTTCCTATTTTGATTTGTTGTTTTAACCATTTTAAACTTCATGGAGAAGTATTTTCCTTTTAACCTAAATTTCTTTTGCAGTACAAACCAGGGTATAGAGACCGCAGTCCCTGTGTTGGTTGTTGATGGTTATAATGTATGTGGCTACTGGATGAAGTTGAGGAAACACTTTATGAATGGGAGACTTGATATTGCTCAACAAAAGCTAGTGGATGAACTTATAACATACAGTATGCTAAGAGGTTTGTACCCCGGTTCTTCTATTAGTTTTATGAGGAGACTTCCTTATGAAGTATACTACGATCTTTTTTGAACTCTTATGTACATTACATCCTGCAAAAGAGGAACATTTCATATACTATTGAACCTTCCCACCCAAAAAAAAAAAAAAAAAGAAAAGAAATATTTACTTTTTTGATAGTTTTCTGTTAATTATAAGTTCCATTAACCCAAGAGATTTCTACTCCAACATGTACCAAAACTCTGCTCAAGTTGTCTTGTTCCTTGGATTCCTGGAAATATGCCACATAAACCTCAGTTATTACTGAAGTTGAAAATTTGAATTTCATTCCAGAATCATGGCAGATTTGGATTGGACGTGTTGCTGGTTAGGATACTAAAAGGCTCCCCAATCAGTTGGAATTGAAGCTTAGTTGAGTTGATTAGCTGGATATATAATTTACTATGTGATAGACTATGTCATTTTATCTAGTTCTTACAGTAGTTCTTGAAATTTTCTTTGTAAACCCTGGTGGGGAAGGGGAGCTGTATATGGTTGAATCAGACTATCTCTAAATAGTCTCCTGAAAAAAGGAATGCCGATATATGGGATTTGGTACAGGGTTTACCGCTGAGTTATACTTAATGACAGCAAAGCTATGTAAATGAGTTCTTAAAAGAGTATTATTTTGAACATGCAAAACTACCAATCTTTACTTTCTTTTTCAGACACTTGACGATTAATTGTATAATGAGAAGTGGACGAACACATCCCTACCTTAAAGATTTGGAAAAATAAGCATCTAGTATTTATTACTACAAAGTGATCTTGAAGACATGTGAACTACCTGGAGAAGGCGGCTGTGTCTCATCAACATCTTCTCCCTCCTCTCTTGCTTGCTGATCAGCCGCGTAGGCGGCCCTTAGCTCCTCTTGCACGCACTCTCATGAGCGTGCGTGTGACGGTCCAACGGCGACTTCCACAACTGTCAATGGATGTTCCCCTTCCATTACTGCACCAAACAACCGAAAAATTAGTTAAAACAGTAATAAATATCAAACGTTACATAGAAAGACATGTAAACTAACTGTGTCATGTGTCCCAGTATCCCTAGAATGGGCAGCTGCCAGCCCCTTCCCCCTCTGTCGTGAACGTGGAGGTCCTTCGCCAACTTCCACAATTGGCAACTGGCGTTTCTTTCCCATTCCTGCGTCCAATAACACACAAAACAAAAAAAATGTTAATTATAGACAACAGTGAATTGCATAAAATGTATTATGAGAAAAAGACAAAGTAAAATAACTCATGGCAATATCTAACAATTTTTCCAGGCATATATCTAAGTTTAAGAGCTTCTCTTTGCCAACCACTACAACGATGACGAAATGAAACCCTAACACCACACGAACATATAAACAAAATCATAAGAAATGAATTTCAATTCCAATAGCGAAGAGGGAAAGAAATTGGATGCATAATATGTACAAATTAAAGGAATTAACAATATAGATAGAATTAACAAATTCATCACATACAACACCGACGAATGGCTTTAATTCATGAATACCAATACAATTTCATTAACAACTGTAACATCCAAACGCATAATACACCACTAAAAATACAAAACTACTCATCCTCGGTGTACTCGTCCTCATTGTCAGCTTCATTGTCGGACTCATCGTCAATAAACTCACAATCGTCTTCCTTGTTTACTCCCTGACGATCTCTTTCAGTAATGATAGAGGCATCAATTGTCATTCCCTCTAGATCATCCCGAGCCCAATGAAGGTTGTCACTCACAACCTCATTAGTACTTATATTGTACGGAACATTCTCAGAGAAACTATATACGTCATCCTCCTCACGTTGGGGACCAAGACCGGCATCAAACACATCCCTAGCTTTAGTTTTGACAACATACCAATCTTTCTGCCTTTTATCTTCAACATAAAAAACTTGTGTAGCTTGAGATGCCAAGACATATGGTTCATCTGTCATTTTATCCCCATCATGTATGCAGTGTGTAAAGTTCACCATAGGAAACCCAAATTCATCAATCTTATATCCTCTCATATGTTCGTCATGAACCCATTTACACTTGAATAAGACATGTTTGATATTGTCTGAATAATTCAACAAGATTATATCAGTTAAAACACCATAGTACGTAATGCCACCATCAGTAGCGACACTAACTCCACTATTCTGCGTTTTCTTGTTTGCCTCATCATTTACACTCCTAAATTTTAAGCCATTTATGACATAATGCTTGAACCGCTTTACATAAAGAGATGGCCATTTGGACAATGCAACAAGGGTATCACTAACTCCTTCCCTTTCCTTATCAGCACCAGTGAGGGACATCACCTAACATCAGTTGCCCAAAATAAAATAATTCATATCAGTACAAGTAATCATAGTTGACACAGTGTTATGGGTTTAATAAGTTCAAAATGTCATACGTACATGACTCCTAAACCACATACAGAACTTCTCCATGTGGTGCTTATATATAATGTCCTTGGAAACGTTACGATTCTGGCCTTTTTGGAGTTCATCCTCCATCAGTCTATTGTGCATCCTGTGTATGCAATTCTATTAGGGTTAATAGACATAACGTACATTGGATTGATTGCAATCATATTTGTATACGTAATACTTACTCACGAAAGCGGTTGATGTTTTCGGAATTGAATAAAACATAGCGATGGGCTTGAGTCCATTATGTATTGTTTAGTGTCACAATCGAAACCGGCCCTGTGGACTCCTCAATCATCCGGGTGGGTCGATTAAATATAGTTTCAACTCCTTCCATATACCGTGAACAAAATGTTAAGCACTCCTCCACTATGTATCCTTCAGCAATAGACCCTTCTGGAGCAGCTCTATTTCATACGTAAGACTTAAGGCGTGAGAGGTACCTATAAAGGAATGATAGGATTAATGATTGGCAATGGTAATTCGAAGGCAGTTTTTTATGAAACTGGAAGTTGGTCAATAATATTACATAGATCTTACCTCTCAATAGGATACATCCAACGGTAGTGCACTGGACCACCAATCTTAGCTTCAGCAGCTAAGTGTATGACCAAATGTACCATCACTGTAAAGAAGGATGGAGGAAATATCTTTTCTAATTCACACAATGTCACTGCAATGTCTGCCTCAAGAGTCACAATATTTGAAACCGTAAGGGTTTTGGAACAAATTTCTCTAAAGAAGCAAGCTAACTTTATCAAAGGCCTAGTAACATGAGATGGCAAAGACCCACGTAATGCTATGGGAAAAAGCTGCTGCATCAAGATGTGATTATCATGACTCTTCAAACCAGAAATCTTACGTTCTTTCATATTCACACGGCGTGAGATATTGGAAGCATACCCATCAGGCACTGCTATGTCCTTCAAAACTTGCAAGAAACCATCTCTCTCTGATAAAGTCATATGAAAATATGCGGCTGGTATGATATACTTATCATCACCTTTTCGTTGTAGGTGGAGTTCACTCCTTATGCCCATCTCCGCTAAGTCAAGACGTGCCTTGTAATTATCCTTCGTTTGGTCCTTCACATTCAACAGTGTGCTTAGTATATTGTCCATCACATTCTTCTCTATATGCATCACATCAAGATTGTGTCGCAACTTATGATCCTCCCAATAAGGCAAGGTGAAAAATATGCTCCTCTTCTTCCAACCAATCTGGTCTTCCTCCCTTCTCTTTCTTTTATTGTAAGCAAGTTGACATTTCCTTCCCAGACAATGTCCAAGTAAATGTTCAGTTCCACACATAATTTCTGATGCGACTGGTGGTTCAGGAGCCAATCGCGTATCAATAGATCCATCAAATAGCAAACTTTCTTTCCGAAAATGGTGGTCAACATCCAACCATCACCGATGTCCCATGTAACAAAATTTGTGGCCATTTATCAAATATAGGGAGTCAGTTTCCACAGCACAAGAAGGACACGCCAACTCACCTTTTGTACTCCAACCCGACAAATCTGCATATGCAGGAAAATCATTTATAGTCCACATCAACGCTGCACGCAATTGGAATACTTCTTTTGAAGATGCATCGTACGCTTGTACTCCAACATCCCATAACTCCCTTAGTTCTTCTACTAACGGTTCCAAGTACACATCTATAGCAATCCCTGGCGAGGTAGGACCAGGGATAACTAATGATAGAATCATAGATGACCGTTTCATGCACAGCCAAGGTGGGAGATTGTAGGGGACCAACATCACAGGCCACGTACTATGACTGGTACTCATAATTCCGAAGGGATTGAACCCATCCGCAACTAATCCAAGTCTGACATTACAAGGGTCAGATGAGAACTGTAAATGCTTACTGTCAAACATTTTCCAAGCACCTGAGTCAGCAGGATGCCACATTACCCCATCATCAGTACAACCATTAACATGCCATTTCATAGAACTAGCCAGATCGGGTTCAAGAAATAGTCGCTGCAATCTTCGCTTTAAAAGGAACCACCGTAAGATCTTCACAGCTTTCTTCTTCCCCTTATTGGATGATGCATGCTTACTAGCAACAGATGCCTCATTTGTTTTCCACCTTGAAGCTTTACAACAAGGACACGCCTCAAGGTTAACATTTTGCTTCCAAAACAGCATACAATCATTGGGACAAGCATGAATCTTCTCATAACCCAAACCCAAATCTCAGACTATCTTCTTAGCCTCATAATGGTCCTTTGGCAACTTTGCGTCTGAAGGAAGCATATCTCTTAGGACTTGAAGCAACAGAGTAAATGACTTATTCGTCCAACCACACAGAGTCTTCAACTGGAACAACACGACAATGGCTGAGAAAATGGTAAATTTTGTACAACCTTCATATAAAGGTTTGTCTACATCATCTATCATCTTGTAAAACTTCTTGGCGTCATCATTCGGACCTTCACCCGAATGTTGCGCAGTTGGACCTTCTTCCATTGGTTCGGGTGCCATTTCATGCAGGGGGCACAAATCGTGCAACATCCCACGAAAATCACCATATAGATTTTGGGTTTCTTGCACATGAGAGGTCCCACATTCGGTAGCTGGCGTGGCAGCCGCCGATTCCCCATGAAAGTTCCAAACTTTGTAAGTTTTAAGCATCCCCGAAGCCCAACAATGCTCACGTGCCACATTTAGCGGTTGTGCAATCAAATTCACACACTTCACACAAGGACATAAGATCTTCCCATCACGCGCGGATGGGGAGGCAAATTCCACGAATCGGTTTACACCTTCAAAATATTCCCTTGAACCCCTCCTCTTGTCCATCCAACTTTTATCCATTGCAATACAATATGTACGGATTTTCACCTACACCAAGATTTGTTACTACGAAGGTAGTAATTATTATAATTACATTTATTTGTCATTTGTTAAGAATAGACATACCCAAGTATGCGACTAGTTTCTTAGAACATATAACACTTGTCCTAGACTAACTCAATGTGATAAGTTGTAAAACTAGTTAAGCATAAGTGATTTAAATATATGTCATTTGGTACTCAGTAATGACAATTTTTGTAATAATTATGAAATCCCTAATAATGCAATGACATTGTAATTCCATAAACGGCAAATACTTGGGTCATTGGTCAAAAGTGAGTTCAAACAAGTTTGGTTGAGAATTTAATTCGTAATGACGTTACATGAAAATGTGTCAAGTAACGTTACTCCGCTTTGATTCAAGAGTGTGATGTTGGTTTCATACCAAGCATCTAAATCAAAATGGCCTATATGAATGTAATCCATCAACAATGCCTAAATAAAGGACTCATTTTCTTTGCTTTCTGTTTTATACAGTGTCATCGCAGAAGTAAATAATGCAATGACACCAAATAATATGTAGCTAGAATTTGGCAGGTTTTGAAAAGGAAAGTGAAATAATAGGGAACACAATAACCATTATAGCATTACATGGCAACAACTCAAACATATTCAAAATCGACACATTAGCTTAGTAATCTACTGAAAAATCATGGCATTATAGGCACTTTATAATAGCAACTACTCAAGTAATTTACCTAAATCCACTATGATACATCTATGGGTTTGGACACTCTGATAGCATGACTAAGATAAATTACGAAGGCATAGTTACATTGAACTTAATTACCTTTAGAGAAAATAACATTATTTTCTTATTTATTCGTCAATGCACAAATGGGTTTAATGCTTTGGAGAATCTAATGCATTGCACAAGAAATTGTACATAGGTTTTGCCCAAAAAATAATACTACTATGCATATGCATGACCAAATCATATACTTTAACAACAAAAGACAACTACATATTCAGATAAAATTCAGAACTCCTAAACAAAATAAAAACCATTCCATCAGCATACATTTAGTGACATGAAGTTGCGAAAAAATTCTCGTCTAGATAAATAAGCGTAAATTATGGTTCAGCTTCTACCTAATGGCAAATGTCAGTTTTTGACGCCCAGTCTGGATTGTATTTACTGTCACACAGCTTGTTTACTGTTTGCACCTGAAAGTAAGAAATAATTCATATTAAAGAACATGGAAAGTTTTATTTAATAAGTTGAAGTTGTGGCATATATAATGAGAATTAAACCAAACTCAAACTCATACATTGGGTGACACTAGAGAAAAAGACAACTCAAATACAGTGGTTTCTCCCAATATTGAATTCAAACACATAATTATATTAAATGTAATTATTCCTGTAAAAGATAACATTATGTATATTGTATTACAGACCGGCATCGTTGTATTTCAATAGTGGGAAATATAATGTGTTGTACCTAATTCAAACTCTTAACCAAATTAGCCTGTGACGAATACAGTTTACAGATTGAAATGAAAACAAAAAAGAAAACTTAATATTTACGCTATAAGTACACAAATTCTTAGTCGATTGAATATTAGCAAACATTCAAGATGACATGAGACGCACCTAGCAATGGGCAGCCTAGCAGTAGTCATGGCCAAGGGTACAATCTACTCAGTTTCTTGTCATGATCACAATGCAACTAATATGATTTCCTAGAAAGGGGCTTTGCATGGGCTTAGAGAGAGAGTTGAGACGGAGTACAGAATATATTTTTTATCACAATCACATTTATTTTTTGAGAATCCTATAAACAATCACACGGTTAAAGAAAAGCTATAATATTTCACGAAAGCATAAGAATAAGTGGATAGTATTAAACTATAAAAGTCTTGACTACATCTCTACAAACTTCAACTAAAATGTTTTGGTTTTGGCAGAAAAAGGTATTTTACTTTGAATATAATGCATAATTCATTGGCTAGCTTAGCATATGTAATACATAAAATTGTACAGTGAACAAAATATAGACTTACTGTTACCCTTTAATTATAATTATATTTATTTTTTTTGTTTTTTACCTTGCAAAATGTGAAATCCAATTTTAAGAGGCTAGCAAAATCACCAAGAAATTGGGAAAGATTTTTATGGGTTGGCAATTATCATCGAAGTTGTCAATAAAACCAATTGTTTACAAGTTGGACTAATTGGTTATAGCTGTTGATGCCCTAGGTAAGTTGTTTCCACTTTAGACACAACTGAACGCGGCCTAAGACCATCCAAAAAAAAAACGCGGAAAAAAGACTGCTCAAGTAATTTTAATTCCCTTTAACCTTTTCCTTTTACGAATGAGATATATAAATGGCACCATGATTTTCAAATTTATCTCAATAGGGTGATCTATTATGGAAAAAAGGAATATTAAACGTAGTTTTGGTTGAACACCTTACTCTAGACAAAGCAAAGCTTGTTGATTTTCAAGGCATAACAATTCAGTACAAGAAAATGATCACTTTGTTTCTATAAGAAATAGAACTATTTGAGGGATAAGAACGTTTCTTCCGATTGGAAGAAATTGAATTCCATAATTAAGAACAATCCAAATTTCAAGCATTAAAAAAACAAGAAAGAAATGGAAGCAAGGTATACACGGCTTATGGGGAGCCTAATGTAAGACAGTTCAAGTTTGAGGAAGGTGTTTGAATTTGCGCAAATCTAAAAGAGATAATAAGTAATGCTGATGCTCATAGCTAGCCTCATGATACACACGCTAATACCATAAACACAGCGAATGTTGAAGACATGCCTTCAACTTCAATTAGCATAAGAGGGATGCCTGTGGACATATAGGACTATAGGAGTCTTTGAATTCTGGATTATGTAATTTTAATTCTCTTCAACCTTTTCCTTTTAGCAAATGAGAGATATACACCACCATGTTTTAGTAGACCCAAATGAAAATTTTAAACAGGGTGATGTGATATATAGATTTTTTGACAATTTTAGTTGACAAGAACAAAAGCTTTTTTTGATAATTTTAGGTGATAAGAACAAAAGACTACTATATTACAAAATTGTTATTGGATATGAAACTTGAAACATATATTAATTAATTTGATAAAAAGAAATAAATAAAAACAGTTTTCCGTGTGTTAAATTGATAACAACAATTTAATAAAAAAGTTGATAAAAACAAAATATGTGTTGGATTGAAGAATAACCATGTAATAAAAAGTTAATAGTAAAACTATTATTAAAAGAAAAATATCACGCAATTAGGTAAGGTATCCATTTGATGCAACAGAGACTATGATGTTGGACTAACTGGACTTACTGGTATGCAAGACGAAGATAAAATGGTGATCATATTTGGAAGAAAACAAATTACTAAGCATGTAAAAGCTAGCAGGCTACTTGATCTTACGAGTATATATCCTTGGGAATTAAAAGAAATGACAAGTGACGTACGAGCTACATATTTAAAAGTAGAACAGTCAATAACATCATGAATTCATGATCAATATGAATATCATTGTGGTACATGAGTCATACAAACATATCTGGCACTATTTCAAAGTGGTATTCATTGAATATCTTTCATATTTATATATATAATTATTTGGACAGAAGAGTGGAAAGTTAGAAGTTTTGGATAAAATGAACAAACAATTTGAACTATCATACTTAGAGCCGTGTCTTCTACTCTTTTTGGCTCAATCTTTTTTTTTTTTTTTTTTTCAACCGTTTTCCCTGGTTTCCTTTCTTTTTCCTTGTTCTTTCTGTTAGGTGGTTTTTGCCTTTATTGAGTTAGCATGTTAAATCACGTGAAACAATGCATGGTCCAGATAAAATCCCAACCTCCCAATACCAATAATATATTCATATATATAATTAAATGTATATATATAAAAGAAACGGTGAGTTGGAGTCTTTATGAAAGTTAATCAAAGAAAAAAAACCTTTTCTAGAGGGTTAGGTCTAAAACCAGAACCCTCAAACCAAACTGGCATACATTAGTATCACTGTTACTAATTGTACATTTGTAGTTATTCTATTCTCAAACACAATTACTAAAGTATACAGTAAACAGTTAGTGATTAATGGGTTCTTAATTTCACATATTTACAGAGGTTGTCCAATGGTGGCAGTGGCAGCAATTTTTCTTCTTCTTGTTTACTAATAAATAGAAAAAAGAGGAAAAAAGAAGGAAATTTCAGTTTCAAATTCAGAAACTTTCCAGATTTTGATCACTAGGGACCAATATATAAGATCAGTATGTATTTAATATCAAGTTATCAAGTACAAAATCAAGTCTTGTACAGCTATCCAACTGTGCTTTTTGTGTGTGTGTGTGTGTGTGTGTGTGTCTTTCACTCTAAATACAAATCAAAATATTGCATGTTCATTTTGCTTTTCCTTTATTTCCAAGGCAACGATAAAATTAGTCAAAAAGGCTGTTTCAAGATCTGCCAATTTATGCTACCACTATAACATGTGCGATATGGAATACTTTGAGTCCAAGGAAGATTCTCTTATGTGTCTCTTGGCAACCATACGTGGAGGCTAAGTGGACTTGAAGTGACGTGAGGGCATAGCATGCACCGCATGAATCAGGCCACTCGATCTCTATAACAGCTAAGCCTATTAGATATCCAAATTGCTCTCTCTCTCTCTCTCTCTCTCTCTCTCTCTCTCTCTCTCTCTTAGAGTACTATACAATATATGCAAAAGATGGGGTACCTATGTAATGTAATACAAAGTATGAAGCCAGGGATTTTAATGGTAGTAGTGCAGATGGTATATGCAGGGATGAATATACTATACAAACTTGTATCAGAAAATGGAGTGAATTTGAGGATCCTTATTGCCTACTGTATGTTGTTTGCCACTGCCGTCATGGTTCCTCTTGCTCTCATCTTTCAAAGGTGTTGTTCTTCAAATACATATATAAAAGCATCTTTCTTAATTTGGTTCAAAAATCCTATTAAATAAATATTGCATTATACTTTGATGATAGATGAACTTGTTCAAAATGTTTTTGGCATTTTAAGATATGCCTTCTAATGATTGTTGTTATGGTGGATTTTTTTTTCCCGAGGGGAGGGGGGGTGAGAGGAGAAGGACATAAAGGAAAGGGAACCAAAATCAACTAGATGAAAAAACAAGTGCCAAACAGATTTTGGGGTTAGCAAACACTAAAACTGATCTTGAGAGCAATTTCTCAAAATAACTAAAGAAACAACTTTGGAAAACACAAATTTAACAAGCCAAAATTATAAATTATGAATTTGAGAGTCAAATAGTTCAACTTTCTCTTAAGTGTGATATCTACAAGTTCATTATTTTTTCATTCTATATATTGTCAAATTTGGATCAACTCGAAACCTAGCAAACACGCACTAATTTATAGTCCACATCTAAAACCCTAAAACACACACACACTAGTCTTTGAGGGTTGATGTATGTGAAATTTAATCAGATCTGAAATTTTTTCACAAAAAGCCCTTTGAATTGAACTGAAAATGGTTATGATTCATGGGATTCACTTAGTTTCTTTGAAAATCATGACTTTCAAATGTAAAAATTGGCTTGGCAATCGGTTCATAGCTAACCTGATCAGATTAGATAGTTTGGTTTGGGTTTTCAAACCATGGATATATAATCTTAAGGGTGTCATCCAAAAAAAGAGAACTTGATGCCATTTGGTGGACTCCTTTTGTATATATTAAAAATTTCTGCCAATAAATAACTCTCTAATGTAGTATTTAACAGAATTAAATTATTCGACACCATTAAGGTGACCCTGTTCCTTTATCTTGGGACCTTAAAAATGACCATGAAATCCCTTTTCCTACACGCTTGAAGGTATGAGACCAGGGAAGTAGACTTAGGCCATCTAGGTGTAGTAGGATCCTAGCAGAGACATGCATGCTAGCTTGACCTTAGTCCGGGATCAACTGATCAGGGGACCAAATGCTTATGATTAGGCACGGCATATATACTAAGGGAATGACATTAGGACAGCAGTTTGGAGGGATTATGAAGGCAAAATATATGTGCACAAGGAAAGCCATTTGTACAACGACCTATACCTTGATAGAATGATCAATATGCCATGTGAAACATGGCCCTTTGAATCTAGTGACATTTGTCATTAGATATAGGAGGTATTTCCCTAATTATTCATGCTTATACGTAGTGAAACACGGCCCTTAAGAAGAGGATTTATGTCCCTAATTATTCATGCTTATATGTAGAAGTAAATTCTTCATTTTGAGGCCAAAAGAAGGAATTGGATATAGGAGGTGACAAACATGATGATCTATAGCAAAATTAAGTTCCTAAGATTTAGACTTAAGTAGGTTCATTAATCCTAGCATTAGGTGGGCATGTTCATCTTCATTCTTCATCCCATTGACCTAGGCATCCCCACTTGGGAAAGATAAATTGTAGTGTCACGTTGAAGATTGAACTCTTTCTAACCCGGCACAAATCACAATGCTTGGAGCTTAGTCTTAGTTCCTGTTTTGTATCAGTCTTGTTTGGCTTCATTAGCCTTATTTCTCTCCTCTACACACCACCCTCATAGCACACTATAGCCATTCGTGATTCGGTTTATACCTACTAAATTCATGGCCGAGCATTGAGTTTTACACCTAAGAGCTGTTGTCAAGCTAGGACCTCTAGATTAAGCTCTATCTATAAGTTATCCTCTATAGGAAAGATCAGTCAATTTCCCTTAGGAAGAATGGTAGGTATATGTTATTGCCCTCACCTTAACTCTCTAAGAAAAGTCACCGTCCTGCCCTACACCACTGGGACAGTGGACAGTAGGATTTTCCACTGGCATGGTGGTTGATTGATGGGCACTGATCAGAGATGGTCTTACGCTACAGCTAATGTGAGTAGAAAAAGGCTGTGAGGACTGAGTAACCTAGTCAACCAAGCGATTGAAAAAAGTTCCAATATTTCACACTAATGCAATAGCCACTGCATTAACTGTTTTGTATTTTTGTGTAGGGTTATCATAACTTTTAAAATCACAGTGGGAATAGAATAACATTGGCAATGCTGAAAAGTTTTTAAAACTAACCTAGACATGCTTTACTGAAATTAAAACTCATAACAAAAATCAAGCATTAACGAAAATGTTGCTTGTCCAAGTCCCAACTTCCAAGCATGGTTTAAAACCTTAGATCATTGAAAATTTGAAACTTATTGTCACATTTATCTAATAAACTAGAGGCAACTTTTGGCTTCAATGATTCAAAATTGTAACTTTTCTATAAATTATAATAGTAATTATTAATAAGAAGTAATATCAAAATCCTAACAGTTCAAAGTGGCATATCTTACCAACAAGATTCGGATTTTATTAGGAAAAATTATACCAGCACACACTGACAACCAACGGGAGTAGATAAGCATCACACATGGTTGTAATTAAGGGAGAGTGAAGAAAAAGCTGGAATAAAAGTCAATGTCAAGAAAATGAAGCCCTTTTCATCTCATAACTAGAAAGCAAGAATAGTTGGGTCCCTTAAGCACCTATTCCAGGAAAATAATTAAAGCATATAGAACCCCCTTGGTCTCAGAAACAGATGCGACTTTCAGGTCTACACTGTACTAATAATTTACGTATACAACTCTTGCTTGAGTTGGGTTTTCAACAAAAAAATTAGAACAAAATTTGTTTTGCAAAAGGAGAACAAGAAGTTTTGTCAAACATGCTTCCCCTTTTTTATTTAAGTGCATGATTGTTATTTATGGAGTCAGTTTCGAGCCCTCAACCTCAAAGATTGTTTGTCAATGACACATTATCTTTGAAATTACATAAACTTTCTATAGTTGGTACCAAAGATCTAATCAAAAGGGTTAAAATAACACCCCCCCCCCCCCCCTTCTTGGAAGGAAGAAAATCTAATGAAAATTGTTGATAGTGTTGCATAATACTAATATTTGAGCAAAATTAGATAGTTATGTACCATAAGTTTCTTAATTGAATTCAACTATATGCTTTATTAGCCAATATGACAACAATATGCTTAGTAGCTTCTTAGCCAATGCACCTTTTAAGTATAGTTTAGAATATTCTTAACTTATATGATTGAATTCCATTCGAAATCTAAAGTACCACATATAAAAAACCAAGCCTACAACTTTATTCCTTATATTAAATCAATAAGACAGAATGTCAATGAGAAAATATATAATAATAATATATATTTTTTCTATCACTCCTCTTGTATAATAATAATTTTCTTAGTATTTCACAATCAGCACGAAGAACAAAGTGATAAGGTCCTGAATTTAGAACCCAACTATAATTACCAGTTAAATAAAAGAATCACCAATGACTTGTGGTTCTCTTTGTCGTTAAGGAAGGTCCATTATTCCATTAGGAGAAATCTATAGGCAAAGGGATCCTGCCCATACAGTGAGACAAGCAAAGCAAGGAAATATTTCGAGGTTTTGGTCCACGGCTGAGCTGTATCTAGAGGAAGCCCACCATGGCCTAACTCAAATTAATGGGGGAAAAAATTAAGAAAATAGAAAATAGAGATCTCAATCTTATTAATATATTAAGATTGCCATGCTATCCAAACCCCACATTTCAATAATGCAAAGATTAGGAAATTTCATGACAAGAGAATCCACATTATTATCAACTCATATTGATTAATTTGTCAGGATTTGGGAGTTGATAGTTGTGATAGTATGAACCACTATTAGCTAAATGTTAATGCCCTCAGTGGGTAGAGCAAAAAATGACAATCAACATGACTAATTAATAATGCAATATAATCGTACTATATACTTATCCCTTTTTTTTATTATTATTATATTTACTTCGTTTATTATTTGTGTAAACTGGCCACTTGAGCTTTTGATTTAAAGTTAATGTTATTCTAAAGTACAATTTCTTTATCAATATTTCATTAAGTCTTAGTGGAAATCCTACTGGGAAGTATCCTATAAAAAAGCCTTCCTTTATTTAAAAACAGGTATCCTTAACGGTAGCAAACCTACACCAACTGAAACTTTATTTTTTTTTTAATTAAGGAAAAATTCATCTTCCATTATCTTAAGTGGTTTTTTTTTTTTTTTTTTCCTCCTTCGCATGCTTTATATATAGCTGGTTTTGGGACATTAAAAATGTCCTAGCCCACATGCTTTAAGCATCTAAATCAAGCTTTTTATACGTCCTGTTGATATAATTGATTTAAGTGGATGGTCTTTTAGTTATTCTGTTTTGCACAATTGGATGCGCAAAACTGTCTTTGTAATTTATCAATGCAAAACTTAAAATTTTTTATATACAAAGGCTTAAATTTGCATATTTTAGTATTCTTAACCAGTTCTTTATTTTAAAATTTTGCAACCAAATGCTTTCTGAAAGTTTCTTTAAAAAAGCATATAATATTCCGCTACTAGTTTTGCTAAGGAATCACTTCAAGTAATTATCCTCAATTTTTATAAAAGTTAGAAAAGCTTAATCTAACAACTATATCTTGAAATTGAGAATGAATGAAATATAATTTCCAACACCCAAACAAAGAAAAAGGCAAGCTTAGTCCTTCTTTTAACTTCAATTCTCCGACCAAGAATGGTGATACTACAACAGCACCCAAACAACACACACACCATTCATAACCCCACACCCAGTAAACACCAGAGAAATACCAAATCTCAGCTAAAGCCCATACCCAAACCCATCATCAACAAAGCCCCCAAACAAAATACTACCACCACCATTTCAAAAAGACAAAAGAAAACGAACCCATAGAGAAATACCAAATCAAACACAGCAACCAAACCTAAAACACCAAAATCTCAGCTAAAATAAGAGCCAAAAGAGAGATCGAACCTGATGTGGGAGACTGAGAGAGCGGCGCCAATACCCTAGCCGCCGAGAAAGAGCGAAGACAGAGAGACGAGAGTTGAAGGGTTTTTGATCGGAGATGGAGGCCGACGCTGACGGCTTCAGATCGGAGAAGATGGAGGGTGAGAGAGAAGATGGAGGGTGATCGAAAATTTCAGAGGGGGATAGCTATAGGGTTCGAAATCTGTCTGAGAAAAACAAAATAAAGAGAAAACGAAGGGAATTTTTAAGAAAATTGCTCCGATCACTGTAGGTTCTGAGGCTGCGTTTTTTAAAAACGCAGCCTAATACCATCCAAAAAAAACGCGGAAAAAACACATAAAAACACAGCCCATCACTTGGGCTAAGGCCCCGCGTATAAAACGCGGCTGGGCCTTGCGCCTTTAAGCCCCGTTTTCAAAAAACGGGGCTTTATGCCGGTTTGGGCCGCGTTTTTAAAAACGCGGCCCAAAAAAACGCAGCCACACAGGCCCGCGTTTTGTAGTGATTATTGGCTACATATTAGGTGAAACCGGTTTACAACTATTATGACTCCTATAACAATAATTCTGAAATAATATATAGTTATTGGTTGTTATCAAAATTCAAAATATTTAATTTCCTTAAATTGGACAACTTTTGCCATGGTATTCACAATTTTGCTCATCATCAATAAAACACCTATAAATTTTCATTACCTTTTTTTTTTTGGAAAAACAAACATATATACAAAAGAAAGAGGGACAAGAGTTTTAACACAATAACACATCACAAAGTGTTTAACTTGTTATACTTTGTCAACTGGACATTTGGTTATTTTCTACTTAAAATAGAATGGTGTGGTAATGAGTTTTAATCTCTACCAAAGGTTTAATTAGTGAGTGATTTACCAATTTCTCCTTAAAAAAAAAAAAAATGTCTAGTTAAAAAACTACGGGGCGTTAGTCAATTCTCACTACGGACTTTACTCAAAAGTCATTATAACTTTTAAGAAAGAGTGTTACGCACAACACACTTTCTTATTAAGCAATAATTTTCATTACTTTAACGTTAAAAAATAGAGAAAATAATAGCTTATTATTAGTAAGGAACTAAGGATTAGTAGCGACAAAATTCAAAAGAAGTGCCAATCACCCACAATGTCATGCTGCTTTCATCATTATGCTCAATAATAATACCATTAGCATCATTTTCCAAAATAAATAAAGCTAATAAAATAAAAAGTATAACAGAGATTTGTTTGAATGCGAGCCCATTAAAACAGAAAATAATAAAATAGAAAGTACCGATTAGTGATTTATGAATAAACAAAGAGTAGAGCCCACCTTCACCCAAAAAAGATGTAGAGCCCACATGAAAGTTCAAAGATGCCAATTACCCCTTCGTAGCCCATGAGATTCTTATGCCCCAAGACTTAACGAAAAGTTTATCATATAAATTATGGATTTAAATATGAAAAACTTCCAACTTCTCTATATAAAGGCCTTGGACTTATAACTTTCTTGTCTTGGGTAATTACACAGAAGCTGGTTTAGCTATAAATGAAAGTAGGTGTTTCACAAAATTTCTCAATGGGGTGGCCTTTAGTGAAGTCTTTGCTGTGGGCTTTACTACTCTTTGTTCAAATTCATGAGCATAGAGCTTGTATTGAGGAAGAGAGGGTGAGTCCCTAGAATTGAAAGCATTTCTAAAATCCCATACTAATTATACCAAGCCCCTTCTTCCAACATGGGTTTATGAGATAAAGAGTGAGTGTTGTAGTTGGGAGCAAGTCAATTGTAGCACTACCACTGGTCACGTGATCAATCTCACGCTCTCCGATATAAACCACTATTCTATGGTGGGGGAGGGGACTTGGTTCCTAAACATGTCCCTGTTGCAGCCTTTCAAAGAGCTAAGAATTCTTGATATATCTTACAACGGAATCGCTGGTTGGTTGGGAAATGAAGGTACGTGAGCCTTTGCTTCTACTATCATACGGCCCACTCCAAAAACACACACACACTCATTTATGCTTAATCTAGGAAAGGCTTGGGACCATGGTAATTAGATTTGATTACATATCCCAAATCAAATTAAAAATATTATAGTTGGACGACTTCTCTCAATTTGACTAATGAAATTTATTTTAGAGGAGGAGTCATTTTAATCATTAGATTAGATATAATTTCTCATTCATAGATACAATGATTATGAACCAAAATTTTAAACTAAGGAAATCATTTTTCCCATCAAAAAATTATTTTGGCTGATTTTGTTAGAGCATGGGAATGGCTTCTGTAATATTCGTTAGCCAGATATAATGTTCAAATTTTATATATATATATATATATATATATATATATATATATATATATATATATATATATATTTTTAGAAGTTAAAATTATACATGGCATTAGCTTTCATTTTTTTTTTTTTTTAACCATACATTTCTAAAATAGGTAATAATTTCTAATTTTATATATATATATATATATATATATATATATATATATATATATATATATATATGTATGTATGTATATAAAATTTAGAATTCAATTGGTTTTAAGCTTTTCAGTTTTTGAACCTAGCCATAAAAATTTAAAATTTAGATAGAAAAATTGGACTCTAATTACAATCTAATTTATAGTATAATTAAATTTGGACTCTACAATTTTTACATTCAATAACTCACTTGATACAAAATATACTTGAATCAAAATTTAGAATCCAATTAAAATCTAATTGAATTTTCTCTGGCTTTGTCTGTTAGTATATATAGATATTAGTATATATAGACATTGATGAAAGAAAATTCTCTAATAAAAAACAAATTGAAAATTAGAGTCGGACATCATTTTTGTTGGACCTTAGTCCAAGTAATGAATCATCATTGTGTCAGCTATTTTTGCAGCATTGACAGTGCAACTGGGACAGCGCTCTATCCTATTCGCTTATTATTGCTTTCTTGGATGTTTATAGCATGTTTGAAACATGCAAAGCCAAGTAATGTATCTGGTGTTAATGCTAAATTTTCATTTTTCATCTTTTTTTATAGATAATTTAGAACATGATTGTATGTAACTTTTATAAGAGGTGTTTTTATGAAGTTTTAGTGATCATACTTGCACGGTTGCACCAACATCTTGATTTAATATTTAGTATTTATTGTAATTGTTTTTTTCCATTTGTATTTCTTTGTTTCGATCATGGTTAAACCGGACCAGAGGCAAAACTGGATTTGCCTCCGGTTCCCGGTTTTTGACTGGTTTTTCTAGTTATTTCTTGGTTATTTTCGGTTTTTACAAGGCTGGATTGGCATTTGATTCTCGGTTAAACCGGTCCGTCAAGTCAAGTTTTTAAAACAGTGGTTTCGATACTAGTTGTGCACAAGAGAATGCTAAGGCTATTTAATTTAATAATCAACTCAATGCCAAATCAAAATTCTTTGATTGAAGATTTTAACTAAATGCCAAAACAAAATCCATTAACATACCACTAAGACCATTTTCATATGTATTGCTTTGACAAATTAAATATTGATTTGAATATGTTAATTAAATATTTTGAAAAATTAGCCTCGAAATTCAAAAATTGATCCGAATTTGGATTTTAATCTTTTAATTTTTTTAAGATTTTAATTGAAGATTTAGGGGATATTAATTAGTGAGAATGATTCCGAATGCAGTGGTTTGGGGGTTAAATATAACATCGAAACACTACTTTTCTTTTACCTTGTTTTAACTATCATGGTTGGAAAAATCCCACTATATTTTATCTATAGCATATTTGTTTATAATACTAAAAGATAAAAAATTTTAAAAAAAAATTAACAAAAAGGAAATTTCTTCTTTATTTGTTATAATATATAGAGAACAAAAAATTTCATATTATCAAAATCTTGAACAAAAACGAATAAACACAACATTTTCACTAGTTACAAAAAGAAACAATATGAATATAAAAAAATAATTAAAAAAAAACCCCTTTCTTTTGGTTGGTTTTGCAAAGGGTAAGATAAACGAATTTTTAAAAATTAATAGTTCAATAAATTTTAAATGAAATATTCTTATGAAAAAAATACCATGTTATACTACTTTGTTATATTATAGCATTTTATTTTAAAAAATCATGCCAAGCACGGGTCAAAAGCTAGTTATATGCAACATGTGAATATTACTGCTTTCTATATTTTCTTTTAAAAAAAATCCACATTTTAGACATGGTGTATATAGGGGGGAGATTGGTGTACCAAATTCATCCCTTCTGAAATTCAAATCTTTTAGTTATATTGTTGAAGTACCTATGTTGTAATAACAGATAACAGCTTTGAGTTTGATTCATATGCTTATATATAAAAGTAATTTTGAACAGTAAGTTGTCAACATATATTCTTTTAAAATACAATTTGATAATCTAATTTGAATTTCACATTGTAGCTTTTGAAGTGATCCCCATCCCCACCCCCCCCCCCCCCCCCCCCCCAAAAAAAAAAAGGAAGTGATATTGAGAATCTTATAAAGGGGAACAGGGGAATGAGATTTTTGAAAAGAGTATAATAACGTACACACTCAAAAAGCTTCAACTCTTAAAAGGGTAGTACTAGGCTTTCAATGTGGGAACTTACCTAGTTAATATTTTTTTGATAGATAAACACGGGTAGAGCGAAATATTTTTTTGAAAAACTTCCAATACGATACACACCACAAAATGACTTAACTCTTTTTTGATTTTTTTTAAAGTCAAAAGGGCCTAACTCTTTGAACGTGTGATGCAAATAATTATTTTAGTTTTCCTTTGGTTATTGAATAATTGCTTTACACTTAGTATTTAATTTATTGCTTTTACTTGTGTGTTATGATCAACAAACCAGTTCTTAAGAACACGAAATGAAGACAATGACTTCCAATCGTTACAAAAAGCTAATAAATAAATTGCATTTTATATCATTCATTACTTGTATTTTCTTACAAATAAATGTTTGTAAAATTATATTGTAAATTGTTACATATTTTAATATTTTCCCTTGCTCATGCTTTCTCTCTAATTGATAATTGCTTCAATTACCGGTGCTTTATCTTTTCTTTAACAGCTACTACCAACATGGCAACACCTATAACGTTTGGGCTTTTGACATAGACTTCGTCTCTGGCTTCATAAATAAGAAAGGCATATACAATTGCCAAAAATTCATATTTATATGATAAGAGCACAATCATAAAACTTCGCACTAATCCAAAAAACAAAAAGGATGCATGGATAGGGGTGTGTGGTAACGACTGTTCCAGAAAACATATTTGATTCTTTATAGCTCAATTAATCAATGCATTTTTTTTTCTTGTTTTACAATTATTGAGCTAATGCATGCATGATATGACACTTTTTCCTTTTTTTTTTTTTTTTTTTTAATAAGTTTCTGCATTTCGTTGATAAATTTAACAATGGATTTTTTTTTTTTTTTTTCAGAATCTGATTGCTTGCCAAAACTGAGAAAGCTAACACACTTAAATTTAGCGGGGAACAACTTTGACAATAAAATTTTAAGATGCTTAGGTGCCCTCCCAGTTCTTAAATCTTTGGATTTAAGCCAGAATAATATCTTGCCTCTTTCTAGCAAAGGTACGTGTATATCTGAATTTTCTTCGCAAGAATACTATGAAAAAGTTTACACAAAATCTAATAACCAATATTTACCTTTATCAACATTTACTCTCTTTGTGTTGAAAGGCACAAAATGCTTCAGTGCAATAACTATTCCTTTTGATATATACAAATGATAGTAGGAGTATGCCTTCAATATTCAAAGAGCATTTTAACCGAAATATTTGTCCATTCCAACATAAAAGTGTTTAGTTCTACTAGATCTTTCTTCTGTACTATTGGTTTCAATCTTATATATATGAAATTTTGAATATCTCTTCACCGGTGATGTAGAACTGGTTTATCTAAGCAACTTGGAGGTCCTTATCTTGCAATATTGTGGCCTTAATGGAAGCCTACCATTCAAGGGTAAACATTCCAATGTCTATTTTTATTGATTTTCCTCAGTTAATCTCCTTAATGGAAGCCATTTCAAATACTTTCTCCTGACATTATTGTCGTCAATTCTCCTGGTAGATATGACAAGTTTCAGCAGTTTGGAGATTTTAGATTTGAGAGGAAATGATTTCACTGGAAGCATTACTCCATATATCGGAGCGTTATCTTCTCTCAAGGCTATATCATTATCTTATAATAGACTCAATGGAATTTTAAACACTCCAGGTGAGAATCTACAATGAAATCAGTCATTTACAATTTTGATTAGAGGAGTGTGAGAACAATTGCAAGAGAATGGTTAGTAATTTGATATAGATCAATCCTTATTTGCTGCAACTTGGAAGCATAACATTTGACCATCCACTTTTTCTGAATGTAGAAATTATTATACTCCCCTCTTCCCCGCCCCCCCCCCCCCCCCCCCACCCCCCCCCCCCCCCCCCCCACCCAAAAAAAACAAAAAAAAATCATTTTAATCCCACAAGACCGACTCTACCCTTTGTTAATTCATAATTGAGCCAATTTTCCTAAGGCAGCCGTATAGAATAAGGTCCCATAATTTTGGCCCTATAGTAGTACGCTTAGCCACTCTTTTTCTATTTCACACCTAAACTTATCTCCTACCTAAAATCAATTATAACAAAAAAATTAGGAGCATTAGACATAATATCAATAATAAATAATTTTTTAACAAAACTTGAATACAATTCTTATCAAAAGAAAAAATTTGAATACAAAAATTTAATTGGTAATTTTACCTCTAAAAAACAATAGTAACAAATTTGAAGTAAAAACTTATAATATAGAAATTTATATAATAATATTAAATTGATAAATATAAGAGAATATTTGACTTAAAATTGTCTTCTTAAGCTTCAAATCTTATTGAGGCAATAGCGTGATTTCATATATTAATTAGGTTGTGTTGTCGATTCTTTTGGTGGCACAAGTTTAGGATAGACTCCGCTAATCTTTTATTGCTTTTGATAGAGTTTTGTGCGCTGAAGAAACTTGAAGAGATAGAGCTTGCTGGTAATGGCTTCGAAGGGGTGCTTCCTCCATGCCTAAACAATTTGACATCTCTTTCATACTTAGATATATCTCTCAACCGGTTTGATGGAAACTTGTCTTCATCTCCAATAGCCAGCCTAACATCCCTGGAATACATTGATTTGAGTTATAATCTTTTTGAAGGTTTATTCTCATTCAATTTATTTGCTAATCACTCCAAGCTTAAGGTGATTCAATTTTTGAGTAATAACAACAAACTTGTTATAGAGACTGAGAATCACAGTTGGGACCCTTTGTTTCAATTAAAGGCCTTAGTACTGTCTAATTGTAGTCTCAACAACCCCACCAACTTTCCTAAGTTTCTCCTGGACCAACATGAATTGGAAGTCGTTGATATATCTCACAATAAGTTTAATGGAAGCTTCCCCATATGGTTGCTTGAAAACAATACTGAACTACAACTGTTAAATCTTCGAAGTAACTCTTTAATGGGCGAGTTTCATTTGCCATCAGATCACTACATGAATCTTCGTTTTTTGGATCTCTCAGACAATCACTTTGATGGGAAACTTCAAGAAAATATCGGCAAGAGGATTCCAAAATTAGAACAACTAATTTTATCCCAAAATCAATTTGAAGGTAATCTTCCATCCTCAATAGGTGACATGAGTAATTTGGTGATTTTAGACTTGTCCTTTAATAATTTTTATGGGGAGGTACCAATGGAATTGGTTGCTAATTGCATCTCTTGTGAATATTTGAGGTTATCTAATAATAATTTTTGCGGTGAAATTTTCTCAAAGCACTTCAACCTATCCTTAAAGACTTTAGAATTGCAAAATAATAATTTCACAGGCACTCTTCCAGTTGTACCCCTAGATGTATGGTTGGTCCTAAATATTAGCAACAACCACATGACAGGTACAATTCCTCCATGGATAGTAGATGGGAATACGTCACCAAGGTTTGTTGCTGACTTGAGTAGCAACTCTTTTGAAGGCCAGATTCCATGTGGACTAACTTCATCTAATATAATAAACCTTTCTCATAACTTGCTTTCAGGATTGTTTCCTTCTTGCTTGAATATATGGGATTTTGGACAAACTCACTTACTTTTAAAAGGGAACAAACTCAGAGGGTCATTACCAAAAGCTATTTTCAATTTATCATCTCTTGTGACATTGGACATTAGAGATAATCGCTTTATCGGCAGCATCCCTGATGAAATTGTTGGACTTTCCAACTTAAAAGTGCTTTCATTAAGTGGCAATCATTTTAGTGGTGTGATTTCGAAGCAGTTGTGTCAGTTAAAAAGAATAGACATAATGGATCTTTCAAATAACTCTTTTTCTGGGACAATACCGTACTGCTTTAAAAACATATCCTTTGGGAAGCTAGCTGCTAGTGATTTTGTCTATACACCTAGTGCTACTTTTATGACAAGAAGTTTTTCCTTCCCATATAAATCTCTTCTAAATAGGAATTTACAAATTGAAGGGTCATCTTGGGACTTCTATGAACAAGTTGAGATTGAGATTGTGACGAAATATAGGGCTGACTTGTACAAGGGTCTCAACCTTGATATCATGTCTGCATTGGATTTGTCATTCAACAAGCTAATAGGTGAAATCCCACCAGAGCTAGGACGGCTATCTTCACTACATGCACTAAACTTGTCTCGCAATCAGTTGACAGGTTCTATTCCAAAATTGTTCTCAAATTTGTCTCAATTAGAGAGCTTAGACCTTTCTCACAACAATTTGAGTGGAGAAATTCCTTCAGCATTGACTGATCTGACGTTTCTAGCAGTTTTTACTGTAGCTCACAACAACTTATCAGGTAAAGTTCCAGAAAGCAAACAACAATTTTCAACATTTGAAGAGAGCAGCTATGAAGGAAATCCATTTCTTTGTGGTGCACCACTAAGGAAAAGTTGCCGCGATACTGATGAATCACCTCCATCATCACAAAAATATTCAGAGGCAAGTGACGGCAGATGGTATGAAGTTGATCTTCTAGCCTTCTTTACAAGTTTTTCGGTATCTTGCATTATTTTCTTCTTGGGTGTAGTCAGTGTTCTTTATATTAATCCTTATTGGCGGCAACGATGCTTCAACTTGGTTGAGGATCATATGTACTGGTGTTATTTTTTTGCTTTAAATACCCTAAAAGAGCTGTCAAGCCGTATGTGTCATTAGACGTACTCAATTTCTGAAACCTTTTTGTGGTAGTATTGATAAATACCTATGTGCATGGGTATGTTTGGTTTTGAATAATTGTTACCATGCTCTGTTATGAAACAAGGAGCTCACTTGCAGTACTTTTTCATTTGTATTGTAATTATTGTGACTAGCCAATGTCATGTGCAGGTCTATTATAAGTTCATTTTAAAATAATTCATAGAGAAATTTTTATATGGGCCATGTGAAATTTATTTTTTCGTATATAATATCATTAAAAATTAGAAAAATTAGTTACAATTATATTATGTGTCATGAGGGGAAAAAAAACAGACAATGTAAAATGATAAGAATTATATGATTATTTCATTGATATATGAAGAATGTGAAATATGTCTTCAATGAATTAATAATTATTTGATTACCAATAGCCTGTGGCCTAAGGATTGCCTCCTCCATTGTTGGTTAAATTTCTATGGTTTGAATCCGTCCACCTTCAACCTTAGCAAAAAAAAATTATTATTTAATTATCATTTAACTTAAGCACAAATATATCACAATTGGATAGGACTAGGAGTAAGTTCAGATCATAAATTTTCCAGCAAATTTAAATTATTCTTGTTTAGAAAAATAAATGTTTGACTCTATTGTTTTTGGAAAAATTGAAATTTAAAAAAAGGTTAATTTTCCATACAATTTCTCCGGTGGTCAATTTAGGTCTTTTTTTTTAGACCCCTCGATTCTACAGCAAACTTATCATCTTCAAATAATTAATTCGTTATGAATTAATAAGTGGAAAATAATTTCTAAAAAAAGCCTTTTTTTTTATTTATTCTATTGACTAAAAGATAGTTTTCTTTTGACTTATTTTTTCTGATGTTGCCAAATACTAGAAAATATAGAAAACTATCTGTACACAAAGTTTTCCATTGAAACAAACAAAATGCTAGATTCGGAGATTGATTTCTAGGTTAATTGCCACAGATTAAATATGTCACCAATGAAGCAATAAAATAGTAAATTCAATAAAAAATAACATAAGACAACAATAGGGTGACCCAACAAAACCTATGAAACATACTGTTTCACAGTAATAATTTGGAGGGATTTAACCTATCAATTCCAAGGTAAACTGACCCACTAGAATAGAATTGAAGTTTATACACTAGACTTAATCCTAAATCTTCCCTTTAAAAAAAAAGACTTAACCCTAAAACTCTCCATTTGTGACTTTGAGGTTTGGACAAGCAACTTTAATCTGCACTATAACAACATTGTTGATTGTTAGTGGAGGCTCAGATAAACTCTTTGAAAAACTTAGGGTTTCTATCTCTCTAACCTCTTTATAAGTCGTGCTTAATGGGCCTTTATATAGAATCTTCATTAAGGTTACAAAAATTGAAAAACCCACATGTACAGTCAACTAAATAAATCACGTCAAACCTAAAAAAATTGAATTTGCAATTCTTGATTAGCTGAACTTCGAATGAAACAGGGGTCGAACTCATCTCTCAATCGGTTGAACTTGCAATCAAATTTACAAAAACTCAGTTTTATTCCACCAATTACTTTCATCTTGGACTCATAATTTTACTTTAAGAACTCAACAAAACTCAATCTTGTTGTCGTTACCAACACCTAATCCGTTGGACCTAACATGTCATACTCGTATCTTAGATTTTCTTGTATTGTTTTAGAAAAGATAGCACTATTTTTCATGTATTGAATAATTGAATAGCTAATGTTTTCAGTGCAATTAAACACCAAATATTGGTGAAAATATTTTCTAAAAATATTTTTAATGGAAACAAACACAAATGTACGGTAAAAAGGGATATGGGATAAAATAATTAAAAAATTCTTTGACAAAATTTTAAAGTGCATAGCCTTGTAGAGATATGGATCCTCTCCGTTTCAAAGAGAAATGGAGAGTTTCCATTTCATGGACAAGATCTATTTAAATAGATCTAAGGTGTAAATGTGTCACCTTAATTAAATCTTATTACTCAACTCATCAACATGAATGTGGTTTTTTGTAAAAAAATAAAAAATAAAAATAACTGTGGTTAAACACATTATAGGTTAATGTTGTTTTACATAAAAACCTGAAACATTAGCATTATCATTAAGTTCTAGTTTTTTCGCTGAAAGCTATTAGGTATGGTGGTGTTGTGGCCATTGGAGTTGCTGGTAATGGCAGTGGTGGGCTTTTGCAGCAATGGTCTCATCCTCTGAAAGCCAACTTCCATGATTGCAACTGCCAACCTCTTTTGATAATGGCGCCTTTATCAATAGTGGACTCGCGTTTTTCTTTCTTTTCCTTCTTCTCTGGGCCTTTGGCATAAAACTTCACAATTTTTTTTTTTTGGCAAATTACAATTTAACCACTTATGGTTTGGATGAAATTTAAGTTGTCTATCTGTGGTTTGAAATTTGACATTTTACTCACTTGAGGTTAGCTTAGTTAGGGCTCCGTAACCCATCTTTGTTAAAACATGACTAGATATGTAGTTTTGTTCCACTTTTATGTATCTTTCCTTGATTCCTTCAAAAACACAAAAAAAATAATAATATAAAAACATAAAAGACAATATCAAATAAGATAAAAAATAAAAATAAAAAATCCAGCGAAACACTTGTATCATGGGATTTCAAACCATGTATAGGCAACTTAAATTTTCAGTCAAACATTGAAAATACATATGGGTGAAAAAGCGTGTGGAAATACCCGTAATATTGTTTAAATACTGAAAACTATTGTTTAAAATATACTACCAAACAACCCCTTAAATTTCCGCCGCCCACAATTCATAAGTCCGTAAGTTGTAATTGCCATTTTTATTTTTTAAAACTAACCAACGTTAACCTTTTGAGTTACTGATTTTAAAAGAGGTGGCAAAATTATAGCCCTTAGGGCATCCACATCAATGGATGCAAACTTTCCGTTTATTTTTCACAAAAAATCTACTTTTTCTATTTTACACACCAATTTTTACAAAGTACCCACATTAGTCTATTTATTCTACACATTTATTCAATAAAATATTCATTCTTTTACAATTTTTTATTATTTCCTCACTCACTACCCCTTTCTCTCACAGACCCAACACTACCACGATCACTCCACACCCAACCACCATAATCACCCACCCAACCACCATCATCAAGGAATGCCAACCCATTCAATCCGGCCAAATTAAACCCTCTACCAAAAAACCCATTGATCAAAGAATCAGAAACAAAGGAAAGTCAAATCATCACCCACCAAACCCGAAACCCACTAATCAAACAACGAGAAACAAAGGAAGAGTGTGGTGATTAGAGAGGCTTCGTGGTGATTGGCGAGAGATTAGCGGCGGTGGCGATTAGCGACAGTGGCGAGAGATTATGGGTTGCAAGAGGTTTAATAGTTTTGCTAGTTTAATGATTTGATCAAATGAGAAAAAGGGAGAGTGAGAGCAACCAGAGACAAGGAGAGAGAAAAAAATACTAAAATATTAAATGCAAGTGTTACACTAACCATGCATATATGCACGGTTACTATAGCACTTGTGCATTTATGCATAATTTTTCACACACTAATGTGGGTATTTTTTGGGTCAAAATGTGTAAAATGAAGGGGTTTTTGTATTTTGCAAGACTTTGCATACCACTTGTATTTATGCACAGTTTTACACCCACTAATGTGGGTATTTTTTTTTTTTAATCAAAATGTGTAAAATGAAGGGCTTTTTTATTTTTTTATTTTGCAAGACTTTTTTTTTTTTTTTTTGAGAATCAGTTTTTGCAAGACTTTGAGTGGATGCTCTTAGATATCTTTGAAATGAATCTCAGCCTTTAAATGGACACTCCATTTCATTTTGAACTGTAGAAGATCCAGATCCAGCCTTGTAGTAGGTGATCGACAAAGAGTGTTGCAATGATGAGCGAAGGTCCAACCGTCCAAAGCTCTACACCAACAAACCCAAAAATGTAAGGGCATCTACAACAGATGTGCCAAATGCCAAATATTTGACACATTTGGCACACCAAACATAAAAAACCCCCTTTATGAGATGTTCCAAATCTCATAATTTTTGCCACATATAAACCATTCCATTTTGGAATGGTACGGACAAGAATGCAAAAAAAAAAAAAATATATTCATTTCTCTCTCATCCTTTTTGACTTTGTTGTTGTTGTGCTTGATGATGATAATGGTGGGAGGAGTTAATATGTTATTTTAATGTGTAGTAAATATTATTTTAATGTATAGAATTGAATGATAAAACATTTGATAAATGAAATGTAAAATGATGTGGTAAAATAATAAAGTAGGCTTTTGACGTGTCAAAATGACATTTTTTATAGAACATTTGCTGTGGATCCTCTAAGCTCAAATCATTTCTACGCTTTCCAAACAAAAAAACAATATTTTTTTTATGTTTCTGAGAAACAGTAACAAGGGATTCCAAAAGCAACTCTAGTGCTTTTGTTGTTTTTGCTTTTAGTATTTTGGTTTTAGTATCTGACTTTTGATTGATTGACTACATGCTTGTGGTCTTTCACAAATAGCACAACTGAAACAATTTCAAGAGCACCAAACAAAAATCGAACGAGTTTCTTCACCATCAGCAATGGACACTCATGGGTCTTCAACTCTGCCACCTTAGCCACCACCAAAGAGTCATTTTCTCGGCGTTACAAGTTTCTCTGGCCTATGCTCGTGGCTGTCAATCTTGTTGTTGGAGGTTCCTTTCTTTTTCTTATTCTTCAGCTTTGTAATTCACTGTTTATCTTAATTTCCTACTTACATTAATATATGTGGGTGTTTATATATGGAAAGTGATTAAATTTATAAAAGGGTGTAATGGGTTTTAAGATTTCAGTTTCAAATATTTGTTTTTTAAGCTTAGCGGGTGCTTTTCTTGATGTTATTGTTGAAGGGCACTTTGTTGTTAGGATAGGGGTTATGGTTTTAAATATCTCATTTTTGGAGGAATCCTTGATGGGGATGGAGGAATTCTGATTAAATGGGATTTGGTGTTCCATGGTTGGGTTTGTGTGGGATTTATGATTCTCCTCAGTTGAGGAATTGTGTGATAAAATGTTGATTCTAGCCTCTATGGATTTAGATCTTAATTGGTTATGTCATATGTGACATCTAATTACAAATATGCACTAAAGAGTCTAGGAACGCAAATGTGTAAAGAGTGGTGATATGTATGGGGTTAATTTATTGTTCCTATTAGAGGGGAAATAAACATTTTATGTCTTGTGAGATTTATGATTCTCCTTTGATATTCTTGGACCAAATGGCAATGTCCCCACCAACCCTCCCCTTCGTAGTTAATTGGAGTAGAGGCAAAATCATTGTTTGAATCCCATGTCTCAGCTGTGTCAGTTGCTTATTTTTCTATTGATAAAAACCATTATTTCTCAACATAAACTTTTAGTTCACTACAAGTTTCGATATTCTTTCATTTTGGAAATCCTGGATTTTGTTATTGTTGGAACTTCTTCTTCTTTTGTTAAAATGGGAGTAACAGTAACAGCTCATGGAATTTCATTTTTCTAGTACAGCCTTATGCTCCTTATAAATGGATGCATATTCCTTCATTTTGGAAATCCTAGAGTTTCTTGTTGATGGAACTTCTTCTTGTTTTGTTAAAATGGGAGTAACCGCAACAGCTCATGGCATTCTTCATTGTATTAGTATAGCCTTATGGTTTCCTAATCAGAGTAATGGTTTTGGCTATTTATCATGGAAAAAAGCCAATGATCAAGTACAAGACTTGTTTGTTTATCATTCTAAGTATAATCATTACAAAAGGTGGGAGAAAAAGACACACATAGAATGCAATTCTTTCATAATTTTTAACTGGTTGGCTAAAGCTCTACTACTTGATATGATTGAAATCATATACTAGTAATTTTTGGCTTTATCTATGTCGATGATGAGCAATATGTTGGATAGACAAAGTTAGTATCAATTCCTTATGGTGTGCCTAGTACCTTGCATACTGTGATGGCAAGTTGGATGGAGTCATTCAAATGGCTCATTAGGAGCTTATAATAATATAGGTGAGTAGCAACTAGCAACATCTTCTATTTGCTCAAACTCACCTACTTAACTAATTGTTTGTAAGGTTGAATTTTATCAACCATCTTGTTGGCTTTATTTCGTATCAAATTTGCTTGTATTTTAGCAATTAGTAACCCTGTATTTAGATGGGAATCATGTAAGGGTAGTGTGTGAGAGAGTATGAAGAATTGCTCAAGATTGTGCAAAGAGACAGGGACTCGCGGCTAGATCTCGCGGATGGCTCGTAGCTTGCAAGCCGCCAGAATGTTGCACACATGCCAAGCATACCAGAAGCTAAAGAGTCGCGCCAACTATTGCACTACAAGACAAAAGTCCCAGGCTGGCCAAGCCATTTGCTCGCGGCTTGAACTCGCGACTCAACCCAATCACGATGTCAAGTCGCCAGAACACCCTGTTTGGGAAAAACTAACTTTTCACATTCCTTCTCACCCTACTATATATATACCTTTATACCCACGATTTTGAGAGAGCTTCTAGAGAGAATTTTGAGAGAGAAACCCTAGAGTAAAACAAGATTGATTCATACACAATCTTCACATAGAGACTCTTCAAATTCCTCTACTCTCTTCCTCTCCATTGTTAAATCCTTAAGAGGTATATTACCAAAACCTTTTCTCACCATACCCATATCTGTGAGAAGGCTATTTAGTGCTTTAGGAAGTAGTTAGGAAGGGACCAATTTCATATTGGTAGATGCTATGGTTAAGTAGCAAAATCCAGTAAGCTAAAGAAGAAATAGGTTCAGCGGAACCTCGTTGGAGTAAGAGCTTGGAGGGCTTAGGTACATTGGGTAGATTAGGCTTGGAGGGTCTTCTGCTGTTCATGTATCCCAACTTGATTCTTTAGTGGATTGTTTACCGCTTGAAGGGCGGCAGAGAGGTTTTACGCCAAGGGCTTCGATTTCCTCTTCGATAACACATCGTGTGTTGTCCTTGTGTTTGCATCTCTCTTCCCTTAATCTTTGCTATTTAATTTCTGCTGTGGATGTGAGTTTATTTGGTTTAGATTGTTTATCAATTCTATTATATGCTTATGTTCATATTCTGCACATTAATTATTTGATAATAAGCTTGAATTGGTAATTTGTAAATTGGGGGTCTAAACGTTCAAGGTTGTTTTGTACACATTTTGAACTTTCAATTGGTACTAGAGTGAGTGCACTTGTTGTGATTTAAATACCTAAGTGTGATCCTTGACCTCTTGTGTTTATTAGCCAGGGATAGTGCTTTGTATGCCTGTTTGTATGATTTGGTTGATGATGAATGTAACATGCCATGTGTTTATGAAAATGCCTCTATGAGTGATAATCCTCATAATTGTGATGCTATGTTACATGAATTTTTGGATGTTGTTGATATTTTTAACATCAAACTCTTGAAGAAAAAGGCTAAGAAGTTTAATAAGGATTTGAGCAAGTTCTTTTGTGAAAATGATGATTTGATTGCTAAGCTCAATGAATCCAACAAATTGGTTAAAAAATATAAGAAACTTGCTGAAAATTCTCTTGAAAAGCTAAAAGAGTTTGAATGTTTAAATATGGACTTGGATGCTAAACTTGTTTTGTCTAACAAACTTGCTGACGAGTTAAAATGTGAAAATGAATCTCTTAAAATGCATGCCAAGTGTTTGATTGTTGAACCTATTGCTAAAAAGGATGATAATATTTGTTGCAATCATGTTGTGATACCCGATTTTGTGTCTATTGTGTGTTTTACCTCAAAGGACAAATCGGTATACATTCCTCCACATAAAAGAAATCAAAAGGTGGAGAGACAGACTGTTAAGTCAAAGCCTGTGTTTAGGTCTCAACCTAAGGTTTTGGATGGATCTAAGTTTGTTTCAACTTGCCACCATTATGGTGTAATTGGTCATATAAGACCTCATTGTCATAAGTTGAAGAGGAAACAAAACCATGTTGCTAGATCTTTTTCCAAAAAGCCTAGTGGACCTAAACACATTGTTTGTCACCATTGTGGTGTTTTTGATCATCTAAGACCTCATTGCTCTAAGTTTCATGCTCTTAAAAGAATTAAAAGAAAACAGAAACTTAAGCTTTTTGGAAGTTGTGCTAAAAAGAGTAAACCGTTTTTGAGTGAAAATAGCATGTTGTTAAAGAAATTGTTTAATACTCTTATCTCCTTGACTATGTGCATCTCCGGTTCTTATTCTTCCAACTCTCGTCTCACTTCTCTTGAAACACTCATTTCAAACAATCGTTCCATTTAGATGAGGAAGGGTTCCTATGGTTGAACTTTTACTCTTTTGGTCATTGATCTAATTCTTTCGATCTTTGTAGAATCCTTCATGCATTGAATGTCATATCTTCATGCATGCATTTGTGCTTTTTGCATTTATTTGTATGCATTTCTTTTGTTTTGATATTTCTTTTATGTTTTAGTTTTGTGTGAGTAAAAATCCAAAATCACATAAAAAGTGA
Organism: Quercus agrifolia; assembly: GCA_029955455.1. Lineage (NCBI taxonomy): Eukaryota > Viridiplantae > Streptophyta > Magnoliopsida > Fagales > Fagaceae > Quercus > Quercus agrifolia. Next base: position 10,701,500 of record JARQAD010000002.1, read on the forward strand.
AAAATTCAAAAAGATTGATCGTATGTGTTTAAGCACATATCACATGTGAGTTTTGCCTTGTATCTTCGTACAAATGGCTCTATGCACTTACGAGTTTTGCTTGTTTTTTATGCACTTATTCTTTTGTGGGAAAAATCTTGAAATCTATGTGTGATTGTTGTAAATCGATTTTCAAGCTTGTCATGAATGATTGGTCAATAGTCTTGATGGTTTTGATACTTGCATAGACTTTTGCCTATATATCTTCCCACACTTTTTATTGTTTTTGCTTAAAGAGCTCAACAAATGTAAATCTCAAAATGAAAAAATATAATGAGCTACAAAAGCCGTCGCACATACTAGTATTTGATTAGGAAAAAGGGAAAGCGACTTGTATTGAAAATGTATGATGCCAAAAAGCCAAAGGCTTGTTCATCAAATTGAAATATAAAAAATTTCAGGCATCAATCTCAAAATGAGATGTATTGATTCAAAATGATCAAATGTTATGAATTGTAAATAAGCCAAATGAAAAGTTTCAAAGATATGTAATTATTTTCTTGTGGGAGGTCATATATGTTCATTTCTATAATTGAGATAGACCGCTTGACTTAGTACTAGTTGTGTATGACTTGATTGAATTGATCATTGAATCTTCACTCTAGACTAAGGATTATTCCACATTTGATACACACACACAACACACATGCCTAATGTTCAATGAATGTCTTATTCATTTGTTAGATTGTACGTGTCTAAATGTGATGTGTGTGTGCTCAGTCATATATGAATTAATCCAAACAGATTTTTGATCATTTTATATATTTTTGGAAGTGATTTTTATCACTCTTTGTGTTCATGTTTAGTGCTTACTTTGTTTTTCATTGTTTAAACATGTTCTATTTTGAAAAACAAGTGTCAAAATTTTTGGCTACTCATTTTGGCTACTTACGTGAGCTGCCAGCAAGCTGCCAGTTTTGGCTACTCGTTTTGGCGACTTGCAAGCCGTGAGTTCACACAGAAGGGTTTCGCGACTCACTTGCAACTTGCCAGTCGCGAAACACCCAGAATCAGCTTTTTAAAGAGCTTTTTTGTGGGAAACTTGTTTTAAACCTCTCCCATCCTCTTTTAAAACCCCCCTTTCAATATTTTTACATCAAAACCCAATCAATTTGAATGGTTTTTCATTCCTTTAACATCTCTAAGGTAATTATAAACTCTTTTCATTAATTTTGATCCTTAGATTATGTTTTGGAGAGTTTTGTGCTCTTAGTTGAGATTTTTATCATAGGGGTTGGGAAAACTTAATTTTTGTCAAATTTTTTACATGGGATTGGTTTCTTTTGTTGATTTGCATTGGATGTTGGCCCATTGTGGCAGAAAGAACATGAATTAAGGGTGGATTTCATGATGTTCATGCATTGTTTCATATTGTTGTTCATGGTGTGCATGCTAGGTGCTTGATAAAATGCCTCTTCAGCATTTTCTCGCTTGTTTGGACTTCGATGAGTACCAAACTTTGGGGTCTCTCATGTTTCCTCATTAGGAACATATTTGGTTCATTGGTTGTATATTTAACACACCTTGCCCTATATGTGCATTTTCCATGCATTAGTCATGCATTGCACATAGCCACCTTTTGCACACACCTTTGCTACCCTTGTCATGCAATGATCTATACCTTGTTTCTTCATCCTAGCATGTCATGTTTACCTTATGCTTTGTAGCACTTTGTTTTGTCTTAGGATTGAGCTTCATTTTCTCATTCATCTTGCACCCCTCATGCATCATTAGCATTGTTCGTTCTTTCATCTCTTGCCCTCTTTTCTCCTTAACCCTTTGTCTATTCCTGACAAAAAGGGGGAGAGTATACTCTAGAGAGTATACTGGAGTGTTTTTGTACATTCTTAGAGGGAGAAATTCTATTTCTCATGTACATTTGTAAGTGGAGAGATATTCCATAGGGGAGATGCATATACTAAGGGAGAGAAGACATGAGTTAATAAGAAAACTTTGTGTTGTTTGTTTCTCTTTATGTTTGTTTTCTTGTATTGCATCGTGTTTGTGTTTTGGAATGCATATATCCCTATGCTATTGTGCTTCATTGAATGCATGTTCGGATGATCATTTGCTTTACTATGTGATCATTATAGTAATTTCTATATGACTGTTTTGGTGTATAATTAAGTTGCTCTCATGTTTCACATCATGTTTTCTTGATCGTAATTTACTTGTTACATTATACTTGCCCTTTTATTACTTGCTTTACCTTGAGGGTTTAATGTGTTTTGTGCAAGTGTTTCAGGTTACAAGTATATATATTTCAAGTGCATCACAGCTTCTCATCATTTTGAAGGGGAGAAACTTTAAGCACTTTAAGTTTATATTTAGTATTTTGTGTTTATGCCCATGCTGCTTTGTAAGCTTTTAGGGTTTGTTTCCATGAAAATTTTGTAGTGTTTTGTGGTTTGTACCATGCTATGCAGCCTTTATTTTCTGTTGCCAATGCTTCTAGCTAAATGTTTTTGCATTTTCTTCAAGTATTTTCACTCTTGTGCCCTTGTAGGATTTTGTTCCTAGATGCATATACTTTATGTATAGTGCATTGGTTGAGTGTTGGGCATGCAAATGATTTGCATTGAACTTATTGACTTGTATGTTCGGATGTTCATTCCAAGTGTGAATGAGCATTGTGGTCACTATTTTATAGTGATTGCCTGTTTTGTCAAGCCATGGTTTGTTTCTCATTCCTTTTTACTTGATCGCTTTGTGCTTGCCTCATATGCCTTATAAGTTTTCTGCATACAATGATCAAATTGTGTTGTTGTGTTTTAAGAGTTACTTGTTCATATGATTCAAGAGTTTATCAGATTCTAGAGTTAGGTGTGAGTGAGTTTTTGTTCAACTGTTCCCAACTCATATTTTAAGTCTAGAGTTTGTTTTAGGGTTTTGTCACGGAATAGCCAAAGGAGGAGATTGTAAGGTTGAATTTTATCAACCATCTTATTGGCTTTATTCCGTACCAAATTTGCTTATATTTTAGCAATTAGTAACCCTGTATTTAGGTGGGAATCATGTAAAGGTAGTGTGTGAGAGAATGTGAAGAATTGCTCAAGATTGTGCAAAGAAACAGGGACTCGCGGCTAGATCTCGTGGGTGGCTCACTGCTTGCAAGCCGCCAGAATGTTGCACACGTGCTAAGCATGCCAGTTGTTGAAGAGTCACGCCAGCTGTTGCACTACAGGACAAAAGTCTCAGGCTGGCCAGGCCGTTTGCTCATGGCTTGAACTCACGACTCAACTCAGTCGTGAGGTCAAGTTGCCAAAACACCCTGTTTAGGAAAAACTAACGTTTCACATTCCTTCTCATCGTATAATATATATACCCTTATACCCACGATTTTGAGATAGCTGCTAGAGAGAATTTTGAGAGAGAAACCCAAGAGAAAAACAAGATTGATTCATTCACAATCTTCACATAGAGACTCTTCAAATTCCTCTACTCTCTTCCTCTCTATTGTTAAATCCTTGAGAGGTATATTACCAAAACATTTTCTCACCATACCTATATCTGTGAGAAGGCCATTTGGTGCTTTGGGAAGCAGTTAGGAATGGACCAATTTCATATTGGTAGATGCTATGGTCAAGTAGCGGAATTCGGTAAGCTAAAAAAGAAATAGGTTTGGCGGAACCTCGTTGGAGTAAGAGCTTGGAGGGCTTGGGTACATTGGGTAGATTAGGCTTGGAGAGTCTTCTGCTGTTCATGTATCCCAACTTGATTCTTTAGTGGATTGTTTACCGCTTGGAGGGCGGCGGAGAGGTTTTACGCCGAGGGCTTCGGTTTTCTCTTCGATAACATATTGTGTGTTGTCCTTGTGTTTGCATCTCCCTTCCCTTAATCTTTGCCATTTAATTTCTACTGTGGATGTGATTTTAGTTGGTTAAGATTGTTTATCAATTCTATTATATGCTTATGTTCATATTCCGCACATTAATTGTTTGATAATAAGCTTGAATTAGTAATTTGTAAATTGGGGGTCTAAACGTTCAAGGGTGTTTTGTATACATTTTGAACTTTCATTGTTGAACAAATATTGATGACTTTATAAGTAGGGGTAAGAATGCTTACTAATCACCACTCTTCGACTCCACAAAAGTGCGATCTTTGTTCATTGGGTATGATCTTTTTAATATATAGGGTCTACATTTGGTGATCATTTTTAATAACTTGTTTGTCTCAGTCAAGTTTGAGAAAGAAAAAGTGGAGTATACAAGAAGACTTTAGGGGTGGTAAAACTGGTTTCGTCACATTTACATCAAAGTAAACTGAGCGATCTCATAAAGGAAATTTATTCTTTACATGTTATGGTCCTATGTAGTGAGAGGTATTCATATCTAGTTTTGCGGTCAAACTTGGTTTTCCCCTCCGTTTTCGTGTAATTTTTCTATGCAAGTTGTTTGCCTTTAATTTTTTTTAATCTATATAAGCTGCTAGTTTAAAATTCTGTTAACACTGTCTTGAAGCCTATCACAAAGTTCTCTAGGGCTCTACATACATTCCTTAAGAGTTTCTGTGAACTTTTGTAGCCTACCTCTTTGTGCAGACAAAGAAGAAAGACGAGCACATAGAAGAAGAAGGTGCAACTCCAGTTTCAATCCCTGCTGCAAAAACTGCTCCTATTGCTGAAAAAACCTTACACTCACCATCTGTCACAAAACCTGTGAAGTTGCGGGAACCAATTCCAGAGGATCAGCAGCGTGAACTTTTCAAGTGAATGTTGGAAGAGAAAAGGAAGATCAAACCAAAAGATCCTGAAGAAAAGAAGCGCATTGATGAAGAGAGAGCCATTCTCAAACAGTTTATTCGAGCAAAACCTATCCCTAATATCTAATTATTTAACACTTGTTCTCAAGTTTAGAGATTACTATAAATGAATATTTTCTTTCTTTTTACACGTTCAGTTTATCCTTATGTCAAATCTCTTTGAAGTTCTTTAAATCATTGTTGTTCAATGCAAGGACAATGTTGATAACAGTTAGGAAAATGACTTCTTTCTCTTTTTCACGTAACAAATATTGCATCATAAGATATTCTGTTTTAGGTGAGGACTCAAGGGGATCATATTCATAGAGGGTAGGGTCACAACTTGGCCCAAATCACTCAGATTGATGGCTAAGCCATCAACCTTCAACTAAAAGATAACAACTGAAAATGATCATAACAATAAGCTCTCTGCTTCATTGTTTTCAATGACCTTAGGATACAATTGCTGACCATTACCTTTATCAAATGGCCCAGCCAAAACATCGGTTTAAGATTCCGTTGTGCTCCCATGCTCTCTCGCATGTAGAAGCAGGTGAAATCTTGCGTTCCTACAAGAGTGTGGTGGCTTTCTAGTGTCTAAGGCCAGTCTTCGTACCCCCTCATAAAGTTGAACGAGAGTGGGCTGTTTAACTATGGCTGAAGAACTTGAGGAACTATGGAAGAAACTGACGGTGACTGAGGAGGAGAATGAAGACATAGTGTTGGGAAGCAACAGTACAAGGGTAGCGAAGGAGGCGGGGAAAAACTGTATAGTTATGAAAGTTTTAACACAATGTAGCGTTAGTGTGGACGTTTTAAAGAAAAATCTGAGAATGCTGTGGAAACCAAATAAAGGGTTACAAGTTGCGGAGATTGAGGATAATCTATACCTTGCTGAATTCGGAGACAGCCGGGATAAGAAAAAGGTGATGGAGATGCGACCATGGAGTTTTGAAAAACAGCTAGTGCTCATGAATCCCAAAAGAGATTATACTAAGGTGGTCTCCATTTTGGATACAAATCTATAACCTCCCTCTCAAATGCATGACCAGTGGGACGGGCAATGTGATTGGAGCCAAGATTGGTGAGGTACTAGAAGTAGACGTCCCTGAGAACGGGGTGCAATGGGGAAAGTATCTCAGAGTTCGAGTAAATGTGGACACGATGAAAAAGCTTGTTAGAGGGAAGAAGATTAATATTGAGGAAGACGGTAGCAAATGGGTATACTTTAAGTACAAACGGCTCCCCAACTTTTGTTATAGATGTGGAATGCTAGACCATGGTGAAAAAGAATGCTTAGAGCAGGCGCCGGTGGAGGAAAGTGGTGAGAAAGGAAATGCACAATATGGGCCTTGGCTGAGAGGTGAACTGGGTAGGCGAGCTAACAATGAAATGGATAGCATGGAGGAAGGAGATAGGCTAAATAACAAACACAAGGACGAAGGGATTGAAAGGGTAATGAGAAACCAGCCGGGAAAGAGTATAGCACCAGACCAGCAAACAAAGAATGGTGGTGTAACGGCGGCAAGGACATTCCGGCCAGTTGGGCTTAGTCAAAGACCCAACACCGAGGTGTCAGGAGGTTTGGGAGAGAGCTCAGAAGGTAAACATGAAAATGCCAATGGAAAAATTCAAGGGGAAAAGAATGCTGGCGTGTTGTATGAAATTAGCATGGGGAATCTGAATGAGACAAAAAAGCATGAAGACACAGACATGGGGAGTCCGAGGGAGACAACGACGTGTGAGGACTGCAACGTATCAACAGGGCTCGAAAACTCCACCACGAAAAAGGCATCCGAAGTTGAGGCTCAAGTGAGTTGGGCCGAAACTAACATAGGCCCATTGGCAATGTGTTATGAACCGAATAAGGGTTGGATTGCGGAGGAGCTAGGCCCAACAAGTAGACATTGGAAGAGATTAGCTAGGACAGTTAAAAACATAAGCCCAAGCAAGAATTTAGTCTCAGCTGGTGTTAAAAGGGAAGGACTCATGTCTGTCCAGGAACTAGACCCAAACACGTTGTGCGCAAAGAAAGGAAAAGGAAAGAGAGTGGAATGCAAACCTTCGAATGAAGAAAATAAGGTGGATGGCGGTGTGGCGGTGGCTGCGAGGCAGCACCGCCGAGCCCAATGAGCGTGATATCCTGGAACTGTCGGGGATTGGGGTCGACTTCGGCAGTTCGCTTGCTCACTGAAGAAGTGAGTTCAAAGAACCCCACCTTGGTGTTCTTAGCTGAAACCAAGGCACAGATAAGCCGTATCAAGGGTCTTCAACATAAATTAAATTTTACTCAAGGTATTGTAGTGCCCAGTGACGGTCGGAGTGGCGGCTTAGCGTTGTTATGGAAGGAAGGTACAGTAGTCCACTTTAAAAGTTGTTCCCATTCTCATATTAATGTGGTGGTTGTGGAGGAAGATGGTGGAGGAACGTGGCGGGTGACGGGCTTCTATGGGCATCCCGATACAGGTATGTGATTTAGCTCTTGGGAATTATTAAAAAAACCCCATACTCAAGCTGCTTTACCGTGGGTCATCTTTGGAGATTTCAATGAAATTCTCCACTTAGATGGGAAATTAGGAGGGAAAGAGAGAGATTCTAACCAAATGGATGCTTTTAGGGAGACTTTGAATGCTTGTGGGTTGTATGATCTGGGTTTTGTTGGGCAGAGATATACTTGGTGTAACGGTAGGTTTGGTGACCAACGCACCCTCATTAGACTTGATAGAATAGTGGCAAACGATGCTTGGAGAACTAAATTCCCGGAAGCATTGGTCTACCATGTGTCTATGGCAGCGTCAGACCATTGCTTACTTGCTCTCAGTTTAAAGAAGAGCAGAATCCAGAGGAAGAGACATAAGCGCTTCTTCTTTGAAGCTATGTGGGCTAGGGAAACGGGATGTAAGGAAGTGATTGAACAAGCCTGGGATCCTTACAGAGAAGCATCGGACCTCTCTATTCAGGAAAGACTAACAAGGTGTCAGTATCAGCTCCGGAGTTGGAATCAAAATACATTTGGCAATGTGAACAAAAAGTTGAGGCAGAAAAAATCCCGGCTGCAACAGTTGGAAATGTTTAACTCTCTCAATGACAAAGAAGTTGAAATCAGGGATTTGAAGAAAGAGATCAATGAGATACTTACTAGAGAAGAGATCATGTGGAAACAACGGTTAAGGGTGGAATGGCTTAGAAATGGGGATCGCAACACAAAATTCTTTCACGCATCTGCCAGTCAACGACGGAGAAAGAATAGAATTGATGTGGTGTTATGGACTCTGAGGGAGTGTGGCATGATGAAGAAGGTGAGACCGAAGCCATTATTCTAGACTATTTCAAGAATATCTTCAAATCAGATTGTCCTGCCAATTTTGATGCTAGTCTTGATGCCGTTGAAGAAAGCATTAGTCACGATATGAACCGAGAGCTGCTTAAGGAGTTCAAATCAGATGAAGTCAAAAGGGCACTCAATCAAATGCACCCGACCAAGGCGCTGGGTCCTGACGGTATGCCCCCTTTGTTTTTTCAGAAATATTGGGATATTGTTGGTCCTTGTGTATTAGATTGTGTGTTGCAGGCTCTCAATTCAGTTACCATGCCTCCACGTGCTAATGAGACTTACATCTGCCTTGTACCTAAAACAAAGAATCCCCAAAAAATATCTGAGTACTGCCCGATCAGCCTCTGTAATGTGATATACAAGATTATGTCGAAAGTGCTTGCAAATCGGCTAAAGAAAATTCTACCTGTGGTCATAAGTGAAGCGCAAAGCGCTTTTGTTCCAGGAAGGCTCATATCGGATAATGTTCTTGTCGCTTTTGAAACAATGCACACCATTGACCAACGTAGGAAGGGTAAGGAAGGACTTATGGCCATCAAGCTCGATATGAGCAAGGCCTATGACAGAGTGGAATGGTCCTATTTGGAGGCCATAATGCGAAGAATGGGATTCCAGGATAGATGGATCTCATTGATTATGATGTGTGTGTCGACGGTGACCTACTCTGTTTTGATAAACGGTGAACCAAGAGGCACTATCATTCCCACAAGGGGGCTGCGACAAGGAGACCCTATCTCCCCATATCTATTCCTACTTTGTGCTAAAGGCTTATCTGCAATGATAAAAAGGAAAGAAAGGCTTGGTGGGCTGAGGGGTATCTCGGTAAGGAGGGGAGCACCTAGTATATCCCACCTTTTCTTTGCGGACGATAGTATTATCTTCTGTAGAGCTACAAGTGGGGATTGCGCACAAGTTGCAGAGGTGCTTGATATTTATGAGAAAGAATCGGGGCAAAAGTTAAACAAAGAGAAGACTTTACTTTTCTTCAGTAAAAATACGTGTCCGGAATTTCAGGAAATGGCGAAGGAGACCTTTGGAGCACAGATTATCCACCAACATGAGAAGTATCTTGGGCTACCCCCGTTGATAGGCCGAAGCAAAAAGAATGCCTTTAATCGGATAAAGGACCAAGTGAGCTGGAAAGTTGCTGTTTGGAAAGGTAAACTGTTGTCCAATGTCGGAAGAGAAATCCTGATAAAGGCAGTAGCGCAAGCGACTCCCACGTACACAATGAGTTGTTTCAAGCTCCCGGACTCGCTTTGTTATGATTTAAACTCCTTGATGGGTAGATTTTGGTGGGGGCAAAAGGCAAACGAAAGAAGATTAGCTTGGCTATCTTGGGAAAAGCTGTGTAGTCCGAAGCTTGAAGGTGGGCTGGGGTTTAAGGACTTAAAGGCGTTTAATTTGGCATTGTTGGCAAAACAGGGCTGGTGAATTCAGAAAAATCCTGACTCTCTAGTCCATAAAGTTTTCAAAGCAAAGTATTTCGCGGGGTCAACCTTCATGGAGGCCCAAATGGGGAAAAGGCCTTCCTACATTTGGAGAAGCATCCTATCGGCAAGGGAGATTATCACAAGGGGGTCTAGATGGGTGATTGGCAATGGAAGGAGGGTTCACATATGGAATGATAGATGGCTACCAGTGGCTGACTCGTACAAGGTAATAAGCCCAAAAGTCCAAATTAGAGGAGAAGTAGAAATGGTGTCGGATCTGATGGATGATGAAGGCAGAGGATGGAATGCAGAACTTATTAGAACCATCTTTTTACCTCATGAAGCAAAGGTAATCCTTGGCATCCCAATAAGCCCCATGGCTCCGGAAGATTCTCAGGTATGGACAAAAACTCCTAATGGAACCTTTTCAGTAAACAGTGCCTACAAAGTTGCCTATAAGATGCTTAAGGAAGCTAAGTCAAAGAACCATAGTCCTGAATGTTCAGACAACTCCAAAATGCAAGCCCTATGGAAAGCAATATGGAATTTAAAGTGCCAAAGTAAAATTAAGCACTTTATGTGGAGAGCATGTAGGAACATCCTACCCACCAAGCACGACTTAAAGCAGCGAAAGGTGACCACAGATGATAAATGTGACATTTGTGGCGAAAGAGAAACCACAGGACACATTCTGTGGAGCTGCAATACAACAAAGGATACCTAGGCAGAATTGAAAGTAAGGCAGACTGATCGGACACCTCCCCTAGAGGAATTTATCGATGTTCTTTGGTGGCTGCGAGAGCACTCCGTGGTTAATGATTGGGAGGTTTTTGCTACTGCAGGGTGGAGTCTTTGGAACAACAGGAATGTTATTAGACATGGAGGACAGGGCAGACAGGGGAGAGAAATAGCATTGGAAGCACAGAGGTATGTTGATGAATTCTGGAATCACATGCCTAGTGACCTCCCAAAGCTTCAGCCCCCCTCCCCCCCTAAGAAATGGTCTCTGCCACCACCCAATGTGGACGGCGCGGTCTTTAAAGAGCAAGGTAGTATAGGTGTAGGGGTGATTATTAGAAATGCTAAAGGTGAGGTTATGGGAGCAATGAGTAAGAAAATATGTTTGCCATTGGGAGCAATTGAGGCTGAAGTAAAGGCTGTTGAAGAAGGTATTTTGTTGGCATGGGATCTGGGTCTAAAGATTGTTGTTGTAGAAGGAGATTCGCTGGCTGTGACTCAAGCTCTTAATGGCGTGGTCACCCCTGCTATTTCTATCCAAAAGGTGTCTGAAGGTATCTTATGGTGGCTCAAGAAGTTTGATAACTGGAAGATCTTGCACACGAGAAGAAGCAGCAATACTGCTGCACATGTAATGGCTAAAGAAGCCAAACCAATTCTAGATAGTGTAATATGGGTGGAGGACTCTCCCCCAACTATTGCTGACCAACTTCTGTATGATGTACTGTCTATGGACTCTTTGTCCTAGTTGTTGAATGAAGTTTAATGAGTTTTTCATCCAAAAAAAAAAAAAAAAAGGCCCAGCCAAGCCCACAATAGTTACTACTATTATGTTTATGTTTTTTGGCCAAAATGGCCCAATACCACCATTTTTAGAAATTTTTAGCAAGAAAACACTGTTTCGGAAATAATTAGCAAAATACCACTTTTTCTAGAACTCGAGTTTCAGAGACTCGAGTTCCTCATTAGTTTTCCACCGTGGCACAGCTGAGTTGGATTTATGTGATTAAAAAATTTTTTATGGTACTCGAGCTTGGTAAACTCGAGTACCATTTACACAGTACTCGAGTCTACCAGGCTCAAGTACCTTTTTCTTAAAACAAAAAAAAAAAAAAAAAAAAAAAAAAAAAAAAAAACTTCACAAAAAAATTTACACAGTGTGTAAATTTTTTTGTGAAGTTTTTTTTTTTTTTTTTTTTTTTTTTTTGTTTTTTTTGTTTGGGGATAATCAAAAAATAAACATAAAGATAAAAATAAGTAGCTTTTTATGTTTTTATTTATTTAAATAGAGGCATTGTAAAATATAGAGATTTTAATTTCGAAATATGAATTTAATTTCTACATTAATTAAAACTAGTGTATGACCCGCACAATGTGCGGGTTAATTAGTTTTATTTATTTATTTTGAATTAGGATACTCTTATTTGTTATTTATGGTAAAATAAATAAAACTCTCTAATTTATAGGTATGGTATCTTAAAATTTTAAAGAAGCTCTATTAATATGGTATTACAATTTTCACTTATTTTATGAAGCCAACAAAATGAAAATGAAGTGACGATAATTATTTTAGAATACCTATCATCACTCACTTGAAGTGTCAATGCTAGGTTTGTAATGCCCTTGATAATAACAGCCTTCAATTTTCTATATGATCCAATCCTTAATACATATTAGGTTACACCTCACCCACATAAGTAATAACCACTAACCATATACTTAATAACCGCTAACCATATACAAAGTAGATGGTAAACTTCATTCTCAAAAAAAAGAAAGTAAACTTAATAAATTTAATATTGTGTTTTATTTTTAGGACCCAATATATAATGATTGTTAATTTTTTAAGTGAAAGAAAAAATAAAAAGAGTGATTAGATTCTTATTAAAAATCAGGATGATTAGTACAGAAAACAATAAACAATTTTTATGAGAAAATAATGAACAATTTTAATTAATGTAGAAATTAAATTCATATTTCGAAATTAAAATCTCTATATTTTATAATGCTTATATTTAAATAAATAAAAACATAAAAAAAAAAAAAGAAAACATATTTTTCATCAAATCAGGATGATTAGTACATTAGTACATAGTTTTAAATTGAATTTTCACGATTTTGTACATTTGATGACTTCAAATTTGGAAACAAATTTGGATGATCTGTACATCTAATGTAATTAATTTTCCATTAAGTTTACTCAATTTGTTATGTTCTTCAATTTTCATTTGAATTTTCACGATTTTACACAATCAACGAATTCAAATTTTTCAACAAATTCGTAGTATCTGTACATCTAATATACACAATTTTTCCTTGAGTTTTCACAGTTTTGTACATTCAACGAATTCAAATTTCTAAACAAATTCATACGATTTATACATTTAACGTACATACTTTTCCATTGAATTTTCATTATTTTGTACTTTCAATAAAATCAAATTTCTCAACAAGTCTAGACTATCTGTACATCTTATGTACACCTTCAAGATTTCCATCGTTCATTGATTTCCATCGATTTTTCTAGAATTTCAACATTCAACTATTTCGAACTTTTTTACAAATTCGAATTTTTCGAGGCATTTACCATTAGGTAGTTGCGAAATTAACTACAACGGTCATCTTCCATTCAAAACCTCTAAACAGATTTATATTTACCTTTTGAACCATTTTTTCTCTACAAAAAGTGATAGAAGTTTCGAATTAATGTTCGCTCTGCAAGAATAATTTACTATGGCAAGAAAGTTGTTGGATTTAGTACAGCTAGTTGAAATGTGAGAATATTTTCATGTGCTATTTTTCATGAGACTGAATGATTATTAAAAAAAGAAAAAACTAAAACTTAAAAATGTTAGCAGAAAAGCATGGTGAAAAGGGAAAAAAAAAAAAGATGTGATGGGAGTTCATAGAGGCTCACTAACGAGGAAGAAGTAAAGAATTGAAGAATAATATGGAGGAAAAGAAAAGTAACTTTATAGGAATAGTAGAGGTGAGATAAATCTCAATCATGGATGGGATTGGGAATAGTAAAAGTAATTGAATAGGAACATTCTTCGAAGGTTCATACTTCACAAAATACCCAATATGTATCTTTATTTACACTAGGACAATTTTTTTGCTTTTATTTTTAATAAGAATCTAATCACTCTTTTTATTTTTTCTTTCACTTAAAAAATTAACAATCATTATATATTGGGTCCTAAAAATAAAACACAATATTAAATTTATTAAGTTTACTTTCTTTTTTTTGAGAATGAAGTTTACCATCTACTTTGTATATGGTTAGCGGTTATTAAGTATATGGTTAGTAGTTATTACTTATGTGGGTGAGGTGTAACCCAATATGTATTAAGGATTGGATCATATAGAAGATTGAAGGCTGTTATTATCAAGGGCATTACAAACCTAGCATTGACACTTCAAGTGAGTGATGATAGGTATTCTAAAATAATTATCGTTACTTCATTTTCATTTTGTTAGCTTCATAAAATAAGTGAAAATTGTAATACCATATTAATAGAACTTCTTTAAAATTTTAAGATACCATACCTATAAATTAGAGAGTTTTATTTATTTTACCATAAATAACAAATAAGAGTATCCTAATTCAAAATAAATAAATAAAACTAATTAACCCGCACATTGTGCGGGTCATACACTAGTCTTAATTAATGTAGAAATTAAATTCATATTTCGAAATTAAAATCTCTATATTTTACAATGCCTCTATTTAAATAAATAAAAACATAAAAAAGCTACTTATTTTTATCTTTATGTTTATTTTTTGATTATCCCCAAACAAGAAAAAAAAAAAAAAAAAAAAAAAATTACACAGTACTCGAGTTTACTAAATTCGAGTACTGTGTAATTTATTTTTTTATTTTTTTATATTTTCTTTTTTTTTAGAAAAAGGTACTCGAGCCTGGTAGACTCGAGTACTATGTAAATGGTACTCGAGTTTACCAAGCTCGAGTACCATAAAAAAATTTTTAATCGCATAAATCCAACTCAGCTGTGCCACGGTGGAAAACTAATGAGGAACTCGAGTCTCTGAAACTCGAGTTCTAGAAAAAGTGGTATTTTGCTAATTATTTCCGAAACAGTATTTTCTTGCTAAAAATTTCCAAAAATGGTGGTATTGGGCCATTTTGGCCATGTTTTTTTTGAGAATTACTATTATGTTTATGTTGGTGGGCTGGACTGGGATTAATTTACCATCCTCTTTCAAACTAGCTCTTGCACTGTACCACTCACATCGATGAAATCTAAAAGCCTTTTGAATCCTAGCTTAAAGTAAAATACTAAAATGACGTAATATTAATATCAGAGGTTAATTTTTTTGTTCAAGAGATTCAAAGCCATTCATTATCCCTATGCATATTTAATTAATGAATATTAATAATTAAAAATCAAATTAAAGAATTTTTAATTTAATTAGATTTTTTTTAATATTGGGTTGCTTTAACCCACAAGAGTCAAGAGAATTAGCTCTAAACTAATTAATTTAATAACTAGTTTATTTTTTTTACTCTCTTTCAATAACTAAAAAAAAAAAAAAAATCTTTCGAAAGAAATTTTTTAAAATTTTGAGTTTTCACATATCTATTTTAAGAAAAGTTAGACTTAGAATTAGTTTTAAATTTTGCTTTTTTTTTTTTTCCTTTCAATATCTCTTATAAAATTCAACCTAAATATTTTCTTTTTGTGTAATAGTTACTAATTTATGCTATTAATATCTGTTCGTGAAAACCATTTATTTATTATCCTTTTTTATTTCTTTAAAAATATTGAATATTAACTTTGATGCTTATTAATTTTAAAATTTCTTATGTCACGTGAGTACACAAATTTTGTGAAAAGTAAATATTTATGAATACAAATCCTCTATACTATTTTTTGTATACCATTTTATGTTCCACTAATCACTATTTGTGATATTTTGATTTCACTTTCCTTATAAAATAACTGAAGTTTAAAATGGAAGGCGATCATACACATGAAAATTAATAATTAGTAGAACATAAAGTGGTAAAGAGAATTTGCATTCAATATTTATCCATGTTGATTTCTCAAAAATATTTATCCATGTTGGTTTTTGTCTACTTCATAACCAAACAGAGAGCATCATTGTATAAATAAAACGTTTAAAATTATTTTTGAAAAAAAAACATAAATGAAGGATAAAACAATAACTATGAAAAAATTTTAGTCAAAATTACACATACAACTTTTAGCTATGGGAAGACTTTTGCTCTTACGATGAGGAGAAATTTTTGTATGAGCTGGCGTATAAGGCCTTATTTGGTAGAACATTTTAAATATATATTTTTAATTTTTAAATAATATTATATATATTTTTATACTATTTTTGCCATCTATACGTATTTTAAAAAACTACAAACAACATTATTCAAATTTTTTTATCAAACTAACCCTAAATTGTTTGTCACGTCACTTGTGACTCTGCCACCTTACAAACACAGTCACAAAATTCACTCTCTTTCTTCCACTGTTGTGTATCGGTACCTTTCTGGCTTCCGCCCCTCCGGTCGCGGCGGCGGCGGCGGCAGTTGGGTTTCACAACAGCAGCAGCCATGAACTCTGAGACGGCCATTTTAGAGAAGAAACCTCTAGATGATGCTAAGAAGAAATTCAAGAGGCGTTCTCTTTATTCATCGATGAAAAAGCAGCTCATTGATGATTCTAGTTCTGAAGATGAAAGGACTGACGATGCTAACTTACCATCACGAAATGTTGCAAGTTCTGTCCGCGCGAGTCAGTAGCTGTCCAAAGGCTCTCTGCTACTGCTAGTGGCGGCCCAAAGGCAGAATGAGAGTTATAGTGGATCATCAAAAAAGAAAAGAAAACCTGAAGATCTACTCTGCACTGTGTCTAAAGAGGTAGAACTAGATGTTGATACAGTCGATAATGCCAAGGAGATTGAGGAGGCTAACAGTAGTGTTGGGACCATACTGTGCCTGAGTAATATGTTAATTCTTGTTATAAATTATGATTCACACCTATCCACCGCCTTATTTCTTTTAACTGATGTTGAAAATTTTTGCTTTGTATGATTTGTGTAAAGAATATATGTGTAAATTCATTTCTTTAAAATGATTTTGCAATAGTTCTCAAGGTTTATAAATTTTAGAAATCTTCTTTCATAGTCTTAGAGATTTTTACCACTGGGGGTTGGAATTCTAATGATTTTAACTGACAATGTAGTATCTAAACTGTATTGCAAATCCTGCATATCTAGTAGTGGGCCATTGACTTACCCTCAACTTGCAAGTTATTTTTTCTATTTTTTTTTTTGACATTGGTGAGATAATGTTTATTCCTACTTGTCTACAGATTATGTTATTGAAGAGATTACAAAAGCTGGCTTTGTCGAACCTACCCCCATTCAAGCTCAAGGATGGCCAATGGCTCTAAGGGGCCGTTATCTAATTGGTATTGCTGAAACAGGGTCAGGGAAGACACTTGCCTACCTGTTGCCTGCCATTGTCCATGTTAATACCCAGCCAATTCTTTGTAAGGGTGTAATGTTTGGGTTGATTTATTCTTAATATGATCTTGATATGCCTCTGTTTATATTTTTCAGCTCCTGGAGATGACCCAATTGTTTTGGTATTAGCTCCAACCCGTGAACTTGCTGTTCAAATACAAAATGAATGTACTAAATTTGGTGCATCATCAAAAATTAAAAATACATGCATATATGGTGGGGTTCCAAAGGGGCCTCAAGTTCGTGATCTTCAGAAAGGGACCTCAAGTGCTTTTCATTTCTTGCTGTATTTTGATTTCCATGAACTGTCTCTCCCGTGATAGGTAGTTACCATGTGAGTTGACTTAGCTATTTTTTATTACTTTCATGTCTAGGTTTATATAGTTGCTTACTCTTTTTGATTTTGTTAATGTCAAATTTATTCCTTTTCTGGACCAGGTGTTGAAACTGTAATTGCGACACCTGGGAGGTTGATTGATATGTTGGATTCGCATCATACAAACTTGCTAAGGCCTAAGGGTTACATATCTTGTGTTGGATGAGGCAGATCGGATGTTAGATATGGGTTTTGAGCCTCAGATTCGAAAGCTTGTCTCTCAGGTTTGAATTGTGCCTTGCTGTTTGAAACTTATGTTATGATCATTACTGTACTTTTATCTCTGTTACAATTGTAATTTTTGACAGATGATTGTTTCCCCTAGCTCTCATATTTCCTCTTCCTTATGCCTTTCTGTTTCCTGCTTTCATTTATGGATTAGATCTGTTAGAAAAGAAGGGCAGATTAGCAGATGTCTGATCTGAAATAGCTTGGCTGAACTGAGCTCTTGAACAATGTGGAAGTTCTAATTGTTGGTTTAGAATCCCAATTTGATTTCTAGTACTTAATTGCAGGCCTTGTCCAATAGAACTTAAGCTTGTAACGAGAACTTATTAGATTATTTTTTGTATTTCTTTTTTTTGGAGTTTTCGAAGGCCATATCATTAATAAAGCCTCTTGCTTACTTCCCTACCAAAGAGAAGATATGATGTAGACAATAAAGAGATTGAGGAAAAGCAAGATTAAACCAAAAAAAAAAAGTAGATTTGTGGTCTTGTTTTGATGTGGGGCCTTCTTGGAGCATTTCATAGGCTACTTTAATTATTATTGAGTTTTAGTATTAAGTTTCTTTAGGATAGAAAGCTACTGGTTTAGTTTTAATTAATTTTTACTGGAATAAATCTCATAAAAGAATACATGTGGCCTACTTTGACTAATTTGTTGAGAATCCATAGCCAATCCCAAAAAATTTGGGACTAAGGCTTGCTTGTTGGTGTAGAATAAGGGCAATCTGTTAAATTCCATTTTTTCAGGAATGGCTGTTCTTGTCTCTACCAAAGGCCCATGAGTCTTATTTTGTGTTTTGAGTCATTTTTGTATTTGGTTTAGAAGTTCTAAAGTAACTTTTCTGGTTATTAGTAGTCAAGTGTTTTTTTAGGAGTCCTAGTGTTTTAGGAAAAGATTTTGGATTTAGCAATTTCCCTTATTTTGGTCAATAACATTCATAGTGAGATTGATTTTAATAAAATTCCAGAAGCTTATTTTAAGGTATAAGGAGTGTTGAGGGTGTGATTGCCTTGTGATTGTTTCGGACAGCGTAGGTATGGTTGCCTACTATGTGGTTGTGTAGTGTTTATCTTATTTCTTGTTCAACCCACTATTTTAACACCTAACAGCCATCAAACATATTCAAAATCCAATATTTTTAATACTGAAACCTACCTAAGAGAGTGTAAATCATTGGTTGAATTTTCAAATTTTCACTAACAAGGGGAAATCTCTAAACATTGCTTACCCTCCAGTATTTTGCCTATTCATAATATTAGCCATATACTCTTGTTTACTTGAAAAGCTATTGGCTTTAAAGACTAAAGTTACCAACATTTAATAATATACATGCACATATACACTTGTTAGTATTGTGCAATACGTATAATATGAATAGTAGGTATCATAGGTGTGTATCGACCATGCTTATGAATCTGATGATACATATATATGTATTGTATGAATCATATTGATTGTGTACGATTTATAGACATGTGAGTTTAAATTGGGTTTTTTTGTTAAAATTTGTGCTTTGACTTGAGTCCAACCAGTGATTGGACTTGTTTTTAACAAACAATTACGGGATACTTGGTTGAGGCCAATAAAATAATGTCCATGGGTTTTTTTTTTTTTAATTTTATTTAATTTTATAATTGTTTAGATTTAATAAATGCTTCATTCTAGGATTGACCCTGGTCCTGGGATACTGATTGCTTTAATGATCACTTTGTAATGTTTATGCCCAGTGGCAAGTAGTACAAATGTGGTATTTTGAAGATGCCAGCTAATCCACTGTTAAGTATCACTGATGGCAATGCGATGGGCCCTTTACTTCCCTCCTAATGTTTTGTTCAATGCAGATTCGCCCAGATCGTCAAACTTTGTACTGGAGTGCTACCTGGCCTAAAGAGGTTGAACAACTTGCTAGACAGTTTCTTTACAACCCGTACAAAGTAAGGTGCTCTAACTTAATTTTGCTACTGCCTACCGCAGTTGTGGGATTTCTTCTGTTAGGATATATTCTTTTCTGTGTTTAGTTCTTATTTTTCTGTGTATCTGTTTGTAATGTGCGATTATGTTCTGTGATTGGCTCTTATCTTGGACTTTGCATAGGTGATAATAGGATCTCAAGATTTGAAAGCTAACCATGCTATACGCCAGCACGTTGACATTGTTTCTGAAAACCAGAAATATAACAAATAAGGCCCCATTTCTATTTTGTTCTTGTATATTCTAATTTCTTCAAGATCTCATCATATGAGATTTGATGTGGTCATTTTACTGATAGGTTTGATTTTCCAGATTGGTTAAATTGCTGGAGGATATCATGGATGGCAGCCGAATATTGATCTTCATGGATACCAAAAAGGATGTGATCAGATCACCCAGCAGCTTCGCATGGATGATTGGCCAGCTCTTTCAATTCATGGAGATAAAAGTCAAGCAGAGAGGGACTGGATCCTCAGTCCTCTCAGAGTTTAAAGCTGGCAAGAGTCCTATAATGTCTGCTACGATGTTGCAGCTCATGGTTTAGGTATGGAGATAAAACTCTTAAAGCTTGTTCAAAGACTTGATAGAAATTCTATTTTAGTACAGGAAATTGTGTTGGTAAACGATTTACTATTAGCACTCATCATCAGCATCTCATTTTGGAAGGAAATTATTATCTGATCTTCTTGTTGTCCCTAATTTAAGTCTTCTTTTAATTTTATTGGATGGGCTTTATGGTATAATCCACCATTGGATTTCTTCCTTTTGAGCTGTATCTTACGTTATTATCTTTCAAGCGGTTTTTTTTTTAAGGAACAATTTTTGTATTAATCATGTTTTCATTGATTAAACAGATGCAAACCATTTCACTCAGCTCTTTGGCCTTTGCTGCGTATGTTGGATATTTACCTTTATTTTTATTTGCACTCATTTGTTATGTTTTCTATCCTGATGCTCGTACTCTGTTATTTTGAAAGATTCATTTTTTTAGTTATTGCTTTGCTATATTTAGTGGTCTCTAAATTGTCTAATGAACACCTTTTTTTTACCTAAGTTGGTGTTATTTGTCACGTGGATCCTACTTGTATGTTTGTTTGAGCCACTTGTTTTCATGTCTATGGATATTGGATATTGCCCTTGAACACTTCCCCACTGTGCATAATTGTTGCCAGAATATGGTTTCTGGGGGTATTCATCTGACATTTTGTGTTTATTTGCTACAACTCACTAGCATACATGCAGAAATGTGTTGAGATCATAGATTCTCTGATCTAAATAAGCTTCTGATGTGAGAGATCGTTGGCCTAATGCATTTCTTATAACTTATAATGCTCTTTTGTTTCATGGCAGACGTGAAGGACGTGAAATATGTGATAAATTATGACTTCCCTGGATCCCTTGAGGACTATGTTCACCGTATTGGTTGAACAGGAAGGGCTGGGCAAAAGGAACTGCATACACTTTCTTCACTGCTGCGAATGCTAGATTTGCAAAGGAACTCATCAGCATACTTGAGGAAGCTGGACAGAAGGTCAGTCCTGATTTGGCTGCAATGGGGCGTGGTGCGCCTCCTCCCCTGTCAGGTTAGTTTTCTAGCTTGAATATTCTTAGACATGCGTGTGCATACATGTGCACGCTCGTCGTGATGTTTACATGTATGAGTGCGTGAATTTGATTACTAAAATTGACTGTTTCAATGAATATCAATCAATCAGGTCATGGGGGTTTTCGAGATCGTGGAAGGGGTCATGGTAGTGGTCGCTCATGGAACTAACTATTGAAGGTAAACCGGTTCTCATGTCGTATTTTGGTGGGAAACATTTAACATGAATGATTAGATGATAGGAGTTTAAATGTCTTTTTTCATTTATGTTGAATTTTTGTTCAATTACATAGAGGACTAACTGTAGTTAGCGTTGGATTATGTAAGATAAAACATTTGTTTATATCATTAAAGGTTTTGAGGAAGAAGATAAACAATTGTATTTTCATTTTGCTTTGCCCAAAAGTAGTGAAAGTATGCACACAAGAAAGTCTACTTCAACACGCAGTATCTCGTTAGGTTGATATCAAAGCAACCCTGGTTTGGATCATTGGAAAGTTGCAAAAAAGGTTGAGATACTTACAAGGAACCAATGATTACAGGTTGACTTACATGCATGTTATTCAGTTGGAGGTGATTGGTTACCCAAATTCCAATTTTACCGGATGTGTAGACAAGAAAGTCTACTACAACATATAATTTCCTTTTTATTTTTTGGAGGTGATATATCTTAGAGAATTACTGCATACAATTGTTGCTTCATCTACCGTGGAGGCTATTGAATACTAAGCTACAACACATGCATTATTTATGGTTAAAATCTTTTTATCACAAATCTCAAGATTTTCAATTCTATATCAAAACCTTTAAAAATTCTGTCACACTTTATTTGATTGCATTTTTCTTCTCTAAGAATAACAAAAGTGGAAGCCAAAGTAAGCATATTGACATGAAGTACACTAGTGTTAGAGAGAATGTTAAGAAACAAAAGGTGTCCATGAGCTATTGATTATTGATCCCATAAGGTCATAACTAAAGGTTTGTTGGCTGAACTATATAAAGATCATGCGGAACATGTGGGACTTGTTAGCTTATTTGATGTGTAATCTCTCTTTATTTGTTTTGTTTCACAACACTTTCATAACAAATTATAGGTGGTAAGTTATTAACTTGTTATTGGTTCTAACTTGAACATACTACTAAGATTACTTTGTTTTTCACCAATAATTACTTGTAACAACTTGTCACTTAAGATTTGTTATGAAAATGTTATAAACATAATATTTCTCTTTACATTTAGGCCTTTATTTGGTTATTTATAGAGAATAAGGAAAAATGTTTTTTTGTGCACATAAAGTATAAATATAAGGAGAGTTTTATTCATGGTGGATATATGAAGGGGGACTTGAATGGCTAATAGGTAGTCTATTCATAAAGAATTGATAGCTTATAAAGTACTCGCATAGTACCATACATTGTAATACATGGCAGACAATACTGGTTATAATTAAGAGTTTTACTACTATGCTTTATGTATTGGATTGTTAATTAAAGTGAGAGAATTTCACAACTAGATGATATAGATAATATCCTAAGTATGTTACAATGATCATCACTCATCAAGTTATTTAAATGTCATGTGGGCCAAGTGAGAGAATGTTAGGAAACTTATTGGGCCTAATACAATTTACTCTAATTGATTAATTACAATATACTTCTTTTAGAGTGATAGATAAAGAACTTCTTTTAGGAGTATAGTTGTTAACATCACTTCAAATGTCATTAGTGAATAAACACGTTAAAATCCCAAGTGGGTGAGAGACCGGCTTAAGGAGCTGCTTGATTGCTGCGCCATTCTTTTTGCAAAGGAAAGCCATTCCGAAAGCGGCTACAACCTTCCAGCTGGCATCCTTAACCAAGATGCCCCAAAAAATACAGCAACAAATAAAATAAGGTAGATCTTCCATGAATGGGATTTGCAGAACATCTATAAGTCAAGACATGCAAAATTCAAACATTCATTGATGATTATCCCTTAAGAGTTTTGTTTACAGTGGCGGAGCTAGGATTTTAGGTTAGGGGGGGCAAGATCAAAAGTCAAGATTGAGAGTAAAATAAAATTGAAAAGGTATTAATTGATATTAATAACAAAATAAATAAATAACTATATTCAAATGTAATTGTCGTCCACAATTAAAATTTGGGTTTGTAAAAAAACTTGGGCTTGAGACTAAAAAATGTTGGTAAAGAAAGAAAATTTGTTATACGAAATAGATTTGTTATGAGTAGCTCTAGATCACAAATTATTTTACAACTTTTTTGTCAAAACTCTGACATGGGAGACTGTGAGTGGTTAACCAATACTAACACATAAACTCAATTTTTTCATCAACAATCACACTTTACCATGTAACAATTGTAACAAGAAGTTGCAAAAAATTTTATGTTCCTCAACTTTTTCATGATGCTTTAGTGACTAGTGAGTGAAGGTAAATATTTTTTTTCTCATAATTGTATTTGGGAAAATAGTGGAGAAGTAAGTTGTATAAGTGGTTTTATTTTATTATAATATTATTATAAGGTGGGAGCCATTATTCTATTAAAATAATTGCAGTGGCCCGTGGGAATGTGAAATGGGGTTTTCCTGTGATGAACTAATACACAGTACTATATGTATGTAAAAAAGCTAATTATGCTTATGTATGCTAATAATTATTACTTGTACTATATACAATACTAGTACTTAAGAATTTTTGGAGCGTCGCACGGAGGGTGGGGGGGGGGGGGGGGGGGGGGGGCATTTGCCCCCCCTCGCCCCCCCTTCCCTCCGCCCCTGTTTGTTTAGATTGATAGGTTTGAGAATGTTCTTATGAAGATGAAAAATTTTCTTAAGCCAAAACTTCACCATTTTAAGAAAATACTTTTAAATCTTTTTTTTTTTTTTTTAAATGCTGAAAGTACAAAGGTGGGTAATGAAAGCCTAACGGAGTGAACTTTAGGTGGATAAAATGCCAATTTTTAAATCGTAGGTAGGCAACTTAAATTTCAGTCAAACCACAAGTGGGTAAATTGTAATTTGCCCTTTTTGTTTCTTATATTCTCTGTTTGATTTGATTTTTAAAACCTTTCTAAGGGAGTAAATGAAATTGGAGTAAAATCAATGAGCATAATTTTTTTTTTTTGAGAAAAAAATCAATGAGCATAATAAAAACATTATGAAGATGAAATTTTTTTTATCAATATCAATTTTTAGGTGTATTAAAAATTTATTGATGTGTTAACAAAGATGCCACTATTAATGGTTTACTTTGGTCCACCACAACCTACAAGGAAGGCACACTATTTTAAAATTTATTATTTTGTGTAACGCCTGTTTGCAAATATACTTCTTACAATGCCAATAGATTTATGAAATGTTGTGGGTTTTAGTTAGTTCAATTGGTAAAGTTTTTTATGGTTGAATAAAAGACCAGGAGTTCAATTCAAGCACAGAACAAAAACCAATTGATGTCTTAGTCTGATTATAAAGAGCGCAATTATCAGAAGTGAACGTCATAAATTGATATTATACCAAAAAAAAAAAAAAAAAAAAAAAAAAAAAAAGAAGGAAATGTTTGACGTAATACCACCTCTCATCAAGGTCAAAGGAATAAGGAATTTGCTTCTTGCAATGAGAAAAAAAAAAAAAAAAAAAAAAAAAAAAGTAGCTTTAATTCTCTTAAATGTGACACACGTGCTTTAAACGTGAGAGATGGCCAAAATTATTGCGGCGCCAATCAATACAAAAGAAATCAAGCAACTGATTGCTTGAATTCAAGAATATTGTGGAGCCCAAGTGCCGAACAAAACAAAGAAGTAAATTGTTTGGAAGGGGGCAAGCTGATCATGGTTGTTGGCTTGTTGCCATGCATCCAAAAAATTGGTTGGTGTGTCAACTAAAAGGTAAAGGTCAAATACAGGCATTTAAATTTTTTTCGTGTAACAGGAGGAGCATATCTTTGATTTTTATTTTCGTGTATTTTTTAAATGAAAGATATTTAAATTAAAATTTTTTTTTTTTTTTTTTTTTTCAAAAAATATTTTTTAGTATTAATTTTCATATTTTAAAAAAAATTGCAAACTATGTTATTTTGGAGGTTACTATCGATGCAATTCTAATGAAGACTAACAGGATGTATGAATTGAATAAACTTGAAAGTTAAAAAATTTTATTAAATAAAAATAAAATTAAAAAAAATGAACTTTAATCAAAGTTAGAGAGTCAACGTGTAAATTAGTAAAATATTAAATATTGACAAGTAAAAAGAATGGGAGAGAAATGGGGAAATTGGAATTTGAGTTGTAGACACTAAATTGTAATAGATTTTTTTCACAAAATATGTAGAGACAACTCAAAACTTTTCATTGTTCATTTCAAATTCCTAAACTTTAGGATTTTAATCTTAAGACTTCCGTATAAAATTGCCCCTACTCAAAGTCACATATTCTATATTTTTGAAAAAGTGGAGTCACTTGAATAGCATGTTTACCACATCAAAATAATACTACAAAATCAACATACCAAACATATTATCTTTTAACAAGTTGACTAAATGTAAGGCAATGTTTTAAATAGTCTTTTTTACCATTGCTCTTTGGTCCTGCAATAAAAGACAATGGCCGTAGAAATTTGACAGATCGAGGCGTGGTCATGAGAATGTTGGCACCCAGAAACAGGCCACTTGGAATCTGTTTCTCTATAATCACTACAATGGCCAATTGGTCATAGAAGCAGACCACATGGGGTGTGCTATGGAATATAGATGCTCGGCATTTTCAAACTGGCTTTTTTCCTTATGAAAAGGGACGGAGTCAGGACTTGAAGTCAGGATGGAGTAAATTCCAAATTTTGAAGCGTTAGGGTATAAAATTCAAACACCCCAAACTTTAGGATTGTAATTTACAATTTACCCTTTATTTTTTGACATTTTAAGTATATAGCAATCATCATTGAAATTGGTAATTTTATACCATATTGATCAATACAGGTTGGCAATTTTCATATTGGTCACTAAGCTGGGAACGGTTATGCCCCTACTACATTTTAGATTCAGTCCTTCTAGGATGACATCATTTGCCACAATAGTTACTGCATTTGGATGATATATGCAATTTTAATCGGTGAACTGTCACTTTCAATAAACTCAATACATTTTTTCCATAACTCACAATTGCACATATATTGTGGCAAAAATTGTGGCACAAACGTGTTTTCACGTACTTTCTCTTTCAATTTAAATGCCAGCCATTTCAACTACAATCATTCTAGCAAAGTTTCACCTCTTTTTCTTCTTCTCTCTCTCTTCTCCGTCAATTGCGTTTCCGGACTCCACACATATGAACTTTCCTTGTTCTTTCTATTTAGTTCTTCGTCAAATTAATGGTTGGTTGGTGTGTGTGAATGTATATGATCTTTTCATCCTTTTTGTTTCCATCACATTTATGTGTAATATTTATTTATTTATTTAGTGCTATATACGTTGATGGATCAGGCCACATGTAATTGGCTGGCATATTAGTCTGGGACATGTGTGTGTTATATTTATTTATTTATTTGCTGAATGTAAAAAGGAGGGTTTCCGGTGTGAGCTTATCGACCCCACATCACGTGACGGTAATGAGTAATACCACATGTACCGCACGGGCCTGTTGGGACTATCGCTCAAACTGCTTCTCTCTAGGAGTTGGGACCATTTCGGCCCTAGACATTTTGGGGTCTAAGGCGAGAACTAAAATTGGTTTTTTTTTTTTAATAATATTTATGTATTAATTAATTTAATATTTTTTTATATTATAATATATTTCATTTAAAATCTATTTTTCTTACCTTTTGAAATGCAAATTGACTAAATGAAATTTTGTATTGAAGTTCTTCTAACATCTCATTTTCAATCGATAATATAGCTAATCGGCTAATCCACTCTAAATGAACCTCTTTCTACTAATAAATCTCTTAATTTCGTGTCAATATTTTTCCAATTACCTAGATCATAAATATTTGTAGGAATGTAATTCGACATGTTATTATTATTTTTATTTTCTTCTAGTTGAACATCATTATGGTGAACTTGTTAATTTGTGACATTTTCATCATTATTTTCATTTTATTCTAAATTCTTTTGAAATTCATTATCAAGATTTGTTGTATTGCAAAATTGAACATCATTGTTATCTTGCAATTGTATCATTTCCTTATCTTCTAACTCATTTTGGTGGATTTCTTGCTCATTTGTGATATTTTCATCTATATTTTGTGTTGTAATTTGTTTATTACTAATATCATTATTATGTTGGTGTAATCTGCTAATGTCATTCATTATGATAGAAAATAATACTTCATAGAAAGGGAAATGTTAACAAATGCCGTAAGGACATTTGTTAGTAAACTATTTTAAGAAAGTTTTATGAGAAAAGAGAAAGAGTAATTAATATTTTGACAACTTTTTTAATTTTTCACGTGGAACTCACATGTCAGTGAGATATGAGTCTCGTAAGCCCATCTCAGGAGATACTTTCTCTATTCTTTCTTTTAGTTTTGTCTCTTGGGGTTGCATGCCATTGTGCTGGCTTTTATGTACAACTTCCGGGTAATGGGACGAGTACTTTTCTTCTTTATTAATACACTTTTATCATTTTTGCCCAAAAGAAAAATCAATAAGGCTAATGGAAAAAAAAGCGTAACAGGGATTTTTCTGAACCCGTTAAAACAGAAATAATTAAATAGAAAATTCGATGAGTGCTTTACTTGAAACTTACTAGACCAAAAAAAAAAAAATGAAGAGAACTTTTTTTTTTTTTTTTTTCGTGAGAAACAAAAATATAAAATTGCAGAGAACCTAAATGAACATGCAAATGAATTCCGGCGGAACCCAATTACACATAACCCATGAGAGACATATAGCAATAAAAATCTTAACTATTTATTGCTAAAAAAGTGTTAACTATTTGTTCCATTACCCTTAGCACCTACTCATGAGTTAGTATCATTAGGGCCAAAAAGTATTAATTAAAAAAGAGCTTTAGATAATACGCAAAAGTTATAAAAGATAGAGAAATGTTTGTCCACAATATTTTCACAATACTTTCATGACAAATTTTAAATGACAAGTTATTACTGATTGTTATTAATTGATAGGCTGAAAAGTAAATTTAATGGTAAGTTCAAATTAGAATCAATAACAATTTACCACATATGATTTGTTGTGAAAGTATTGTGAACGTAAAACTTCTTTAAAAGATAACTATTAGCATCTACGATCTAGCTTCTATAGAATGAAATAATAGTTTTTGCTTGATATAAAGAAAACATAAAGAAAAAAATAAAATAAAAAGAAATGTTGAGAGTTTTGTATTTTAATTGGTTGACATTTTTTAGTGTTTTTAAGACATTCAAGTTTCAAATTCTCCTTTCGTTGCCATCAAATTATATACATAAAGATAGACACGTATTTGATCATAAAGCAAATAGTAACCGCTTCAACTAGTCATCACAATTGAGCTTTTAAAAATTAAAAAAAAAAATCATTAACCATTTTTAACCTTATAAAAAAATATAAATAACTACTTGTCTAGCATGATATATATATATATATATATATATATATATATATATATATATATATATATATATATATATTGTGAAATAGAAGAAATTCTAATATTCAATGTTGTGTTTTGAAACTAGTAGAAGCGCATTCACATGGGCAGAAAAATAAACTATTAAATGAAACAACAATATTTAACGTGGTTTGATCAACTCCATACCTACATTCACATGCAATGCAACACCAGCTAAATTCACTATTAATGATATGGATTGCAACAACACTTAATCAAATGGACTCACACACCTTGTAAATATAAACAAAACCTCTCACAACTCACAAACCTTATTCTCACAAACACAAACTCACTTACAAACCTCGCAGACATATACTCACAATCCGAAAACCTCAATACACTAAAAAAACTCACACACTCACAAAACAAACTCTTAACTGATACAACATGTATCTTTCAACTCAAAAAAATTTACTAAACTGCTCTAAGGAAACCACTTTATGTTCTTCTAAGAGTCTTCTCCCCATGTGGAAGGATTTCAAAAGTCACCAAATCCTTTGCAATAATATTTATTTATAAGGTTTTGATTATATTTTTTCATGTACAATGAATATCCATATTCCTCTTCCATAAGTTAAGTTTTTTTTTTTTTTTCCTTTCATATCAAGAAAAATCCACATCTTGTTAAGAAACCTAAACCAAATCTAATTAGAAATTTGATGCAATATTTAATGGTATATTTATACAACACTTAATTGATATAACAATGAATCATATAAGTAAGAAAATTTATATTTAAACACATACAAATATTTAGGTTAAATGAAAATAAGTAAATAACCCAATTAAGAGTGATTCTATAAGGTATATCTGTTTGTTTGTTTAGACCCCAAAACACTCAGATTGTTTAACCTAATTTATTAACCAAGTTAACACTTAGGTTTACTATTTAGATCCAGGTTAAACAGCAATAAATCATATCATGTAGTGCGAAAAAATAAATAAGACAATGATATGATTACCTAGGAAAACCAATAAAACCAACCGTTTCAAGGTAAAAAACCTGGGAAGGATTTAACCTAACCTATCCTTAAGGAAAACAAATCCACTATGATAGAATGAAAGTTTACAATAGATTTTCTCCCTGCAATCTTAAGTTACCTCTTGTAGAACTTACTCACACGACCATGTGTAGCTCTGAATCCATGGACTCTTCTATCTTGAATTTGTTGCACACAAACACCCATGTTTGTAACTTTGAGATTCCACTCAAAGATTTGAGATCACCATCAATAGCGGATATTGTATGCAGCAACTTCTACAATATCGGATCTTGAGATTTTTCAAGGAATATTGCTGGTAGAAGACTTTAGAGAGTTTTGGGTACAAAAACCCTAGATCTACAATTGGAGGCACATGATGCACTCTTTTCTCTCTAAAAACCTCTAAAAACCCCATCTAGAGTTAGCTTATAATGTCTTTTAAATACTACAAAAAAATGGATCGCAATTTGAGCTTTAAATAGACAAGTAATGGGTTTTTTACGTTTGCTGATTTTTGTTGATTTGCAACTTCCGATCAATCGAGCCCGATCAATCGAACCAGTCTGATTTTGACTTTTTGAACCTGTAGCTTGTATGTTCTTTGAATTTTGACTTGCAGCACTTTGAGTATTGTCTAATATGGCTTCATAGACTTTAAGATCTATATCTAGACAACTTTATGTTTATGGTTTGCCAATAGTTCTAAACTTTTAGAACCTAATAATATAAATGTAGATTAGGATCCCATACAATACCTAGGGTATTGCATGGGCTCATTCGTCTCACACATGATTTTTATTTCTTTAATTTGTAATTTTATAATTTGTAGTTTTTTATTATTATTTAAAGATTGAGATTGAAATTAAAAAAAAAAAAAATTTAAAATTCTCAATCTCAACAATAATTGAGAGCAATTGCACATGGGAAAATACCCCTTTACTTGATCGGTGTGAATGCTGTCATCAATAAAGAAGCTGGTGTTCTGTGGAGGTTGACAAACTTCGTTTCCGACATTCAAGATTTAATTTAGAATCAAAGCAATGTGAACTTAATAAATGTTTTATTGGGCTTGGCTGGCCGCCCCTAATTTTTGTAAAGTCAATCCATTACGGATTGCCTAGGTCTTGCTTGACAAGAAAGATTCCTTCTCTATTGCATGGGATGTTTTGCTGTTTTGTTTCTCTCTTTTCCAGCGATAAAAGTTTTTGTTTCAATTCAAAAAAAATGAAAAAACCCAAACCCGAAAAGCTTTACACATTTAATAAACGGGAAATATTAGTAGAGTAATACTTCAATCACAAGCTATTTTATAACATTTTTATAAATTGTTGTTGTGGGTAACTTCATATTGGCTTTCATTTAGGCCTACTATAAACATTACTTTTTCATTTACCAATAATCACTCGTCACATTAACAGTTTGTAAAATTTTGTATCTTTAGCGCATTACTCATTCCAGTAAGAATGTAGGTAAATAAACTCTATGCTTTAATAAATGCTTTATTTATTAGATTCAAGAATTATTATTATTATTTGTTTTTTTTGGTTTGTGGAACTCATTATTTTATTTTTTCAGTTTTTGTCTTCATTTGACGTAGAGGAGAGTAAACATGAGATTGTGTTTCTATGATTTTAGTTGACACCGTTTAGGTGACAATTTTGACTTTAACTTTTAGAAATAGAAGGATCAAAATGTTAGTTCAATAAACCTCAAGGAGCGTTATATAATTTTCTCTAAACTTTTCTATATAAGAAGACTTAGCTAGAAATGAAAGCTGGTGCTTCACAATATTTCTCAATGGAGTGGCCTTTAGTGAGGTCTTTACTGTGGGTTTTAGTACTTGTTGCTCACATTCATGATCTAAGAGCTTGCATTGAGGAAGAGAGGATGGGTCTGCTAGAATTGAAGGCATATCTGAAATCCAATACTAATTATACAGAACCCCTTCTTCCATCATGGGTTTACGACCTAAAGAGTGAGTGTTGTAATTGGGAGCGGGTCAAATGTAATAACACCACTGGCTACGTGATCAAGCTTTGTCTCTCCAATATAAACCATGAAACTCATGTCTATGCTGATGATGAAAATTGGTTCTTGAACGAGTCCTTGTTGCAGCCTTTCAAGGAGTTAAGAATTCTTGATTTATCTTGCAATGGAATTCGTGGTTGGCAAGGAAATAAAGGTATGTGAGCTCTATTTCTAATTTCAAACACCCAAAAAAAAAAAAAAAGTTAAAAGAAGAAGAAACACAATCTTTATAACTCTAGTTGGTAACATATACAATGCACAAGAAATTTTATTCTTTGTCTAAATATGAAATTTGATAATTATGTTAGTTATTAACAGTCTTTTATTTTTGTCTAAATAAGAAATTTAATATGGTAGTTATTAAAAAATAATTGGTATAGTTATTAATAGTCTTTTATTTTAATTGCAACAACAATTTACTGTAGATTTAAATATAGAATATGATATAAACTTAACCAATATATATATTAGAATAATGACATGTAAAATTGTTAGGTCTCAAAATCTTATATGACAAAATATATAAGGTCAACAAACATCAAATGTCCTTGATTTTAGTGTAATGCTACGTTTACAAGATTTTCATAATAAATTTTTAAAGAACTTTTCTTAAAAAAATTTCAACGTTTTTTGAGTTAATTTGTTATTCTTTATTATTGATTTACCTTTCTCTAAACTTGAAAACTATTTTGAGATTGAGAAACATTTGAAAGGAAACTCAATTTTAAGGGGGGACAACCCACAATGTGTACCAACCAAGGAAGTCAATACTATACTAGTATCGGCCATATCGGGGAAATATACTGTATTGGCCATTAAACCGGTACTAATACTCCTCCAAAACGTACCGAAAAAATACTAGGTTGTACCGGCTTGTATCGGCATTTTAGCTAGTACAATAAAAAAATAAAAAATAATTTACTTAATCTAATATATTTGTTAATATATTTAAGCCAATATATATGCTTATAAAATATGTGGATTTAAATTTTTTTGTTGATAAACATAAAAATTAATATATTCATACTTACATAAATAATACAAATATATATATATATATATATATATATATATATATATATATATATATATATTTGTGGGGGAGGATTTTGTTCCAAGCTCGCAAGCAGTTTGTTTGCTCTAGGGCCGAAGGACCCGCACGGCTTTGTTCTTTCAAGCGACATGAGCAGTTTTTGAGACTTACTCCCACATCAAAGAAAGATGCGCCCCACTCATGCCTTATAAGCCTTAGCTGAAGTCAAGAGTGTACCACTACTACCCAAACAACCTCCAGTATGAAATTGACTCCCTTGGTACCAACTCCATCATTTCAATCAAACCTATTTCCTCACAAACATCAAAAGCTCAAAGCCAACAACTCATTTTCTTTATAAGCTTCATCCAAAACCCCAAACTCATCTATATTCCCAAAATACAAAAGGGAAAATTACACTTTTCCACCCTAAAATTTACCTCATTTTACAGTTTTTTTTTTTCCATGTACTATCAAAACGCATGATCGACCCCCAAATAAATTACTTTGTAACACTTAACCTTCTACCATTTGGTTTGCTATTAAATATAATGAAATTTAGTTTTAAAAATCCATTTTACTCCTCTACTATCTATTTG
This sequence comes from Quercus agrifolia, assembly GCA_029955455.1. Taxonomy (NCBI): domain Eukaryota; kingdom Viridiplantae; phylum Streptophyta; class Magnoliopsida; order Fagales; family Fagaceae; genus Quercus; species Quercus agrifolia. The sequence goes on from JARQAD010000002.1 coordinate 10,734,715, forward strand.
GAGAGAGAGAGGTAAATTGGTCTTTCAATACTAAATTTTATCAAAGTTTGCACCAAAATAGATGGCAGGGAGAAATTGAAATAGTGTTATAACTTTGGAGAGTTAATCATTCATTTCAAAATTTCTAGGAATAAAGTGTAAAATGAAGGGTAGAAAAATGTAATTTCCGGTACAAAAAACCACACATAGAACAAACATCAAACACCTCACTTTGAACAAAACCATAGCCAAGACTGAAGCCACAAGTTGAAACCACACCATACCAGTCAAGCTCATCGCTATCATCGTCGTTGTGACAAAGCCAACCATGCCTCTAAATTTCACCATTTTTCATTTTAGTCCTATAAGTTTGGATTTTGTCATTTCAGTCCTCTAGGTTTCATCTCTTCCCAATTAAGTGTCTGTTTGGCTAGCTTATTTTTTGTCAACTTATTTGACTATTTACTTATTTTTGCTACTATCTATGGATCCTACTACACTTTTTGATACTATTCATAGATCCCCCTGTACTATTTCAACTAACATTTACCTCTGTTAGTGTGCTGTTAGTTTCTACTGTTAACATTTATTTTAATTTTTATATTTAATTTATTCTTAATTTTAGAAAAACATTAATTAAAAAAAAAAAACAAAAACAAAAACAAAAAGCCAATTAGATGAACAAAGTCTTTCCAATCCCTCCCACGCCTGAATAACAAAAATGAAACCAACATCACCACTACTTTACAAAAGGAACCACACCTCAAATGCTGCATTCCACAACAAGCCCTCAAAACCCAACCCAACCAATTAGACCAAAACCTATTCTACCACCTTTCTCATGGTTTCTACATCTCCCACTCCGATGTCGTTCTCCACCACTGTCATTCTACATCTCCCACTCCACTCATTTTAGTCTTCTTTTTGAGCAGGTCATGGCTAAGGAGAAGCGCATTAAAAAAATTGGTTTTTCTTTTTCTTTGTTTTTTACTACGCTCCATACTTTCATAATTTTCTTGGGGAAAGTAAAATATTACTTGGTGTGACCGGTAATACTCGGTGATTTCAACTTTCAACCCTGGGTGACAGTTACGGGCGTTCTTATCCGCCGTCATTGTAATATCCGATCTTTGTTTCATTATTATTCTTTTTATGTTGAGGCAGAGTAAGTTAGTAACCAAAGACTTAATTGGGAACGCATTAAACTAATTAGAAGAATGAAATAACAAAACCCAAACTTATAGAACATAAATGAAAAATAATGAAACTCAGAAGGTAAATTTTACATTTTGGCCTATTATTTAATTATTTGAAATTTTTTTGAAAGTCATTATTGCCATCATCATGTTATTTTTATTATTGCTTGTCTTGTCACATGATTTAGTTTTAGGCCATGATACCATAAAATCACTACTTGTTTGAGTTATCGTAATAAATTTGAATAATAGTACCATGTCCATTAAATAATTGATTAAACAAATAATAGCTGTTATTCACTTAGTAGTGACTAAGAGCCCATTTAGAATAATCCGTTTATTTAAGTTTTTATTTTTATTTTTTGATATCATTTATGGATTCCATTACACTTTTGGTATTATTCATGAATTCCATTATATTATTCAGCTAATTTTTTTTTACACTTTCAGTAAAAAGTTTTTAGTTTCAACTAAATAAGCTATTCCTAAATGAATACTAAGGGTGTGCTTGAATACCGTTTATTTTGGTGAAATTGAAAAATTATTATTGAAAGTACTGTAGATAAAGGTAAAAGTTAGTTGAAATAGTACAATGGGACCCATGAATAGTGTCAAAAAGTGTAGTGGGACTCATAAATAGTAGCAAAAATAAGCTAAATAGTGAAATAATTTTCAAACATTTTTCATTCTAAGTGTCCGTTTGTGTATTGCTTCTTCAGCGTTTGCATTTTCGTTTGGTTGGTCCCATGGCACTGTTGATGAACCAGCCAAGTTGCACAAAACGCGTGAATAGTGTTTTTCTTGTTTAAAAAATATTTTGTTTTAGTATTTTCAGCAATAAGTTTTCAGTTTTCAGCAAATAGGAGGTATCCAAACACACCCTAAGTGTGTGTTTGGCAAAAAATATTTTTACCAACTTATTTTACTATTCAATTTATTTTTGTTACTATTCGTGGGCTTCACTGCACTTTTTGGTACTATTCATGATTTCACTGTACTATTTCAGCTAACTTTTACTTTTATCTACAGAACTTTTAACAAAAAATTTTCAGTTTCAACAAAATAAGGAAATCTCAAAGGACCCAAACAGACCCTAAATGTACTTAATGCGTGTGGATTTCTTCCACCTTCCCATGGGATAATTTGATCACTAAACTTGTCCTCGGAGGAGTGTGGACTATTTTTATCCATGAAATTATTTCAAAATAAAATGTTCATTTATTTATTTTGTTTTTCCCTTTAAAAAATATTAAAGGGCACCCTTTTTCTATTGCGGTCTAGGATTTAACGAATGGTTGTATACTTTCTTCAGAATGGAATTCTTTGCCTAAATTGAACAAGCTAATACACATAGATTTAAGTTGGAATCTCTTGCAAAAGGACATTTTAAGATTTTTGGGTGCACTCCCAAATCTTAAATATCTGGACTTAAGTTACAATGAAATGCAAGGACCTCTTTCTAGCAAAGGTACGTACATGTAAATTTGATTTTTTTCTCAAAATTTCCCCCTAAATTTTCTTCATAAAAAATACCATGAAAAAACTCAAACAAAATTGAAATCTTATATGCCTTATTGACCTCATCTACATTTATGCTTATTGTACATACTTCAATGCATTCAATAAGATTAAGATCCTCTAGAGTTTTTAGAGTACTTTACTACAAAGAATTCTTTAAATCCTAATTTTTCCTTCAATATGACTAATGTAATTCTCTTCACCTATGATTTAGAACTGAGGAATCTAAGAAATTTGGAGGTACTCATCGTGCGAGAGAATCGTCTCAATGGAAGCCTACCATTCAAGGGTAAAATTCCATCATACATTTTTTAACGGCTAAAATAATTTACCTGTGAGAAGGAATGTCTTTTAGTATCTACAAGTATGTCATTTTAAAGATTTACTCTTTACACTATCTTTTTTTAATTCTCTTGGCAGATATGACAAATTTCAGAAGTTTGGAGATTTTAGATATGAGTGGCAATATGTTCACTGGAATTCTTTTTCCATATATTGGGACACTATCTTCTCTCAAGGCTATATCATTATCTCAAAATAAACTCCATGGGAATCTACATGCTAAAGGTAAGAATCTACTATGAAATTTGGCATTTATACTTTGTTAATGTTACCTGCTTACCTGTAAAACCTAAAAACAAGTGAAGAAGAATGACTGAAATATAATTATTCATGTTAGGTTTTATTGGCACATTCCATGACAATGTAATCTTGTTTGAATATGTAATGTGTCACCAAGAGTTCAAAATTACAAGTCCAAAATGTAGTTCAAAAAAGACACCTGTTTCATTGATGATTGATCGATCAAATAAGTTTCTTTGATAGCCATTTGATCGTAGCTTGACCGATTAAAGGAAGATTCTCGAAACTTCCTTGATAGCGACTCGATCGATTGAAAATCTTGAAACACGGATTTTGACATGTTTTAGTTGAGTTAGTGCTACCTTGTTTTTCATGCCTTACATGCAAAAATATATAAGATAATTATCATCTGCTGTGTTGCTACTAACATGGGTGCGGATCAAGAGTTGAAGCCACAGAGCCATCTCAGTGTGTTGTTACAAATACAAAATCTTCAAGGTTTTACGCAACCCTTGTAGCGTTTTTATCTTTCAAGGTTCTTCATCGGTTTTTTTTTTTTTTTTTTTGACAAATCCATCGGTTTTTCACTTTGTCACCATTTTGCTGAATTTATCATGAATTACTTTTTACATATGGTGACATGCTTGCTTGTGGTGATTAACCTATGATAATCTTGTTTACAAAATTTTGTTAATTGGCTTAAATAGTTTAATCTACTGGTTGATAATCCAAGGGGTCAAAACATATTCTTTCCAATTACTATTCTGCCTAGTAAACTAATTGATTGTCTTGTTGATTTTTACAATGGCACATAATTAGGATGGACACTATTAATGTTATTGCTTTTGACAGATTTGGGTACGCTGAAGAAACTTGAAGAGTTAGATCTTTCTGACAATCAGTTTGAATGGATCCTCCCTCCATGCCTAAGTCTTTTGACATCTCTTAGGTTATTAGATCTATCTAAGAACCAATTCAGTGGAAATTTGTCTTCATCTATGATAGCCAACTTGACATCCCTTGAGTACATTGATCTTAGTTATAATCGTTTTGGGGGTTTATTCTCATTCAGCTCATTTGCCAATCACTCTAAGCTCAAAGTGATTCGATTTAAAGGTGAAAACTACCGGATTGAAGACGGTAACAAAATTGTGAATGATAGCAACACATTTGAGATCGAAACTGAAAATCCTAGTTGGGAACCTTCGTTTCAGTTAAAGGTGCTAGTGCTGCCTAACTGTGATCTAAATAAGTTATCCTCCAACATTCCAAAGTTTCTCTTTTACCAGCAAGAATTGGAATTGGTTGATATCTCTCACAATAGGTTGAAGGGAAGCTTCCCCGTTTGGTTGATTGAAAATAATACTAGATTGCAATTGCTAAATCTTCGGGATAATTATTTTCAGGGTCAATTTCATTTGCCAATAGCTCACTGCAATAATCTTTCTTGGTTGGATTTCTCTCACAATAACTTTAATGGGCAGCTGCAGGAAAATATTGGAAAGATGATTCCAAAATTACAATATCTAAATATATCTCAAAATCATTTTGAAGGTTTTCTCCCATCCTCAATTAGTGATATGAGTAATTTGGAGAAATTGGACTTGTCCAATAATAATTTTTCAGGAGAGGTGCCAATGAAATTGCTTGCCAATTGCACCTCCTTGGTAGTTTTGAAGTTATCTTACAATAAATTTCATGGTGGAATTTTCTCAGAGGGATTCCGATTTTTTAACAATAGCTTACGTATTTTGGAATTAAAAAACAATCAGTTTACAGGTACTTTGCCAACTATGGTACCAACAGCTGGTAGTCACTTGGGGCTCCTAGATATTAGCAACAACCGCTTCTCAGGTTTAATTCCTAGATGGCTGGCAGGAAATCTGCGGTACTTATGGTCTCTAGACATGAGTAATAATTGTTTCGAAGGTCCAATTCCATGTGAAATGCATGCATATATTTTAATAGACCTTTCTCATAACCTGCTTTCTGAATGGTCACTTTCTTGCGTTGATTTATATACTGTTCGACATCTATTTTTACAAGGCAACAAACTCACTGGATCATTACCGAAACTTTCTTTCAATTTTGCATTTCATCTGGTGACATTGGACATTAGAGATAATAAATTTTCTGGTAGAATCCCTAATGAAGTGGGCGTGCTTCCAAAATTAAGAATATTGTTGTTGAGTGGCAACAATTTTAGTGGTGTGATTCCGGACAAGCTGTGTTGGTTAAAGAATATTGCGATAATGGATCTTTCCAGGAACAATTTTTCTGGATCAATACCGCATTGCTTTCACAACCTAACATTTGAGAAGATAGATGCTTTTGATGGCCTTACTGAACCAAATTCCACATTTTTGGAGGTCAGAGATATAATTGTCCCATATCAAAGTATCCTCAAAAGGAAATTTGAAAATTTTGAGGTAGAACGAGAGGTTGCTACAAAAATTGGGATTGAGTTTGTAACGAAATATAGATCTTACTTCTACAAGGGTGGCATTCTTGATCTCATGTCTGGATTGGATTTGTCAGTCAACAAACTAACAGGTGGCATCCCTCCAGAGTTAGGACAACTATCTCCAATTCTTGCACTAAACTTGTCTTACAATCAATTGACAGGTTCCATACCAAGTACATTCTCAAAATTGACTCAGTTGGAGAGTCTGGACCTTTCTCACAACAATTTGAGTGGAGAAATTCCTTCAACATTGATTGATCTGCACTTTCTAGAAGTTTTCAGCGTGGCTTACAACAACTTATCAAGTAAAGTTCCAGACATGAAAGGACAATTTGGAACATTTCAAAATAGCAGTTACGAAGGAAATCCATTTCTTTGTGGACCACCACTAGAGAAAAGTTGCGCCAGGGTTGATAAATCACCTCCATCACCAATAAAATCTTCAAATGCAAGTCACGGAAAATGGTATGATGTGGATCCTTTAGTCTTCTCCACAACTTTTATCGTATCATACGTTATTTTCTTTATTGGTGTAGCTTGTATTCTTTATATTAATCCTTATTGGCAACAACAATGCTTCAATTTGATTGAGAATCGTATGTACTGGTGCTATAATTTTGCATTTTATAAGCTAGAAAGGTTGTCAAACTGTATTTGTCATTAGTTATACTTAAAAGGTGATGATGGACACCTATGTGTCTATTTGGTTATGAATAATGGTTATTATGAATATGAAACAAAGTGTTCTGTTTACAATTTTCCAATCTCTATTGTAGTTTTGTTTTGAATCAATTAGAAGGAAGTTTTTAATAGCCATATGTAATGCTCATCTGCTTATAAAAAAACATATAAGTCATATTGTGGCATGTGATATCTTTAAATGGGAAACTAGTTTCAATTGTATAACATATCATTAAGAAAAAAGGAAAATTAAATAACGTGATTTATTAAGAATAACATAGATAATGTAAGTGAATTGTGAAAATTCCGTTTTGACCCCTAACTGTTCTAATTAACATACTTGAATTTCACTTAGATGCATCATCAATTCAAACAGTTGTAAAAAATTGAATTTGGTAAATTAAATATTCATGCATCACCTCAATCAATAAAGAAGTGAAAATAAATCATAAAGAACACAAGGATTTGTTGACATTGTGCAAAGCTTCTGAAGGACTTCTTAAAAAAAAAAAAAAAACCACTCTGAGGGTAAACCTATCCCATAAGAAATCCGCTATAAAAGAAATTGTTATGAGACCGACTTACAAACGTTTTAGCTAGACTTTGTTAATCAAGAAAACGACCCTTTGGCTCCAAAATCTTTAGACTTCTTCTATATGATTTCAAACATGAATGACATGTCTGCACGAAATCAAAACTCTGGGAAGTCAGTGTACACATTGACACAGGGTAACAATATTCTCTATGGTTTCAACTAAGTTTACTCTCTTGAAGGTTCTTGCACAAAGGTTCGTCAATATAGGATCAAGAATAAATGGAACCTCCTTGATTTTGCACTCAAAGGAAGGCTTTTCTAGATTTTCTATGGTATGGCCTTCTTAGGTTAAAAGTTGTGCTACATGGTGTATTTGTATGCATGTTAAAATAAAAACCTGCATAAGTCATTTGTCAAGTAGGAGTCACATTATGTATCTTGAGATCTCGCTCAAGCAAACATCTAGTGAGAGTCAGGCAAACTCTCGACTTGGCTTAATTTCTTACTCAAATGTATCCAAGTTCTGATTAAGCAAAACTTGTAGTTGTGCAATTCTTCAAGCAACTCTTCACAGTGAATATCATTTAACTTAAACATACTTGTTACAAACCTATTTAATACAAAATTTGTCACAAGGAATTCACCAAAACTAAACCCTAACAAATTGTTTGAGTGAATTCATAATTATTTTAATTTTTCCTTGTAATTTAAGTGTATAATTTTCTTTTCATTATTAACATGCTTGTGCGATGCATGACCTAATCAGAAGATATGTGTAAACTAAATAAAGTATTTCAATAATATAATTAACATTGAATAATAAAAAAGATAGTAAAAAATAAAAATTATATTTTGGTCCATTTCAGTCCACTTTGGTCTATTCGGTTTATTTTGGTTCACTCTGTTTGTTTGGTTCATATCAGTCTATTCAGTTTATTTCAGGCTATTGTGGGGAAAATCGGTCTATTTTGGTCCATTTTGTCCACTTTCATGATGCTTTGGGAAGAGAAGCTTGTGTAGAAAGATGAGCCACTTCATTGACAATAATGTCATCAGATTCTTAGCGTAATGATGATAGGTTCTTAATAAAATTAATTACATTTTTCTTATATTGTCAAAGTTTTTTATTACTATTATTTTTAATATAAGCAATGAATTTACTCTTATATCTGCTTTCTCTTTAGGCCATTCAAAACATATAGATGATGAATTGTTTGTAAGGAGTACTAGAAAAAATTCCAATCATACATTACATTATTTACAAAATATCTCGTCTTATATAATAATTGAATGTAAAATGCATTATGTTTCCTTTGGGGAAAAAATTTTCAAATAACAAATATAGATAGTTGTAGGGACATGGGGGTGGGTGATCGGTATTGGCCCGCTCCTGTTAGGATAGGCCCAGCCCAATAACCATAATATACGGACATAGGATCGATGCTTGGAGGTGGCCTGATGTTATTGGACTGGGCTTGGCCCAATGTCAATGAGCAGGCTGGGGTGACCAAAGAATCAATAGTCAATATTTGGATCGTCCTCGAATGTTGTTAGTGCCTTAAGGGAATCCGCTGCCGAAAGCTATTTGGCGTCAAGTGCTAGTTTCAAGAGAATCCTCAGAATGGACCAATTTACTAGGGATTTTGGGCAGAAGTGAGGGCCACATGGGAAAAGATAGAAATGTAATCATTTGGGTCCCCACTAAGGGGGGACTATAAAAAGGGAGTGAGGATTAGTGGGTAGGGGGTTGGTAAACACAAAGGGGTGAGGAACAAGTGCGAAGCTGAGAGGAAAGGAACCAGGGAAGGGTAAGGATTAAGTGTGAGAGGTGTAAGGGTCATAGGATTGGGCTATCAAGGCAGTGTTTGAAGCTAACCCTAGTAGGAGTACAGGGAAACCTATCAACAAATAAATTGGGAGCCAAGTTGCATATGCTATAATTTTGTGTCATCAGCGTTGGACTGTACTAGAGTGTGTTGACTACAACTCTTCCAATCAATCTGTAAAACTTGCTTACTTTCTTTCCCTTCATCACCATCAAACCACCTTTAGCAGTCTTTATAATTCCACCTTTTGATGAGTATGAAACTATGAATAGCCCAAATCATCCAATACTCCTAAAGAAATTAAATTTTCCTAAGATTGGGAACATGCCTGGCATTACTAAAAACTCTCACAACTCCATCAAACATCTTGATCTTCATGGTACCAAATCCCAGTAACTGTTTCACCCTTAAAAAAAAAAAAAAAAAAAAAAAAAAATCCCAATAATTGGGCATGTAGCATCATTACCCATTTGGACCATACTGGCTTATAAGTATCAAACCATTCTTTATTTGGAGTCATATGATATGAGCATGTTGAATCTAAAACCCATGATTCTAATAGAATATTATTACTTGATGAGACTGAAAGTAGACCTGCTTCAACCTCACTGTCATCTAATTATAATGTAGCAATAATAGATGATTCTAGGGGCTTCTTTCCATTCCTCTTCTCCTTTAAATGCTCTTTCAATTCTTTATACCGATTCTTGTAGTGCCTTTTCTTGCGACAATAAAAGCACTCTACATCTCTCTTTGCATGTGATCTAGATTGGGATCTGTTCCTGTTGGAGTTTACAATAAGTCCATCAACCTAAAAACCATCACCATCTTGCTTCATCTTTGTGTGGCAAGAAAGCACTAGTCACCTCATTGAGTACTATAGTCTCTTTCCCATACATCAACATAGTCTCTAGATGATGAAAAGGTGCATGGAGCGATGCTAATATGAGTAACACTTTATCTTCAACCTCATAATTTATCCCAAAACTTGACAATTGGGTGTTCAACATGTTAAAAAGTGTTGAAATGCTCCAATAGATCTGAACCCTTCTTTATATGCAAACTATAAAGTTGTTCTTTCACTACAACTTGTTCATTAGATTCTTTCTCACATAGAGACCATCTAACTTTTCCCAAACTTCCTTTACTATCTTTGCTTCTAGGATGTTTTGAATGACCTCATCACCTAGGTTAAGATGAATAACACTAAATGCTCTCTCATCCATCTCTACTCATTTTTCATCCTTCATATTTTCCAATTTCTTCTCCTTCCTAAACAAGGCCTTATGATCTCCTTGATGAATTAGATCCCTCATCCTCCTTTGCCAAAGAGAAAATTTTCCCTTACCACAAAACTTCTCTATGTCATACTTTGTGATTGACATTTTTACTAGTATTCAAATGATTGAATCCTAATTAACCTTTGCTCTCATACCACTTGCTATGCAAATAGCACCCCAGGACTCAAATCAATAGTAGTAAAAGTGGATTCAAATGATTGTTTTTGGAGTAATGCAACATCTACAACAATTATAAAAAGAACTGTACACATCAATTTGTTTTTAGTGATTGTTGGGGGCTTTTTTTTCGTTGCCCACATGATATTTGGGAAGTCAAGATCGAGACTCAACTTTGGGCTTGGAATATGGCGCAAAAGCTATTGGCGAAGTGTGAAAAGCCCATTTTGCTCAAGGTCCAGGTTGCATCCAAAAAAGATTATAATAAGGCCCAAAAATACCTCATGTAAAGATAAGCTAGCACAAAGGGTGGCCCACCATATTATATGCTTAAATAATAGTCTATCAGTGAACAAGAGAAACGTCCAACAATAGATGTTTGGAAAATTAATAAATGTATTTGCATAGTAAAAATTATGCATTTCTTCCATAGTCGGTTAACATAAAGGTGGGCTCATTATAACCAGCAATGAATATGATAGATCTCCAGCGGTAATGTCAGATTAGTCAATAAATGTGTTTACATGATAAAAAGAATTATATATTTTCTTTATTATTATCAAGTCAACATGAGGGAACACTTCCATAGTATCCAAGACATTATGGCTTTCATCATAATAACAATAAACAAGGATTATAGACTTCATAATTACAAATAAAAGAGGAAAAAATAGGGTGGAATGAAGGGAGAGAAAGACCCCTTGCTTAGTGCAGCAAATATTTAACCAAGGTTCTTATGCCTATGTTGGAATATGTGGAAGGATGTATGGTAAATGATGGAAACTACTCTTATATGAGTGGATGAGCAAATATATGGTGATGTGGGAATAAAATGGTAAAGGAACTTGACTATTTTTGGCCATGGTGGAGAGAGAACGATTGTAGCTAATCATGAGACCTTTATGGTGCTGGGTTTTGTTAGAAAAAGGGAAGGAATATTTGTGAGTTGATGGGTATGGGCATTTATGAACTAAAAGGGAACTTATTTCTGAATTAAGGGTTGAAAATAGCAAGATTGATGGAGACTTTTAGAGGATTTCGCCCCCTTTGGTGAGTAGATGATGCTTTCCTTTTATAGTGAAGCTTAGGGAGCAATTAGCAAAAGTAAAAAACGTTGGGTTTTGATTAGAAAGAGAATTTTCAAAATATCCATCATGAGATTTGGCCAAAAATGGTATGAACTTCTTTTTGAGTGCTTGTCTCCTTTGGGTAATGTCAGATGGAGCTGAAATTCAAAGTATCTAACCTAAGATTTGGCAAAAAATGGTGTGATTTACTCTTGGGCTGCCTTGCTTCTTTGGGCAATATCACGCATGGGTGAATATTTGGGTAATCTTGCATTAAATGCTAAGATTTCTGAGGTTGTGTTCAACCAATGGGATTAAGGCAAGTATTAAGGTATAATCTTGGTGCTACAGCTAAGATTTGAGCTTCAAGGAGTAGGAGTTATCACCCTAAGACAGGTGTAAAGCTTTTAGCCTGCATTAGGGAGCTCTACTAGAGATCTTTTTATGCCCTCTGAACCACATTTCTTGGGCTTGGTTCATGAATTAGTTTTAGACATTTTTAGTACTGAAGAAACTATTTTATTGAAGTTTGGATGATTGGGTCATGGCTTCCTCTAGCAGTGACTGAAACTTAGGGAGGAAGAATGGCATTTATTGCATTTCAAGTGTCAGCCCAGCCCCTTAATACTGTTCATGTAAAAAATTGCAATGGTAGAGAGGTTGATGGGACAGGTGGCTAGCTCCTAACTTGATTTAGGAGCTTGGTTGCTTCTTAAGGTGCTCTCTAGTGCAAGACAGAATTGAATGGAGTTCTCCAGCTGGGTCAGCTTGCACACATGAGCTGTTTTGGTTTAGACTTCAAGTTAGGCTTGGCCATAATGGCTAAGTAGTTTGGTAGGCCTCTGACTTGGTAGTTCTCTCTACTTGGGCCTATCCTTTTGCTTTCTCATTGTGAGCCCTACAAAATGGACAAAGATACTATATATTGCCATGGATTTTTGATTCCACATGGACTTTAATTGTTAGTAAAAATGAAATGTATTCATGAATTTTAATAAATATTTATGATAGGTTTTTAGGTATTAATTCCCATGGGCTTTAAATAACAATTTAAATAGTTTCTCATAATTTTTTACCATGGATTATTTTGTAAATGATATTTTCTTTGGGGCTTTTAAATAATGTCCTCCAATTTTTCTTGAGAATAACATTTACCATGGGTTTTAAATAGAGGAAATATCCATGAGTTTCAAATAAAATGTGGTAACAACCACTATAATGGAATAATGTGATATTCTCATGAGTTTTTCTATAGATAATCATAATCGGCTTGTAGGATAAATAATTATCATGAGTTTTGGAAATAAATATTATGAATGTTGTGATATAAGATAAATAATGACCATGAGTTTATGATATGATATGAAATAAATAAATGTCATAGGTCTAAGATAAATAATCATAACTTTCCATGGGATTTTATAAGATGATTGCCATGGGTTTTGAAAATAAATAATTGCCATAGATTTCATGGGCTTGTAATATAGTATTTTGCCAAGTATTAATAACCTTGGGCTTTTGATAAAATAGTGTCAAGTAGTTAGTTTGGGCTTTTAATAGTACCAACGTAAATTGGGCATTTGATATTGCCAATGAGAATTGGGTTTTAAATATTGCCAATGAGAATTGGGTTTCAAATATTGCCAACGAGAACTGGGCTTTTAATGTTGCCAATAAGAATTGGGCTTTAAATATTGCCAATGAGAATTGGACTTTGATATTGCCAATGAGAATTGGGCTTTTAATGTTGCCAATGAGAATTGAGCTTTTGATGTTGCTAATGAGAATTGGACTTTAAATATTGCCAGTGAGAACTGGGCATTTTGACAAATAATTTGCCATGAGGTTGAATCATGGGCTTTTCTTATGGGATTTGAATTTCATTGATAAAATTGCCATGGGTTTAAACCATAGGCTTTGATTATAGATTTGAATTCCATTGATAAAATTGTTTTGCCATGAACTTGAATCATAAAATTGTTTTGCCACGGACTTTAAATCATGAGCTTTTCAAATATTGTCAAGCATAAATATTCTTGGGCTTTAAATAGAATGTGATGTGTGCATTGGGCTTGTAGGGCCAGTTTTGGGCTTAGCTAAATAATGAAAATAAAATTGGATAAGATATAAGTTTTTTGGGCCTTTTGTGATAGTTTATATTATGACCCAATTTAGATAATAAGGTGTGAAATATTTGCAATTAACATAATAATAAGACAAAAAATATTTGGGAAAGCCCAATAACTTATTAGTGGTGTTTGAAAATAAATAGATGGTATTTAAATAAAATAGGTGTAAAAAAAAAAATGGACCCTAACAGTGATTTAAAAGGTGATGTCAATATTGGATCCAAATTAGAATTAGTAACTGATTTCTACTTATCACATAAGAATTTTTATGAAATTATTGTAATAATGTTTTGAATGTAGCATTATTCTTATTTTTAATTAATCGAAATTCTTGTAATTCTCAAATTAGAATGGTCAATATTTTTATTAGGGTGATCAAAATAGGTTGGTTTAGTGTGTGTGTGTCTACACACACATATTTTTTTTTGGCAAGTCGGGGTAGTCTTGAGGACCCTGAGATACATGTAAAGCCACCCCTAGGTCTAATCATTTAGGCCACAAAAGATTGACTACTAGTGTTTTTCTAGAATTATTTCACAAAGTCATTTGGACACATGACAAGACATTTTTGGATTAAAGTACCATTAGACCTTGTTGATTTTTCCCTTCAAGTATGCCCATTAAACTCTCTCTCTCTCTCTCTCTCTCTCTCTCTCTCTCTCTCTCTCTCTCTCTATATATATATATATATATATATATATATATATATATAATATATGTTGATATTAATTGGTAAAACTAAGAAAAAAATCTAATTAAATTCTAAATTGGAGTGTAATTTTGCACCACGTGTCTTATCTAATTTTTAAATTTGTGTGTCAAGTGAATTATTAAGTGCAAAAATCAAAGAGTCTAAATTCAATTAGATTCTAAATTAAATTTTAATTGGAGTTCAATTTTGCACCATATGTCCGATCTAATTTTTTAATTTTTGTAGCAAGTAAATTATTGGGTGCAAAAACTGGAGAGTTTAGATCTAATTAGATTCTAAATTTATATATATATATATATATATATATATATATAATTTTAACTATTTTTAAATGTACCTGTGCATATACACGGAGTTACACACTAATTGAGATAGAATATGAGGATTCATGACTAAGGAGATTACAAATTATCAGTCCCACTTTTTATATTTTATCAATTACAAATTTTCATGTATTTATTTTTACATTTATTATAAAATAATCAAAATTAAAACTTAGAATTAAAATCAGACAAGTGATATTCTACAATTGGTATAGTTTAAAATAAAACATAAAGTAGTATAAGTAATTTTTATTCGGGTTCAGAATTTCTTTTCCAATAAGTATACGCCATTATTATACAAAAAGAGTTAGGCAGAAAATTAGATAGGAATGAGAATTTATTTTCCCTTCTGTAACAAGTTGGCACCATTAACCAAAGAGAGGAGACTTATTTTTGAAGTCGCCCATTAACCAAAAAGTTATCTAAAAATTTGGTAAATGTCGTCCATTACAATTTTTTTTATTGAAAGAAAAGCAGACCCATTACAAGTCTAGTCTCCCATTCAAGCAACGAAAACTGAACGCAAATAAAAAAAAGACAATTCTCTTTTGGTGCGTCAAACAAGTCCACATACAATAGTTAGGCTTTCTCAGTGGGTTCCAGTTAGCTCAACTAGTAAAATCTTTGAAGGTTGTATAAAAGATCTGGAGTTTAATCCGCACCTACACCAAAAATTGATTGGTGTCTTGGTCTGATGATAAAAAGTTATCACCAGGAACGGATGCTATAGGTTGACACTCTCTCTTAAAAAAAAAAAAAAAAAAAATCTTTAAAAGTTAGGCTTTCTCTAAAACACAAGTTTCTGAAAAATAAAGTTGTCACACCATTAAAAGTGTGCAAAGCAAGAAAGACAATATATATATATATATATATATATATATATATTGATGACGCTGAGATCGTCAGTCAAGTAGGTTCGTACAGATAGGTCAACAAGAGCTTCGTCTCTATACCTATAAGAGTAAGAATGGAATCCTCTCTGAGTGGTCACCGATGTGGTGTTGGTCACGAAGTCTTTGATGATAAAGTCAGCGACTAGAAATGGCAGAGAGGGCTTATAAGAACTAGAGTGAATAAAGTGTTTCAGTGAGTGTGTATGTACCTTGTTTAGTTCTAAAATGTGTCTTATATACATCCTCTTTCTTTCTAGCCGTTGTACCCTATTCATGGTGGTATAATTGCTTCTTTTGTAATGCCCCTAAGCTCATTCAATGTAGGATTTGATGGGTCTCCAATGGTCTTTTTGGTTTATTGGTAACCATCCGAGGCATTGAATGCTCCTCTTTATGGCGCTTTTACCATCGTCCATGCTGGGAAGGGATGGACGATGGCATTTGATGGGCTCGTCTAGACAATTATATTTATTGGGCCTATCAGCTGCCCCCCTCCCCCCCCCCCCCAAAGTCCTATGGTCGTCCTTACGTGTAATGACAATCATAGGAAGATGGAAGGTTTTTTTGTTTAGGCGTGACCCTTGGGATTCCGTTTTAGTCGCATTTAATGCGTAGTGGTAGCACCGTACTCTTCGTGGCCACGTGGCTCATTCTAACGAGTGGGTGTCTTTGTTTGGTTCGAGGGGCTTTTGGTTTTCTCGCTGGTTTTCAGTTTTCTAAGCATGGCTGTTAAAAACTCTTTGTTTTCTTCTCCATTTTCTCACTTCTTGCCATTTTCACATCTTTTTCTGAGCTTCTTAACTTTTGGTGTCTCCCCCATTTTCTTTGAGCTTGAATTTCTGAGCCTTGGAGTTTTTGAGGTACAATTCTTTTTACCTTTCCTTTTTCTTTCCTTGTAGCACCATTCTTTTCCCCTTTTCTAGCTTTGTTTAGATACCTGTTCTTCTCTTTCCTTAATTTCCATGCTTGGAAATTTTGAAATCAAGCAACTCTGTCCCTCTGTATCTTTTCATTTTGCACGATTAGGGGTGTCTTTAGGTTCTTTCTATACCCATTGTCCTTCAATTGAAGGGTTTGCAGTTGGGGGTCATGGTCTAGGTTTGGCATTAACTGATCTGTTCCGCTTATTGCGTCAATTTGTAAATTGGTTTGAGGAGTTAGTGGGTAGTTGATGGATCATATCTGCGATGAGGTCCAGTGAGCTAGAGACTAGGTTGTCGTCTAGTGATGACCCCATTGAGGTGGAGGAGGATACCGCTACTTCTAGCCCAAGAAAGGCTTGGACTTTTCATGCCCTCAAGGAGATGTGTGGTCTAGACTTTGACACCCTTTCCAAGTTTAGGAATAGGTTTCAATTCCCTGAGAGGGTTTGGATTCGTCTTCCTCATGGAGAGGAATGGGCCTATCATTTTTCGCCTGGGGAAGTGTGTTTCTATGAGGCTGCTTTCTAGTGTGGCCTTAGGTTTCCCATCCACCCCTTCATTATGGAGCTTCTGAATCATTTCAACATCTCTCCTGGGCAACTTATGCCAAATTCATGGAGGATTATGATCAATTGTATGGAGATATGGATGGCTATCACTGAAGGGGACATGATTAGGGTGGACGAGTTCACATATTTGTATCATCTAAAGGAGTTAAAAGAGTATGGGTACTATAAACATGTGCCCTGGGTCAGGAAGGCTAGGATCATTACTGATCTACCATCGTCCTTTCGATATTGGAAATCGAGGTTCTTTTTTGTGTTTGGTGATGGATGGGAGACTCCTTCCAACGAGTTTTGGGGTGACATTCCTAGGTTGCTTTGTCGTTGGAGAGCCCCGAGTCTAAGTGCGTCATCCTTTTGCAAGTCCTTTTTCTTTTTTTTTGGTTTGTGGCTAATCTTTCTATTTGTTGTGTCTGCACAGTTAAGAAGCATCTAAAGCTCAAGAACAAGTACAAGAGGCACGTTGAAGTAGCTACTGAATACGCCAAGACTATTGATGACTTTGACGATCTGGTTGACCCAAGAACCTTAGCTCGTCATTGCCTCGGTCCAAAGCCTTCCTCCTTCGTCCTACACGCCATTGAAATCGAAGAGAAGAGTAAGTGTTATTTGGTTCGTCACTGACTTGGATTTTTCTTTCCCCTCTCTTTTTTTAACAAGTGTTTCTTTTTCGCAGAGATGACGACAAAGTTCAATCAGGAGATGTGTGTCAAGATGAGGGCCAAGAAGAATAAGCCCCTTTCCAATCTCAGGAAGAGGGTGGTGCATGTCGTGGAGAAAGGGACTCCCATCACGACTGTTGCCTCCGTCCATGAAGCTATGAGGACTGCGTCTCTTGCCACCTCGATGGAAGAGATTATCCATCGCCCAAAGAAGTAGCGCGTGGTGGACAAGGGTAAAGAAAAGGCCGACTCACGCTCCTCAAGCATCTGGGCCGACGTCGACTGGCACTAACAAGGGCGCAGGATGCCTTCACTGCTAAGGAGCTCAAGGTCTTCTTTGGCATGCCTTCCAACGAGATCGTAGGTCATCACATCAACAAGCTCGTCCAGGTGAAGTACTTGTATCATTTTCTTTTCCCCTCTTTTTTATTTTATTTTATTTTATTTTGTTTGGATCTAAAAGTTGGATGCTCTGTGTGATCTTCTTTTTAGGTGCTATAGGAAACCATCCACATAACGTCAGAGTACTAGAGCCAGGAGGCAAAGGCCACGTTAGTGCAGTCCAAGGTGCAGGCTTTAGAGGCGGAAAATTCGAAGCTAAGGAAGGATCTCATTTCTGCCATGGACGAGGCCAGCACCGCCAAGGAAAGGGCTAAGGTTCTGGCCAACGACCTGAGTGCTGAGAGACAGCTGACCTTAGAGAAGGATGAACAACTCCAAGCTGCAAAAGAGAGAGTCAAGACCATTGCTACCAAGGCCGTTGAAGCCTTTCAACAAATTGATGAGTACAACACTATGCTCTTCAGTTAGTACAAAAAGGGCTTTGAGCTCCTTCGGCTGTATCTCGTCAAGCACCCTACTGGTGTGGACCTGGGAAGTCTAGACTTAAAGGAGGTAGACAAGGAGATGGAGATGGATGAGGTTTCTCAGACTGCTATTGTTGCTCTTGAGTGGAATGCTCTAAAGCCCACTTCAGCTGGTGGTGAAGAAGTTGCTGCGTGAACCTGTCCAGTACAAATATATACATGTTCTTCCTCCCTTTTTTTTTTTTTTTTTGGGTGCCCAGTGTGTTTTTGGGCTTTTTATTCTAACTCCAAGACAATGCTTTTTGCCCCATTTTTTTGGGCTTTTACTTTCTGTTTATGGACAAGATATGTTTATGCTATTGCTTATTTTCATACCTTTGATGGTTCTTTTCTTGTTATGTTTGATGTATGTGACTTACGCTTTTGCCAGAATCTTTGTTTGCTTACCCCCATCAATGTGTATTTTTAGGTGACTTACGTCTTGCTGAGGAGTTTTGACACTTAGGCTTCGTCAATGACTTACATCCATCTAGTGGAATTTTGCCACTTAGTCATTTTTAGGTGACTTACATCCTACTGAGGAGTTTTGCCACTTAGGCCTCGTCAATGACTTACATCCGTCTAACGGAATTTTGTCACTTAGTCATTTTTAGGTGACTTACATCCTACTGAAGAGTTTTGCCACTTAGGCTTCGTCAGTGACTTACATCCGTCTAGCAGAATTTTGTCACTTAGTCATTTTTAGGTGACTTACATCCTACTAAGGAATTTCATCACTTTGACTTCGTCAGTGATTTACATCCGTCTAGCGGAATCTTATCACTTAGCTTTTTTTAGGTGACTTACATCCAACTAAGGAACTTTGTCACTTTGGTTTCGTTAGTGATTTACATCCGTCTAGCGGAATCATATCACTTAGCCTTTTTTAGGTGACTTACATCAAACTAAGGAATTTTGTCACTTTGTCTTCGTCAGTGACTTTCATCCGTCTAGCGGAATCTTATCACTTGGCCTTTTTTTTTTTAGTGTTCTAGGCTTGCGTACAATAAGGTGGAATATTGGCCGAATGGTGCTTTTATTGCTTTATTTTAAACGTGGATACAATTGTCTTTTGCATTTATTGATGATTCTTCTTCAAATGCTCAATGTTCCATGGCCGTGGTAGTTTCTTCCCATCCATCATCTCCTGGTGGTAGCTACCTTGTCTTGAGTAATGGATGATCTTGTAGGGCTCTTCCTAAGTTGGCTCAAGCTTCCTTTAGGTTGGATCCTTAGTAGCTGGCATAACCTTGCATAGGACGAGGTCTCCTATGTTGAGTCTTCTGAGCTTCATCCTCTTATTGTAGTATTCAGCCAATTTCTACTAGTATTTTGTCATTTTCTGGGATGCTGCATCTCTCACTTCTTCTAGGCAATCCAGGTTGTCTCTCAACTGATCGTCATTGCTATCTCCATTAAAAACTTCTCTTCTCATGCAGACTATGTTCTTCCACACGAAGTTCTGGATCTTTGCCTCCATGATAGTTGGTAGTGCTTCTACTTCAACCCATTTTGTAAAGTAGACAATTGCGACTAGTAAGAATTTTACCTGTCTCTTACCTTGAGGTAGTGGACCCACGATGTCAATTCCCCACTAGGCGAATGGCCACGGGGAGGTTATGGGTGTCAACTTCTCTGCTCGGATACGCTGAACATTTCCAAACCTTTAACACTTGTCGCATCATTCAACAAACTCTCTTGCGTCTTTCTGCATAGAAGGTTAGAAGTAACCTGTTTTGACGATCTTACTTACCAAGGATCTTAAGCCTGCTTGGTCTCTGCATATCCCTTCGTGGATCTCCTCTAAGATGTACTTAGCCTCACTTTCGTCGACACACTTCAGGTAGGGCATGGAGAAGCCTCTTTTGTATAGGGCGACGTTAAAGATAGTGAACCTAGCTGCTCTCTTTCTGACTTTCCTGGCCTCTTCGACGTCTTGTGGAAGTCATCCATCTTGAAGGAAAGATAGAATTAAGGTCATCCAACTGCTTTCATTTTGAATTGCGAAGGTCTGGATCTCTTCAATACTAGGATGCTTTAGGACTTCCATCTTTAAATTTGTGCTCGTCGATCCTTCTTCTAACGACGCCTACTTCGCTATCTCGGCCGCCCCCATATTTTGGATCTTGGGGACCTGTATAAACTTTACCCGATCAAATTCTTGGGCCAGATGCCTCGTCAGCCTCAGGTATTTCTGCGTCCTCTCCTCCTTTGCCTCATACTCTTCCTTTATCTGTCCCACGACCAGCTTAGAATCGCTCCAGAGGAGCAAGTTTTTAGCACCCAACGCCTTTCCGACCTTTAGTCCTGTCAATATTGTCTCGTACTCTGCTTCGTTGTTAGTGGCGGAGAACTGAAGCTGAACTCCATATCTAAGCGTATCTCCATTTAGGGTAATGATAATAACCCCTACTATGCTCCCTTTTCGGGTTGATGACCCATCAACCTAGATCGTCCATTTCTCCGCTTCGTCTAGTGCCCCGTCTTCGTCAGGGATCGTGAACTCGGCAATAAAGTTTGCTAGTGCTTGTGCTTGTGCTTTGATAGCTGTTCTGGGGTGGTACTCAATGTTGAACTAGCTAAGTTCGATTGCCCATTAAACCATTCTTCCCGCAGCCTCAGGCTTGTTCATTGACTTCTTTATGGGTTGATCCGTCATCACCTGGATAGGATTCGCCTAGAAGTAGGGGCGCAACTTTCGTGAGGCTACAATCAAGGCGAATGCAATCTTCTCGATCCATGGGTACTTTGCTTCAGCTACTTGGAAAGCTTGACTAGCATAGTAGACCAAGAGTTGTGTTCCATTCTCTTCCCGAATCAAGGCTGCACTCACGATTGTAGCTGATACTGCTAAGTATAAATATAGGTCCTCCCCTTCTTTTGACAGGCTCAAGAGAAGTGGATTGCTCAAGTAGTGTTTAAGCTCCCGGAATGCCTTCTCACACTCTTTCATCCAGATGAAGGCTTCCTTCAATGTTTTGAAGAAGGGCAAGCATTTTTCCGTCATTTTAGAAATGAACCTGTTGAGGGCTGCTATCCTTCTTGTTAGTTTCCAGACTTCTTTCACCTTCTTTGGTGATGCCATCTCTAATATGTCTCGCACCTTTTCTGGGTTTCTTCTATCCCCCTTTAGGACACCATGAACCCTAGAAACTTCCTAGACGCTACCCCGAAGGTGCACTTGTTGGGGTTCAACTTCATCTGATATTGCCTAAGAGTAGTGAATGTCTCCTCAAGGTTGTCCAGGTGTGCAGATTCTTCCTTACTCTTGATGAGCATGTCATTTACATATACCTCCATGTTTCTCCTAATCTGCTTACTGAACATCTTGTTCACTAACCTCTAGTAGGTTGCTCCTGCATTTTTCAGTCTGAAGGACATTACCTTGTAGTAGTAAAGCCCTTGGCTTGTGATGAAGGCAGTCTTCTCATGGTACTCTTCTGACATCTTGATCTGGTTGTATCTTGAGAACGCGTCCATAAATGTAAGGAGCTTGTGTCCTGCCGTGGAATCCACAAGCTGATCTATTCTTGGCAGGGGGAAACTGTCTTTCGGGCAAGTCTTGTTTAGGTCTGTGAAGTCTATACATATCCTCCACTTCCCATTCATCTTCTTTACCAGGATGATGTTGGCTAGCCAATCTGGATAATAGACCTCGCGAATGAAGTCTGCTGCCAACAATTTGTTTACCTTTTCCATGATTTCCTTGTTTTGTTCAGGAGCAAAGACTCGTCACCTCTACTGGACGGGCTTCTTCTTAGGATCTACATTCAGTTGGTGTTGGATGACCTCAGTTTCTATGCCTAGCATATCCTCGTGACTCCATGCAAAAACGTCGACGTCGAAGTTGCCTATAAGGAATTGGACTAGTTTCTTCTTCATCTCTTTGCTCAAAGTAGTCAAGTAGGTTCATCCAGATAGGTCAACATGGGCTTCGTCTTTATACCTGCAAGAGTAAGAATGGAATCCTCTCTGAGTGGTCACTGGTGTGCTGCCAGTCACAGAGTCTGTTAGGTTCTGAAAGTTTAGAAAAATTGGCAAATGCTCAAGGTGATACAAGTCAAGATTCAAGAATATACAAGCTGCAAAAAGAAGATTTCAGAAACTGCCCGGTTCGATCGATTGAAAGACAGGCTAAATCGATCAAAATACGTATCCGCGGAATTTTAAGTTCGGCCTAATAGCAGTTCAAGCCCAAAAAGGATTAGGATTTCAGCTTTACTTATTCTAGTATATAAAGGGAACCCTAAGCACGTTTTTAATAGGGCTTTTCAGAGAGAGAAGAGTGCGCCTCTTGTGTAGATCTAGGGTATTGTACCCAAAAGCTCTCTAGAGTCTTTGTTAAGTTGTGTGTTGAATCTTTTGTGAGATCTAGAGGTGTTTACCTTCATACACACATTGAGCTATCAAGATCAAGATTCACATCAAGAACTTGATGGTTGTTTCAGTTGCTGCATAAAGAACTTTAAAGAAGATCTTAAACCTTTGAGTGGAGTCTCAAAGTCACAAGTAGGAGACTTATGGTTGCTGCAAGATCAAAGAAAGAAATAGTCCGTGGACTTGGAGTTGTCACATGGTCGTGGTAGTAAGTTTTCTACTCAAGGTAGCTATAGGATGTTAGTAATCTAAGTTCTATTGTAAAAACTTCAATTCTTTCATAATTGATCTGTTTTTACCTTGAGAATGGCTAGGTTAAATCCTCTCTAGGTTTTTTACCGGTTAGGTTTTCTTGAGTCACCAGATCTTTGTGTTCTTTATTTTCCACTGCCTTACATGATATGACTTTATTGTTTTAACCTAGATCTGAATAATAAACCTAAGTATTCACTTGGTTAATTAATTAGGTTAAACAATCTAGTTTACAGGAGTCTAAAACTTTATAGAGTCTTCGATGGTAAAGTCAGCGACTAGAAATGGCAAAGAGGGTTTATAAGAATTAGAGTGAATAAAGTGTTTCAGTGAGTGTGTATGTACCTTGTTTAGTTCTGAAATGTGTCTTATATACATCCTCTTTCTTTCTAGCCGTTGTACCCTATTCATGTTGGTATAATTGCTTCTTTTGTAACACCTCTGGGCTTATTCAATGTAGGATTTGATGGGTCTTCAACGGTCTTCTTGACCGATTGGTAACTGTCTGAGGCATTGAATGCTTCTCTTTATGGCACTTCTACCATCGTCCATGCTGGGAAGGGATGGACGATGGCACTTGATGGGCTCGTCTGGACAATGATGTTTATTGGGCCTATCATATATATATGAGAAATGCTATGTACACACACAAAATTCAAGATGCTTTCAAATAAATTCTTTCACTAATTAATAAACACATTTTCACCAAAATATCAGTCTTAGACAAGTCAAGTTACCATGTCAAGCAAGTCAATCTAGAAGAAGTTCTTTAGTCTTGACCCTTAATCCATAATATTTGATCCAATCATGGGTTCCAGTTAGCTCAACTAGTAAAGTTTCTGATGATTGAATAAGAGATCTGAGATTTTATTTCCGTCTACACCAAAAATCGATTAATGTCTTGATCTGATGATAAAGAATTATTATCAGAAACGGACACTATAAGTTAAAACTCTCTTAAAAAAAAAGTTGATCCAATCACCATTATATTGTTGCTTGACACAAATAAACATTGAAACTTCTGTCCGTAAAATATGCTCACAGTCAACTCTTAGCATATATATTCTTAAAATTTTGGTGTTTCCTTATCCTATGAGTTGATTCTTCAAGTTCTTTACTTCCATGTTTTGTCTCTGGGTAGTCTTATATTTTGATATAATGCATGTAAGTTATTGAATATATTGTTGTGTTTACATATTTAACTAAGTTATTTTTTTAGAGGTTACTAGATATGAGAAATACTATATATGTCTACAATATTTTTACAACACTTTCACAACAAATTTTTTAAGTGGTAAGTTGTTACAGGTTGTTATTGGTGGGGTAAAAAGGTAATTTCAATAGTAGGTTCAAATTAGAATTAATAACAACTAACTACCTATAATTTGTTGTAAAAGTGTATGAAAATTTTGTAGATGTAACGCTTCTCAAATGATATAGGTCTTTGATTACGTTTATTTGCCCTGGCGTGTGCTAGAAGTTCCTAAAGAACATAAATTCATACTTAGTTTATGGATTGTCCAAACTCACAACGATACCGTATAACTATTAGTGTCTAGAACTAATAAATTTGATACTTCTCATCAAGCAATAAAATTGCTAGAAAAATGATGAAGAGCGACTACGCATAATAAGAGAAATATAATTTATAACTATGATGAAAGTTTAAACTAGCATATTTGAATCGTCAATGTTTATGTTTGAGGCCAATTGAATTAGTCGAGTCATGCCCATCAATGGACGACTTGATTGGGTGAAGCTGGAAAAGGTATTTGGTATTAAATAACACTATGTCAAGCGGGAAAAATTATTAGGTACTTTCGGAGTACCATAAATGTATGCTCCTTCCTCTCACATGAAAGGTGGGTCCCACCATGAATTTAATTAGTGGGGTCCACTATTCATGTGAGAGGAGGAGGCACGCATTTATGGTACTCCAGGAGTACAAAATAATTTTCCGTCAAGCGGTATCAATATTCAATATGTGTGAGACATGTTAGCAAAAAATAACTATCACACTAATAAATAAAAGACATGTTAGTGTGCACAAGTCATCATTAAACCAAACATTGATGTTTTGGTTAAGCCTGTTAAACTAAAACATCCAGACGACACTGTTTCCTAGTTAGCGGTTGGATTCCAAAAGTCAGTCACTAGTCAGTTTGTAAAATCTAATCTCAGTTAGTTGGATTACGTATCAATATTCTACTAATTTAGAGGATTAATCTGGTTTCTGTAGTATGTAACTCATTTCCTGTATTTGATTTCATTTTATTCAAGAGATATAGAATCTTATTGATTTCTTTCTCAAACTCTCTCACTATCCTTCTCTGTTCTTTGCGTTCTTCTTTTCTCAAAATTGACCATGAGGTTGATTATTGTCTATTTTTACCCCTTTTTTGGGGTGACAATTTTTTTTCTTTCATTTTTTTGATGGTTTGTGGTATTTAATTTCATATAGTTGCGTGATCTGTTGGAAATTAAGATGTTTTTTTATTTGAAAAAAACTGTTTGATTTAAGAGCAATAATGATGAATTTTACTAACATATTTGGAAAACTGCTTTTAGTCACTGGAGAAGAATAACTGAATAAGAAGACTTTAAAAGCAAGTAAAGAGAACCGTATTCATACGGCAACGTTGAATATTGTTCAACATACTTTTTTTTTTTTTTGAGAAACATTCCTATGAACACTTAATTGCATGCTTAGGTGTGTCCTATCGAATCTTTTTAAATAGCACAAACCACTGTCTCTCTTTTCTACTTAGTATTGCTTTATCACTTTCCATGTCTTGTCGTGTCTTTTCCTTGGTGACCAATAACATCCACTGATGATTCTTCTATAGGTCCACCATGCAATATGTAATTCAATCATGTTAGAAATCATCTATAAGATTATTCCACTGCACTTGATTACCCATATAATTTATTTCTATGACTGACCAGATCCATAAGATTTGAGAGCTATCAATTATTTTGCTTGACTATTATTGAACTTGTCTCATATTCAGCTGGTGGGAACTAAGGAAGTATTAACTGATGCAAATGCATTTCCGTTGCATATGTTTTAGGCTATGATGTTGCTTTATCACTTTCCATGTCTAATTTTTTGGTAGGTTGATTATTATTGCAAGCCCCTCTGATCAAGGATACAAGTTAAAATCAAAAGGCATTGGCTAACTAAAACTTTTGATGGTCTTGACTCATGAAACAACAGATTATGAGTTATCAGATAATCAGGATATAAATGAAAACATAATTCAAACAGCAAATGTTGCATAATTCGGAGAGTTTGAGAACGGTGTCACATGGCTTAAGTGACTCACGATAAGATCACATGAGACTTAGAATTTTGTTAGTACGATTAGACACTTGAATGTTTCTAATTAGTCAAATGTAAAATTAGTAGAGTCTTTTACAAAGCAGTTAACTCTGGTTTAGTGAGTTTTAGTGATATTTTTCCTTCTCTTAGTCTCTAATCATAAATAGAAGAGCTTAATCATAATCTAATTTTTTTCTCCTTTTTGTTGAGAATATACATGAATTCTTAGATTTGTGAGAGGCAAAAAAACAAATAGGAAAATAACACACACACAATGCAATCACACGACACAAAAAATTAAATGGTTTGGCAATTTGCCTACATCCAAAAAGTTGCAGTGATTTTACTATTTTTAGGAAAAAATACAAGAGACAACAAATCAATTTTTATTTCTCAAAATAACACAACAAACCCTAATTTGAAAGAACAATTTTATATCCCACATAGAAGATTTACAATGGGTAAAAAGGGGCAAAAACAAATAAAAATACAAGCAGTTTTGACTAGCACGTTGCTACATCAACAATAGAGGGTGCTTCTAATCCTTCCTTACTTCATAGAGATGATAGTCATGGCACATTGGTAACACAACCACTTGCTAGAGGATAAAATTATCCAACTTAGACAAAAGTAAAATCGAATTTGTAAATAGATCCATACCTATTCCAAATTTTTTTTCTCCATAGTTCAATTCTTGGACCACAGTACAATTCACGTAATATACATTCTCCACATATTAAAAAATATATTTAACCAAAAAAAAAAAACATTCCATTGTCATCAAAATTAATAGATTTGTATCATATCGATTGGTAAGGTCAAATGATTCATATCAGTCACCAAACAAGTATGATTATGTCCATTGCACAAATTTTCAAATATTCGCCCTAATTTGTCTTGCATCGTTCATTTCCACGCATTTTAACAATTCTAGATGGTAAACACAACTTGGATTCGTAGAAATTTCAACTCTTGTACTTCTTTTCTTCTTTCTCTCTTCCTAATCAATCACGTCTCCTTTTATATTTTCTTTGTCCCACCATCCACCCATATGAACTTTGCTTTTTTATTTTTTATTTATTTATGTTCTTTGTCAAATGATTCGTTGGTGTGCTATATCGTGGTATGATCTTTTCAATTTCCTTCATTCTCCCATTATTTAAGATATGTAAATTGATGCCAAGAGGTTTATATCTCAATTGACTCCTTTTATTATTTTTAGTGGAGATATCTAAGTTCCCAATCCCCTTTCTCCTAATTATTGAATTATTTATATTACATTTATTATGGCTCTTATAGAAATAATTCTGAAATAATATACCTATTAATCCTTATTAAAAGATTTAATTTTCTTAAATTGAAACAACTTAACATATATTAGGCTATAAAATTAGTTTACATTTATTATGGCTCTTATAGAAATAATTCTAAAATAATATACATATATTAATCGTTATTGAAATATTTAACTTTCTTAAATTGAAACAACTTTTGCTATGATATTCACAATTTTGCTCATTGTTAATAGAATGCCTACAAAATTCTATTACGTTAACATTTAAAACCTATCCGGGTTACACAGGCTGCCACAAACCCGCCGGTTTGGCTGGGTTATACTAAATCTTGTGTATAAATAGTCCATTTAATCACCTAGTCCGATCTAAGTTTCAGGTCACTGGATTTCCAATCTGACCGGCCCGGCCGGTCAAGGTTTAATAATCTTTTGCTATGGTATTCATAATTGCAAAATATCCTTTATCATTTATTCTTTTGCAAATTCTTTCACTTTGTGCAAAAGTGTGTAATGTGTTCTACTGAATCTTTTAAATTACACGAATCACAATCTCTCTTTTCTAGCTAGGTGTTGGTTATAACTTTCCTTGTCTTGTCGTGTCTTTTCTTTAGTAATCAATAATATCCACTGATGATTCTTCTATAATGCCTACTAAAAGTCCTCCATGCAATATTTTATTGAGTCAAGTTAGAAATATTCTATAAGATTATTCCGTTGCACTTGATTACCCATGTAATTTATTTAACTGAGGCAAATGCTTTTCCGTTGCATCTGTTTTAGGCTATAATGTTACTTAATTTCGAAAACTTGTCGAATTTTCTGGTAGGTTGATCATGTCAAGCCCCCCTAACCAAGGATATAAAGTTAAAAACCAGAAGGAGAAGGCTAACTAAAACTTTTGATGGTCATGAAACGACAGATGATGAGTTATCAGATAATTAGGATGTAAATGAAAACATAATTCAAACAGCAAATATTGCTTAATTCGGAGAGTTTGCGACTGCTTGTATTTAGGATGTGTTGTTTTTTTAGTCACAGTGGGTCTCAACTCTCAATCGCCTGATTCTGAATGCTCAGGGTGTTTATAGGTATGTTAAAGGAAAGAAGAGACTTGAGTATCAAACGGCATCGGTTAATGATGAAACGTGTTATTAAAGCAAACGGTATATGTCGTCAAATGCTTCAAATTTACACGTATGCACATGTACATTAAGAACAGTGTTGCTGGCTTAAGTGACTCACGAGAAGATCACATGAGGCTTATAGAAGTTTTGTTAGTATAATTGGTCAATGTAAAATTAGTGGAGTCTGTAACAAAGCCGTTAGCTCTGGTTTTGGGAGTTAGTGATATTTTTCCTTTTCTTTTAGTCTTGGATTAGTTTATAAATAGAAGAGCTTAATCAATAATCATAATGTAATTTTTTCTCTTTTTCAATAATATAGATCTCAAACTCTATTTAGAGCGAGTGACTCTTCACATGATATAGCTCTGATTTTGCTCATCAATGACTTCCAACATTAATACTATTGCACTTTTGACAAGCAAGCTCTCATCAATGGCGGCGAATGCTTCTAATCCTTCCTTCATAGTGGCCTAGCACATTGCTAGTAACACAACCAATTATTGAAGGGGAATATTATCCAACTTGGACAAAGATCTATGATCATGGTATTGCTAGCCAAAAATAAAATAAATTTTGTAACAAGATCCACTCCTATCCAAATTTGTCTTCTCCATAGTTCAAATTCTTGGACCACCACAGTTCAATTCATATAATATACACTCTTCACATACTAAAATCAATATTTATCCACACACACACACAAAAACTAAATGAAACATGCCATAATCATCAAAATTAATGGATTTGTACTATACCAATATGTAAGGTCCAATGATTTCATATAAGTCACCAAACTAGTGTGATTATGTCCCTTGCAATGGCCAAAATGTGCATTTGCCCCTTTCGCCCAAAATAAGTAGCAAAATGCCCTTGTTTTAAACTCAATTTTCTAAAAACCGAGCTTTAATGAAAAACTCGATTTTTAGAAAATCGAGTTATAGGCAAAAAACTTTTAAAAAAAAAAAATTACATAGAACTAGAGTTCCATGTAACATTTTGCAAGTCACTCGATTTTTCATTAAATCGAGTTTTTCATTGAAACTCTATTTTTAAACAGAGCATTTTGTTAAATAGTTTTAGAACATAGACATTTTGCTACTTGTTTTGGATGAAAGGGACAAATGTCCATTTTGACTTTTCAAATATCCGCCCTAATTTATCTTGTGGCAGTCATTTTCATGTGTTTTGACAATTCTAGATGGTAAACACAATTTGAGTTCATAGAAATTTCGCCTCTTTTACTTCTTTTCTACTTCCTTATCAATCACGTTTCCCTTTATATTTTCTTTGTCCCACCGTCCACTCATATGAACTTTACTTTTTTGTTTATTAATTTATGTTCTTCGTAAGATGATTCATTGGTTTATGTTCTTTGTTAGATGATTCATTGGTGTGCACATGTATCGTTTCAATTTCCTTCATTCTCCCATCATTTAAGATATGTAAAATGATGCCAAGAGTTTTATATCTAAATAGACACATTTTATTATTTTTAGTGAGGATACCTAAGTTTCAAATATCCCTTCTCTTAGTTATCAAATTATTTCTAATAACTTTTGCTCATTATTAATAAAAGAAAAAATGCTAGAGACAAACTATTTTTTTTTTTGAGAGACTAGAGACAAACTATTTAATTACTCTAAATAAAATGACTATAATATTTAATCATGTTAACATTGAAAAAATAATTACTTATTATCGATAAGGAACTAAGGATTACAAAACTCAAAAGAAGTGCCAATCACCCACAATGTCAAGCTGCTTTCATCATTATGTTCAAGAAGAATACCTTAATTATCATTTTCCAAATAAATAAAGCTAATAAAACAAAAAGTATAACATAAATTTTTCTGAGTGCAAGCCCATTCAAAACAGAAAATAATAAAATAGAAAGTGCAATTAGTGCTTTATGACTAAACAAAAAGTAGAGCCCACATGTCCAGTTGAAAGATACCAATAAGATTCGGTAGAACCCAATTACACCACGTAGCCCATGAGATTCTTTTGCCCAAAGACTTAACCAGAAGTTTACCATATTATATGGATTTAAATAAGAAAGCCTTCTAACTTTCTCTATATAAAGGCTCGTGAAGTCATAACTTTCTTGTCTTGGGTACTAACACAGAAGTTGGTTTACCTAGAAAATTAAAGGAGTTTCACAAAATTTCTCAATGGGGTGGCCTTTAGTTAAATCTTTGCTGTGGTCTTTACTACTCTTTGTTCAAATTCATGAGCACAGAGCTTGTATTGAGGAAGAGAGGATGGGTCTCCTAGAATTGAAAACCTTTCTAAAATCCCACACTAATTATACCAAGCCCCTTCTTCCGACATGGGTTTATGAAACAAAGGGTGGGTGTTGTAGTTGGGAGCGGGTCAACTGTAGCACCAACACTGGTCACGTGATCAATCTCACGCTCTCTAGTATAAACGAAGAGCAAGACGATGTGATGGGGACTTGGTTCTTCAACGTGTCCTTGTTGCAGCCTTTTAAGGAGCTAAGAATTCTTGATTTATCTGACAACGGAATTGCTGGTTGGTTAGGAAATGAAGGTACGTGAGCTCTTGCACCTACTATCATACACCCCACTCCTAAAACACACACACCACAAAAGAACTTTATGCTTAATAGGAAAGGCTTGGGAACATGGTAAGATTCGATTAAATATCCCTAATCAAATTAAAAATATAATAGTTCGTCATCTGCTCTCAGTTTGATTAATTAA
Source organism: Quercus agrifolia (assembly GCA_029955455.1). Lineage (NCBI taxonomy): Eukaryota > Viridiplantae > Streptophyta > Magnoliopsida > Fagales > Fagaceae > Quercus > Quercus agrifolia. The sequence goes on from JARQAD010000002.1 coordinate 10,766,162, forward strand.
ATTTATTTAGAGGAAGAGTCATTTTAATCATTAGATTAGATATAAGTTCTCTATTCTGAACTTTTTTTTTTTTTTTTTTTTTGAGTCTCATTTACTCTAAACTCTAAATACAAATATTTAGACTATAAACTTTACATATGTCAAATATGTATAACGGTAATTTATTTAGAAGTAGTATTTAAGGAGCCTCATTATGATGCGTCAAATTTTTATGACGTATACAAATTGTTGTTTTCCATATAAAAACATAGGTTTATATCACTCTAAAAGATAACACATGTTATTGCCGTATGCATCGACTAAGGGACACATAAAATGGTTTCGTTCTGGCTTCTTAATTACCCTCTCTCAACATTTGTTAAAACCACATAAAAAGGTGCAACAGTCCTCGCAAATTCGCTTATTATTTATATTTGATTTCATCCCTTCCTCTCTCGACCCTTTCCATCTCCATCAAACCCAGTTTGCGCCAAGCATTGTTTAGAAATGAAGCATCTTAAATGAACAGTGTCGTAGCGCCCAAAATGTGGGAGTGCTCTGTTTAGATGAGCTCTAATTTCAAGTATCAAGGACCAGCGGCTGCGAAATACATGACTCACATATACCAGCTATCATAATAGATTACAGAATTCCATGTGTATAACTTAACTTGGAGATGTTTGGTCAATTTAAAAACTCAGTTTATTATTTATGTTCTTTTGGTATTGCATTCCAATGATGCTATACGTTGGATGAAATTTGTACTAAACTTGATATGAGTTCTCCTCATTCATAGATACAATGATTATGAACCAAAATTTTAAACTAAGGAAATCATTTTTCCTGTCAAAAAATTATTTTGGCTAATTTTTTTAGAGCATGGGAATGGCTATTGTTATATTCGTTAGCTAGGAGATAAAGTTATAAATTTTTGAAGGTTCTGACAGATTATTCTTAATTGATAAATTGGTCCTCTAGGAAGTCTCACCATGTTTGAAACAAGCAAAGCCAAGTAAAGTATCTGGTGTTAATGCTAAATCTTCATTTGTTCGACAATACGATTAAGCCTAAACTCAAAATGGTCGATAAACACATGCACAGAGGGTAGAGGGATCAGGGAATTAGATTTTTTAAAAAGTCAAAAGGGCCTAACTCTTTTTTTCTTAATTCTTTTTTATTCAAAACGGCCTAAAATTTTTTTTTTTCTTCCTTTTTTTTTTTGGAGTCAAAACATATGCGTAAATAGTTTAGTTTGTCTTTCGTTATTGAATAATTGCTTTAGTATTTTATTGCTTTTACTTGTGTGTTATAATCAACAAACCAATTCAAGAACACGAAATGACGACAATAAATGCCAATCATTAATAAATTGTATTTTATATGGTTCATTACTTGTTTTTTCTTACAAATAAATGGTTGTAAAATTAGATTGTAAATTGTTACTTATTTTATTATTGTCCTTTACTTATGCTTTCTCACTAATTGCTACCATTACAGCATTTGCATCAATCAATGCAAAATAGAAAAATGTATCAATTTTAGACATTCAACTTTCAAAATCACCCACATTAGTCAAGTTAAAAATTTGTAAGTTTACAAAATTACTATAGTAATTGTGTAAATTTACATTAATACTATTCACTTTACATATACTTTTTATTCTTTTCTTATGTATCTCGAGACTGAAAAAAGATAATAGGTGGTAGTTATAGTATGTGAAAAAAAAAAAATCAAGGAAAATTGATATTTAATGTAATGAAATGTAAAATAGATAATATAATGTGAAATTTTTTGAAAAGTGAGTATGTAAAATAGAAAAATTAGGTTCTTATATTAAAATAAATGAATTTTTTTATACAAGTTGATGTGAATATTTTTACCAGTACTTTATCTTTTCTTAAACATCTACTACCGAACACCTATAATGACGGTGGACTTTGACGTAGACTTGGTCTTGCTCTTGGCTTCATAAATAAGAAAGGCAAATACAATCATAAAACTTCACACCTATCCAGAAACATATATATCTTTTTTAGAAACATATTTGATTCTTGATAATTTTTTTTTTTTTTTTTTTGAGAATGACTTTCCGCATTTTGTTGATAAATTTAACAATGGATTTTTTTTTTTTTTTTTTTTCAGAATCCAATTGTTTATCAACAATGAGCAAGCTAACACAATTAAATTTACGAGGTAACAACTTTGACAAGGAAATTTTAAGATCCTTAGGTGGCCTCCCAGTTCTTAAATCTCTGGATCTAAGTTTCAATAACATGTGGTCTCTTTCTAGCAAAGGTACGTGTATATCTAAATTTTCTTCACAAGAATACCATGAAAAAGTTTACACAAAACTGAAATCTTATAACCAATATTTACCTTTATCAAAATTTACTCTCTTCGTGTTAAAAGGCACAAAATGCTTCGGTGCAATAACTAATGCTTTCGATATATGCAAATGATAGTAGTAGTATGCCTTCAATATTCAATGAGCATTTTAACCGAAATTTTTGTCCATTCTGTGAAAACTAATTTGGGAAAAATGATTTCATTGCATTATTAGAATTACAAGTGCTAATCTATATATATACAAGCTGAGAGATAACTAACAGAAATCTAATCACTAACAGCACTTGGCACATGTGGCACGTGTATTACTAACGTCAGCTTGCACGTGAGTAATACATACATACACTATTAACTAAACAAAACTACAGGTCGCATACATCAACTAACTACAAGTCGTGTTCCTCTGTTCTTCTAAGTTTTGACTTCCCCTGTTTTCTGTGTGTATGAACTTATCTGCTACAACTGATACTTTAGCAACAGATGCTGCTTGATTAGAGGACTTCTTGGATTTCTTCTTTTGATACATTCCAATATAAAAATGTGTTTAGTTCTACTAGATCTTTCTTCTGTACTATTGGTTTCAAGCTTATATATGAAAATTTGAATATCTCTTCACTGGTGATGTAGAATTGGTTTATCTAAGCAACTTGGAGGTCCTTATCTTGCAATCTTGTAGCCTTAATGGAAGCCTACCATTCAAGGGTAAACATTCCAACATCTATTTTTATTGATTTTCCCTTGATAGATCAATTAATAGCCTTAATGGAAGCCTACCGTACCCTAATTGCCTACAAGCCATTTTAAAGACTTTTACTGACACTATCGTCAATTCTCTTGGTAGATATGGCAAATTTCAACAGTTTGGAGATTTTAGATTTGAGTAGAAATGATTTCATTGGAAGCATTACTCCATATATCGGAGCGTTATCTTCTCTCAAGGCTATATCATTATCTGAAAATGAACTCAATGGAACTTTAAACACTCCAGGTAAGAATCTGCTATAAAATCAAGTATTTACAATTTTGATTAGGAGTGTGAGAACAATTAAAAGAGAATGGTGGATAACTTGATATAGATCAATCCTCATTCACTGCAACTTGGAGCATAACATTCGACCATCCACTTTTTCTAAACGTAGAAATTATTGTACCCCCACTTACCCGAAAAAGAATAAATAAAATTTTTTATTTTAATCCCACAGACTCTACCCTTTGTTTAACTCATAATTGAGCCAATAAGCCTAAGGCGGCCGTATAAAATAAGGTCCCATAATTTTGGTCCTATAGTAGTACAATATTATATTTTTGTGACAATTTTAAATAAAATATGTCACATACTTTTTTAATTTTTTGTTTTTGAAAAGTGACAAAGCTTAGCTACTCTTTTTATATTTTACACAAGGAAGTCAATTTCGTACCGTACTGGCCGGTATATACCGTATCGGTCAATGCACCGGTACAGATACCCCCCTTGTTTTGTATCGGAAAAAATATCGGCCGTACTGGCGAAATCCGGCTGTTTCAACTGGTTAGTGGATACCAGACTGGTACTTTTCTCACGCCACACTAAACTTTTGTCTCTCTTTGCCTCCTCTTTATCACACCGGTGACGACAAAATACCGATTGGTGATGAGGAGAGGCGTCAGTGATTCATGCACTAGAAATTGGTTTGAGGTGGACTGATGCTAAAAGAGTTAGATTGGTGTGAATCGTGTGATACTAAGAGAGAGAGAGAGAGAGAGATCTGTAACTAATGGGGAAGAAATAAAATAAAAAGTGAAGAGTGAAGACAAAATTAATTTGAAAGAGGAAGAGGTAATGTGTGTTTGTAAAGAGATAGCATCTGAAGCTATGATGTGTTGGAACTTGGAAATAGGAATGATAGGTTGGCAGGAAACTAGCTTCAGGTGTGCGATAGTAGAATAAAATAAATGTGGGACAAGGGGAGAGAAAACTAGAATAAAAAAAGTGTTGGACTTTTTTCTTTCTTTTCTACACGTACTCAATATCTGGAATGACAATTTGGCTCTAAATGTTAGTATGGTAGACATGATTCTTGTTGTACTGACAATATCATTAACCGTTTTCCCTCTTTTTTGTGTGTGTGTGTGTGTATATATAATATAAAATAGTGGTAAACTCGAAACGGTACACCGATATTGACTGATATCCGAAATATATCGTATCGGTGGCCAAACCGGTACAGCTTCCAGTACGGTATTGACTTCCTTGAGTTTACACCTAAATTTATCTCCTACCTAAAATCAATTATAAGAAAACCATTAGGAGGATTAGACATATTATCAGTTCTAAAAAAGTTGTTAATAAAACTTGAATACAAAAATTTAATTAGTAATTTTGCCTCTAAAAAACAGTGATAATCTTATTGTTTTTGACAGATTTTTGTGCACTAAAGAAACTTGAAGAGTTAGATCTTGGTGGTAATAACTTTGAAGGAATCCTTCCTCCATGCTTAACCAATATGACATCTCTTAGTTGTTTAGATATATCTAACAACCTATTCAGTGGAACTCTGTCTTCATCTGCAATAGTCAGCATAACATCTCTTGAGTACATTGATCTGAGTTATAATCTTTTTGAAGGATTATTTCCATTCAACTTATTTGCTAATCACTCTAAGCTTAAGGTGATTCAATTTTTGAGTGCCAACAACAAGCTTGATATCCAAACTGAAAATCCAAGTTGGGACCCTTTGTTTCAATTAAAGATTCTAGTACTGTCCAACTGTAATATAAACAAGCCCACTGGCAACCTTCCTAAGTTTCTCTTGGACCAACATGAATTGGAAGTTGTTGATATCTCTCATAGTAAGTTGAATGGAAGCTTCCCCATTTGGTTGCTTGAAAACAATACTGGACTACAATTGCTAAATCTTCGGAATAATTTTTTGAGGGGTCAATTTCATTTGCCATTAGATTACTATATCAATCTCCTCTGGTTGGATGTTTCTGACAATAACTTTGATGGGCAACTTCAAGAAAATATTGGAAAGATCATTCCAAAATTAAGAAATCTAAATTTATCTCGAAATTATTTTCAAGGTAATCTCCCATCGTCCATTGGTGACATGAGTAACTTGGTTACATTGGATTTGTCCTTTAATGATTTTTCAGGAGAGATACCAATGGAGTTGTTTGCTAATTGCACCTCCTTGGATATTTTGAGGTTATCTAATAATAACTTTCATGGAAATTTTTTTTCAAAGAACTACAACCTATCTAACGTATTCTGTTTGGCATTGAAAAATAACCAATTCACAGGGACTCTTCCAGTGGTATCCCCTGGGATTTGGGGACGCCTAGATATTAGTAACAATTGCATGTCAGGTATAATCCCCGTATGGGTAATAAATGATTCATTGGGTTCTCTCGACCTGAGTAACAACTTTTTCGAAGGTCATATTCCGTGTGGAATAAGTTCAACAGGTATAATAAACCTTTCTCATAATTTTCTTACTGGATCGTTACCTTCTTGTTGGAATCTACAGAATGTTGGGCATGTACTTTTAAGTGGGAACAAACTCGCAGGATCATTACCAAAAGCAATTCTCAATTCATCATCTCTTTTGACACTGGACATTAGAGATAATAGCTTTTTCGGTAATATCCCTGAAGAAATTGAAAGACTTTCTAACTTACGAGTACTTATATTGAGTGACAACCATTTTAGTGGTATGATTCCAAAGCAGTTGTGTCGATTAAAAAAGATAGGCATAATGGATCTTTCTAAGAACTTTTTTTCTGGGACAATACCATACTGCTTTCGCAACATAACCTTTGGGAAGCTAGCTTCTAGTGACTTTGTCTACAAAACTTACCCTTCTTTGTGGAGCTCGGGTTTTTTTCTCCCATATAAATCTCTTATAAAAAGGAATTTTGAAATTCAAGGGACAGAATTTACGTTCTCGTATCCAGTTGAGATCGAGTTTTTGACTAAATATAGGTCTAACTTGTACAAGGGTCTCATCCTTGATATCATGTCTGGATTAGATTTGTCACTCAACCAGCTAATAGGTGAAATCCCACCAGATCTAGGACAACTGTCTTCAATTCATGCACTAAACTTGTCCTACAATCAATTGATAGGTCCTATTCCGAAAACATTCTCAAATTTGACTCAGTTGGAGAGCTTAGACCTTTCTCACAACAATTTGAGTGGAGAAATTCCTTCAGTATTGACTGATCTGACGTTTCTAGCAGTTTTCACTGTAGCTCACAACAACTTATCAGGTAAAGTTCCAGAAATGAAACGACAATTTTCAACATTTGTAGAGAGCAGCTATGAAGGAAATCCATTTCTTTGCGGTGCACCACTAAAGAAAAGTTGCCCCGATATTGATGAATCACCTCCATCATCACAAAAATCTTCGGAGGCAAGTGACGGCAGATGGTATGAAGTTGATCTCCTAGCCTTCTTTACAAGTTTTTTGGTATCTTGCATTATTTTCTTTTTGGGTGTAGTCAGTGTTCTTTATATTAATCCTCATTGGCAGCAACAATGCTTCAACTTGGTTGAGGATCGTATGTACTGGTGTTATTTTTTTGCATTAAATACCCTAAAAGAGCTGTCAAGCCGTATGTGTCATTAGATGGACTCAATTTCTGTAGAAACCTTTTCTGGTAGTATTGATAAATACCTATGTGTATGGGTATGTTTGGTTTTGAATAATTGCTATCATGCTCTGTTATGGAACAAGGAGCTCACTTGCAGTACTTTTTCATTCGTATTGTAATTATTGATAAATACCTGTGTGTATGGGTATGTTTGGTTATGAATAATTGTTATCATGCTTTGTCATGTGTGGATCTGTTATAATTTCATTTTAAAATAATTCCTTGAGAAAGTTTTTATATGGGCCATGTGAAATTTATTTTGTTGTATATGATATCATTAAAAATTAGAAACATTAGTTACAATTATATTATATGTCATGAGGGGAAAAAAAGCAGACAATGTAAAATGATAAGAATTATATGATTATTTCATTGGTATATGAAGAATGTGAAATATGACTTCAATGAATTAATAATTATTTGATTACCAATAGCCTTTGGCCTAAGGATTGCCTCCTCCATTGTTGGTTAAATTTCTATGGTTTGAATCCGTCCACCTTAGCCTTAGCAAAAAATTATTATTATTTAATTATCATTTAACTTATCACAATTGGATAGGACTAGGAGTAAGTTCAGATCATAAATTTTCCAGAAAATTTAAATTATTCTTGTTTAGAAAAATAAATGTTTGGCTCTATTGTTTTTGGAAAAATTGAAATTAAAAAAAAAAAAGAAGTTAATTTTCCATACAATTTCTCCGGGGTTCAAGTTAGGTTTGCTAGACCCCTTGATTTTACAGCAAAATTATCAACTTCAAATAATTAATCCATTATGAATTAATAAGTGGAAAATACTATAAAAAAAGCCTCTTTTTTTTTTTTTTTTTTTTCCTGTTGATTAAATATAGTTTTTTTTTTTTACTTATTTTTCCTGATGCTGCCAAATACTACAAAATACAGAAAACTATCTTTACACAAAGTTTTCCATTGAAACAAACAAAACGCTAGATTCAGAGATTGATTTCTAGGTTAATTGCCACATATTAAATATGTCACCAATAAAGCAATAAAATAGTAAATTCAATAAAAAAATAACATAAGACAACAATAGGGTGACCCAACAAAACTTATGAAACATATTGTTTCACAGTAATAATCTGGAGGGATTTAACTTATCAATTCCAAGGTAAATTGACCCACTAGAGTAGAATTGAAGTTTATACACTAGACGTAATCCTAAATCTTCCGTTTTAAAAAAAGACTTAACCCTAAAACTCTCCGTTTGTGACTTTGAGGTTTGGACAAGCAACTTTAATTTGCACTATGACAACAGTGTTGATTGTTAGTGGAGGCTCAGATCAACTCTCTGAAAAACTTAGGGTTTCTATCTCTCTAACCTCTTTATAAGTCGGGCTTAATGGGCCTTTATATAGACTCTTCATTAAGGTTACAAAAACTGAAAAACCCACATGTACAGTCAACTAAATAAATCACGTCAAACCTGAAAAAATTGAATTTGCAATTCTTGATCAGCTGAGCTTCAAATCAAACAGGGGTCGAACTCATCTCTCGATCAGTTGAACTTGCAATCAAACTTACAAAAACTCAGTTTTCTTCCACAAATAACTTTAGTCTTGGACTCATAATTTTACATTAAGAACTCAACAAAACACAATCTTTTTGTCATTGGTTACCAACACCTAATCTGTTGGATCTAACATGTCATACTTGTATCTTAGATTTTTTTGTATAGTTTTAGAAAAGATAGCATTATTTTTCATGTATTGAATAATTGAATAGCCAATGTTTTTAGTGCAACTAAACATCAAAAATTGGTGAAAATATTTTCTAAAAATATTTTTAATGGAAACAAACACAACCGTACGGTAAAAAGGGATGATGGGATAAAATAATTAAAAAATTCCTTGACAAAATTTTAGAGTGCATAGCCTTGTAGGGATATGGATCCTCTCCATTTCAAAGAGGAATGGAGAGTATCCATTTCATGGACAAGATCTATTTAAAATAGATCTAAGGTGTAAAATGTGTCAGCTTAATTAATTCTTATTACTCAACTTATCAACATGAATGTGGTTTTTCCTAAAAAATAAAATAAAAATAACTGCGGTTAAACACATTACATAAAAACCCGAAACATTAGCATTATCGTTAAGTTCATGGAGAGGATCCATTTCATGGACAAGATCTATTTAAAATAGATCTAAGGTGTAAAATGTGTCAGCTTAATTAATTCTTATTACTCAACTTATCAACATGAATGTGGTTTTTCCTAAAAAATAAAATAAAAATAACTGCGGTTAAACACATTACATAAAAACCCGAAACATTAGCATTATCGTTAAGTTCTAGTTTTTTCGCTAAAAGCTATTGGGTATGGTGGTGTTGTGGCCATTGGAGTTGCTGGTAGTGGCAATGGTGGACTTTTGCAGTGATGGTCTCATCCTCTGAAGCCAACCGCCATGACCGCAACCGCCAACCTCTTCCGATCATGACGCCTTTGTCAACAGTGGACTCGCGTTTTTCTTTCTTTTCCTTCTCCTCAGGGCCTTTGGTAGAAAACTTCACAGCTTTTGTTTTTTTTTTGTTTTTTTGTTTTTTTTTTTGGCAAATTACAATTTAACCACTTATGGTTTGGACTTTGGATGAAATTTAAGTTGTCTATCTATGGTTTGAAATTTGACATTTTACCTACTTGAGGTTAGCTTAGTTAGGGCTCCGTAACCCATCTTTGTTAAAAACATGACTAGATATGTAATTTTGTTCCACTTTTATGTATCTTTCCTTCAAAAAAACAAAACAAAACAAAACAAAAGAACATAAAATACAATATCAAATAAGATTTAAAAAAAAAAAAAAAAAAAAATCCAACGAAACACTTGTATTATGGGATTTCAAACCACATGTAGGCAATTTAAATTTCGGTCAAACATTGAAAATACATATGAGTGAAAAAGTGTGTGAAAATACGTGTAACGTTGTTTAAACACTGAAAAGTATTGTTTAAAATACACTACCAAACAACCCCTTAAATTTCTGCCGCCCACAATTCATAAGTCCATAAGTTGTAATTGCCATTTTTATATTTTAAAACTAACCAATGTTAACCTATTGAGTTACTGATTTTAAAAGAGGTGGCGAAATTATAGCCCTTAGAGCATCCACATCAGTGGACGCAAACTTTTCGTCTATTTTGCACAAAAAAACTATTTTTTTCTATTTTGCACACCTATTTTTACAAAACACCCATATCAATCTATCTATTCTACACATTTATTCAATAAAATATTCATTATTTTACAAATTTTTATTATCTCCTCCCTCACTACCCCTCTCTCTCACAGACTCAACACTACCAACGATCACTCCACACCCAGCCACCATCATCACCCACCCAACTACCATCATCAAGGAAAGCCAACCCATTCAATCCAGCCAGATTAACCCCTTAACCAAAAAGCCCACTGATCAAAGAATGAGAAACAAAGGAGCCAAATCATCACCCACTCAACCCCAAACCCGCTAATCAAACAACGAGAAACAAAGGAAGAGTGAGGTGATCGGAGAGGCTTCGTGGCGATCGGCGAGAGATCAGTGGCAGTGGCGATTAGCGGCAGTGGCGAGAGATCAGGGGTTGCAAGAGGTTTAATGGTTTTGCTGGTTTGATGATTTGATCAAATGAGAAAAAGGGAGAGTGAGAGCAACCAGAGACAATGAGAGAAAAAAAAATACTAAAATATTAAATGCAAGTGCTATAGTAACCGTGCATATATGCATGGTTACTATAGCACTTGTGCATTTATGCACAATTTTACACCCACTAACGTGGGTATTTTTTTGGTCAAAATGTGTAAAATGAAAGGCTTTTTGTATCTTGCAACACTTATTTTTTTTATTTTTATTTTTTTTGAGAATCGGTTTTTGCAAGACTTTGAATGGATGCTCTTAGATATCTTTGAAATGAATCTCAACCTTTAAATGGGCACTCCATTTCATTTTGAAATGGAGAAGATCCGGATCCAGCCTTGTAGTAGGTGATCGAAAAAGAGTGTTGACAATTGACAAAGAAAAGAACTTTTATGGCCTATTTGGAAGTTTAGAGAAGGAGGAGAATAGAGGGGGATAGAGGGGAGGAGAGTAGTGGGGAGGAGAGTAGAGGGGAATGGTTGTCCTCTACCTTATTTGGATGTTTTTAAAATTAGTAAAGGGGAAATGAGTAATTAGCCCTTCCTCTTGTTTGGATGTTTTAAAAATTAGGATGAAAATGAGAGGAAATGATTTAAATAGAAAAATTTATCCATATTTGAAAATGGACTTAGCAACATAGAGCCCATTGAGAATGCCTTATCTGTCTAATTAATAAAGCAAAGTCTTTTTTTTTTTTATCTGTTCTTTCACTGTTTGGTTGGCAAGAAAAAAGAAAAAAGAAAACTAATTCAAATTTCATAGAGATCAAAATGAATTCACAAAGTCAACCAATGTCAAAACCAAGTCAAAGTCAAAACAGCTCCTCAAAAACTAAAAAATCCATAACACAATCAAGATCCACAAGTTCAAGTATATAGTGAGTGTTTGCTTGAATGGTGCCCATGAGATCGGTGTACCGGAGATTCTGGTAGTTCTGGTGGAGCTGCATCTTGTCCATGTACTCTTGAGAAGCTGTCATGTCTATACGATCTCTCTCTCTCTCTCTCTCTCTCTCTCTCTTTGAGTCTGAGCTATAAGAAACGAAGCCCTAGATCTCGATGAAGAAGAAGAAGGAAGGTTTTAATAGGAGAGATTGAAGAGAGCATTTATTTTGGTTTGTAATTTTGTTAATTTAGAAAGGGTAAATTGGGGAATTCATTTGGTCAATAATTTATCTACTCTACTCTCCCTCCAAATCTCTCCAATTCGGGGGAATTAAAAATGAGAGGTTAGAGGTAATTGAAACCCCTCCAAACCCCTCCCCCTCCTTCCTTAAAAAAGTTCAAAACAAAGTAATTGAATTACTCTCCCTCCCTTTACTTTACTCCCCCTCCTTTTTTAAACATTCAAACAGGCAATTAAAGCAATGATGAGCGAAGGTCCAACCATCCAAAGCTCTACACCAACAAACCCAAAAATGTAAGCTCAAATCATTTCTATGCTTTCCCAAAAAAAAAAAAAATTATTTATGTTTTTGAGAAACAATAACAAGGGATTCCAAAAGCAACTTTAGTGCTTTTATTGATTTTGCTTTCAGTATTTTGGTTTTAGTATCTGACTTTTGATTGATTCACTGCTTGCTTGTGGTCTTTCATAAACAGCACAATTGAAACAATTTCAAGAGCACCAAACAAAAACCCAACTAGTTTCTTCACCATCAACAATGGACATTCATAGGTCTTCAGCTCTGCCACCTTAGCCACCACCCAAAGAGTCATTTTCTCGGCGTTACAAGTTTCTTTGGCCTATGCTCGTGGATTTCAATCTTGCTGTTGGAGATCCCTTTCTTTTTCTTATTCTTCAGCTTTGTAATTCACTGTTTATCTTAATTTCCTATCTACATTAATATATGTGGGTGTTTATTTATTATGCAAAGTGATTAAATTTATAAAAAGGTGTAAAGGGTTTTAAGATTTCAGCTTCAAAGATTTGTTTTTTAAGCTTATCAGGTGCTTTTTATGATGTTATTGTGGATGGGTACTCTGTTGTTAGGATAGGGGTTATGGTTTTAAATGTCTCATTTTTGGAGGAATCCTCGATGGGGATGGAGGAATTCTGATTAAATGGGATTTGGTGTTCCATGGTTAGGCTTGTGTGGGATTTATGATTTGCCTTAGTTGAGGAATTGTGTGATAAGATGTTGATTCTAGCCTCTGTGGATTTAGATCTTAATTGGTTATGTCATATGTGACAACTAATTTCTAAACGCAAATGTGTAAAGAGTGGCGATAAGTATGGGGTTAATATACTATTCCTATTAGAGGGGAAAATTTTTTATGTCTTTTGTGGGATTTATGATTCTCCTTTGATATCCTTGGACCAAATGGCAATGTCCTCACAAACCCTCCCCTTCCCAATTAGTTGAAGTAGAGGCAAAATCACTGTTTGAATCCCATGTCTTAGCTGTGTCAGTTGTTTATTTTTCTATTGATAAAAACCATTATTTCTCAACTCAAACTTTTAGTTCACTACAGGTTTCGATCCACGCTCCTTATAAATATATTCCTTCATTTTGGAAATTTTGGAGTTTGTTGTTGTTGGAACTTCTTCTTGTTTTGTTAAAATGGGAGTAAGAGTAATAGTAATAGCTCATGGCATTCTTCATTTTATTAGAACAGCCTTATGCTCCTTATAAATGGATGCATATTCCTTCATTTTGGAAATCCTAGAGTTTGTTGTTGTTGGAACTTCTTGTTTTGTTAAAATGGGAGTAATAGTAATAGCTTATGGCATTCTTCATTTTAGTAGTACAACCTTATGGTTGTCTAATCAGAGTAATGGTTTAGGTTATTTATCATGGAAAACAGCCAATGATCAAGTAAAAGACTTGTTTGTCTATCATTCTAAGTATAATCATTACAATAGGTGGGAGAAAAAGACACATAGAATGCAATTCCTGCATAATTTTTAACTGGTCATCTAAAGCTCTACTACTTGATATGATTAAAATCATATACTAGTAATTTTTGGCTTTATCCATGTCGATGATGAGCAATATGTTGGATAGACAAAGTTAGTATCAATTCCCTAGGGTGTGCATACTGCATAGTTATAGGTGAGTAGCAACATATTCTATTTGCTCAAACTTGCTTACCTACTTAACTAATTGTTATAAAATATTAATGACTTTATAAGTAGGGGTAAGGATGCCTACCAATCACCACTCTCCAACCCCACAAAAGTGCAATCTTTGTGTACTGGGTATGATCTTTTTAATATATAGGTCCTACATCTGGTGATCATTTTTAATAACTTGTTTGTCTCATTCAGGTTTGAGAAAGAAAAAGTGGAGTATAAAAGAAGACTTCAGGGGTGGTAAAACTGGTTTTGTCACATTGACATCGAAGTAGACTAAGCGGTCTCATAACAGAAATATATTCTTTACATGTTATGGTCCTATATAGTTTGAGAGGTATTTATATCTAGGTTTTTGGTCAAACTTGGTCTTTCCCCCCCCTGTTTGTGTGTAATTTTTCTAGATAAGTTGTTAGTCTGTTATTTCTTAATCTAGATAAGTTGTTAGTTTAAGCTTCTGTTAACACTGTCTTAAAGCCTATCAAAGAGTTGTCTCTAGGGCTCTAAATATGGGAGATCTGGGTTCGTGGGCGGAGCTGAGGGCGTGGTTCTTTGTTTTTAATCTCTTTAGGTTTGTTGTTTCTGTTAGGGGTTTTGGGTTTGTTGTTTTTTATCTGCCTTCTTCTTCTTTGTTGATTTGCATCTGCTTCTTCTTTTACTCTCTGCCTTCTTTGTTGCATTTGGTTTTGGGTTCGTTGCATTTGGTTTTGTGTTCGTTGTTTTTGTCTTCTTCACTGCTACTTCTTTGAATTTTGTTCATTATGGAAACCGAGTCTTTAAGACTTGAGTTCCACAGGGAAAAATCATAAAACTCAAGGCTTTGTCGCTCAATTTTAAAGGGCAAAATTGAGTTCCATAGACTCAAGATATTAGTTTCCTAAATAATTTGAAAACGTTGCTAACTAAAGAAATTATTTAGCGCTTGGTGTTAGTTTCCAATATTTTTTCCTGACTCATGAATCTTCAGCTCTGCCACCTCAGCATTACAAGTTTCTTTGGCCTATGCACTTGGATGTCAATCTTGCTGTTGGAGGTCCCTTTCTTTTTCTTATTCCTCCTCTTTGTAATTCATTGTTTATCTTAATTTCCTATGTACATTAATGTATATGGGTGTTTATTCCGTATGTAAAGTGATTAAATTTATAAAAAGGTGTAATGGTTTTTCATATTTCAGCTTAAAAGAATTGTTTTTTGAGCTTATTAGGTGATTTTCATGATGTTATTGTTGATGGGTATTCTGTTTTTAGGATAGGAGTTAAGGTTTTAAATATCTCATGTTTGGAGGATTCTTGATACAATCATGTGGGGGGGGGGGGGGGGGGGGTTCTGATTAATGGTTTTGGAGAGAACTAAATTGTGATTTTTTTTTTTTGACTTATCAAAAAAAAAAAAAAAAAAGGAAAAAAAGAAAAAAGAAAAAAGAAAAAGAAAAAGAAAAAAAGGGAACTGAATTGTGATAAATGGAGTACCAAGGTTGAGCTTGTGTGGGATTTATGATTCTTATTAGTTGTGAAATTGTGAGAATATGTTGACTCAGCCTCTATGGCTTTAGATCTTAATTTGTTATGTGACATCTAATTACTAAAGTTCTTGCTCTATGCTCCTCTTATGCACTAGAGAGTCTAGGAATGCAAATGCGTAAGAGTGGTGATAAGTATGGGGTTTATGATTTTCTTTTTCTTCTACCCAAGTACAGAGGGGGTTTATAAAAAGCTTATTTCTGGCCTCCATAGTTATCCTTGGACCAAATGGCAATGTCCCCACCAACCCTCCCCTTCCCATAGTTGAAGTAGAGGCAAAAGTACCACTTGAATCCCATGTCTCTATGTCACTTGTTTATTTTTCTATTGACAAAAACCATTATTTCTCGACTTAAACTTTTAGTTCATTACAGGTTTCGATCCACGCTTCTTATAAATGGATGCATATTCCTTCATTTTGGAAATACTAGAGTTTGTTGTTGATGGAATTTCTTCTTGTTTTGTTAAAATAGGAGAAACAACAATAGCTCAAGGCATTCTTCATTGTATTAGTACAGCCTTATGGTTTCCTAATTAGGGTAATGGTTTTGGCTATTTATCATGGAAAACAGCCAATGATCATGTACAAGACTTGTTTGTCTATCATTCTAAGTATAATCATTACAAAAGGTGGGAGAAAAAGACATAACACAGAATGCAATTCTTGCATAATTTTTAATCGGTCAGCTAAAGCTCTACTACTTGGTACAATTAAAATAATATACCAGTAACTTTTGGCTTTATTCATGTCTATGATGAGCAATATGTTGGATAGACAAAGATAGTATCAATTCCTTAGGGTGTGTATGGTATCTTGCATACTATAACAGTAAGTTGGATGGAGTCATTCAACTGGCTCATTAGAAGCTTATAATAATATAGGCTTCAACTGGCTCATTAGAAGCTTATAATAATATAGGCGAGTAGCAACATATTCTATTTGCTCAAGCTTACTTACCTACTTAATTAATTGTTGAACAAATATTGATGACTTTATAAGTAGGGGTAAGGATGACTACCAATCACCACTCTCTGACCCCACAAAAGTGTGATCTTTGTACATTGGGTACGATCATTTTAATATATAGGACCTACATTTGGTGATCATTTTTAATAACTTGTTTGTCTTTGTCGGGTTTGAGAAAGAAAAAGTGGAGTATACAAGAAGACTTCGGGGTGGTAAAGCTGGTATCCTCACATTAACATCCAAGTAGACTGAGCAGTCTAATAAAGGAAATATATTCTTTACATGTTATGGTCCTATATAGTTTGAGAGGTATTCAGGGGCGGCTTGATGCATTGAGGGGCCTAAGGCAAAAAATGAATTGAGGCCTTTTATATATTTAAAAATGACTTAAAAAAAAAATCTAAATATTGCTTAAATTCTGTTCTCTTGTTAGATGCAAAATTACTAATTAATATGAACCACCTAGAATATTTTTTTTAGAATGTTTGTAGACACAAAAAATTTGACAAAATATTTCACACCTATTGATGTAGCAGATTAATAATGGTAAGTAAAAAAGTGACGTTAGTGGTGGACCTAGATGAGAATTAGTAAAAATTTGCCAAATCAATTGTTGTGAAAAATCTTGTGAAATATTTTGTGTATTGCTCTTTTTTTTTTTTTGTTATAAAAGTGCTAAATTCATAATATTTTCACAACAAATTCTAAGTGTTAAGTTGTTACTAGTTCTAATTTGAACTCACCATTGAAATTATTTTTTTAACCACGATTAACAACTAATAAAATCCTGCTACTTAGAATTTATTGTGAAAGTATTGTGAAAAATATTGTGAACGTAGAATTTCATTTTCATAAAAAAATACTATTTTATTTATTGACTAATATTTGGGCTTAATTAATAATATTAAAATGAAAGAAATAACTCTATTGGTTAAAATTAGGGGGCCTTTTTTTTACCCGAGGCCTTAGGCAACTGCCTCTCTTGCTTATATGCTAGAGCCAGCTGTGGGTATTCATATCTTGGTTTGTGGTTAAACTTGGTCTTTCCCCCTTTGTTTCTGTGTAATTTTTCTATATAAATTGTTAGTCTTTTATTTTTTTTTAATCTAGATAAGTTGCTATTTAAACTTCAGTTAACACTGTCTTGAAGCCTATCACAAAGTTGTCTCTAGGGCTCTAAATATGCTCCTTAATAAGTGAAGAGTTTCTGTGAACTTTTGTAGCCTACCTCTTTGTGCGGACAAAGAAGAAAGATGAGCACATAGAAGAAGGTGCAACTCCAGTTTCAATCCCCGCTACAAAAACTGTTCCTATTGTTGAAAAAACCTTACACTCGCCATCTATCACAAAACCTGTGAAGTTGCAGGAGCCAATTTCAGAGGATCAGCAGTGCGAACTCTTCAAGTGGATGTTGGAAGGGAAAAGGAAGATCAAACCAAAAGATCCTGAAGAAAAGAAGCGCATTGATGAAGATAAAGCCATTCTAAAACAATTTATTCGAGTGAAACCTATCCCTAGTATCTAATTATTTAACACTTGTTCTCAAATTTAGAGATTACTATAAATGAATATTTTCTTTCTTTTTACATGAAGTTAAATTTATCCTTATGTCAAATCTCTTCAAAGTTCTTTAAATCATTGTTGTTCAATGCAAAGGATAATGTTGATAATAGTCAGTAAAATATAGCACCAGGTGGCAACTGGATACATTTGCTTCGCTAATTGAAGAGCAGATAGTTCCTTTCTCTTTTGCATGTAACAAATATTGCATCATAAGATATTCTGTTTTAGGTGAGGACTCAAGGGGATCATATACATAGAGGGTAGGGTCATAACTTAGCCCAAATCACTCAGATTGATGGCTAAGCCAATCAGCCCTCAACCAAAAGATAACCACTGAAAATGATAATAACAATAAGTTCTTTGCTTCATTATTTTCAATGACAAGGGATACAATTGCTGACCATATTTATCAAATGGCCCAGCCAAGCCCACAATAGTTACTACTTATGTTTATGTTGGTGGACTGGACTGGGATTAATTTACTATCCTCTTTCAAACCAGCTCTTGCACTGTACCACTCACATTGACGAGATCTAAAAGTCTTGAATCCTAGCTTAAAGTAAAATACTAAAATGATGTAATATTAATAGTAGAGGTAATTTTTTTTGTTCAAGAGATTCAAAGCCATTCATTATCCAAAATTCGACTATGCATATTTAATTAATGAATATTAATAATTAAAAATCAAATTAAAGAATTTTTAATTTAATTAGATTTTTTTTATTTTTTTTATTGGGTTGTTTTAACCCACGAGAGTTAAGAGTATTAGCTCTAAACTAATTAATTTAATCTTACATGATTGAATTACTCAAAAAAAAAAAAAAAGAGAAAAAAAATTAGTTTATTTTTTTACTCTCTTTCAATAACTAAAAAAAAAAAAATCTTTCGAAAGAAAATTTTTAAAATTTTGAGTTTTCACATATGTATTTTAAGAAATGTTAGAATTAGTTTTAAATTTTTCTTCTTTTTTTTTTTTTCCTTTCAATATCTCTTATAAAATTCAACCTTAATATTTTCTTTTTGTGTAATAGTTACTAATTTATGCTATTAATATTTGTTCGTCAAAACCATTTATTTTATTATCCTTTTTTATTTCTTTAAAAATATTAAATATTAACTTTGATGTTTATTAATTTTAAAATTTCTTATGCTACGGTGAGTACACAAATTTTGTGAGGTGAGTACACAAATTTTGTGAAAAGTATAAATTTATGAATACAAATCCTCTACACCATTTTTTGTGTACTACTCTATGTTCCACTAATCACTATTTGCTATGTTTTGATTTCACTTTCCTTATAAAATAACTGGAGTTTAAAATAGAGAACGATCATACACATGGAAAGTAATAATTAGTGGAACATAAAGTAGTACAGAGAATTTGCATTCAATATTTATCCATGTTGGTTTCTGTCCACTTTATAACCAAACAGAGAGCATCATTGTATAAAAAAAAAAACGTTTAAAATTATTTTTGGAAAAAAAAAAAACATAAATGAAGAATAAAACAATAACTATGAAAAAATGAGAGATGCTACGTCTACAACAATTTTACAACAAATCATGAGTGGTTAGTTATTATTGGTTCAAGTTTGAATTTAGTATTGAGATTACTTTTTTAACCCAATAATAACAACCAATAATAACCTGTTACTTAAAATTTATTGTAAAAATATTATAAAATTGTTGTAGACTTATCATTTCTCATGAAAAAATTTTAGTCAAAATTACACATACAACTTTTAGCAATGGGAAGACTTTTGCTCTTAAGATGAGGTGAAATTTTTGTATGAGCTGGGCGTACAATTTGTTTGTCACTTCACTTGTGACTTGCCGCCTTACAAACACAGTCACAAAATTCACTCTCTTTCTTCCACTGTTGTGTATAGGTACCTTTCTGGCTTCCGCCCCTCCGGTCGCGGCGGCGGTGGCGGCGGCAGCTGGGTTTCACAACAGCAGCAGCCATGAACTCTGAGACTGCCATTTTAAAGAAGAAACCTCTAGATGATGCTAAGAAGAAATTCAAGAGGCGTCCTCTTTATTCATCGATGAAAAAGCAGCTCGATGATGATTCTAGTTCTGAAGATGAAAGGAAACCCGAAGATCTAGTCTACACTGTGTCTAAAGAGGTAGAACTAGATGTTGATACAGTAGATAATGCCAAGGAGTTTGAGGAGGCTAACAATTTTAATGAAGCTGATCTTGCAATTGCCAATTAGTAATTACTCTATAAAGACATTCATTACAACCTGGAAGGAGCAGTGTTGGCACCATACTGTGCCTGAGGTATGTTAATTCTTATTTCTTTATCTGACGTTGAAAATTTTTGCTTTGTATGATTTGTGTAAAAGAATATATGTGTAAATTCATTTCTTCAAAATGATTTCGCTATAGTTCTCAAGGTTTATAAATTTTAGAAATCTTCTTTCATAGTCTTAGAGATTTTTACCACTGGGAGGTTGGAATTCTAATGATTTTAACTGACAATTTAATATCTAAACTGTATTGCAAATCCTGCATATCTAGTAGTGGGTCATTGACTTATCCTCAACTTGCAAGTTATTTTTTTCTTTTTTTGACATTGGTGAGATAATGTTAATTCCTACTTGTCAACAGATTATGTTATTCAAGAGATTACAAAAGCTGGTTTTGTCGAACCTACCCCTATTCAAGCTCAAGGATGGCCAATTGGTATCGCTGAAACAAGGTCAGGGAAGACACTTGCCTACCTGTTGCCTGCCATTGTCCATGTTAATACCCAGCCAATTCTTTGTAAGGGTGTAATGTTTGGGTTGATTTATTCTTAATATGATCTTGATATGCCTCTGTTTATATTTTGTCAATCTCTGGAAATATGTTTCGTTGATCCCCATTATATTTTTCAGCTCCTGGAGATGGCCCAATTGTGTTGGTATTAGCTTTAACCCATGAACTTGCTGTTCAAATACAAAATGAATGTACTAAATTTGGTGCATCATCAAAAATTAAAAATACATGCATATATGGTGGGGTTCCAAAGGGGCCTCAAGTTCGTGATCTTCAGAAAGGGACCTCAAGTGCTTTTCATTTCTTGCTGTATTTTGATTTCCATGAACTGTCTCTCCCGTGATAGGTAGTTACCATGTGAGTTGACTTAGCTATTTTTTATTACTTTCATGTCTAGGTTTATATAGTTGCTTACTCTTTTTGATTTTGTTAATGTTAAATTTTTCCTTTTCTGGACCAGGAGTTGAAATTGTAATTGCGACACCTGGGAGGTTGATTGATATGTTGGATTTGCGTCATACAAACTTGCTAAGGCCTAAGGGTTACATATCTTGTGTTGGATAAGGCAGATCGGATGTTAGATATGGGTTTTGAGCCTCAGATTTGAAAGCTTGTCTCTAAGGTTTGAATTGTGCCTTGCTGTTTGAAACTTATGTTATGATCATTACTGTACTTTTATCTCTGTTACAATTATAATTTTTGACAGATGATTGTTTCCCCTAGCTCTCATATTTCCTCTTCCTTATGCCTTTCTGTTTCCTGCTTTCATTTATGGATTAGATCTGTTAGAAAAGAAGGGCAGATTAGCAGATGTCTGATCTGAAATAGCTTGGCTGAACTGAGTTCTTGAACAATGTGGAAGTTCTAATTGTTGGTTTAGAATCCCAATTTGATTTCTAGTACTTAATTGCAGGCCTTGTCCAATAGAACTTAAGCTTGTAACGAGAACTTATTAGATTATTTTTTGTATTTCTTTTTTTTGGAGTTTTCGAAGGCCATATCATTAATAAAGCCTCTTGCTTACTTCCCTACCAAAGAGAAGATATGATGTAGACAATAAAGAGATTGAGAAAAAGCAAGATTAAACCAAAAAAAAAAAAAAAAAGTAGATTTGTGGTCTTGTTTTGATGTGGGGCCTTCTTGGAGCATTTCATAGGCTACTTTAATTATTATTGAGTTTTAGTATTAAATTTCTTTAGGATAGAAAGCTACTGGTTTAGTTTTAATTAATTTTTACTGGAATAAATCTCATAAAAGAATACATGTGGCCTACTTTGACTAATTTGTTGAGAATCCATAGCCAATCTCAAAAAATTTGGGACTAAGGCTTGCTTGTTGGTGTAGAATAAGGGTAATCTGTTAAATTCCATTTTTTCAGGAATGGCTGTTCTTGTCTCTACCAAAGGTCCATGAGTCTTATTTTGTGTTTTGAGTCATTTTTGTATTTGGTTTAGAAGTTCTAAAGTAACTTTTCTGGTTATTAGTAGTCAAGTGTTTTTTTAGGAGTCCTAGTGTTTTAGGAAAAGATTTTGGATTTAGCAATTTCCCTTATTTTGGTCAATAACATTCATAGTGAGATTGATTTTAATAAAATTCCAGAAGCTTATTTTAAGGTTTAAGGAGTGTTGAGGGTGTGATTGCCTTGTGATTGTTTCGGACAGCGTAGGTATGGTTGCCTACTATGTGGTTGTGTAGTGTTTATCTTATTTCTTGTTCAACGCACTATTTTAACACCTAACAGCCATCAAACATATTCAAAATCCAATATTTTTAATACTGAAACCTACCTAAGAGAGTGTAAATCATTGGTTGAATTTTCAAATTTTCACTAACAAGGAGAAATCTCTAAACATTGCTTACCCTCCAGTATTTTGCTTAATTTTGTTGCCTATTCATAATATTAGCCATATACTCTTGTTTACTTGAAAAGCTATTGGCTTTAAAGACTAAAGTTACCAACATTTAATTATATACATGCACATATATACTTGTTAGTATTGTGCGATACGGATAATATGAATAGTAGGTATCATAGGTGTATGTCGACCATGCTTATGAATCTGATGATACATATATATGTATTGTAAGAATCATATTGATTGTGTACGATTTATAGACATGTGAGTTTAAATTGAGTTTTTTTGTTAAAATTTATGCTTTGACTTGAGTCCAACCAGTGATTGGACTTGTTTTTAACAAACAATTACGGGATACTTGGTTGAGGCCAATAAAATAATGTCCATGGGTTTTTTATTTTTATTTTTATTTATTTATTTAATTTTATAATTGTTTAGATTTAATAAATGCTTCATTCTAGGATTGACCCTGGTCCTGGGATACTGATTGCTTCAATGATCACTTTGTAATGTTTATGCCCAGTTGCAAGTAGTACAAATGTGGTATTTTGAAGATGCCAGCTAATCCACTGTTAAGTATCACTGATGGCAATGCGATGGGCCCTTTACTTCCCTCCTAATGTTTTGTTCAATGCAGATTCGCCCAGATCGTCAAACTTTGTACTGGAGTTGAACAACTTGCTAGATAGTTCATAGTTTCTTTACAACCCGTACAAAGTAAGGTGCTCTAACTTAATTTTTCTACTGCCTACTGCATTTGTGGGATTTCTTCTGTTAGGATATATTCTTTTCTGTGTTTCATTTTATTTTATACTTCTGATGTGTGTAGTTGCCAGTCATAACTCATATGTCATTTTACTCGTTTTGAGGCAGCTTGTTTTTTGGGAATTTTCCCCTACTCCTCCCCCCACTTTCCTTTTTCTTGAAACTGGGTGTAATTTCCCAGGTTTAATGGCTTGGTTTGTAATTACTAGAGTTCTGGAGGGCATATGCCCTTTTTGAAAGTTCCTGCTTTTGTGGTATGTGTATCTGTTTGTAATGTGCGATTATGTTATGTGATTGGATTTTATCTTGGACTTTGCATAGGTGATAATAGGATCTCTAGATTTGAAAGCTAACCATGCTATATACCAGCACATTGACATTGTTTCTGAAAACCAGAAATATAACAAGTAAGGCCCCATTTCTATTTTGTTCTTGTATATTCTAATTTCTTCAAGATCTCATCATATGAGATTTGATGTGGTCATTTTACTGATAAGTTTGATTTTCCAGATTGGTTAAATTGCTGGAGGATATCATGGATGGCAGCCGAATATTGATCTTCATGGATACCAAGAAAGGATGTGATCAGATTACCCGGTAGCTTCACATGGATGGCTGGCCAGCTCTTTCAATTCATGGAGATAAAAGTCAAGCAGAGAGGGACTGGATCCTCAGTCCTCTCAGAGTTTAAAGCTGGCAAGAGTCCTATAGTGACTGCTACGGATGTTGCAGCTCGTGGTTTAGGTATGGAGATAAAACTCTTAAAGCTTGTTCAAAGACTTGATAGAAATTCTATTTTAGTACAGGAAATTGTGTTGGTAAACGATTTACTAATAGCACTCATCATCAGCATCTCATTTTGGAAGGAAATTATTATCTGATCTTCTTGTTGTCCCTAATTTAAGTCTTCTTTTAATTTTATTGGATGGGCTTTATGCTATAATCCACCATTGGATTTCTTCCTTTTGAGCTGTATCTTACATTATTATCTTTCAAGCGGTTTATTTTTAAGGAACAATTTTTGTATTAATCATGTTTTCATTGATTAAACAGATGCAAACCATTTCACTCAGCTCTTTGGCCTTTGCTGCGTATGTTGGATATTTACCTTTATTTTTATTTGCACTCATTTGTTATGTTTTCTATCCTGATGCTTGTACTCTGTTATTTTGAAAGATTCATTTTTTTAGTTATTGCTTTGCTATATTTAGTGGTCTCTAAATTGTCTCAAGAACAACATTTTTTACATTTTTTACCCAAGTTGGTGTTATTTGTCACGTGGATCCTACTTGTATGTTTGTTTGAGCCACTTGTTTTCATGTCTATGGATATTGGATATTGCCCTTGAACACTTCCCCTTTGTGCATAATTGTTGCCAGAATATGGTTTCTGGGGGGGTATTCATCTGACATTTTGTGTTTATTTGCTACAACAACACACTAGCATACATGCAGAAATGTGTTGAGATCATAGATTCTCTGATCTAAATAAGCTTCTGATGTGAGAGATCGTTGGCCTAATGCCTTTCTTGTAACTTATAATGTTCTTTTGTTTCGTGGCAGAAGTGAAGGACGTGAAATATGTGATAAATTATGACTTCCCTGCATCCCTTGAGGACTATGTTCGCCGTATTGGTCGAACAGGAAGGGCTGGGCAAAAGGAACTGCATACACTTTCTTCACTGCTGCAAATGCTAGATTTGCAAAGGAACTCATCAGCATACTTGAGGAAGCTGGACAGAAGGTCAGTCCTGATTTGGCTGCAATGGGGCGTGGTGCGCCTCCTCCCCTGTCAGGTTAGTTGGCTAGCTTGAATATTCTTAGACACGCGTGTGCATACATGTGCACGCTCGTCGTGATGTTTACATGTATGAGTGCGTGAATTTGATTACTAAAATTGACTGTTTCAATGAATATCAATCAATCAGGTCATGGGGGTTTTCGAGATCGTGGAAGGGGTCATGGTAGTGGTCGCTCATGGAACTAACTATTGAAGGTAAACCGGTTCTCATGTTGTATTTTGGAGGGAAACATTTAACATGTATGATTAGATGATAGGAGTTTAAATGTCTTTTTTCATTTATGTTGAATTTTTGTTCAATTACATAGAGGACTAACTGTAGTTAGTGTTGGATTATGTAAGATAAAACATTTGTTTATATCATTAAAGGTTTTGAGGAAGAAGATAAACAATTGTATTTTCATTTTGCTTTGCCCAAAAGTAGTGAAAGTATGCACACAAGAAAGTCTACTTCAACACGCAGTATCTCATTCGGTTGATATCAAAGCAACCCTGATTTGGATCATTGGAAAGTTGCAAAAAAGGTTGAGATACTTACAAGGAACCAATGATTACAGGTTGACTTACATGCATATTATTCAGTTGGAGGTGATTGGTTACCCAAATTCCAATTTTACCGGATGTGTAGACAAGAAAGTCTACTACAACATATAATTTCCTTTTTATTTTTTGGAGGTGATATATCTTAGAGAATTACTGCATACAATTGTTGCTTCATCTACCGTGGAGGCTATTGAATACTAAGCTACAACACATGCATTATTTATGGTTAAAATCTTTTTATCACAAATCTCAAGATTTTCAATTCTATATCAAAACCTTTACAAATTCTGTCACACTTTATTTGATTGCATTTTTCTTCTCTAAGAATAATAACAAAAGTGGAAGCCAAAGTAAGCATATTGACATGAAGTACACTAGTGTTAGAGAGAATGTTAAGAAACAAAAGGTGTCCATGAGCTATTGATTATTGATCCCATAAGGTCATAACTAAAGGTTTGTTGGCTGAACTATATAAAGTTCATGAGGAACATGTGGGACTTGTTAGCTTATTTGATGTGTAATCTCTCTTTATTTGTTTTGTTTCACAACACTTTCATAACAAATTATAGGTGGTAAGTTATTAACTTGTTATTGGTTCTAACTTGAACATACTACTAAAATTACTTTGTTGTTCACCAATAATTACTTGTAACAACTTGCCACTTAAGATTTGTTATGAAAATGTTATGAACATAATATTTCTCTTTACATTTAGGACTTTATTTGGTTATTTATAGAGAATAAGGCAAAATGTTTTTTTGTGCACATAAAGTATAAATATAAGGAGAGTTTTATTCATGGTGGATATATGAAGGGGGACTTGAATGGCTAATAGGTAGTCTATTCATAAAGAATTGATAGCTTATAAAGTACTCACATAGTACCATACATTGTAATACATGGCAGACAATACTGGTTATAATTAAGAGTTTTACCACTATGCTTTATGTATTGGATTGTTAATTAAAGTGAGAGAATTTCACAACTAGATGATATAGGTAATATCCTAAGTATGTTACAATGATCATCACTCAAGTTATTTAAATGCCATGTGGGCCAAGTGAGAGAATGTTAGGAAACTTATTGGGGCCTAATACAATTTACTCTAATTGATTAATCACAATATACTTCTTTTAGAGTGATAGATAAAGAACTTCTTTTAGGAGTATAGTTGTTAACATCACTTCAAATGTCATTAGTGAATAAACACGTTAAAATCCCGAGTGGGTGAGAGACCGGCTTAAGGAACTGCTTGATTGCTGCGCCATTCTTGTTGCAAAGGAAAGCCATTCCGAAAGCGGCTACAACCTTCAAGCTGGCATCCTTAACCAAGATGCCCCAAAAAATACAGCAACAAATAAAATAAGGTAGATCTTCCATGAATGGGATTTGCAGAACATCCATAAGTCAAGACATGCAAAATTCAAACATTCATTGATGATTATCCCTTGAGAGTTTTGTTTAGATTGATAGGTTTGAGAATGTTCTTATGAAGATGAAAAATTTTCTTAAGCCAAAACTTCACCATTTTAAGAAAATACTTTTAAATCTTTTTTTTTTTTTTTTTTTTAATGCTGAAAGTACAAAGATGGGTAATGAAAGCCTAACGGAGTGAACTTCAGGTGGGTAAAGTGCCAATTTTTAAATTGTAGGTAGGCAACTTAAATTTTAATCAAACCACAAGTGAGTAAATTGTAATTTGCTCTTTTTGTTTCTTATATTCTCTGTTTGATTTGATTTTTAAAACCTTTCTAAGGGAGTAAATGAAATTGGAGTAAAATCAATGAGCATAATTTTTTTTTTTTTTTTGAGAAAAAAATCAATGAGCATAATAAAAACATTATGAAGATGAAATTTTTTTTATCAATATCAATTTTTAGGTGTATTAAAAATTTATTGATGTGTTAACAAAGATGCCACTATTAATGGTTTACTTTAGTCCACCACAACCTACAAGGAAGGCACACTATTTTAAAATTTATTATTTTGTGTAATGCCTATTTGCAAATATACTTCTTACATGCCAATAGATTTATGAAATGTTGTGGGTTTTAGTTAGTTCAATTGGTAAAATTTTTTATGGTTGAATAAAAGATCAGGGGTTCAATTCAAGCATAGAACAAAAACCAATTGATGTCTTGGTCTGATTATAAAGAGCGCAATTATCAAAAGTGAACGTCATAAATTGATATTATACCAAAAAATTAAAAAAAAAAAAAAAAAAAAGAAGGAAATGTTTGACGTAATACCACCTCTCATCAAGGTCAAAGGAATAAGGAATTTGCTTCTTGCAATGAGGAAAAAAAAAAAAAAAAAAGTAGCTTTAATTCTCTTAAATGTGACACACGTGCTTTAAACGTGAGAGATGGCCAAAATTATTGCGGCGCCAATCAATACAAAAGAAATCAAGCAACTGATTGCTTGAATTCAAGAATATTGTGGAGCCCAAGTGCCGAACAAAACAAAGAAGGTAAATTGTTTGGAAGGAGGCAAGCTGATATGGTTGTTGGCTTGTTGCCATGCATCCAAAAAATTGGTTGGTGTGTCAACTAAAAGGTAAAGGTCAAATACAAGCATTTAAATTTTTTCCGTGTAACAGGAGGAGCATATCTTTGATTTTTATTTTCGTGTATTTTTTAAATGAAAGATATTTAAATTAAAATTTTTTTTTTATTTTTTTCAAAAAATATTTTTTAGTATTAATTTTCATATTTTTAAAAAAATTGCAAACTATGTTATTTTGGAGATTACTATCGATGCAATTCTAATGAAGACTAACAGGAGGTATGAATTGAATAAACTTGAAAGTTAAAAAATTTTATTAAATAAAAATAAAATTAAAGAAAATGAACTTTAATCAAAGTTAGAGAGTCAACGTGTAAATTAGTAAAATATTAAATATTGACAAGTAAAAAGAATGGGAGAGAAATGGGGAAATTGGAATTTGAGTTATAGACACTAAATTGTAATAGATTTTTTTTCACAAAATATGTAGAGACAGCTCAAAACTTTTCATTGTTCATTTCAAATTCCTAAACTTTAGGATTTTAATCTTAAGACTTCCGTATAAAATTGCCCCTACTCAAAGTCACATATTCTATATTTTTGAAAAAGTGGAGTCACTTGAATAGCATGTTTACCACATCAAAATAATACTACAAAATCAACATACCAAACATATTATCTTTTAACTAGTTGACTAAATGTAAGGCAATGTTTTAAATAGTCTTTTTTACCATTGCTCTTTGGTCCTGCAATAAAAGACAATGGCCGTAGAAATTTGACAAATCGAGGCGTGGTCATGAGAATGTTGGCACCCAGAAACAGGCCACTTGGAATCTGTTTCTCTATAATCACTACAATGGCCAATTGGTCATAGAAGCAGACCACATGGGGTGTGCTATGGAATATAGATGCTCGGCATTTTCAAACTGGCTTTTTTCCTTATGAAAAGGGACAGAGTCAGGACTTGAAGTCAGAATGGAGTAAATTCCAAATTTTGAAGCGTTAGGGTATAAAATTCAAACACCCCAAACTTTAGGGTTGTAATTTGCAATTTACCCTTTATTTTTTAACATTTTAAGTATATAGCAATCATCATTGAAATTGGTATACCATATTGATCAATACAGGTTGGCAATTTTCATATTGGTCACTAAACTGGGAACGGTTATGCCCCTACTACATTTTAGATTCAGTCCTTCTAGGATGACATCATTTGCCACAATAGTTACCGCATCTGAATGATATATGCAATTTTAATCGGTGAACTGTTACTTTCAATAGACTCAATACATTTTTTCCATAACTCACAATTGCACATATATTGTGGCAAAAATTATGGTACAAACATGTTTCCACGTACTTTCTCTTTCAATTTAAATGCCAGCCATTTCAACTACAATCATTCTAGCAAAGTTTCACCTCTTTTTCTTCTTCTCTCTCTCTTCTCCGTCAATTGCGTTTCCGGACTCCACACATATGAACTTTCCTTGTTCTTTCTATTTAGTTCTTCGTCAAATTAATGGTTGGTTGGTGTGTGTGAATGTATATGATCTTTTCATCCTTTTTGTTTCCATCACATTTATGTGTAATATTTATTTATTTAGTGCTATATACGTTGATGGATCAGGCCACATGTAATTGGCTGGCATATTAGTCTGGGACATGTGTGTGTTATATTTATTTATTTATTTGCTGAATGTAAAAAGGAGGGTTTCCGGTGTGAGCTTATCGACCCCACGTCACATGACGGTAATAAGTAATACTACATGTACTGCACGGGCCTGCTGGAACTATCGCTCACACCGCTTCTCTCTAGGAGTTGGGACCATTTCGGCCCTAGATATTTTGGGGTCTAAGGCGAGAACTAAAATTGGTTTTTTTTTTTTTAATAATATTTATGTATTAATTAATTTAATATTTTTTTATATTATAATATATTTCATTTAAAATCTATTTTTCTTACCTTTTGAAATGCAAATTGACTAAATGAAATTTTGTATTGAAGTTCTTCTAACATCTCATTTTCAATCAATAATATAGCTAATCGGCTAATCCACTCTAAATGAACCTCTTTCTACTAATACATCTCTTAATTTCGTGTCAATATTTTTCCAATTACCTAGATAATAAATATTTGTAGGAATGTAATTCGACATGTCATTATTATTTTTATTTTCTTCTAGTTGAACATCATTATGGTGAACTTGTTAATTTGTGACATTTTCATCATTATTTTCATTTTATTCTAAATTCTTTTGAAATTCATTATCAAGATTTGTTGTATTGCAAAATTGAACATCATTGTTATCTTGTAATTGTATCATTTCCTTATCTTCTAACTCATTTTTTTGGTGGATTTCTTGCTCATTTGTGATATTTTCATCTATATTTTGTGTTGTATTTTGTTTATTACTAATATCATTATTATGTTGGTGTAATCTGCTAATGTCATTCATTATGATAGAAAATAATACTTCATAGAAAGGGAAATGTTAACAAATGCCGTAAGGACATTTGTTAGTAAACTATTTTAAGAAAGTTTTATGAGAAAAGAGAAAGAGTAATTAATATTTTGACAACTTTTTTAATTTTTCACGTGGAACTCATATGTCCGTGAGATATGAGTCTCGTAAGCCCATCTCAGGAGATACTTTCTCTATTCTTTCTTTTAGTTTTGTTTCTTGGGGTTGCATGCCATTGTGCTGGCTTTTATGTACAACTTCCGGGTAATGGGACGAGTACTTTTCTTCTTTATTAATATACTTTTATCGTTTTTGCCCAAAAAAAAAAATCAATAAGGCTAATGGAAAAAAAAGCGTAACATGGATTTTTCTGAACCCGTTAAAACAGAAATAATTAAATAGAAAATTCGATGAGTGCTTTACTTGAAACTTACTAGACCAAAAAAAAAAAAATGAAGAGAACTTTTTTTTATTTTTTTATTTTTCGTGAGAAACAAAAATATAAAATTGCAGAGAACCTAAATGAACATGCAAATGAATTCCGGCGGAACCCAATTACACATAACCCATGAGAGACATATATCCATACACATAGTTCCTTCTCCTAAGTCTTAACTATTACTAAAATATAAAAAAAATATAAAAATAAAAAATCTTAACTATTATTATAAAAAAAAATCTTAACTATTTATTGCTAAAAAAGTGTTAACTATTTGTTCCATTACCCTTAGCACCTACTCATGAGTTAGTATCATTAGGGCCAAAAAGTATTAATTAAAAAAGAGCTTTAGATAATACACAAAAGTTATAAAAGATAGAGAAATGTTTGTCCACAACACTTTCACAATACTTTCATGACAAATCTTAAGTGACAAGTTATTACCGGTTGTTATTAATTGATAGGCTGAAAAGTAAATTTAATGGTAAGTTCAAATTAGAATCAATAACAATTTACCACATATGATTTGTTGTGAAAGTATTGTGAACGTAAAACTTCTTTAAAAGATAACTATTAGCATCTACGATCTAGCTTCTACAGAATGAAATAATAGTTTTTGCTTGATATAAAGAAAACATAAAGAAAAAATAAAATAAAAAGAAATGTTGAGAGTTTTGTAGTTTAATTGGTTGACATTTTTTAGTGTTTTTAAGACATTCAAGTTTCAAATTCTCCTTTCGTTGCAACCAAATTATATACATAAAGATAGACACATTTGATCATAAAGCAAATAGTAACCGCTTCAATTAGTCATCACAATTGAGCTTTAAAAAAAAAAAAAAAAAATCATTAACCATTTTTAACCTTATAAAAAAATATAAATAACTACTTGTCTAGCACAATATATATATATATATATATATATATATTGTGAAATAGAAGAAATTCTAATATTCAATGTTGTGTTTTGAGACTAGTAGAAGCGCATTCACATGGGCAGAAAAATAAACTATTAAATGAAACAACAATATTTAACGTGGTATATATATATATATATATATATATATATATATATATATATATATATATATATTGTGAAATAGAAGAAATTCTAATATTCAATGTTGTGTTTTGAGACTAGTAGAAGCGCATTCACATGGGCAGAAAAATAAACTATTAAATGAAACAACAATATTTAACGTGGTTTGATCAACTCCATACCTACATTCACATGCAATGCAACACTAGCTAAATTCACTATTAATGATATGGATTGCAACAACACTTAATCAAATGGACTCACACACCTTGTAAATATAAACAAAACCTCTCACAACTCACAAAGCTTATTCTCACAAACACAAACTCACTTACAAACCTCACACACATATACTCACAATCCGAAAACCTCAATACACTCAAAAAACTCACACACTCACAAAACAAACTCTTAACTGATACCACATGTATCTTTCAACTCAAAAAAATTTGCCAAACTGCTCTAAGGAAATCACTTTATGTTCTTCTAAGAGTCTTCTCCCCATGTGGAAGGATTTCAAAAGTCACCAAATCCTTTGCAACAATATTTATTTATAAGGTTTTGATTATATTTTTTCATGTACAATGAATATCCATATTCCTCTTCCATAAGTTAAGTTTTTTTTTTTTTTTTTTCCTTTCATATCAAGAAAAATCCACATCTTGTTAAGAAACCCAAACCAAACCTAATTAGAAATTTGATACAATATTTAATGGTATATTTATACAACACTTAATTGATATAACAATGAATCATATAAGTAAGAAAATTTATATTTAAACACATACAAATATTTAGGTTAAATGAAAATAAGTAAATAACCCAATTAAGAGTGATTCTATGAGGTATATTTGTTTGTTTGTTTAGACCCCAAAACACTCAGATTGTTTAACCTAATTAATTAACCAAGTTAACACTTAGGTTTACTATTCAGATCCAGGTTAAACAGCAATAAATCATATCATGTAGTGCGAAAAAATAAATAAGACAATGATATGATTACTTAGGAAAACCAATGAAACCAACCGTTTCAAAGTAAAAAACCTGGGAAGGATTTAACCTAACCTATCCTTAAGGCAAACAAATCCACTATGATAGAATGAAAGTTTACAATAGATTTTCTCCCTGCAATCTTAAGCTACCTCTTGTAGAACTTACTCACACGACCATGTGTAGCTCTGAATCCATGGACTCTTCTATCTTGAATTTGTTGCACACAAACACCCATGTTTGTAACTTTGAGATTCCACTCAAAGATTTGAGATCACCATCAATAGTGGATATTGTATGCAGCAACTTCTACAATATCGGATCTTGAAATTTTTCAAGGAATATTGTTGGTAGAAGACTTTAGAGAGTTTTGGGTACAAAAACCCTAGATCTACAATTGGAGGCACATGATGCACTCTTTTCTCTTTAAAAACCTCTAAAAACCCCATCTAGGGTTAGCTTATAATGTCTTTTAAATACTGCAAAAAATGGATCACGATTTGAGCTTTAAACGGACAAGTAATGGGTTTTTTACGTTTGCTGATTTTTGTTGATTTGCAACTTTCGATCAATCGAGCTCGATCAATCGAACCAGTCTGATTTTGACTTTTTGAACTTGTAGCTTGTATGTTCTTTGAATTTTGACTTGCAGCACTTTGAGTATTGTCTAATGTGGCTTCATAGACTTTAAGATCTATATCTAGACAATTTTATGTTTATGGTTTGCCAATAGTTCTAAACTTTTAGAACCTAATAATATAAATGTAGATGAAGATCCCATACAATACCTAGGGTATTGCATGGGCTCATTCGTCTCACACATGATTTTTATTTCTTTAATTTGTAATTTTATAATTTGTAATTTTTTATTATTATTTAAAGATTGAGATTGAAATTTAAAAAAAAAAAAAAAATTAAATTCTCAATCTCAACAATAATTGAGAGCAATTGCACATGGGAAAATACCCCTTAACTTGATCGGTGTGAATGCTGTCATCAATAAAGAAGCTGGTGTTCAGTGGAGGTTGACAAACTTCGTTTCCGACATTCAAGATTTAATTTAGAATCAAAGCAATGTGAACTTAATAAATGTTTTATTGGGCTTGGCTGGCCGCCCCTAATTTTTGTAAAGTCAATTCATTACGGATTGCCTAGGTCTTGCTTGACAAGAAAGATTCCTTCTCTATTGCATGGGATGTTTTGCTGTTTTGTTTCTCTCTTTTCCAGCGATAAAAGTTTTTGTTTCAATTCAAAAAAAATGAAAAACCCCAAACCCGAAAAGCTTTACGCATTTAATAAATGGGAAATATTAGTAGAGTAATACTTCAACCACAAATTATTTTATAACATTTTTATAAATTGTTGTTGTGGGTAACTTCTTATTGACTTTCATTTAGGTCTACCATAAACATTACTTTTTCATTTACCAATAACCACTCGTCATATCAACAGTTTGTAAAATTTTGTATCTTTAGCGCATTACTCATTCCAGTAAGAATGTAGGTAAATAAACTCTATGCTTTAATAAATGCTTTATTTATTAGATTCAAGAATTATTATTATTATTATTTGTTTTTTTTGGTTTGTGGAACTCATTATTTTATTTTTTCAGTTTTTGTCTTCATTTGACGTAGAGGAGAGTAAACATGAGATTGTGTGTCTATGATTTTAGTTGACACCGTTGAGGTGACAATTTTGACTTTAACTTTTAGAAATAGAAGGATCAAAATGTTAGTTCAATAAACCTCAAGGAGCGTTATATAATTTTCTCTAAACTTTTCTATATAAGAAGACTTAGCTAGAAATGAAAGCTGGTGCTTCACAATATTTCTCAATGGAGTGGCCTTTAGTGAGGTCTTTACTGTGGGTTTTAGTACTTGTTGCTCACATTCATGATCTAAGAGCTTGCATTGAGGAAGAGAGGATGGGTCTGCTAGAATTGAAGGCATATCTGAAATCCAATACTAATTATACAGAACCCCTTCTTCCATCATGGGTTTACGACCTAAAGAGTGAGTGTTGTAATTGGGAGTGGGTCAAATGTAATAACACCACTGGCTACGTGATCAAGCTTTGTCTCTCCAATATAAACCATGAAACTCATGACTATGCTGATAATGAAAATTGGTTCTTGAACGAGTCCTTGTTGCAGCCTTTCAAGGAGTTAAGAATTCTTGATTTATCTCGCAATGGAATTCGTGGTTGGCAAGGAAATAAAGGTATGTGAGCTCTGTTTCTAATTTCAAACATCAAAAAAAAAAAAAAAAAAAAAAAGAAGTTAAAAGAAGAAGAAACACAATCTTTATAACTCTAGTTGGTAACATATACAATGCACAAGAAATTTTATTCTTTGTCTAAATATGAAATTTGATAATTATGTTAGTTATTAACAGTCTTTTATTTTTGTCTAAATAAGAAATTTAATATGGTAGTTATTAAAAAATAATTGGTATAGTTATTAATAGTCTTTTATTTTAATTGCAACAACAATTTACTATAGATTTAAATATAGAATATGATATAAACTTAACCAATATATATATATTAGAATAATGACATGTAAAATTTTTAGGTCTCAAAATCTTATATGACAAAATATATAAGGTCAACAAACATCAAATGTCCTTGATTTTAGAGTAATGCTACGTTTACAAGATTTTCATAATAAGTTTTTAAAGAACTTTTCTTAAAAAAATTTCAACGTTTTTTGAGTTAGTTTGTTATTCTTTATTATTGATTTACCTTTCTCTAAACTTGAAAACTATTTTGAGATTGAGAAACATTTGAAAGGAAACTCAATCTTAAGGGGGGACAACCCACAATGTGTACCAACCAAGGAAGTCAATACTATACTGGTACCGACCATATTGGGGAAATATATTGTATTGGCCATTAAACCAATACTAATACTCCTCCAAAACGTACCGAAAAAATACTAGGTTGTACCGGCTTGTATCGGCATTTCAGCTAGTACAATAAAAAAATAAAAAATAATTTACTTAACCTAATATATTTGTTAATATATTTAAGCTAATATATATGCTTATAAAATATGTGGATTTAAATTTTTTTGTTGATAAACATAAAAATTAATATATTCATACTTACATAAATAATACAAATATATATATATATATATATATATATATATATATATATATATATATATATATATATATATGTATATTTGTGGGGGAGGATTTTGTTCCAAGCCCGCGAGCAGTTTGTTTGCTCTAGGGCCAAAGGACCCGCACGGCTTTGTTCTTTCAAGCGACATGAGCAGTTTTTGAGACTTACTCCCACATCGAAGAAAGATGCGCCCCACTCATGCCTTATAAGCCTTAGCTGAAGGCAAGAGTGTACCACTACTACCCAAACAACCTCCAGTATGAAATTAACTCCCTTGGTACCAACTCCATCATTTCAATGAAACCTATTTCCTCACAAACATCAAAAGCTCAAAGCCAACAACTCATTTTCTTTATAAGCTTCATCCAAAACCCCAAACTCATCTATATTCCCAAAATACAAAAGGGAAAATTACACTTTTCCACCCCAAAATTTACCTCAATTTACAGTTTTTTTTTTCCCATGTACTATCAAAACGCATGATCGACCCCCAAATAAATTACTTTGTAACACTTAACCTTCTACCATTTGGTTTGCTATTAAATATAATGAAATTTAGTTTTAAAAATCCATTTTACTCCTCTACTATCTATTTGGAGAGAGAGAGGTAAATTGGTCTTTCAATACTAAATTTTATCAAAGTTTGCACCAAAATAGATGGCAGGGAGAAATTGAAATAGAGTTATAACTTTGGAGAGTTAATCATTCATTTCAAAATTTCTAGTAATAAAGTGTAAAATGAAGGGCAGAAAAATGTAATTTCCGGTACAAAAAACCACACATAGACCAAATATCAAACACCTCACTTTGAACAAAACCATAGCCAAGACTGAAGCCACAAGCTGAAACCACACCATACCAGTCAAGCTCATCGCTATCATCGTTGTTGTGACAAAGCCAACCATGCCTCTAAATTTCACCTTTTTTCATTTTAGTCCTATAAGTTTGGATTTTGTCATTTTAGTCCTCTAAGTTTCATCTCTTCCCAATTAAGTGTCTGTTTGGCTAGCTTATTTTTTGTCAACTTATTTTACTATTTACTTATTTTTGCTACTATCTATGAATCCTACTACACTTTTTGATACTATTCATAGATTCTTCCTGTACTATTTCAACTAACATTTACCTCCGTTAGTGTGTTGTTAGTTTCTACTGTTAACATTTATTTTAATTTTTATATTTAATTTATTCTTAATTTTAGAAAAACATTAATTAAAAAAAAAAAAAAACAAAAACAAAAAGCCAATTAGATGAACAAAGTCTTTCCAATCCCTCCCACGACATCACCACTACTTTACAAAAGGTACCACACCTCAAATGCTGCATTCCATAACAAGCCCTCAAAACCCAACCCAACCAATTAGACCAAAACCTATTCTACCACTTTTCTCATGGTTTCTACATCTCCCACTCCGATGTCGTTCTCCACCACTGTCGTTCTACATCTCCCACTCTACTCTTTTTAGTCTTCTTTTTGAGCAGGTCATGACTAAGGAGAAGCGCATTAAAAAAATTGGTTTTTCTTTTTCTTTGTTTTTTACTACGCTCCATACTTTCATAATTTTCTTGGGGAAAGTAAAATATTACTTGGTGTGACCGGTAATACCCGGTGATTTCAACTTTCAACCCTGAGTGACAGTGCACCACACGGGCATTCTTATCCGTCGTCATTGTAATATCCGGTCTTTGTTTCATTATTATTCTTTTTATGTTGAGGCAGAGTAAGTTAGTAACCAAAGGCTTAATTAGGAACACATTAAACTAATTAGAAGAATGAAATAACAAAACCCAAACTTATAGAACATAAATGAAAAATAATGAAACTCAGAAGGTAAATTTTACATTTTGGCCTATTATTTAATTATTTGAAATTTTTTTCAAAGTCATTATTGCCATCATCATGTTATTTTTATTATTGCTTGTCTTGTCACATGATTTAGTTTTAGGCCATGATACCATAAAATCACTACTTGTTTGAGTTATCGTAATAAATTTGAATAATTGTACCATGTCCATTAAATAATTGATTAAACAAATAATAGCTGTTATTCACTTAGTAGTGACTAAGAGCCCATTTAGAATAATCCGTTTATTTGAGTTTTTATTTTTATTTTTTGTTACTATTTATGAATTCCATTACACTTTTGGTACTATTCATGAATTCCATTATATTATTCAACTAACTTTTTTTTTTTTTTTTTACACTTTTAGTAAAATGTTTTTAGTTTCAACTAAATAAGATATTCTCAAATGAACACTAAGGGTGTTCTTGGATACCGTTTATTTTGCTGAAATTGAAAAATTATTACTGAAAGTACGGTAGATAAAGCTAAAAATTAGTTGAAATAATACAGTGGGGTCCATGAATAGTGTCAAAAAGTGTAGTGAGACTCATAAATAGTAGTAAAAATAAGCTAAATAGTGAAATAATTTTCATTTTTCATTCTAAGTGTCCGTTTGTGTATTGCTTCTTCAGCGTTTGCATTTTCATTTGGCTGGTCCCATGGCACTGTTCATAAACCAGCCAAGTTGCACAAAACGCGTGAATAGTATTTTGGTTGTTTAAAAAATATTTTGTTTTAGTGTTTTCAGCAATAAGTTTTCAGTTTTCAATTTTCAGCAAATAAACGATATCCAAACACACCCTAAGTGTGTGTTTGGCAAAAAATATTTTTGCCAATTTATTTTACTATTCAATTTATTTTTGTTACTATTCGTGGGCTTCACTGCACTTTTTAGTACTATTCATGGTTCCACTGTACTATTTCAGTTAACTTTTACTTTTATCTACAGAACTTTTAACAAAAAAATTTCAGTTTTAGCAAAATAAGGGAATCCCAAAGGACCCAAACAGACCCTAAATGTACTTAATGCGTGTGGATTTCTTCCACCTTCCCATGGGATAATTTGATCACTGAACTTGTCCTCGGAGGAGTGTAGACTATTTTTATCCATGAAATTACTTCAAAATAAAATGTTTATTTATTTATTTTGTTTTTCCCTTTAAAAAATATTAAAGGGCACCCTTTTTCTATTGCGGTCTAGGATTTAACGATTGGTTGTATACTTTCTTCAGAATGGAATTCTTTGCCTAAATTGAACAAGCTAATGCACATAGATTTAAGTTGGAATCTCTTGCAAAAGGACATTTTAAGATTTTTGGGTGCACTCCCAAATCTTAAATATCTGGACTTAAGTTACAATGAAATGCAAGGACCTCTTTCTAGCAAAGGTACGTACATGTAAATTTGATTTTTTTCTCAAAATTTCCCCCTAAATTTTCTTCATAAAAAATACCATGAGAAAACTCAAACAAAATTGAAATCTTATATGCCTTATTGACCTCATCTACATTTATGCTTATTGTACATGCTTTCTAGTGAATACTTCAATGCAACACTTCAATGCATTCAATAAGATTAAGATCCTCTAGAGTTTTTAGAGTACTTTACTACAAAGAATTCTTTAAATCCTAATTTTTCCTTCAATATGACTAATGTAATTCTCTTCACCTATGATTTAGAACTGAGGAATCTAAGAAATTTGGAGGTACTCATCGTGCGAGAGAATCGTCTCAATGGAAGCCTACCATTCAAGGGTAAAATTCCATCATACATTTTTTAACGGCTAAAATAATTTACCTGTGAGAAGGAATGTCTTTTAGTATCTACAAGTATGTCATTTTAAAGATTTACTCTTTACACTCTCTTTTTAATTCTCTTGGCAGATATGAAAAATTTCAGAAGTTTGGAGATTTTAGATATGAGTGGCAATATGTTCACTGGAATTCTTTTTCCATATATTGGGACACTATCTTCTCTCAAGGCTATATCATTATCTCAAAATAAACTCCATGGGAATCTACATGCTAAAGGTAAGAATCTACTATGAAATTTGGCATTTATACTTTGTTAATGTTATCTGTACTTACCTGTAAAACCTAAAAACAAGTGAAGAAGAATGACTGAAATATAATTATTCATGTTAGGTTTTATTGGCATATTCCATGACAATGTAATCTTGTTTGAATATGTAATGTGTCACCAAGAGTTCAAAATTACAAGTCCAAAATGTAGTTCAAAAAAGACACCTGTTTAATTGATGATTGATCAATCAAATAAGTTTCTTTGATAGCCATTTGATCGTAGCTTGACCGATTAAAAGAAGATTCTCGAAACTTCCTTGATAGTGACTCGATCGATTGAAAATCTTGAAACACGGATTTTGACATGTTTTAGTTGAGTTGCTACCTTGTTTTTCATGCCTTACATGCAAAAATATATAAGATAATTATCATCTGCTGTGTTGCTACTAACATGGGTGCGGATCAAGAGTTGAAGCCACAGAGCCATCTCAGTGCGTTGTTACAAATACAAAATCTTCAAGGTTTTACGCAACCCTTGTAGCGTTTTTATCTTTCAAGGTTCTTCATCGGTTTTTTTTTTTTTTTTTTTTTGACAAATCCATCGGTTTTTCACTTTGTCACCATTTTGCTGAATTTATCATGAATTACTTTTTACATATGGTGACATGCTTGCTTGGGGTGATTAACCTATGATAATCTTGTTTACAAAATTTTGTTAATTGGCTTAAATAGTTTAATCTACTGGTTGATAATCCAAGGGGTCAAAACATATTCTTTCCAATTACTATTCTGGCCAGTAAACTAATTGATTGTCTTGTTGATTTTTACATTGGCACATAATTAGGATGGACACTATTAATGTTATTGCTTTTGACAGATTTGATTATGCTGAAGAAACTTGAAGAGTTAGATCTTTCTGACAATCAGTTTGAATGGATCCTCCCTCCATGCTTAAGTCGTTTGACATCTCTTAGGTTATTAGATCTATCTAAGAACCAATTCAGTGGAAATTTGTCTTCATCTATGATAGCCAACTTGACATCCCTTGAGTACATTGATCTTAGTTATAATCGTTTTGGGGGTTTATTCTCATTCAGCTCATTTGCCAATCACTCTAAGCTCAAAGTGATTCGATTTAAAGGTGAAAACTACCGGATTGAAGACGGTAACAAAATTTTGAGTGAAAGCAACACATTTGAGATCGAAACTGAAAATCCTAGTTGGGAACCTTCGTTTCAGTTAAAGGTGCTAGTGCTGCCTAACTGTGATCTAAATAAGTTATCCTCCAACATTCCAAGGTTTCTCTTTTACCAACAAGAATTGGAATTGGTTGATATCTCTCACAATAGGTTGAAGGGAAGCTTCCCCGTTTGGTTGATTGAAAATAATACTAGATTGCAATTGCTAAATCTTCGGGATAATTATTTTCAAGGTCAATTTCATTTGCCAATAGCTCACTGCAATAATCTTTCTTGGTTGGATTTCTCTCACAATAACTTTAATGGGCAGCTGCAGGAAAATATTGGAAAGATGATTCCAAACTTACAATATCTAAATATATCTCAAAATCATTTTGAAGGTTTTCTCCCATCCTCAATTGGTGACATGAGTAATTTGGAGAAGTTGGACTTGTCCAATAATAATTTTTCAGGAGAGGTGCCAATGAAATTGCTTGCCAATTGCACCTCCTTGGTAGTTTTGAAGTTATCTTATAATAAATTTCATGGTGGAATTTTCTCAGAGGGATTCCGATTTTTTAACAATAGCTTACGTATTTTGGAATTAAAAAACAATCAGTTTACAGGTACTTTGCCAACTATGGTACCAACAGCTGATAGTCACTTGGGGCTCCTAGATATTAGCAACAACCGCTTCTCAGGTTTAATTCCTAGATGGCTGTTAGGAAATCTGCGGTACTTATGGTCTCTAGACATGAGTAATAATTTTTTTGAAGGTCCAATTCCATGTGAAATGCATGCATATATTTTAATAGACCTTTCTCATAACTTGCTTTCTGAATGGTCACTTTCTTGCGTTGATTTATATACTATTCGACATCTATTTTTACAAGGCAACGAACTCGCTGGATCATTACCGATACTTTCTTTCAATTTTTCACTTCATCTGGTGACATTGGACATTAGAGATAATAAATTTTATGGTAGAATCCCTAATGGAGTGGGCGTGCTTTCAAATCTAAGAATATTGTTGTTGAGTGGCAACAATTTTAGTGGTATGATTCCGAACAAGCTGTGTTGGTTAAAGAATATTGCCATAATGGATCTTTCCAGGAACAAATTTTCTGGAACAATACCGCATTGCTTTCACAACCTAACATTTGAGAAGATAGATGCTTTTGATGGCCTTACTGAACCAAATTCCACATTTTTGGAGGTCAGAGATATAATTGTCCCATATCAAAGTATCCTTAAAAGGAATTTTGAAAATTTTGAGGTAGAACGAGAGGTTGCTACAGAAATTGGGATTGAGTTTGTAACGAAATATAGATCTTACTTCTACAAGGGTGGCATTCTTGATCTCATGTCTGGATTGGATTTGTCAGTCAACAAACTAACAGGTGGCATCCCTCCAGAGTTAGGACAACTATCTCCAATTCTTGCACTAAACTTGTCTTACAATCAGTTGACAGGTTCCATACCAAATACATTCTCAAAATTGACTCGGTTGGAGAGTTTGGACCTTTCTCACAACAATTTGAGTGGAGAAATTCCTTCAACATTGATTGACTTAAACTTTCTAGAAGTATTCAGTGTGGCTTACAATAACTTATCAAGTAAAGTTCCAGACATGAAAAGACAATTTGGAACATTTGAAAATAGCAGTTATGAAGGAAATCCATTTCTTTGTGGACCACCTCTTGAGAAAAGTTGCACCAGGGTTGATAAATCACCTCCATCACCTATAAAATCTTCAAATGCAAGTCACCGAAAATGGTATGATGTGGATCCTTTAGTCTTCTCCACAACTTTTATCGTATCATATGTTATTTTCTTTATTGGTGTAGCTTGTATTCTTTATATTAATCCTTATTGGCAACAACGATGCTTCAATTTGATTGAGAATCGTATGTACTGGTGCTATAATTTTGCATTTCATAAGCTAGAAAGGTTGTCAAACTGTATTTGTCATTAGTTATACTTAATAGGTGATGATGCACACCTATGTGTCTATTTGGTTATGAATAATGGTTATTATGAATATGAAACAAAGTGTTCTGTTTACAATTTTCCAATCTCTATTGTAGTTTTGTTTTGAAACAATTAGAAGGAAGTTTTTAATAGCCATATGTAATGCTCATCAGCTTATAAAAAATCATGTAAGTCATTTTGTGGCATATGATGATATCTTTGAATGGGAAACTAGTTTCAATTGTACAACATATCATTAAGAAAAAAGGAAAATTAAATAACATGATTTATTAAGAATAACATAGATAGTAGGTTCCAGTTAGCTCAACTGGTAAAATCTCTAATGGTTGTATAAGAGATCTGGAGTTCAATCTCCACCTACACCAAAAACTGATTGGTGTCTTGATCTGATGATAAAGAGCTATCATCAGGAGCGGACGCCATGAATTGAAACTCTCTAAAAAAAAAAAAAAGAATAACATAGATAATGTGAGTGAATTGTGAAAATTCTGTTTTGACACCTAACTGTTCTAATTAACATACTTGAATTTCACTTAGACGCAACATCAATTCAAATAGTTGTAAAAATTTGACATTGGTAAATTATTAAATACTCATGCATCACCACAATCAATAAAGAAGTAAAAATAAATCATAAAGAACACAAGGATTTGGTGACATTGTGGAAAGCTTCAGAAGGACTTCCAAAAAAAAAAAAAAAACTAACTCTGAGGGTAAACCTATCCCATAAGGAATCCTCTATAAAAGAAATTGTTATGAGACCGACTTACAAACCTTTTAGCTAGACTTTGTTAATCAAGCAAATGACCCTCTGGCTGCAAAATCTTTAGACCAATGTTATTAATTCTGTTGCAGACTCCATTTTGGTTTGTCCAGTAGAATAAAATATTTCGGTATCAGCTTATTTTGGCGTATAGTTTTAGGGTGTTTTGGAGTTCCTAAATATATATATTCTTATACAACATAAAATTATTAATTCAAAGAAGTAAATATCAAATAATAAAAATCATCTAGTCTTAGTCTTAAACATCAATATAATAATGTCACACAATAAGAAGGTTTATATAACAAGTCATTATTCATTTCATAGCTCATAATAAGCCAACAAAGTTTATAACACGATATTACTCATCATCATGTGCGAAAAAAAGATCAAATTCATCATCAAAGAACTCCCACAAGTACTACAAGGACCCATTAGAAAATTTTCAAAATAGTACAAATACAGTATTTGGACTCTTAAAAAAAATTGAGAGCATATATATATATATATAAAAAAAATAAAAAAAAGAGACTATAGCACATCTTTGAGTTGGACCGACTGTGCTGCAGAGCCCAAACGTTTTATTTTTTGTTCAGCCCAAATTTTGTAAAATGAGCAACCCAGATGATAACTCCAAAATAAAAAAATAATAACCAGCTGGGTTCACGTTCCACACAAAGACATTCAAGACCCTTCCTTAAAAGATTCCATAAAATATGCCCTCCATCATTTAAAATCATAACCGTCCATTATCCACAGTCTCAGTCTCTCTCTTCATTCGGTTAATTCAGCTGCACGCCCTTCCATCAACACCTCAGTTTTCTTTTGGTGTGGATTTTGTGCCGGCAAAAAGTTTTGAAAGGTGGTCAAGAAGAAACAGAGAATTATGGTCCAATTGGAGATTAAGAAGGAATGGTAGATGGTAGTGAAGGGCAGCAACTCAGATGGTCAGAATGTCAGATATGATCAAGTTGGAAAGAAATTTAAA
Source organism: Quercus agrifolia (assembly GCA_029955455.1). NCBI lineage: Eukaryota > Viridiplantae > Streptophyta > Magnoliopsida > Fagales > Fagaceae > Quercus > Quercus agrifolia. The sequence continues at coordinate 10,810,971 of JARQAD010000002.1, forward strand.
AAAAAAAAAAAAATTCCCAAAATCCATACCGGCCGAATTTTGAGTTTCGGCTGGAATTTACCGAAATGCCTCGGAATGCCCGAAACACACTGGAATGGCCTGGAATTTTGTCCGAGGTGGAAACAAGGGCCAAAACGGAACGGAATTCATAACATTGCTTTAGGCTTCTTCTATATGATTTCCACCACGAATGTTGTCTGCATGAAATCAAAACTCCGGGAAGTTGTGGTTTCAACTAAGCTTACGCTCTTGAAGGTTCTTGCACAACGGTTCATCAATATAGGATCAAGAATAAAAGGAACCTCAGCTCCTTGATTTTGCACTCAAAGGAAGGATTTTCTAGATTTTCTATGGTATGGCCTTCTTAGGTTAAAAGTTATTGTACATGGTGTATGCAAATCTAAAACCAGCAAAAGTCATTTATCAAGTAGGAGTCACATTACGTATCTTGAGATCTCGCTCGAGCAAACATCTAAAGAGAGTCAGGAGAACTCTCTACTCTTAATTCCTTACTCTAGTGTATCCAGGGTCTGCTTAAGCAAAACTTGCAGCAGTGCAATTCTTCAAGCAACTCTTCACAGTGAATATCATTTAACTTAAACATGCTTGTTACAAACCTTTTTAATACAGAATTTGTCACAAGGAATTCACCAAAACTAAACCCTAACAAATTGTTTGATTGAATTCATAATTATTTTAATTACTCTCTCTAATTTAAGTGTATAATTATCTTTTTATTATTAATATGCTTTTGCGATGCATGGCTTAATCAGAAGATATATGTAAACTAAATAAAATGTAATTAATTTTATCAAGAACGTTCTTGATAAAATTAATTATATATTTCTTATGTTATTAAAATTTTATTTTATTTTTTTCTAATATAAGTAATGAATTTACTTATATGTGTTTCTTCTTTAGGCTATTCAAAACGTATAAATGATGAATTGTTTGTAAAGAGTACAAGAACAAATTCCAACCATACATTATATTATTTGCAAAATATTTAGTTTTATATAATAATTGAATATAAAATGTATTATGTTAATTTTGGAAAAAAAAAAACTTTCAAATATCAAATATAGATAGTTTATTTATAAAATCTAATATATTGTATCAACTATACATCGTTAGAAAATAATCACATCATTTTAAAATGGTTTGAGACTAACACTTATAAGTCTTACTTACTATTTTCATTTATCACTTAACAAAAAAAAAAATTATCAATTTTTCCCATGCATCGCACAATTCTACTACTAGTATGTGATAAATTATGAATTCCCAGGATCCCCTGATGTATGTTCACCGCATTGGCCAAACAGGAAAGGTTGTGGTGTTTTCATGCGTGCAGTGTGTGTACTTGATTACTATAATAAGGTCCGTTAGGTTTCAACCTAGTATCAAAGCATGTGCTTACATTTTAACAATGCTAAAATAATCCAAATATTTATAAATATTTATTGGATTTTTTTCCAATTTAACATCATCTTGCTAACAATTTTGCTAGTTAGCATGTTTCCACATGGATTTAATTTCCACATCAATTGTTACCATAAGATTGAAATCAAGTGTGTTAGACTCAATATCCTATAACAAACCCAAGTCTAAGAAACTCAAGATGCTAATTTTTTAAATAATTTCAAAAATATGTTAACTAATGAAATTGTTAGCAAAGTGGTGTTAAATTGCAAAATAATCCAATATATATTCATAGGATTCAAAAATGTTTATTGATATGTAAGCTTTACAAATTTGATTAGTATTCAAGTATATCCCATGTGATTCCAAGCTATTAAAGCAATAGTCAAGACTCTTGCAATTTCGTAGTATTATCCAATTCTCCTATGACTTGGATTCAAATTCCCTTTCCCTTATTTAATATTAAAAAAAATCTATCAAAGCAATATTAATCTTAGAAAAAGATATTAACATATAAAATTTAATATATTAGATATTTAGAGTATTATGAAAAATTAGGCCATACCATTATCTATTTTATATTTTAAGCAATTGTTCTTAAATGGATTTTATTTTCGAACGATCTATAGTTGTCAAAGTTAGCTTGATTTTGCAGCCTCAATCCTTTTTTTTTTTTTTTTAAATTAGTTCCCAAAATTTTTTATGCTACATTAATAATCTTATCTAATTATTAAATTTGTTTAAGTTTTCCTCTTTTCATGGACTTATTCAAATAATTATCTTACTAATGATGAAAAAAAAAAAAAAAAAAAAAAACACCCATGATATATAGTCCTTTAGGTGAACCTAGATTGCATGATAGTACCCAAATTCCAAAGTCTCAAACTTTTAATTTGGATCCCAAATATGCCAACCACCAAAATATCATATGAAACATTCCATGCGGAGATTTTATATTTATTTAATTTTTAATAAGGGATTTTTTTTTCTTAGTAAAAAAATATTTATGTTTTGGAAGGAGAGAACCACATATATAAGTTAGGTACCACTTCCCATTTGAATGTTGGGGCACTGATTTTCACAATTTGGGTGGGGTAAGGGAGGACGAGTATTTTTTTTTTATAACCAAAACCTTACAAACAATGTATATTTTTCTATACTAAGAGCAACCACATCAGTCCGTGCAAAATTCTTGTCTATTTTGCAAGAAAAAACATATTTTTTCTATTTATACACCCACTTTTACAAAACACTCACATCAGTTTATCAATTCTATCATCCATTTTATTTAAATAATAATATTTCTTTAATTTTTTATTATATCAAACAAACCACTACTCACATGGCCCCACCCACCTTTTTCTTTCTTTGTTGTGAGAAGAAGACAGATAAGAGAGCAACCTGTCAGGGAGAGAGAAAAAAAATTAAAAAAAAATTGTTTGCACATGAATGGTAGCCGTGCATATATGCACGATTATTATTTGCAAAGTAGTTTTGTATATTTGCACATTTTTACAAGTACTGATATATGTTTTTTGGGTTAAAATGTGCAAAGTTGAATTTAATTGTTCTTAAGGCCCAGGCCGCCTAGCCAAGTTTTATTTAAAACCATGAAACTTCACAAAAGAATAAGATAGGGTATTATTGTTAGGTTATACATTGACCCCAGTTAATTAATTCAATTACTCAAGTTGATTAATTATATTAAATTACATGAAAATCGTGAAGACACGAACAAATCACCAAACAAACTAGAGTGCAACAAAAATTAAATTAACACGATGATTTGTTAACTAATACGGAAAACATTTCATAAGACAAAAACCATACCGAGTGAGTTTTAGGTCACCACTCTCAAGAATCACTAATCAAAATCAAGTGGTTACAAATATAAATAATCTTACCACTGTCCTAGACTATTCTAAAATACCAACCTACAATTGAACCTTTACACCAATCTCCAAAAAATTAGACTTGATCTTGTAGAGATTTTTTCCATTGCACGGATCCCAGTACGTGACTAACTCCACAATAATCTTTTGATTGTTGTAGTTGATTTGTAGGCGCTTGACACAAAAACACCGATAAGATCTTCAATTGTTGGTAATAGAGACTTTACAATTGAACCTTTGCACCAATCCCCAATGAATTAGATTTGATCTTGTAGAGATTTTTTCCATTGCACGGATCCTAGTATGTGACTAACTTCACAACAATCTTTTGATTGTTGTAGTTGATTTGTAGGCGCTTGACACAAAAACACCGATAAGATCTTCAATTGTTGGTAATAGAGACTTTATTTGGTTATAGAACCCAAAGACATATAAGAATCGCAATAAGATCTCTTTCTTCTATAAGAGGAGGCTAAGGTTTCAAAAAGAAAACCTTATAAAACTTTTTAGAGTTAGGGTTTTCTTTCTCTACCACCTTATTTATATAAGAGCTTAATGGGTCTTTTAAATGAGCTCTCTTATTCCTGTTAGGTTTACACAAACCTTGGGCTCTCCTAATTTTATTAGGATTATACAAACCCATAAACAATAGTAAATTAGAATCCAAATGTTGTAGGCTAAATCTCATAGCTCGATAGATCAAGAGGTATCGAGCTTTATTAAATCTCGATAGATCGATAGGTATCAAAGAGGTATCAGGACTTGCAAATTTAGCTTTTCTTCACTAGTTTCTTGGTGTAGTCTTCATGTCTTCAATAATACCACTTGATAAAGTCATAAAACATACTTTATAATGTTCTAGAAACCACTTAGAACTACTCAAATACAAGTAAAATGTGTTTTGTCAAAGGATATGCCAACACATGAAAAATATGGCCCTAACAATTATAATAAAGGACTAAGATCCTCTAGAGTTTATAGGGTACTCTACCACATAGACTCCTTTCAATCTTGACATTTCATTTTTAATATAAGGGTCTAGATTATACTATGTTAGCAAAGCATTCCACTAACAATTAACAAACCTATTAAAATAAGGTTCATGTTAACGGATGCCCTTAGGGCAACGTTAATAAACCATAATAGGAAAATTTTGACACCACTTTCATCAGAAATATTTAAAAAAAAAAAAAAAAAAACTATCAATAACATTTACTGTTTTATCATTCTCCTAATAAAATGTTTCTAAAAATAGCTCATAACTATTATTTTAATAAGTTTGTATGTAGAATGCTAACATGGCATAATCTAAAGGAGCAAGAATTTGTTGCAAACTAAGTTGCAACAACTCCTACAAAATGCACATATGTCAAGTGGCTATTTGGTGAAAAATTCAATTTTGACAAAGAAGTTTTTATTTAAATATAAGCTTGGATAGGTTTCTATTTAAAGCATTGACATGTGTGCTTTTTTGCAGAAGTTGTTGCAACTAGGGACGGAGGCATAGTTAGACCTTGGGGGGCAACGGCCTCCCCTAAATTTTTTTTTATTAAAAAAAAATAGTATTACACAAAAAAAAAATTTAGCAATTTTGTTCTATAAAATTACACTTTGCTCTCTTAATATTATCATTAATTCTTTTACAAGAAATGCTACAAGCACAAAATTTTCTACATAAGCAATTTGTAAAAAAAGTTTGTAACTCTAGCATTTTCCTAATTTTAATGGCCATAAAAAAAATATATAGATCTAAAATCTAAAACAAAATATACAAGTCCAAAAAAAATTAGCCCACCAACAAATTTACCATTAGTAAAGCTAAAAACAATCAAGCTTAATCAAACAATTTTACTCAAAACAAACAGTCCAACCCTTTAAAAAATTTAAAATGAAATAATTTTTTCCTTACTTAGAAGCAACACACACAAAAATAAATAAATAAATAAATAAGACCCCTAAGTGGTTAAGCAGTAAAGCCGGAGGCCAGAGTTGCTACACGCAGCCAGTAGTAAAGTTGCCCCCCAAACTCCAAACCCTGACTCTGTTCTTAGTTGCAACTTAGTTTGCAACAAATCTTTTTTCTAATCTAGAGCCTTATGTTATAAAGGAAATGTCAGGATTTAAGGAACTCTAGACTAGAGGATCTTATTCAATAATAATTAAGGGAAAAGTTAATAAATACCATAAGGACATTGGTTTAGGAACTATTTATAACAAAAAAAAAAAAAAAACTTTTATTAGAAAGGAAAAATATAATTAATTTTTTGATTTTTTTTATATTTCTTGTAAAAATGAATAAATTTTTTTCTAAATTGGCTAATTAACAAATACCTTAAGACTTTAAGAGTGCTCGTTAACCTGACCCAATAACTAATGTTAGATTCTAAAGAATTAGGTTTTATGTATTTAAAATCCTAATTTGTATTGTTGGCAAACCATGATCAAAACAATGTATTTAAGTTATTTTAGAATTGCTCAAAGTTGGTTCTTTGTTGTAAAGTTGGATTAAACTGCTATGCAAATTAAAAAACTGTTTCAGTACATTTCGATCGATCGAAGCTTAGGCTCAATTAATCGAAAATCGTGTCTAACGTTTTTTTATTTGATTTTCCAACTCAGCCTTAAGTGTTTTATTAGGTTTTGGGTTTCTAACTTACCCTAGGTATATAAGGGAAACCCTAGCCACATTTTAGTGTTGCTCATATTGCGGTTTATGTGAATCTCTTGTGAGATCTTTGAGGAGCTTTCCTTCACATAAACTTAGGGTTTTCAAGGAGAAGATTTTTCTACACCTTGATGATCATTCCAGTTGCTGCCATTGAAGTTTAAAGAAAACACAAGCAGGTATGCTTGTATTTGATGGAGAATCCAAGAAAGAAGGAGTCTGTGGATTCGGAGTTTGCACGTGGTCGTGTCAGTAAGTTCTACTAGTGGGTAGTAATAAGAAATCGAGCATGGGGGCTTGTAAGTCTTATTGTATGAACTTCGATTCTTTCAAGATAGTGGATTCAAGTTTACCTTGAGGATAGCTAGGTTAAATCCTCCCCAGATTTTTACCGGTTTGGTTTCTTGGGTGATCATATCTTTGTGTTATTTATATTTCCGCTACTTTACATGATATGATTATTTGATTGTGTTAACCTAGATTTGAATAATTTGACTAAGTAACAACTTGGCTAATTACCTAGGTTAATCCAATTGTGATTTTAAGGGGTCTAAAAAACTAACAACTAATGATTGTACCAAAAATTATATTAAGCCTTCTTGATTGCTTTTTTTAATTCCTTTCAGCATATTAAATTTTAGCGGTAAAGAATAACATGATATTAGTCTTTTCTCATTGTTTTCTTGAATTTAACAATTGGTTGTATATTTTCTTCAGGGTGCAATTATTTGTCTATACTGAGAAGGCTAACGCACATAACGTTAAGTGGAAATCACTTTGACAAGGGAATTTTAAGATTAATGGGTTGCCTCCCAGTTCTTGTATCCCTAGACCTAAGTCAAAATATTATGAAAGGGTCTCTTTCTGGCAATGGTAGTACATATTTGATTTTTTCTCAAATTTTCTAGTAAAGTTAATATAGTGAAGTCATGATAATTTTTCTTCGTAAAAAATATCATGATATAGGTTACAAAAAATTGATATCTTAAATGCATCATTTTAACTTTATTAACATTCGTGTTAAAAGCACAAAGACATTTGATGGTACCAATATCATATTGTATCAACATCATGTTACTTACGTTAATAAGCCGTCCCTCTGTCGCTAAGAAAGTAGGTTTCTTTGCTTCTCTTAGGCTGTAGAAGTTCTATCCCTTCTTGGAAGGAGAGTTTGTTCTTGTGTCATTTCATTGTTCTCTGGGAGTATCAAGAATACTCTTAGAGCTTGTTTGGGGGGGGGGGGGGGGGGGTTCTAGGGGTTTGGGAAACAGTTCTCATATACTCTCCGTCCATTTTCACGTGATCCTATCATTAGGGAGAATGGAGCAACTGACTAGGAGTTGGGAAAAGTTGTCACTTTTAGATAACGAGCGACTGGATTTCATCCTCCCTAAGGATCATAGAAAGGGAGAATTTGTAATTGCTGCTAAGTTCCTAACTTCGCACTTTTTGCAGATGGAAGCAGTAGCAAGAACATTCAAGCAGTTATGGGGCTTCAACAACGGATTTAGAATTCGCAATTAAGGGAACAATATCGTCCTGTTTGTTTTTGATAACCTTGCTGATGTTGATAAAATCCTAAACAGTCAACCTTGGAGTTTTGACAAAACACTTGATTATCATGCAAAGATACGTGAATGATATTCCTGTCAACAAGCTAGTTTTTAACAAAGTTCCATTCTGGGTGCAAGTTCATGATATCCCCAGTAGTTTTCAACGAGAAAGGTGGCGGAGAAGCTATGTAGTGGGTGATGTCTAGAAATCAATAGGCGCAATGGATGACGATGGAGGTAGTTTTTTTCGAGTTCGGGTTATGGTGGATATCACACTTCCTTTGTGAAAAGGAAGGCTCATCTCTCTAACCAATGGAAGCAAGAGCAGGGTAAATTTTAAGTATGAGCGTCTGCCGAATGTGTGCTATTGGTGTGGACAATTGGAGCACAACGACAGGGACTGTGAGCTTTGGATAGAAAGCAAGGGCACACTGACCACTGATCAGCAACAGTTTGGTCCGAATCTAAGAACACCACCATATAAGACGGCAGGTAGAAATGCCATCTATGTCCTGGAGTTTTTTTAGGGCAAAGCTCAACATCCTCAAGGCAAAATAGTGGTGGCGCAACCAGTGGATGTAGCGCCTGACATGGAAGTGGAGTGGACTAGTGGGGTATTGAATGTTGAAGCCGTTACTAGCCAAGTGTCACCCATTAATTTAGGGGGGGAGTTTGTTACAAAGGAGGGCCTTAAACACATTAACTCCATCTCGGATATCTCGCATTCTTTAAAAAACAATTTAGGGTATCCCAAATCGTGTTTCCCAACAATACCCAATGTGACTGAAGACGCAATTAACATGCCTAGCTCAATAAGGCCCGTTGAGGAAAAGATTACGTTAAGTGCTATAAATATGGGCATTAATCTTGGAGATGCAAATTTGAATACTAAGATTTTCGGGCCAGCCACCACTAGTAGGGTTTTAGAGTTAATGCAAAAAACCCTAGATAATTCTAACACTGCCAATCATGCGCCTAACCCTACCATCAATGATACTTTGATCCAAGCCGTTGATGAGGACTAGTCATAGCCTTCCAATCTCAGATCTTGGAAACGTGTCATGCGCCAACCAAAACCTAATAGGGCAGAGTCCAAAGGTGATTAGGAGAAAAAAAAAAAAGAAAATCATGCACTGAGTTAACAGGTCAGCACAATGTACCTAGCAAGCGCTTGCAGGTTGTTCAAGTTGATCAGAACTCTTCCAATGTATTAGTGGAGGCTGTGGAGCAGCCCCACCAAGAGCCATGAGTCTTCTAGTGTGGAACTGTCTCAGGCATGGAAACCTAGTGACAAAGAAAGAGCTTGGTGAAATTTCCTGGGAAAAAGATCCCTCCATTGTGTTCATTATTGAAACATGAGTGGATGAAGATAGGCTAAAAACAATAAAACACAAGTTACAGTTTGATCACATGTTCATTGTTCCTCGGGTTCATAGAGGTGGGGGACTTGTGCTATTCTGGAAGGATTCTATCAATTTGAATGTGGAAACTTCATCAAAAAACCACATTGATTGTATCATAGGGAAGGGAAGTGAAGATGTGTGGCAGTTTACAGGTTTCTATGGCGAGCCAGTCACCCATAGAAGGTTTGAGTCATAGGATTTACTGAGACAATTAAATAGGCAATTTGGATTACCTTGGTTGTGTAGTGGCGACTTTAACAAGATTTTGAGAGAATTGGAAAAGGTGGGAGGGAGTACTAGAAGTCACACAACAATGCAACTTTTTAAAGACACTATCAATGAGTGTGGCTTCCTGGGCATGGGTTACAAGGGACATCCATTCACGTGGAAGAAAATTTTTAGTGATGGGTGAACAATTGGAAAGCGACTAGATAGGTGTTTGGCAAACAATGAGTGGATGATTCACTTTAGGGGATCCACGATGCATCATCTGACCTATAATACTTCGGATCACTCACCCCTGTGGATCTTACCCGAAAATCTGGTGATGGTTACCTCAAACAAGCCATTCTGTTTCGAAGAAATGTGGCTTGCTAAGAAGGGGTGTTCTGATACTATCAAGGCCGAGTGAGGGAAGTGTAGAAACAACAACAACAGTCCATCAGGTATTGTCAGAAAAATTGAGGATTGTGGTAAAGCTTTAACTCAATGGAGCCGTAACAGCTTTGGCAGTATCAATAGAGAACTGAAATACAAACAAAATTGTTGGCTCAAGCTGAGTTGGAAGTTCTTACCATTGGTGTGAACTTTAGAGCCTGAATGCTCAAAACCAAAGTGAACGATCTCCTTGATAAGGAAACCAGAATGTGGTTTCAGCAGTCTAGATCTTTGTAGGCTGTACATGGTAATAAAAACTCTAAATATTTTCATTGAAGGGAAACCCAAAGACTTAGGAGGAACTGGATTGATGGGTTTATGGACTCACAACAAAGGTGGTGCTTGGATCCAAGGGAGGTGGCTTCAGCAATTCTAGATTTTTACAGTAATTTGTTCTCCTCCCCCCAAACCTACCAACCCGAAGTGGTATTGGACTCAATTCAGTGCATCGTGACTAATGATATGAACATTCAGCACCTGGAGGAATTTTCAAAGAATGAAGTGCACGTGGCTCTCAATCAAATGGCCCCTCTGAAAGCACCAGGCACAGATGGGATGCCCCCCATAGTCTATCAACACTACTGGGATTTGGTGGGTAAGGACGTCACTCAATTTATTCTTTCTTTCTTAAATTCTACCTCCCTTCCGAAACATATAAACCACACCTTTATCACTTTAATCCCAAAAGTCAAAAATCCTAATTTATAATGTAATTTTTTCTCTTTTTCAATAATATAGATCTCAAACTCTATTTAAAGCGAGTGACTCTCCACATGATATATCTTTGATTTTGCTCATCAATGACTTCCAACATTAATACTATTGCACTTTTGACAAGCAAGCTCTCATCAATGGCGGAGGATGATTCTAATCCTTCCTTCATAGTGGTGATAGTCCTAGCACATTGCTAGTAATACAACCAATTATTGAAGGGGAATATTATCCAACTTGGACAAAGATCTATGATCATGGTATTGCTAGCCAAAAATAAAATAAAATTTGTAACAAGATCCACTCCTATCCAAATTTGTCTTCTCCATAGTTCAAATTCTTGGACCACCACAATTCAATTCATATCATATACATTCTTCACATACTAAAATCAATATTTATCCAAAAAAAAAAAACTAAATGAAACATGCTATAATCATCAAAATTAATGGATTTGTACCATACCAATATGTAAGGTCCAATGATTTCATATAAGTCACCTAACTAGTATGATTATGTCCCTTGCAACATTTCAAATATCCACCCTAATTTATCTTGTGGTAGTCATTTTCACGTGTTTTGACAATTCTAGATGGTAAACACAATTTGAATTCATTGAAATTTCACCTCTTTTACAACTTTTCTACTTCCTTGTCAATCATGTTTCCCTTTTGAAAGTTCAAATAATGTGTAAAACACCTATGAACATTTAAACCCTCCAAATTAAAATTACCAACACAAGCTTATAAACAAACAATATATGCACGGAATATGAATATAAGCTAAACCCAAATATGTAAAACACTCTAATCCATAATTAATCACAAACATAACAGAAATTAAATGGTAAAGAGTAAGGGAAGAAGGATGCAAATACAAAGATAACACGGCGATGTGTTATCGAAGAGGAAACCGAAGTACTCAGTGAAAAACCTCTCCACCGCCCTCCAAACGGTCAATAATTCACTAGAAAATAAAGTTGAGATACATGAATAACGAAAGACCCTCTAAGCCTAATCTACCCAGTGCACCTAAACCCTCCAAGCTTCTTGCTCCAACAGGTTTACGTCAAACCTTGTCTTCTCTAACATACTAGATCCTGCAATCGCCCATTGCATCAACCAAAATGAATTGGTCCCTTCTGAACTACTTCCTAAGCACCAAAATATCTTCTCACCGATATAGGTATGGTGAGATAAGGATTTGGCTAATGTACCTCTCAAGGATATGTCAATGAAAAAGGTGAGAGTAGAGGAATTTGGAGAATCAAAGGATGAAAATTGTGAATGAGTCAATTTTGTTTTTCTCTAGGGTTTCTCTCTCAAAATTCTCTCTAGAAGCTCTCTACATTTTGTGGGTATAAGGGTATTTATAGTAGGGTGTATAAGGAATGTGAAAAGTCATTTTTCAGCAAACAGGACATTCTAGCGACTTGACCTTGCGACTAGAACGAGTCATGAGTTTGAGTCGCAAGTTAACTACCTAGCCAGACTGGAAGTTTTGTCCTATAGTGCTCAAGCTGTCATGACTCTTCAGCTCCCTTGCATGCTTCACATATGTGCCACCTTTGGAGACTCGCCAGTCGCGAGGTCCAATCACGAGGCTCTTCTTAAGTGTACACTTCTTGAGCTTTCTTCACGCACTCTCACACAGGTTGAATTTATTCAATCATGTATTGGCTTTATTCCATGCCAAATTTACTTATAATTTAGCAATTAGATACCCTGTATTTAGGTGGGAATTATGTAAAGGTAGTGTGTGAGAGAGTGTGAAGAAAACTTAAATGTGTGCACCCAAGAAGGGCCTCGCGATTGGATCTCACAACTAGCGAATCGCCAAAAGTGGCACACGTGTGAAGCACGCGGGGGAGCTGAAGAGACACACCAGCTGTAGCACTACAGGACAAAACTTCCAATCTAGCCAGGCAATTAGCTCACGACTCAAACTCGCGACTCGTTCCAGTTGCGAGGTCGAGTCACCAGAATGCCCTGTTTGGTTGAAACATAACTTTTTGCATTTCTTATACACCCTACTATAAATAACCTCATACCCACAAAATGTAGAGTGCTTCCAGAGAGAATTTTGAGAGAGAAACCCTAGAGAAAAACAAGATTGACTCATCCACAATCTTCATCATTTGATTCTCCAAATTCCTCTACTCTCACCCTCTCCATTGATATATCCTTGAGAAGCACATTTAGCTAAATCCTTATCTCACTATACTCATATCTGTGAGGAGGTATTTTAGTGCTTGGGAAGTAGTCCAGAAATGACCAATTCATTTTGGTTTATGTAATGGGCTATTGTGGGATCCGGTAAGTTAGAGAAGACAAGGTTCGATGTAACCCTGTTGTAGAAAAAAACTTAAAGGGCTTAGGTGCACTAGGAGGATTAGGCTTAAAAGGTCTTTTGCTTTTCATGTATCCCAACTTTATTCTCTAGTGGATTATTGACTACTTGGAGGGCAGCAGAAAGGTTTTTCACTGAGTACTTCGGTTTGCTCTTCGATAACACATCGTCATGTTATCTTTATATTTGCATCTTTCTTCCTTTTCTCTTTACCTTTTAATTACTACTGAGTTGGTTATTAATTATGGTTTAGAGTGTGTTACCATTTTGGTTATATCTTATATTTCATTTTTGCACATATATTGTTTAATTATAAGCTTGTGTTGGTAATTTTATATTTTGGGGTCTAAACGTTCATTGGGGTTTTACACACTATTTGAACTTTCACTACCCTTACATAATTCTCACCTAAATATAGGATATCTAATTGCAAAATTACAAGCAAATTTGGCATGGAATAAAGCCAACACACAATTGAATAAATTCAACCTTACAATCTCTCCCTTTGGCTATTCCGTGACAAAACCCTAAAACATACTCTAAACTTAACATGTGAGTTGGAAACAATTGCCAAAACTCACTCGCATCCTAATTCTAGAAACTGTGAAGCTTTTGAACTAGCATAACCCTGTTGGAGCAAGAAGCTTGGAGGGCTTAGGTGCACTAGGTAGATTAGGCTTTGAGGGTCTTCTGCTATTCATATATCCCAACTTTATTCTCTAGTGGATTATTAACTGCTTGGAGGGCGGCAGAGAGATTTTTTGCCGAGTACTTTGGTTTCCTCTTCGATAACACATCGTTGTGTTATTTTTGTATTTGCATCTTTCTTCCCTTCCTTTTTACCTTTTAATTACTGTTGAGTTGGTTATTAATTATGGTTTAGAGTGTGTTACCATTTGGGTTTAGCTTATATTTCATTTTTGCACATATATTGTTTGATTATAAGCTTGTGTTGGTAATTTTATATTTTGGGGTCTAAACGTTCATTGGTGTTTGACACACTATTTGAACTTTCACTACCCTTACATAATTCTCACCTAAATATAGGATATCTAATTGCTAAATTACAAGCAAATTTGGCATGGAATAAAGCCAACACATGATTGAATAAATTCAACCTTTCAATCTCTCCCTTTGGCTATTCCGTGACAAAACCCTAAAACATACTCTAAACTTAACATGTGAGTTGGAAACAATTGCCAAAACTCACTCACATCCTAATTCTAGAAACTGTGAAGCTTTTGAACTGGCATAACCCTGTTGGAGCAAGAAGCTTGGAGGGCTTAAGTGCACTGGGTAGATTAGGCTTTGAGGGTCTTCTGCTATTCATATATCCCAACTTTATTCTCTAGTGGATTATTAACTGCTTGGAGGGCGGCAGAGAGATTTTTTGCCGAGTACTTTGGTTTCCTCTTCGATAACACATCATTGTGTTATTTTTGTATTTGCATCTTTCTTCCCTTCCTTTTTACCTTTTAATTACTGTTGAGTTGGTTATTAATTATGGTTTAGAGTGTGTTACCATTTGGGTTTAGCTTATATTTCATTTTTGCACATATATTGTTTGATTATAAGCTTGTGTTGGTAATTTTATATTTTGGGGTCTAAACGTTCATTGGTGTTTGACACACTATTTGAACTTTCACTACCCTTACATAATTCTCACCTAAATATAGGATATCTAATTGCTAAATTACAAGCAAATTTGGCATGGAATAAAGCCAACACATGATTGAATAAATTCAACCTTTCAATCTCTCCCTTTGGCTATTCCATGACAAAACCCTAAAACATACTCTAAACTTAACATGTGAGTTGGAAACAATTGCCAAAACTCACTCACATCCTAATTCTAGAAACTGTGAAGCTTTTGAACTGGCATAACCCTGTTGGAGCAAGAAGCTTGGAGGGCTTAAGTGCACTTGGTAGATTAGGCTTTGAGGGTCTTCTGCTATTCATATATCCCAACTTTATTCTCTAGTGGATTATTAACTGCTTGGAGGGCGGCAGAGAGATTTTTCGCCGAGTACTTTAGTTTCCTCTTCGATAACACATCGTCGTGTTATTTTTGTATTTGCATCTTTCTTCCCTTCCTTTTTACCTTTTAATTACTGTTGAGTTGGTTATTAATTATGGTTTAGAGTGTGTTACCATTTGGGTTTAGCTTATATTTCATTTCCGCACATATATAGTTTGATTATAAGCTTGTGTTGGTAATTTTATATTTGGGGGTCTAAACGTTCATTGGTGTTTTACACACTATTTGAACTTTCACTATCCTTACATAATTTCACCTAAATATAGGGTATTTAATTGCTAAATTACAAGCAAATTTGGCACAGAATAAAGCCAATACATTATTAATTAAATTCAACCTTACAATCTCCCTATTTGGCTATTCTGTGACAAAACCCTAAAACAGACTCTAAACTTAACATATGAGTTTGGAACAGTTGTCAAAACTCACTCACATCCTAATTCTAGAAACTGTGAAGCTCTTAAACCATACGAACAAGTATTTCCTAAAAATAACAACACAAGACGATCATTGTAAGCAGAAATCTTGAAATGCATAAGAAGCAAGCACAATGCGATTAAGTAATAAAGATTAAAACAATAATGCATAACTTGACCAAACTGGAACAATTACTATAAATAGTGATCATATTGAACATTCATACAAGGAATGAACATCTGGACATGCAAGCTAATAAGCTCAATGCAAAGTATCTTTTGCATGTCCAACACTCAACCAATACAAAAATACAAGATAATTGCATCAAGGATATAAAATCCAACAAGGGCACAAGAGTGTGAAGTGCTAAAGAAAATGCATAACATTAACTAAAAGTACTGAGCTACAAAGCAAAGGTACAAAATAAAAAATATTTTAAATAGTTAAGCATAATCATGAACTATGAGCAAATCAAAAACATAATTAATATAACACAAAGCTCTTTCTCTCTTTCTCCCGCTATCATATCACTTTTCTTACCATGAATCATAGAAGCTGTGATGAACTTGGAACATATATACCTGTAACCTGAAACACTTTCACAAAACACATTAAACCCTAAAGGTAAAGCAAGTAATAACAGGACAAGTATAGTGTAACAAGTAAACATGATGTGAAACATATGAGAAACTTGATTAAACACCAAAACAATCATATAGAAATGACGAAACTCTCTAGTATACTCTCTAGAGTATACTCTCCCCCTTTTTGTCACGAATAGACAAAGGGTTAAAGAGAAACAAGGGCAAGAGATGAAGGTACAAACAATGATAATGATGTATGAGGAGTACGAGATGAATGAGAAAATGAAACTCAAACCTAAGACAAAACAAAATGCCACAAAGCATAAGGTAAACATGACATGCCTAGATAAAGAAACAAAGTATAGACCAATGCATGACAAGGGTAGCAAAGGTGTGTGCAAGAGGTGGCTATGTGTAATGCATGACCAAAGCATGAAAAATGCACATGTGGGGCAAGGTGTGTTAAATACACAACCAATGAACCAAACATGTTCCTAATGAGAAAACATAAGAAACCTCAAAATTTGGTTCTCATCGGAGTCCAAACAAGTGAGAAAATGCCTAAGAGGCATTTTATCAAACACCTAACGTGCACACTATGAACAACAATGCATGAACAACATGAAATCCACCATTAAAACATGTTCTTTTTGCTACAAGGGGCCAACATCCAAAGCAAATCATCAAAAGAAACCAATCTCATACAAAAATTTGACCCAAAAAAAAAAAGTTTTCCTAATCCCTATGATGAAAATCCCAACCAAGAGAACAACACTCTCCAAAACATAATCTAAGAATCCAAATCAATGAAAAGAGTTTAAAATTACCTTAGAGATGTTAATGAAATGAAAAATCATTCAAATTGGTTGGGTTTTGATGTAAAAATATTGAAAGAGAGGTTTAAGAGAGGATAAGAGAGGTATAAAACAAGTTTCCCATGAAAAACACTTTAAAAAGCTGTTTCTGGGCGTGTCGCGAGATGAGTCGTGAAAATTTTCACGAGTTGCAAGTGAATTGCGAGTGAGTCACGAAAGCTTTTAGATGAACTCGCGACTTGCGTTACGCGACTAGTGAGTCGCAAGATGAGTTGTGAAAATTTTCGCTAGTTGCAAGTGAGTTGCAAAAAACTCTAACGCCTCTTTTTCAACACAAAACATGTTTAAACAATGAAAAACAAAGCAAGCACTAAACATGAACACAAAGAGTGATAAAAATCACTTCTAAATACATATAAAATGATCAAAAATATTTTTAGATTGATCCATATATAGTTGAGCACACACACATCACATTTAAACAAGTACAATCGAACAAATGAATAAGACATTCATTAAACATTAGGCATGTGTGTTGTGTGTGTGTATCGAATATGGAATAGTCCTTAGTCTAAAGTAAAATTTCAATGATCAATTCAATCAAGTCATACACAACTAGTACTAGGTCAAGTGGTCTATCTCAATTATAAAAATGAAAATATATGACCTCCCACAAGAAAATGATTACATATCTTTGGAGTTTTTCATTTGGCTTTTCTACAATTCATAACATTTTATCATTTTGAATCAATACATCTCATTTTGAGATCGATGTCTAAAATTTTTAATATTTCAATTTGATGAACAAGCCTTTGGCTTTTGGGCATCACACATTTTCATTACAAGTCGTTCTCCCTTTTTCATAGTCAAATACTAGTATTTGTGATGACTTTTGCAACTCATTATTTCTTTTCGAGATTTAACATTGGTTGAGCTCTTTAAACAAAAAAAAAAACAAAAAATGAGTAGGGAGAGATATAGGCACAAGTCTACACATATATCAAACCAACAAGACTATTGACTAATTATTCATGACAAGGTTGAAGATCGATTTACAACAATCATATATAGATGTCAAGATTTTTCCCAAAAAGATAGATGTGCATACATAACAAGCTAAGCTTATAAATGCATTAAGCCATTTGTACGAAGGTACTAGGCCAAACATACATGTGATATGTGCTCAAACATATACAATCAAACTTTTTGAATTTTTCACTTTTTATGTGATTTTGGATTTTTTACTCACACAAAATTAAAACATAAAAGTAAGATCAAAACAAAAGCAATGCATATGAATAAATGCAAGTTGCACAAAATGCATGAAGATATGATAATCAATGCATGAAGGGTCCTACAAAGATTAAAAGAATTAGATCAAGGACCACAAGAGCAAAAGCTCAACCATAAGAACCTTTCCTTGTCCAAACAGAACGATTGTTAAATACTTTCTTTAACAACCTACTATTTTCACTCAAATCCGGTTTACCATTTTTGGCAAAACTTCCAAGAAGCTCAAGTTTCTCTTTTTTTTTTTAATTCTTTTAAAAGCATGAAACTTAAAGCATTGAGGTCTTAGATGACCAAAGGTACCACAATGGTGACAAACAATGTGTTTAGGTCCACTAGGCTTTTTAGTAAGAGATCTAATAACATAGTTTTGTTCTCTCTTCAACTTATAACATTGAGGTCTTATATGACCAATCACACCACAATTGTGACAAATTGGAACAAACTTAAATCCATCCAAAACCATAGGTTGAGACCTAAACGAAGGCTTTGAATTAAGAGTCATTCTCTCCACCTTTTGATTTATTTTGTGTGGAGGAATGTACATCGATTTGTCCTTTGAGGTAGAACACACAATAGGCACAAAATCGAGTACCATAACATGATTGCGATAAATATTTTCATCCTTTTTATCAATAGGTTCAGCAATCAAACACTTGGCATGCATTTTAAGAGAGTCATTTTCATATTTTAGCTCATCAACAATTTTGTTAGACAGAACAAGTTTAGTGATAGGCTATAAACTGAATGATTCCTTGTGATAGAAATTAATTAATTAATTAGCCAAGTTATTAATTAATCAATTTATCATGCAAACGCATGGTAGAACAAACAAATCACCAATAAACTAAAATTGCAGCGCAAAATAAAAGACACAGTAATTTATTTACGAATGGGGAAAAACCTAACGGCAAAAACCCCATCGGGTGATTTTCAGGTCACTTTCCCGAAACTCCACTATTATCACAACAAGTGATTACAAGTAAGGAATCCCAAGTACCTTACCAACCTACAGTTGAACCCTTACCCCAATACCCAATTGGACTTGTTCTGTAGTGACAATTCCCCTTTCTAATACACGACTCCCAAGTACGTAACTAACCAATTGCGCGAATCCCAGTACGTGACTTCAATCACCAATCTAAAAAGATTGTTGGCTACAAAGTTCTTCAGTTCATCCAAACGATGAAGATCAGGAAGATGCTTGGTCACAAAACCCTATGGTGCAAATACACAGCAACTTCTCCAAGAAAGAGAGATGAACTAGGTCAAGAACTTTGTCTCCGATCACAATTTGTTTGAACAGAATTTGCTCAATGCTTGTGCAACTTGTGTACCGTTTGACAGCTCTTAAAACAATCATTTTATATGTCTAGGGTTAGGAGAAAAGAAGGGTCATAGACAGATTCACGGATCCCAAGAAAATCAGAGTTGAAATCTGAAATTCTTAAACCTCGACAGATAGGAGGTGTCGAGCTGGTATCGACCAGCTGTCGAGTTTTAATGAATTTGCACTCCTTGCTTGATTTCTTGAACAGACTTGAAAGCTTCAACACTAGATCTTGAAACGTGGTTTCTTGAAGTAGTTAAACACATCCGAAGTCTACCCAAATACAAGTAAAGTGCGTTTTGTCAAATGATAAGCCAATTACATAAAATCATGACATATGTTCTTAACATGTAAAACACATATGTTCTAACATTTAGCATTCAAATCCATATTCAAACATTCAAACTCTTTCAATTTTTCAAGAGAATTTGCAACAAGTTTCTTATATTTTTCAACCAATTTGTTAGATTTATTGAGCTTAACAATCAAATCATCATTTTCACAAAATAACTTTCTCAAATTCTTATGAAACTTCTTAGCATTTTTCTTCAAAAGTTTGATGTTAGGAATATCAACAACACCCAAAGATTCATGTAACATAGCATCACAATCATGAGAATTATCACTGATAGAGGCATTTTCACAAACACGTGGCATGTTACATTCATCAACATCCAAAACATGCATAGAAGCATACAAAGCACTATCCATGGCAAATAACACAAGGGGTCAAGGATCACACTTAGGTTTTTAAACCAAAACAAGTGTACTTGCTCTTATACCAATTGAAAGTTCAAATAGTGTGTAAAACACCTATGAACGTTTAGACTCCCCCAAATTAAAATTACCAACACAAGCTTATAAACAAAAAATATATATACGGAATATGAATATAAGCTAAACCCAAATAGGTAAAACACTATAATCCATAATTAATAACAAACACAGCAGCAATTAAATGGTAAAGAGTAAAGGAAGAAAGATGCAAATACAAAGATAACACGGTGATGTATTATCGAAGAGAAAACCGAAGTACTCGGTGAAAACCTCTCCGCCGCCCTCCAAGTGGTCAATAATCTACTAGAAAATAAAATTGGGATATATGAACAGTAAAAGACATTCATGCCAAATCTACCCAGTGCACCTAAGCCCTCAAAGCTTCTTGCTCCAACAGGGTTACGCCAAACCTTATCTTCTCTAGCTTATCGAATCCTGCAATCGCCCATTGCACCAACCAAAATGAATTGGTCCCTTCTGAACTGCTTCCCAAGCACCAAAATATCTTCTCACTGATATGGGTATGGTAAGATAAGCATTTGGCTAATGTATCTCTCAAGGATATGTCAATGGAGAGGGTAAGAGTAGAGGAATTTGGAGAATCAAAGGATGAAGATTGTGGATGATTCAGTCTTGTTTTTCTCTAAAGTTTCTCTCTCAAAATTCTCTCTAGAAGCTCTCTATATTTCGTGGGTATAAAGGGTATTTATAGTAGGGTGTATGAGGAATGCGAAAAGTCATTTTTCAACAAACAGGGCATTCTGGCAACTCGACCTCGCGATTGGAATGAGTCGCGAGCTAACTGCCTAGGCAGACTGAAATTTTTGTCCTGTAGTGCTCCAACTGTCATGACCATTCAGCTCCCCTGCATGCTTCACACGTGTGCCACCTTTAGCGACTCACCAGTCACGAGGCTTTTCTTGAGTGCACACTTCTTAAACTTTCTTCACACTCTCTCACACACTACCCTTACATAATTCCCACCTAAATACAAGGTATCTAATTACTAAATTACAAGCAAATTTGGTACAAAATAAAGCCAACACATGATTGAATAAATTCAACCTTACACCTTTATATTCTCTTTGTCCCACCATCCACTCATATGAACTTTACTTTTTTGTTTATTAATTTATGTTCTTTGTAAGATGATTCATTGGTGTGCACATGTATCGTTGTATGATCGTTTCAATTTCCTTCATTCTCCCATCATTTAAGATAAGTAAAATGATGCCAAGAGTTTTATATCTAGACACATTTTATTATTTTTTGTGAAGATACCTAAGTTTCAAATATCCCTTCTCTTCATTATCAAATTATTTCTAATAACTTTTGCTCATTATTAATAAAAGAAAAAATGCTAGAGACAAACTATTTAATTACTCTAAATAAAATGACTATAATTTTTTTTTTTTTTTTTTGAATGAAGACTACTGCTATTATAAAATTAGCAAGGTTCGGCAAATAGTACATCAACTAAGTCTGGTGGAACATCCTCCACCCACACTGATAAACCTCTAACATTTCTTACATGTCTAGCTAGGTTATGGGCTATTTTATTGCCACTTCTACATACATGGAAGAAAATAATGCAAGTACTTGAACCAAGCATGGATTTTGCAGACTCCAAAAGGTGGCCAAACAAAGAGAAAGAGGCTTCTTTGCTTCGGAGGGAGTTGATCACTTCTTTCGAATCTCCTTCAAGTACAAATTCTGTGATACCCAGATCTTGTGCAAAGACCAACGCCCTTGTTGCTGCCATGGCTTCCACGATATCTGATGAGAATGGTAAAGGGGCTTGTTCTGATAGCGAGGCAATCAGCTTTCCTTGACTATCATGAACGATCACTCCCAGACCAGCCTTGCCCAACTTCGGAAAAATGGCTCCGTCGAAATTCAGTTTGAAGCAATTCAGTGCAGGCGGGCTCCACTGTGCACGGGGCTGAGGTCTCGGCGTTGCTGAAGGCTGACTGAGGGGTTGTTGGCTTTGTTGGAAGGTAGCCAAAGCCTGACTAGCTTGTTGGAGAACTTGTGATCTGGGAAAGTCCTTTAAACTGACTCGTAGTTGGTTGTGTCGATACCAAATCGTCCACATCACCATGGCCATTAGATCCAGATTTTTCCTTTTCTCATGAAACACATTAATCAGGTCTCTAGTGTTTGAGATTGCATATTGTCTCTGAGCATCAAAACCTGGAACGGCCTCCCATATTTCATCAAGCATGGCACATTCCCATATAGCATGAAGTGCCGTTTCAGACTCCACACCACATTGCTCACATTTGTCATCCATTAGAATCTTCCTCCTCATTAAATTATGCTTTGTTGGTACAGCTTCCTTGCACACTCTCCATATGAAATGCCGCACTTTATTAGGGACATTAAGCCCCCAAATTTGATTCTAAATGCCACTTTGTTGTTGTTGGTTGGCTATAGGAACCTACACAGAATTGAGCTTAGTTAGAAATTTTGAACCCGAGTTAATAGTATACTTACCTGAGGAGGTGAAGGGCCAAATGATCTTGTCCTCCATCGGAGTGCGGCTCAAAGGGATGCTGAGAACCAAAGCAGCTTCATCTAGTGACAATAATCCATGCACTAAATGTAAGTCCCATGTTCTTGTGAGTGGATTGATGAGGTCAGAAACTCTCCCATCTTCAAAGCCTAGAACGATATCAGATAAGACTCTTGGATGCTCCAAAGATGGTAACCATGCATCATTCCATTTACTAATAGCCTCTCCACAACCAATCCTCCATCTTGCACCCTTGATAAGAACATCTCTTCCCTTTAAAATGCTATTCCAAGCATGTGAACCGGTGCTAGATTCTTGAGCCTCCCAAAAACTACAATTTGGAAAAAACTTCATATTAAAGACTCTATAGAAGAGGGAATCCTTATTATGAAGTAATCTCCAAGCTTGCTTAGCCAAGAGAGCATCGTTGAAATTAGCTAAAACCTTGAAGCCCATACCTCCTTCCTTTTTTTGGAGGCAAAGTGTTTCCCATTTCACCCAGTGAATTTTCCTCCTTTCACCTTTCTGACCCCACCAAAATCTTCATATTAAACTCTCAATTTCTGAGCAAAGACCCAAAGGAAGTTTGAAACAGCTCACAGTGTAGGTAGGAATAGCTCGGACAACTGCTTTGATTAAGATTTCCCTTCCAGCCTATGAGAGGAGTTTCTCCTTCCAACCCTGTAGTTTTTTCCAGACTCATTCCTTTATATAGTTGAAGCTTGCTTTTTTTGTTTCTACCCACCAATGATGGTAAACCCAAGTATCTCTCATATTGAACAATTTTTGAAACCCCCAATGCCAACTTAATCTGGTTTCTGATGTCATCACTAGTAGATTTACTGAAGAAGATTGTTGTCTTGCTTTGGTTAATCTGCTGGCCTGAACATCTCCCATAAACTTCCAATATGTCCAAAACTCTTTGGCACTCCTCTATGGTGGCCCTGCAAAACAACAAGCTATCATCTGCAAACAAAAGGTGAGTTAGTCGTGGACTATTTCTACAAAGAGAGTAGCCCTTGATATGACCCTATTGAGAGGCTTGGTTGATCAACCCATTAAGACCCTCGGTGCAAAGCAAGAATAGGAAAAGTGAGAGTGGATCTCCTTGTCTAATGTCTCGTGTTGGAGTGATCATGCCTTTGGGTTCCCCATTAACCAATATGGAATATGTCACAATTTTGACACATAACATCATAAGACAGGTCCAATGCTCGTTGAAGCCCATCTTTTCCATAACTGAAGACAGATAATCCCACTCCACTCTGTCATATGCTTTACTCATGTCATGCTTGATGGCCATATACCCATCCTTCCTTGTGTGCTTCTGCATACTATGTAAAGATTCAAAAGCTACCAAAATATTGTCAGAAATAAGGCGACTTTTTGTGAAAGCACTCTGATTTTCAATAATAATATTTGGCAAAATTTTCTGAAGTCTATTTGCTAGCACTTTTGAGAAAATTTTATACAAAACATTGCACAAACTAATCGGTCTAAATTCAGAGGCAAATTTAGGATTTTTCTTTTTTGGAATGAGAGTAATAAAAGTATGATTGAGGTGATCAGGTAAAGTAGCAGAATTAAGGTAATGTAGCACAGATTTAGAGATATCATGTCCAATTTGGTTCCAGTAATGTTGATAAAAGAGAGGAGGCATACCATCAAGTCTGGGAGCCTTTAATGGGGCCATTTGGTTGATGGCCTGCTTTACCTCCAAAAGAGTGAATTCGGATGAGAGCATGGAATTCATATCCTCGGTAATTACTCGGCCATTTGGATCTTTCAGTTTTCTGATCAAATTTTTCCTCTTCCTCTAAGATGCATGGCTGTGAAAAATTTTTGAGTTTCTGTCCCCAAATTTAGCCCACGTGACCTTTGCTCTTTGGAACCACAATCTATTTTCTTTATCAATCAACTCGGCTATCTCCTTTTGCAACTCACGGACATGTTGATTATTTCCAATTCTCATAGCCAATTTTCAGCCTCCTTTAAGTCCTTTCTCTTTCGGCTCAATATCACTTTGACATTCCCAAAGCAGTCTCGCTCCCATTTGTGAAGTTCTTTACCACATTTATCTATTTTGCGCATAACATGGTCATGATCTTCCTCTTCTCCCCTTGACAGCCAAACTGCCTCAACAATATTTGAGCACCCACGATCAGAGAGCCACATTTCTTCAAACCTAAATGGTTTAGCAAAAGATGGAATGTCTAACATTAAAAAAATAATTACTTATTATCAATAATGAACTAAGGATTACAAAGGTCAAAAGAAGTGCCAATCACCCACAATGTCAAGCTACTATCATCATTATGTTCAAGAAGAACATCTTAATTATCATTTTCCAAATCAATAAAGCTAACAAAACAAAAGTATAACATAAATTTTTCTGAGTGCGAGCCCATTCAAAACAGAAAATAATAAAATAGAAAGTGCAATTAGTGCTTTATGACTAAACAAAAAGTAGAGCCCACATGTCGAGTTGAAAGATACCAATAAGATTCGGTAGAACCCAATTACACGGTTTACAGCACGTAGCCCATGAGATTCTTTGGCCCAAAGACTTAACCAGAAGTTTACCATATTGTATGGATTTAAATAAGAATGCCTTCTAGCTTTCTCTATATAAAGGCTTGGGGACTTATAACTTTCTTGTCTTGGGTACAAACACAGAAGTTGGTTTACCTAGAAAATTTAAGTAGGAGTTTCACAAAATTTCTCAATGGGGTTGCCTTTAGTTAAATCTTTGATGTGGTCTTTACTACTCTTTGTTCAGATTCATGAGCGCAGAGCTTGTATTGAGGAAGAGAGGATGGGTCTCTTAGAATTGAAAGCCTTTCTAAAATCCCACACTAATTATACCAAACCCCTTCTTCCAACATGGGTTTATGAGACAATGGATGGGTGTTGTAGTTGGGAGTGGGTCAACTGTAGCACCAATACTGGTCACATGATCAATCTCACGCTCTCTAGTATAAACAAAGAGCAAGACTATGGGAGGGGGACTTGGTTCCTTAACGTGTCCTTGTTGCAGCCTTTCAAGGAGCTATGAATTCTTGATTTATCTGACAACGGAATTGCTGGTTGGTTAGGAAATGAATGAAGGTATGTGAGCTCTTGCACCTACTATCATGCACCCCACTCCTAAAACACACACACACCACAAAAGAACTTTATGCTTAATAGGAAAGGCTTGGGAACATGGTAAGATTCGATTAAATATCCCTAATCAAATTAAAAATATAATAGTTAGTCATCTGCTCTCAATTTGATTAATTAAATTTATTTTAGAGGAGGAGTCATTTTAATCATTAGATTAAATATAAGTTCTCTATTCTAAACTTCTTCTTCCATTTTCCGGAGTCTCATTTACTCTAAACTTTAAATACAAATATTTAGACTATAAACTTTACGAAAAATTATTAGGTATTTTCAGAGTACCATAAATGCGCACTTCTCTCTCTCACATAAATGGCAGGTTCCATCATGAATTTAATTAGTAGGACCCACCATTCATGTAAGATGAGAGAATATGCATTTATGGTATTCGGAGAGTACACAATAATTTCCCAAACTTTACATGTCAAATATGTATAACGGTAATTTATTTAGAAGTATTTAAGCAGCCTCATTATGTGTGATGAGTGTTATGTGTGGTGAAATAATTTTTCATCACACCCTTAGGTTTTTTTTGTGATTGGAAAATGTAATAATCCCAAAGTATAATAAATGTTCTAACTTTTACCTAAAAAATAAAAAAGCCTCTGGGCATGCACGTGAGCACGTGCTCAGAGGCTAGTATATCATAAAGGTTTTGTGGAAGGTGATAAACAATTGTAGTTTCATTTTGCTTCACCTTAAAGTAGTGAAAGTATGCACAAAATGTTCTTGTCCTTAATTAACTTGGCCAAAATAGAAATTGTTGTGGCTGCTTTTGTCCTTATTTAGTGGGGATAAATACATTTTTCTAGTTTTATATGTAGATGACATTTTACTTGCAATTAGTGATTTTTGAGTTTGCTAAATGAGAGAAAATGGTCTCTCTCAATATTTTGAGATGAAGGATTTTGGACAACCTTTATGTGTCATTAGCATTGCCATTTCAGAGATAGATCACAAAGAAAGTTAGGATTTTCTCAAAAGGCCTACATTGAAAGGGTTTTGAAGAGATCTGGAATGAAATGTTGTACTCGTACAGTAGCACCCATTTTGAAAGGAGACAAACTTAGTTATAATCAATGTCCTTAGATTCAATTAGAGTAATTAAAAATGAAGAACATACCGTATGTATTTTCAGTAGGTAGCTTGCTGTATGCACAAGTCTCACAAGGCCTGATATCAGTTTTGTAGAAGGTCAATATCAAAGCAACCCTAGTTTGGATCATTGGAAAGCTGCAGAAAAGGTCATGAGATACTTACAAGGAACCACTGATTACAGGTTGACTTACATGCATATTAATCAGTTGGAAGTGATTGGTTACTTAGAAAGTCTACCTGAAGATATATATATATATATATATATATATATATATATATATGTATATATATATATTGGAGGTGATATATCTTAGAGAAGTACTATACAAACAATTGTTGCTTCATCTACCATAGAGGCTATTAAATACAATGAAGCTCAACACATGCAACATGGTTAAGGAATTTTATCACAGTTCTCAAGATTTTCGATATTGAATACTATGAAGCTACAACACATGCATTATGTTTAAAGAATTTTGTCACAGTTCTCAAGATTTTCGATTCCATATCAAGACCTTTAAAAATTTTGTGACAATCATTTTTCTTCTCTAAGAATTATTGAAGTGGAGCCGAATTATAGAGCCATAAAGCACCCTATTGTTAGAGAGAATGTTAAGAGATAAAAGGCGACTTGGTATAAAAACCACGTGGAACATGTGGGACTTGATAGCTTATTTGATGTTTAATCTCTCTTTAATTGTTTTGTATTTAGGATATATATTTGGTTATTCGTAGAGAAAAAGGCAAAGTATTTATTTTCTGAATATAAAGATTGCGTTTGGGATAAGTTTATATTGGGCTTTTTTTTTTTACTATTTAGCTTATTTTGGATACTATTCATGAGTCTTATTGCACTTTTTGATACTATTCATGAGCTTCATTATACTATTTTAGCCAACTTTTAGTTTTATCAACAGTATTTTCAGTAAATAATTTTCAGTTTCAGCTAAATAAGTTATTCCTAAATGGACCCAAAGTATAAATATAAATATAGTTTTATCTGTGGGTGAGATATGAAGGAGTACTCGAATAGCTAATAGATAGTCTATTCATAAGGAATTGATGATTCATAAAATACTCACACAGGGAGTACCATACATTGTAATACATGGAAGTAAGTGTTAAGAGTATTACCGTCATGATACATGTATTGAATTATTTATTTGAGTAAGAACATTTCACAACAAGATGGCATAGGTAATATCTTTATATTACTATGACTATAACTCATCAAGTTATTTAAATGTCATGTGGGCCAAATGGGAGAATGTAAGATTATCTCTATTAGGAGGCTTATGGTCCACATAAAATTTACTCTAATTCATTAATTACAATATATATAAATTTATTTTAGAGTGATAGATAAAGACCCATCTTTTTAGAGTGTATTTGTTAACATCACTTAAAATGTCACTTAGTGATTAGATGTTATTTAGTAAATAAACACTGTAACTTTCAATTAAACTTTTTGATGGAAGGAATATATATTAAAGAGAACAAACATTAAATTGGAAGAGTCCCTAGTCTAGCATTTAAAAGACTATTTTCTATCAAAGAGTTTTTAAGGCATTGGCCATAGACTAGAAAAACTCATTCACAACTCATTCTTTTGTAATGTGATTTTCGGTACAAATCATTTGAACAACATGACTAGAGGTATTTTATATTTTTTCGATTGTTTTAGATTTCTTACATCCAATTGATGCTTAAAGTCATTGTGTTGGGAGTTGTTGGTCATTCTAATCTTTTTCTTATTTTATTTAATTGTGGGTAGTTATGCAAGATGGGTTTTGATTTTGTGTGATTTTGTAAATTAATTCGAGTGGAATTAATTCTGTACCATCTTCCAAGAAGAGGGTTAGATTTAGCTTTTCATCTCTCCATTTTCAGTCTTAATTTTATGTAAAATGTATTAGTAGAATTTTCAACGACTGTCAATCTTTTCAACTGATTATTCTATACTTTGACTCAGTCGTTGAAATGCTTTTTTGAATTCGCCATCATAATGGTTGTGTTCGGCATAGTGGTGAGCTGGGGTAATTAGAGTTATGGATTCAAAAATTTATTATTTTGCAATTATAAATTAACTAATTATGTTTTGTTACTTCTATTTTCTTAATGTAAAAAAGAGGAGAAATTTCACTTGAAATTTTTTTTGAAAAATTTCAATTAATATTATTAATTTATAGTTTAATTAATTAATTTTGTTATTAAATAAGTATAAATTAAATTGCTTATTAAATCACCAATTTGACCACTTATTAAATCGGACCAAAAAATGAGAAACCATGTTCTTATTTATTTTCCTAAAAAAAAAAAAAGTTCTTATTTTTTATTCTCTGTGACTGTATGATCCGATCTTTAAATTCTTGCTATGAGAATAGATGAAATTGGGGAAAAATCAATGAGCATAACAAAAATACTAAAAAGATTACTCGTTTTTTTTTTAGTTCAATATTAAATTAGGTGTACTAATAATTTATTATTGTGTAGCAGTTGTATATAACATATTTGTCACATGCGAATAGAGTTTTCCTATAAAAAAAACATGCAAATAGATTTATGAAACCTATGGCGTTAGGAATGCCACCTCTTACGGAATTTGTTTATTGCATTGAAAAAAAAAAAAGCTTTAATTCATGAGTATTTTTACAAAATGTTGACGTAGTCAACCTCTTATTGATTTTCATTTAGGCCCACGTGACCAATCTCTTATTGGTTTTCATCTAGGTTCACCACTAATATCACTTTTTCATTTACTAATAATCATTCACCATATCAGCAGTTTGTAAAATAATTTGTATTTCTAGCATTATTCTTACTTTTTTTTTTTTAAATGAGACCCATCACCCATTCTTTTTATTATTATATATATTTTTAGAGAGTTTCAACTTATGGTGTCCACTCTTGATGATAATTCTTTATCATTATACCAAGACACTAATCAGTTTTTGGTGTAGGCGGGGATTGAACCCTAGGTCTCTTATACAACCATTAGAGACTTTACTAGTTGAACTAACTGAACGCCATAAGTTGAACCTATCTCCAAAAAAACCCCATCACCCATTCTTTAAATGTGAGAAATGGCCAAAATTATTGCAGCGCCAATCAATACAAAAGAATCAAGCAACTAATAATTGTGAAGCACAACAAGTGTTTGTGGAGTCGACAAAGACTTTGAAAGATTATAAAAGGTAAGTAGTGTTAACAAACCGAAGATAATTGTGACTTTAGACCAACTTTTTTATTGTTATCAAAGAGGAAAATGATAGGCCAAAAACGTATTGACCCCTTTTGATGAATTAATTGATTAATTAGCCAAGTTTATTAATTAATCAAATTAACATACAAACGCGTGGTAGTACAAACAAATCACTAATTAAACTAAGTGTAACGGAAAATAAATTGACAAAATGATTTATTTACGAATGGGAAAAACTTACATGGCAAAAACCTCACTAGGTGATTTTAAGGTCACCACTCTCGAGAATCTACTATTATCACAAAAAAGCGGTTACAAGTAAAGGAATCTCAGTACCTTATACCAACCTACAGTTGAACCATTACCCCAATACACAATTGGACTTGTTTTGTAGTGACAATCTTTTCTTGTAATGCATGGTTCTCAGTACGTGATTAACCAATTGCATGAATCCCAGTATGCGACTTCAATCACCAACTAAAGAAGGTTGTTGGCTACAAAGTTCTTTAGTTCATCACACAATGAAGATCAAGAAGATGCTTGGTCACAAAACCCTACGATGTACAAAACATAGCAACTTCTTCACAAGAAAGATGAACTAAGGCAAATTCTATCTCCGGTCACAATTTGCTTGAACAAACTTTGCTTAACACATGTGCAACTTGTGTCCCATTTGGCGGCCCTTAAAATAATCATTTTATATGTCTAGGATTGTGAAAAAAGAAAGTTCAAACACATAATCATAGATTGAAGTCAAAATATAACTAAAATTTTGTTTTTCATAAACCTCGACAGATGCCCTATCTATCAATCTGGTATCGAGCTACGGGCTTCAACAGCTCTTCAAGCTCGATAGATGGCTAGCTATCGAGTTTTAATAACAGGCATTTTCTCAGCTTAAATCTTGGACAGATTTGCATGACTTTAACACATGATCTTGAAACAAGGTTTCTTGAAGTATTAAACACATTCTAGATCTACCCAAATACAAGTAAAATGCGTTTTGTCAAAGAATTACCCAATTACATAAAATAGTGACATATGTTCCTAACAAGTGAATCACATATGTCCTAACAGGAAAAAAAAAAATAAACATTTTTATTTGTTTATCAACTTATTTATTTGTGTAATTTTTTTAAAATCTATTTAATTTGTAGGTAGAATTATATTTTTATTTATAATTTAAATAAATAAGGAAAAAAAAAACATTCCCCTTGGATTCCATGTACTTGGACTAATAGGTTTGGAGAAATAACTTAGTAATCGTGCATGGGGGAAACAGCACTTGGAGTAATAGGTTTGGAGGAGCATTCACAGTAAGAAAGCTAAAAAATATAGCTTTTGGTAACTTAAAATACTAATTTATTTATTTTAACACCCCACTTTATAATACACCCAACATCAAAGATTTTATTTTAATATTCAACACATTAAAATAATATAAATAACACAATAAAATAATATATCCGACACAATAAATAATAATCACAACCATCAATTCATTAAAATACTCTTTTTTTTTTTTTACACCACACATTAATGAGCCGCTAGCTATAGCAGCTCATTGTAGCTGATACTCAAATTTTTTTGAGTTTACCTCCTTTGCTGTACCACACATTTTGAGAGTATTGGTTGTTAAATTAACATTTTAGTCAATTTAGCAACCTTAAAAAGTATAACTCTCTCCCTAGTTTTCTTTCTCCCAATTTTGGGGAGAAAATATTTTGGTAGGTTCGAGGAAAAAATACCCGAGTCCCACCACATTTTTTTCATTTTATCTTTCCAATCAAACACCCATTAAAACTTCTTTCCCTCCACTTTTCTCTCCTAAAATTTTCATCCTCCCTAAAATCCCTCCAAACAAAAATACCCTTAGTAACATGATCCATGGGGAGTTGCTAGTACCACATCCATAGTGTGGTGGAATTATACTCTAAGATGTGATTGGTGAAGAAGTCACGGTTGTGATTATAGTGGATGGAGGAGACGTGTATTGTGTTTGAACTTCTTTTTTTAAAGAATTAAATAGGAAAAACAAATGGTGCAATTCTAATAGACTAGCGGGAGTTTTGAATTGAATAAACTTGAAAGTTAAAAAAATTAATTGAATGAAAGTGAAATTGGAGGACTGAAATGAATTTTAATTAAAATTAGATGATGCAATTTGTAATTTAGGGAAATATTAAATACTGAGTACCGACAAATAAAGAGAATGTGATAGAAATGGCGCAAATAGTATTTGAGTTGTAATAGATTTTTTCACAAATACGTGTTAAAACTCAAAAATATTCTTTCTTAAACTTTAGGGTTTTAATATTTAAGATTTTGTTATCAAACTACCCCTACTCGCATATTCTATATCTTTGAAAAAGTGGAGTCATTTGAACTGCATGTAATTAATAGAAATTCAACATAATCAACATACCAAACATTCTCTATTATCTTTTAACATCTTGAATAAATGTAATGCAAGATTTTAAATAATCTTTTTAATCATTGCTGTTTGGTCCCACAAATACAATTCAAGATAATGGCCGTAGAAATTGATAAATAGAGTCTTGGTCATGGGAATGTAGGAACCCAGAAACAGGCCACGTGAAATATGTTTCTCTGCACTCGTTCGTTTCAATGGCCAATTTGGTCATAGGAGTTTGATAAACCAAAGCTTGGTCATGGGAACCTAGAAGCAGGACCCATGGAATGTGTTATACATGCTCAGCATTTTCAAACTGACTTTTGTGTTTTATACACACGAAACTGATTGTCAGTCGAATCAAGATTCAAAACGCTTTTGTGTTTTTTTTTTTTTAATGAGCTAGAGCTTAATTGTAGAGTTAAGGTTGCTCTCTCGTAAAAGATATTATGATTTTTTTTTAGCTCTTATAACTCAATTGACACTTCCTATTATTTTCAATAGAAATGTTCAACGTTTAAATGATTATTCCTTAACTATTGAATTATATGCTAAAAAAATCACTCTTAAGTCTTAACAGAACGTTTGAGAAATTATAAATAAAATAAAATAAAATTTAAAGCTAAGTATTTATAAAATATGAAGTGTAATTATAAAGGTGTTTTTTCTTTTTTGAAAAACTCTTAATTTAGCTTTACATAGCTATAAAGCTAAAGGACCCTTTAATTATCTTCAGCAAAATGATCAAACGTTCAAAAATTTGTATTAAAAAAAGCTTCAAGGTTTTTGAACCATTTTTCCAATATTGCGTAAACACTATTTTTCTTGTAGTTAGTAATAGAGCTTTTGTGCTATAGAACTTCAATTGAAAATTTTTATTTTATTTTTATATTTTTTTTAGCATTTTAGGTATATGGCAATCATTATTGAAATTGCTAATCTCATACCATATCAATCGATACAAGTTGATAATTTTCATACAACATTTTAGTTTTAGTTTTTGTAACAAGGTACTATTTGCCACAATTGTTACCCATCTAGAGATGACATATACAACTATAATTGATGAACCACCACTTTCAAATGGACCAGTAACTTCTACTACTCACAATACTCACAATTCCATATGTTATGGCAAATGTTGTTTTCACTTACTAGGGAGAAAATGGGCAAATGCCCCTTTTAAAAAAAAAAAATCAAGTATTTTGCCCCCTTTTCCAAACTAACTAGGGAAATATCCCTCTTTTGAAATTCGATTTTCTCAAAATCGAGTTATAAAAAAAAATAAAATTAAAAAAAAAAATTGGAGCCCTATAGTAGCATTTTAAGGAGCCTATAGTGACGTTTTAAGGATCTATAGTGACGTTTTGTAACTTGATTTCCATAAAGTCGAGTTACATGCTATTTATTTTTTCTTTTTTTTTTTACCTATAACTCGACTTCATAGAGATCGAGTTATAAAATGCCACTATAGGTTCTTAAAACGTCACTATAGGCTCCTTAAAAACGCCACTATAGGACTTAACTCGATTTTAAAAAAATCGAGTTTTAAAAAATGGGCATTTTCCTAATTAATTTAGAAAATAGAGCAAAATACTGGATTGTTTTTTTAAAAAGGGCAAAGGCCAATTTTTTCCCACTTACCAGCCATTTCTACTTTTACCAATTATTTCCGTGTGTTTGGGCTCTTCTATCTTGTAAGTAAAATCCGGTCAAATTTCACCACTTTTTCTTCTTCTTTCTTTTTTATCCGTCAATTGCGTTTCCGATTCTATTTCTTCTTCATCCCAATGCACACCACTCCAACCACGTGAACTTTCCTTTTACTTTCTATTTAGTACTTTGTCAAATGTTTGGTTGGTGTGTGTGAATGTATACCATCTTTTGAACATGCGTAACATTATCTAGATACGTTGATTGATTAGTCCACATATATATAATTGGCCAATATATGATATATCATTGGTCAGCATATTTGTTTGGGATGTGTTTGCTTAGTTTGCATAAAGTCTGTTAGTAAATTACTGATCTGTCATTAAACAATCACCCCGTTTATTATATTGATGAAATCCACTAATCACATTTATTGTTGTGAAAGTTTATAGAACTCAATATTTTTAATAGTTTTAGCATTTCCCATGTATGTAGCTGAATTCCAAAAATGACTTATTGGTATTGATTGTTGGATACAGTTTTTCTCCATACAAGTTTGAAGAAATATTCTTCTAACCCACTACCACTACCTAGCATATACTTGTAGTCATATGAATTTCTTAAGGATGAAGTTTAACTATAAATTTGATTATAAATAATAACTATAACTACACTCAATATCTTTTTATTGGATATAAAATTTGAGAAATCTATTATTGGATTACATTTTTTTTTTCTTATATCCTTCATGTTTGCAAATTTCCAAAATATCAAATATCAGTAATTATATTATCAATCAAATATTTAAAGTTTAAATTTTTGTGCTCTAAAATTATGCATAAAAAAGAAGCTTATGAATCGAGTAAATAACATAAGATTGACATGAAATTTAACATGTATGTTAAAAATATAAAAAATTGTAATCCCACCATTAGACTGCTAAAATATGTAATCATGTTTTTTTTTTTTTTAGTAGAAGTTGTAATCATTGGCTACATTTAAGTTTATAACCAAACTTTGTGACTTTGTCCATTTTTTAACAAGTTATGTAACTCACTGACTTCTTTAAATAATATATATTAATATTTTTATAAATTGTCACACAATAAATTAGAAGAGATACCCTCAAATTGATTTAGAGGTAATTAATTGTTGTTTTTATATTTCGTTCCCTTATCAAACTGAAATGACCTTCTATACGTTGTTCACAACTTTCATCAAATATCTAGTTCGAATGAAAAAACCCAAATTGAGAGTGATTCTAAGAGCTATATGAACACTGTCATGAATAAAGAAGCTGTTGACAAACTTCGTTGCCGACATTCAAGATTTTATTTCGAATCAAAGCAATGTGAACTTTTGATGTTGGGCATAGGCTTCCCTACTTTTGCAAAGTCAATTCAGAAGGATTGTCTGGGTCTTGCTTGACCAGGGAGATTCCTTCTCTTTCTCTTGGGATGTTTAGCTGTTTTGTTTCAACTGTAACCCTTAGAAATAAGAGGACCAAAGTATAAGTTCAATAAACCTCAAGGAGGGTTTTCTAATTTCTCTAAACTTTTCTATATAAGAAGATCTAGCTAGAAACGAAAGTTGGTGCTTTACAATATTTCTCAATGGAGTGGCCTTTAGTGAGGTCTTTGCTATGGGTTTTAGTACTTGTTGCTCACATACATGAGAGCAAAGGTTGTATTGAGGAAGAGAGGATGAGTCTGCTAGAATTGAAGGCCTTTTTGAAATTCAGTACTGATTATATCAAACCTCTTCTTCCATCATGGGTTAATGAGGTGAAGAGTGAGTGTTGTGGTTGGGAGCGGGTCATATGTAACGCAACCACAGGCCACGTGATTGGGCTCTACCTCTCCAATATAAACCAAGGAACTCATGTATATTCTGATAATGAATCTAATTATTATCCAGAAAATTGGTTCCTAAACAGGTCTCTATTGCTGACTTTCAAGGAGCTAAGAATTCTTGATCTATCCCATAATGGGATTGGTGGTTGGCTAGGAAATGAAGGTATGTGAGATTTGCTTCTACTTTCAAAACCCCCCTCCCCAGCCCCTCCCCCCTCCCCAAAAAGAAAAAACACTAGAAGAAGAAGAAACATTATTTTTAGTGTTTTGATTCTAACATATTTTTTCATCAACTTTTATGTGTTAGAATGTGGATATTTTTGTAACAATTGTGAATATGAGTGTGAATAGTAGATTAGAACGAGTCTTAAAGTTTTTTTTTTTTTTTTCCCTATCATTATGACATGTTAAAAAGATGCCTTTATAGAACCTTTTCACTTTTCCCTCCAATCCAGAATTAAAAATAAAAATAAAAATAAGTCTGTGAGCTATTCATGTCTTGTTAAGGAGAAAGGGTAATGCATAATAGATTTGAGTCAAATGGATTATCTCTAATTTGAATGGATTGCGAGATTTCAATTTACTCAAATTATAAATTTTCCAAATTTAATCCTGCCAAAATAGACCATTCTTCTTTCTATTTATTTTTATTTTTATTTAAGTCAAACTGATCTTTACCATTCTTCTTTCTTTCTTTATTTTTATTTTGGTTGAGATACGAAATAATCAAATGAATATGAAAAGAAATAGAAGCACTGTTATGAAAAAAAAAAATTTATTCTTATATTCCATGACATTAATGGCCATGGTTGTTATACATATACTGAGGGTACATATGTATTTGATGGTTTAAAACACCCATATATATTTAGTAGGAAATAAATGTTGAAAGAGTGTGGGTGGTATCTTCTACATTGTTGTGTGAGTGTCTCCACACGTATACCAAACACAAGGCTGTTTTAAACTCAGACTTAGGCCTACCCATCCCACCAAGTGGTGTGAAACTCGAACATAAGCGCTTATGATGAGGAATTCGAGCTCATACCACCCCCACTAACAAGCTTCGGTAGTAGTAGAAATGCACACACACACATTAATTTTGAAGGTACATTGAGAAGTGCCACATTATTATTATTATTATCGTTATTTGAGAAGCAACACATGTTTTACTAGGGTCAACCCTAGCTACCACTAGCTAGGACAACTAGGCAGTCACCTAAGGCCCCCAAGGGGAACAAGACTCCCAAATTTCAACCAATAGAGATATTTTTATACTTATAAAAGTATTAATGAGGCCCCAAATATTAGCCAATATAAAATAGTAACACAATGGACACAACAAAATGTTACAATAATTTCACAATATTTCTAAATTAGCATGCCAATTCACACATTGGCTCACTATAATCTCTAATTGATTTTTTTTCCTATGCTAATTTAGAAATATTGTGAAATTGGTGTGTCCATAGCATTACTCAAAAGAATTTTTTTTTAAATAATGTTACATTCATAACATTTTCACAACAAATCTTATGTGGCAATCTGTTATTGATAGGTAAAAAAGTAATGTCAACCGTGAGCCCAAATTAGAACTAATAACAGATTACCACCAAGGATTTTTTGTGAAATTGTTGCGAATGTTGCACAATTTTAATTGTTTATCAAAGACAAAAAACTTTTTTTTTGGGGGTGGGGGAGGGATTAGCAAAGTGTAGGTGGACTGATGTCCACTAAAGGATTCTCTAGATAATTTGTTACTAGCAATGAGCACAATATAATAATAAAAAAGGGTGAAAATCTCAAAAATGACTAAAAACAATTTCCAAAAAAAGTCATTAAAAAAATATTTTCATCTAAACAAATTAGAAGAATAGATTTTAAGTAAAAATAATAATTTTAATTGAATTTAAATATATAAAATGCCTCAATTTAAACATCGTCTTAAGCTCCAAAATTCCATCGGGTGCCCTTGTCATTACTTGCCAAGTTGCCAGATAAACAATTTCGTTTGTGACATATTCACCTGACAGATTATACCATTTGTTACACTTGCCTGGATACAATTTCAAGTGCAATTTTTTTTTTTTCAATTACATATTCGCCTGTATAATTCGTACTTAGGTAGCACTATACTTGGTATCAGGTAGTATTATCCTAATATAGGTAACTTTATTAGGAATAAACAATGCAAAAAAGTTGTCATGTATCTTATACCTCAACTATCATTTTCAAAACACTCATGGTTCAAAATTTAAATCCC
Organism: Quercus agrifolia; assembly: GCA_029955455.1. Classification (NCBI taxonomy): domain Eukaryota; kingdom Viridiplantae; phylum Streptophyta; class Magnoliopsida; order Fagales; family Fagaceae; genus Quercus; species Quercus agrifolia. Next base: position 10,849,030 of record JARQAD010000002.1, read on the forward strand.
CCTAGAACTCCTTGTAACTATCAAATAATAATAACAATAAACAACAACAACAACAACAACAACAACAGGTAGCATTGTGTCCTCTTAATTCATCGCCCTTTGCCAAATAGTTGGTCCTTGCTTACGTTCATTTCTTTACACTCTTTATGTGGCCTCATAAACCCTAAGTCCGTATGTCTTGCTTGGCCATGTGGAGCATAATTTATATTTGACTTGGTTTGTGACTTGACTCGACTTGGAAGTATTATGGTTATAAATTGTATTTTTTAAAAAGCTTAGTCTATAAAATAGAGGCTTGGGCTAAAAGACCCGTTTTGGACCCATTTTTTGGATCATTTATTTGACCCTTCATATTAGGGTTTATTATATTTTAAATTTTACACATTGCTTCATAGGTTCTAAGAATTAACTTAAATTCCTAACATTTCTTGGTGGCGATAGTATTAATTGAAAATTTATACCCGCCTTAAGATTTTTGTATATAAATATGCCCCTTTATACATACGATTATGGTTTCAAAAGTTTTTTTTTGTTAATTTTTAATTTTTATACAAGATAGAAATTCGATTTTAGCCTAATCTAAGTGTATATGTGTGTGAAGTTTTGGAAACTTAAACCCCGATCCTTGCCCTCCCCTTACCCCACAAAAATTTTGTACTTATAAAGTGATCATCACACTAAAGATGTGTAGTGTTGTAATTCCAGAAGTTGAATTATCTGTATATTTTTCTTATGAATTTCAAGTGTGTGTGTGTGTGTGTATACAGTATTAGGGTTTTAGACCCTAGTTGTCTCAGATTTTAGCAAAATCTTAGCCAAATAGTTAATTAAATTAATAATGCATTAGATTTGAATCAATTAATATTAAACAAGCACAAATCACATAAACACCAAGAATGATGACCCAAGAAAACTTTCGAAATTGTGGTTTCAAAGTAAAAAACCTAGGGAGGATTTAACCTAAACAATCCTCAAGTCAACATATCCATTAAATAGAATCGAAGTTTACACAATAGACTTAACCATAAATCTATTGCTACCTCATGTTGTACTTACTAGCGTGACCACACATAACTCCAAATTCACGAACTCTTATATTCTGGACTATTTCACACAAATTCTTCTGTTTGTAACTTTGAGATCTCCACTCAAAGGTTTTAGATCAATAACTGTGGTTAACTAATTTCTCTATGGCTTCATATAGATCTGCACTATGGCAACAACAACACTGTGTTGATCTTTCTTTATGTGCTTTTGAACTCTCACGGGTTGAATAAATAGAGGCTTAAATCTGCTTTGAAAGTCTCAAGTATAGTGAGATTGAGAGAAAATTGGATATACAAACCCTAGCCGCACATACGGTGATTTCTCTCTTTGAAAAACCTCTCTAGGGATAGGTTATGATGTCCTTTAAATAGCACAACAAACGAATCATGAATCGGTCTTGAAACGACCAAGTTATGGTCTTTTTCACGTTTTATATTTTTGCTAATATTGCAATCTCGATCAGTCAAGCCTAGTGTCGAACTTGTAATCGAAAATCTCGATCAATCGAGCCAAGTGTTGAGCCAAGTGTCAAATTGACAAAAACTTGTTTTCTTGCTTTGAACTTAATTCTTTCTTGATGTGAACTTGTGTCTTTGTCTTGGACTATAAAATACACCTTTAACACACTCAAGACTCACCAAAAACACTATAAATGAATTACATTTGATTACGGTTGCCAACTACAAAAAATATGGACTCTATATTTAGTACAGGTTCAAAAAGCTTGTCAAGATTGGGGAACTTGGAGACATTAAATCTTGCTGACAACGGCTTCAACAAGAGCTTTATCAAATCATTGAGTGCAATCAAATCCCTTAAGAATCTGAATCTTAGTTTGAATTGGCAGGGACTGGAAGGATCCTTTCCTGCCCAAGGCATGTCTGTTTTTTCATATTACTTTACAGAATCTGTAATAAATTCCAATCAATTTAGTTTTCCTAAAATTCTCTTTTTTACAGAATTATCAGCTTTGGAAAACTTGGAGAAGTTGGATTTAAGTCATAACCTACTTAATGGCTCTATAACAACCCAAGGTAATAAAGAGTACCACTGCAACTTATGATAGCTTCATGGCTACTTAACGCTGTCTCTCTCATTTATTTAAAACAAAAACTGCATGTCTCTAGAACTGTTTTCTCGTATTAGAATTGCAGTGCTGATGAATAGGATATGGCACTATTTTCCTATTGTGGATTTAACAATTGGTTATATACTTTCTTCAGAATGGAATTATATGTCTAAATTGAGCAAGCTAATGCACATAGATTTAAGTTGGAATGTCTTTGAGAAGGACATTTTAAGATTCTTGGGTGGTGCACTCCCAGATCTTAAATCTGTTGACCTGAGTCACAATGAAATGCAAGGGCCTCTTTCTAGCAAAGGTGCGTACATATATTTTTAAAATATCTCAAAATTTTCAGTTTAAAATTTTCTTTACAAAAAATACCATGACAAAACTATAAAAAATAAAAAATAAAAATAAAAAATAATAATAATAATAATAATATCATCCTTATTTGCCTCATGAACATTTATTTTCTTCATGTTAAAAAATAAAAATTAAAAAAAATTAAAACAAAAACAAAAAAAAAAAAAAAACAACCAAAAAAAAAAAAAAAAAAAACGAAACAAACAAACAAAAAGAAGGCAAAGAATTCTTTTAGTGAATACTTCAAGACTTCAATGCAATACAAAAATGCTTTTGGTATATGCTAATTATACCAATAGTATTAGTATGTCTTCAATATTCAATATGCGTTTTAAAATGAAAAATTTTCTCCATATAAAATGTGTTTGGTAGTTCTAGATCTTTCCCTCTATACTTTCAGGTACAACCTTCAATATGACTATTGTAATTCTCTTCACCTTTGCTGTAGAGCTGATTAATCTAAATAATTTGGAGGTACTCATTGTGCGAGAGAATCAACTTAATGGAAGCCTACCATTCAAGGGTAAAAAATTCCATCATCCATTTTGAAAGCCTAAAATAATTTGCTTGTGAGAAGGAATGTCTTTTAGTATCAACCAGTATGTCATTTTAATTAAATATTCACTCTTGACAGATATGACAAATTTCAGTAGTTTGGAGATTTTAGATATGAGTGGTAATGGGTTTACTGGAATTCTTTCTTCATATATTGGGGCACTACCATCTCTCAAGGCTATATCATTATCTCAAAATAAACTCGATGGGACTTTGCAATTGCATACTAAAGGTAAGAATCTACTATGAAATCTAGCATATTTATACTTTGTTAGTGTTGTTACCTATATTTATCTAAAATTGATTAGGAGCATAAAAACCAGTGAAGAAGAATGGTTGATATAGAATTATTCACATTGATTGCAACTTTATAGCACAATGGATTACTATTCACTTTTTCCAGACATTGAAATATTTTTGTTAGGTTTTAGATTGAAAATATCCATAAAAATGTAATCTTTTTTGAATTTGTAATATGTCATCAAGAGTTCAAAATTACAAGTCCAAGATGCAGTTCAATGAACAAAAAATTGAAGAATTTGATAGCTCTTCGATCAATGCTTGATCGAACAAACAAGTGTCTTTAACAATTTACAGCCTTCAATCACAACTCAACTGATCGAAAGAAGATTCTCGACACTTCCTTGACAGCGTTTATTTAACGTTGATCAAGAATTGTAGTACATATTTTGACTCAGTGTTTCCTTGTCTTTCATGCCTTAATTACATGTAAAAAAATAAGGCACTTATAGCACAATTACAACTAAGGTTTTAGAGAGATAAAGCCATGTGCTATAAAAGAGAGAACCTAAATTTAAAAATTAATAACTTACGAGTCTAGAGAGCTAAGACCATTATCATCTACAGTGTTGTTGCAACCATTGGGTTGATCAAGAGCTAAAGACATAAATCCATTCTCGTAGTGGTTTTTCATTTTAGGCTTCTCCATTGGTTTCCACTTCGTCACTATACTTCTTTATTCTTTACTATTTATTGCTTTGCATTGACTAACATGTGATAATCCTGCATACACAATTTGGTTAACTGGCATAAATAGTTTAATCTACTACTTAATCATCTAGGGGGTCAAAACATAGTCTTTTTCAGGTGCTATTACCATAAATTAATTAAATTGTCTTGTTATGACGTTGGCACATAACTAGGATAGACACTATTAACGGTTTTTATTTTGGGACAGATTTAGGTATGTTGAAGAAACTTGAAGAGTTAGATCTTTCTGATAATAACTTTGAAGGGATCCTCCCTCCATGCCTAGGCAGATTGACATCTCTTAGGTTTTTAGATATATCTAAGAACCAATTCGGTGGAAATATTCCTTCATTTGTGATAGCCAGCTTGACATCCCTGGAGTACATTGATCTTAGTTATAATCACTTTGAGGGTTTATTCTCATTCAGCTTACTTGCTAATCACTCTAAGCTTAAGGTGGTTCGATTTAAAGGTGAAAACTATAGGGTCGAAGATGATAACAAATTTGTGAGTGAAAGCAACAAACTTGTGATAGAAACTGAAAATCCTAGTTGGGAACCTTCATTTCAATTAAAGGTGCTACTACTGCCAAATTGTAATCTGAATAACTTCTCCTCCAACATTCCTAAATTTCTCTTTTACCAACGCGAATTAGAATTGGTGGATATCTCTCACAATAGGTTGAAGGGAAGCTTCCCCAATTGGTTGATTGAAAATAATACTAGACTACAATTACTAAATTTTCGGGACAATTATTTTGGGGGTCCATTTAATCTGCCAACAGATCACTACAAGAATCTTTCTTGGTTGGATTTTTCTTACAATAATTTTGATGGGCAGCTCCAAGAAAATATTGGGAAGATTTTAAACTTACAATATCTAAATATATCTCAAAATCATTTTGAAGGTAGTCTCCCATCCTCAATTGGTGACATGAGTAATTTGGAGAAATTGGATTTGTCCAATAATAATTTTTGGGGAGAGGTACCAATGAAATTAGTTGCCAATTGCACCTCCTTGGTAGTTTTGAAGTTATCTAATAATGAATTTCAAGGTGAAATTTTCTCAAAGAGGTTCCAGTTTTTTAACAATAGCTTACGTGTTTTGGAATTGAACAACAATCATTTCAAAGGTACCCTTCCAGATAAAGTATCACCAGCTGGTAGTTACTTAGGGATCCTTGATATTAGCAACAATGGCTTCTTAGGTTTAATTCCCAATTGGCTAGGAAATATGCAGTTCCTTTGGTCTCTTGACATGAGTAATAATTTTTTTGAAGGTCAAATTCCATGTGAAATGCATGCATATATTTTAGTAGACCTTTCTCATAACTGGCTTTCAGGATTGTCACCATCTTGTGCCGATTTATCCATCATCCAGCATCTATTTTTGCAAGGGAACAGACTCACAGGTGCAATACCAAAAGTTACTTTTAGTGTTTCATTTCATCCTGTGACATTGGACATTAGAGATAACCTATTTTCTGGGAGAATCCCTTATGAAGTTGGCAAGCTTTCAAATTTGAGAGTACTGTTGTTGAGTGGCAACAATTTTAGTGGTGCGATTCCAAAGCAGCTATGCTGGTTAAAGAATTTAAAGATTATGGATCTTTCAAAGAACTATCTTTCTGGAACAATACCGCACTGCTTTCACAACATAACCTTTGGGAAGTTAAATGCAATTGAGGCTTTTGATGGTCTTCCCCAACCAAATTCCACTTTTTTGGAGTTCAGACATATAACTATCCCATATCAAGGTATCTTAAATAGGTATTTTGAAATTCACGAGGTAGAACAAAAAGCTGCTGTTGATATTGGAATTGAGTTTGTGACGAAATATAGGTCTTACTTCTACAAGGGTGGCATACTTGATATCATGTCTGGATTGGATTTGTCATTCAACAAGTTAACAGGTGAAATCCCTCTAGAGTTAGGACAACTATCTCCAATTCTTGCACTAAACTTGTCTTACAATCAGTTGACGGGTTTCATACCAACAACATTCTCAAATTTAACCCATTTAGAGAGCTTGGACCTTTCTCACAATAATTTAAGTGGAGAAATTCCTTCAATATTGATTGATCTACACTTTTTAGAAGTTTTCAATGTGGCTTGCAACAACTTATCAGGAAAAGTTCCAGATATGAAAGGACAGTTTGCAACATTTCAAAATAGCAGCTACGAAGGAAATGCATTTCTTTGCGGGCCACCACTAGAGAAAAGTTGCAGCAGGGTTGATAGTTCACTGCCATTACCAAAATCTTTAACTACAAGTAAAAGGAAATGGTGTGAAGTAGATCCTTTAGTCTTCTCCACAAGTTTTTGGGTATCATACGTAATTTTTTTTATTGGTGTATCTTGTATTCTCTATATTAATCCTTATTGGCGACAATGGTGCTTCAATCTGATTGAGTATCGTATGTATAGGTGTTATTATTTTGCATTTAATATGCTGAGAAGGCAATTAAACTATACATGTCATTAGATATACTTGATTTCCGTAGACTTTTTCAATGGGATTAATTATGGAGACTTAAGTGTTTTTTTTTTTTTTTTTTTTTTGGAGAAAAGACATAAGTGTGTATTTAGTTATGAATAATGGTTATCATTCTTTCATATAAAACAAAGTTTTCACTTACACTTTCAATCTGTATTGTAATTCTTAATTTCTTATCACTAGCTAATACCATGTGAGATGGCATGGGTATGCCGTAATTTCACTTTGAAAAAATTAGTAGGAAGTTTTAATTGACCATATGTAATACTCATTTTTCGGCGTATGATACTATTAAGGTATGGAGAACTAGTTTTAATTGTACAAAATATTCTCTAAAAAAGAATGAGTAATTGTCCCACATTACTTAATAATGTGTTGTGTGTAGTATAACTTACTCCACTCTCCTTTAAAAGTTACCATAACTTTTAAGTGGAGTTTGTGGTATGCCTTAATTCTTTTGTGTTAGAACTCATTTCCCTCTCCATATGTGTGTTTTTTTCTCCAAAAAAAAAAAAAATGTACAATATATGATTAAGGAAAAGTAAAATAGCTAGATAATGTAATGTGTTAAAAATAATATAATTATTATTTAATTGATAAATCAAGAATAATAAATTGTGAAAAATCTGTATTGAGCCATAACTGTTCTAATTATAATAATTGAATATCACTTAGATGCAACATCAATTATTACCACTACGAATATTCACAATATAGTAAATCAAATAGTCATGTGTACAGGGTAATTCTACAGTACTCCCATTTTGTGTTGATTGGGTAAATTTTGGGTGCTATATTATATTAACTCTTTTGATGTGGATGCTATATGAAACTATTTTTCCACAAGTCCACATATGAAAAAATAAAGAATTTATTATTTCTACCACAGAGGAATCCATTACAAGTATCTTGACTGCTACTTACTCTACTACGTGCTCACCACGAGAAGGAAAAATTTAATTTACAAACAAATCCATTACAATGTGTTTCCTTCACATCTATATTTAAATACCATCATGGCAATAATTGAAAAATAGACAATCAAAAGCATCTTGCAATGGGCCTGCATGTCTGAATCATTTATTTCTAAGTTCTCAACAGGGAAACTTCTAACTTGTAGGAATTTCTTATTGTCCCTTCTACAACTCAAGAGGTAAATGAAATATCTACACTTATACGGTATTGCTATCCACACGTAGAAAAATGAGATATTCATAAGAGCAAATCTCTTTGCATAGAGCCTCAACTATTCATCTATATAACTAAAATGATTCAACAATTTTGACTCATCTAACCCAAACTGAATATATCAGCAAGTTCAAAATCATATAAATAAGTTAAAAAGAAATTTAAATAAAAACAAAACAACAAAACAACAGCATTCTAAAAAACTAGCTTATAACTCCATGCATATGCATGGATATACTGAAAAGATACACATTAAGATGCATAGCATAATAATCTTACATATATAATTTAAATATTATTGATAGTCATTCTTATATATATATGGGTATTTGCCCCTCCATTAAGCAATGTTTGTCCGCTTTGGGGAGCCAAGCCCTCACAGATTTGTCACCAAGGGGTGGGATGTCTTGTGCTAGGATAGCGACTGAGTTCCACATCACCTAAGTAACCCTCCCACTCATGCTTTATATGCCCTTGGAGCTTGCATGAGTGTACCACTACTACACATGACAAATCCCACCCCTTCATGACATCCCACCGCTTTAGGAGAATTACTTAGGCAATGTGGGACTCGGTTGCTATCCTAGCACGAGACATCCCACTCCTTCGTGACAAATCCGTGAGGGCTTCACTCCCCAAAGCGAACAAACACTACTTAATGGCGGGACAAGTACCCACATATATATATATATATATATATATATATATATATATATATATATATATATATATATATATTAACTCTTTAAAAAGTCTTGTAAAAATGTTATTAGGTAGAAAATGTAAATTGTCTATTTTTTTAAATATTTTTATGTTCATTAATTCTAAACTATTTGATTTTTGTACACAATAATTCACTTCAATGAGTATTTATGATATGGTCCCACATTTGATTCCAAAATTAAGAAATAAAATTCTCTTAAAAAATAAATAATTCGGGACACATAGTGCAAAATTGAACTTCAATTGTAAAATCTAATTGGATTTTCTCTAAACTTTACCTATTATATATATATATATATGACTTATAAATTTGATTTGTTTTTAGTTATAAAAAAAGGCTCATAAATATAAAATCATTCAAACTCTCTCTTCCTCTAATTTTATATATAGTGATAGATATATGAATATATTTTTTATGATTTATTTATATTGGACTGCTCGTTTTTTATTCTAAATTAACTCATATGGCATAAAAATTAAAAAACTTCGATTAAATGGAACGCGTGCCGTAAAATTAAACTTTAATTGAAATCCAATTTTTACACTGAACTAATTAACTTGGTTCAAAATTCAAAATTTTTGATTAGATGGGAGTATATATATATATATATATATATATATATATATATATATATATATATATATATATAAATATATGACTTATAAACTTGAATTGTTTTTAGTTCTACAAAAAAAAAAAAAAAAAAAAAAAAAAAAAGCTCATAATTAAATATAAAATCATTTAAAAATTATGTTTTTTATGGTTTACTTATATTGGATTTCTCATTTTTTACACTAAATTAATTCATTTGGTACAAAAATTAAAAAACTTAAATTAGATGGGACACATGTCGCAAAATTAAACTCTACTTGAAATCCAATTTTTACATTGAATTAACTCATTTGGCACAAAAATTTAAAAACTTAAATTAGATGGGACACGTAACACAAAATTAGATTCTAATTGAATTTTAATTTGAAATCTAATTAGATTTTCTCTCAACTTTACCTATTATTATATATATAGATATATAGATAAGGATATGATGAACCTCTAACAAGTTTCTTATAATTTGGAAGTTGAGTAATAATGTAAATTTTTTGTTCGTTTAGACCCCTTAAACCAGATTGTTTAACCTAATTAATTAATCAAGTTAATTATTAGGTTTATTATTCAGATTTATGTTAAACAAGCATATATCATATCATGCATACAAGTAACAAAGTAAATAACACCACGATATGATGATCTAGGAAAACTGATAAAACTAACCGTTTCAAGATAAAAACTTAGGGGGGATTTGACCTAACTATCCTCGAGGTAAAGTAAATCCACTATAAGATAATTGAAGTTTTTACAATCAAAGTTAACCCTAAATCTATTGCTACATCATGTAGTAATTTACTGACGCGACCACGTGCAAACTCCAAATCCACAGATTCATTCTCTTCTTGGATTTATAGCAACACAAGCACCCTTACTTGTGGCTTTGAGATCTCACTCAAAGGTTTTAGATTACCATCAGTAATGATCTTGATGCAGCAACAATGTTGTACCCACACTTGATTGTAAACCTTGCTCTAGTAGATTCTTGTGTAGTTAGAAGGCACAGAACCTCTCAAATCTCACAAAGAGTAACACACAAGTTTTCTAAAAGTCTGAAAAACATGGCTAGAGTTTTCCTTTTATATGTGAAGAAGTTGGAATGAAACTCTAAACGTTTTCGCGGGCTTGAGCCTATTTCAAAATTTTGCAGAATTTCTGTTACTACGATTTTCAATCGGTTGATTCTAATTTCTCGGTTGGTCGAGCAAGACAGAAACTCTCTTCCTTTTTCTACAGTTAGCTGGACTTGGAACTTGAAACCAATACTTTTAAGCATTGCCTAATACCTAGACTAGACATGTTTTCTTCTTGATTAATTTTCCAACACAATTAAAATATGATTCTAAATATTTAAACCTAAATCTTTAGAACCTAACATAAATGACTGCTACTGTAATTGATATTGGGCTTCTTCTGAAATTTAGAAAAAAGAAGATTCATTATTATAAACAATTGCCGACTTAAGAAAAATATCAACAAACATGTTATCAAAGCACATGAAAATTTCAGTCACACTTAACACCATATTATTTCATATTTGTAAGTTACTATAAATTGTGGTCTCTAAATTATACAATCATTTTCAAGTATTTGTGCAGCTTGCTTCATCTGAGTTGGAGTCAGTTACTCTAAAATCCAACATTAACATAATAGTCCAAAAACATGGCTTATTTTCATCTTATATAATTAAATATTAGATCGATATGCCTTGCATTAGTTTTAAGGGAAAAACACAGATGAATGGGGTAAATGGAGAACCAGTAGTAAGATCTCAATTAAGGAGATACTTACAAAGCGAAAGATAACCACAACTGTTAAGAGCAAATGCATTTAAGGAGAACATGAGGACCACTTCTGGTATTTTTCTGCACGTCAAAGTGGAATTTATCAAATATAGCATAAGAATATAGACATTATGATTAAAGTGATAAACACAAAAGGAATAGAAGAATAAAAAATAAATCAATATCCTTAAAATTTATAATAAAATATTTAAATGCAAGCATTTTCTTGGCATTTTGTTCGGATCCTGATCATTTATGCAGTATTGCAATTTTCATCTTAATAAAATGCCTAAAAAAGAGACAATATATTAATAGCTTATATGGTTATATTCGTACTGCCATTCACCATTTTACAGGATGTCTTGCAAATGGGTCACACATACGGGGAAGCTTCATTTAGCAACAAGTGATAATAAAACATATTACAAAGATGAAAAGCTGATCGATCAAATGGGATAGGAAAAAGTACTTCTGCTGCATTACATAAATCCCAATCCCGTTCTTCAACCAACAAATCAGATAAATTTAAGACTTAAAAGAGAGTAGTTCATTACTAATAAACCACATCAAATAATCAAAGCCAGGAGCGAGATACATCTGAATACTTCAGACACTTCCCAAAACTAATGTCCACAATAAGAACTCTCCAACCCATATGGTTGGAATTATTTTAGTTATTCTAGACTCTTCAACATATCAAAGAACCTAGCATTAATCAAACAATTATCCAGGCCTATAATGCAAATTAACAGACAAATGAAACTCAAACATTCCCCCGATGATGGCAAATCTTAAAACTCTCCTGAGCATAGTAAATAGCTCCTTAATCGGCCACATATTTGAATGCATCTAAAATGTAGTGGATTCAATGGGTTATTATAGTACGATAATAAATCACAGGACAGATTACGAAACTATTTTGGACCAATCAAGGCTATTTCTCTATTAAAAAAAAAAAAAAAAAAGCAAATCATTAACACATAAAATAGATCATTTAGAAATTAGGGTTTTGTTTTGATCCTTACCTTCACTGGTGAGTAAATTGGGATGCGGAAAGGAGATAGATGGACAAAAAGCACGCCCGCAAGAGAGAAGAGAAAAAAAAAATACTCAGAAGGAGCTATCTATCCAAAACAATCCTCTTTGACTAGTCTTTCAAGCACTTGGTCGCCCCCAGAACTCAGAGAACACGAGAGCAAAGATGATTCAGTTCTTTGGTTTTCTGTTTTTGCATTTATATGGTAACTTGCTCTACCAGTAATTGGTTTTCACTAAAGTTAAACATACAGTTTGGATTAAAAGCATTAGAATTGACAGTAAAGATTTTAGCTAAAAAAATAGTGGGTACTAACTAGTAGAACCACCCATCTCGACAATCCATAAAGGTCATGAAATGTGGCACAAAAGGTAAATCACAGTAAGACAAGAAGTCAGTGACCCAAGGAAAACCAATAGAACAACTTGTCCCGCAATACCATTGAGAGGGTTTAACCTTTCTACTTTAAAGTAAACAAAATCCATTAAAGTAAAATGGAAGTTTATACAATAGACTCAACTCTAAATCTGATGCTACTTTGTGTAGAACTTACTAATATAATCTTATGCAATGACAAATCCACAAGTTCTTTTATTCTGGACCTTGTTGTACATGAACCAACTGCTCATGAATCCGAGTACCAACTTGAAGATTTGCACCAACAAGTTTGATGAAACTGGATTGCAGTAACTTCACTTCAAGTTCCATAACGGGATCTTCAGAACTTTATTTGGATCTCTGGTTCATACTTCTAGAGAATTAAGAAATCTCCAATGCTTGTGCTCTGAACAAGACTCTCCAAAAGTCTTGAAAAACGTACTCTAAGGTTGTTTTTTAAACTTGTATTGTAAAACCTAAATCAAATGGCTCACTGGAAACTAATTCAGAACCAAATCTACATGAATCTCTCAGTTGGTTGAGATTTTGGTTCGATTGATTGAGTTAAGTGAAACTCAATAGGTCGGACTAGAATTGAGTTAGAGTTGAGATTCCAAAAACCATTGGTCCTTTACAGCTTAAAGGTTTGTTTAGATACCACTTATTTTGCTGAAAACTGAAAATACTGTAACAAAATAATTTTTAAATGTGTAAATAGTACTGTGAAACCCAATTTTAAAGTTTTTTTTGTTGAATAAAATACTTGTGAATCTTATGAACAGTGCATAGGACCCACAAGAAAAGCAAAAAAAATGTTCTTCTCTTCCTGCACGAGACCCACAGTGCATGTTCTCCAAAAAAAAAAAAAAAAACACAAACAAACAAAAACATAAACACTGCCTTTATCAGCTGTATCCAAACGGGTACTGAATCTTGGCTTGTCTTGTAATTTAACTTGGCTTCAAACATACTCAAAACCCACTGAGATTCTAAACTTAATTACATAATGTCACTGTTTGCCAACTTGGTCCTATCGACCCAACAGTGACAAAGTAGAAAACTTTTATAGAAAATGTTTAAAAGAAAAACCACAGGTGCCCCATATGGAAATCCACTAAAAAAAAAGTTGTTAACAGAGTCTAGCTGAAACAAACGACCCGTTTATTTCTATCACCGTGCGCAGCTACAAACTTTCTGGACTTCTTCTATATGATTTCCCCTACGAACACGACCTCTGCATGAAACTGAAACTTCAGTAAGTTAGTGTACACACTACACACTGACATAGGGTGAAAATCTATGCGGTTTCAACTAAATTTACATTCTTGAAGGTTCTTGATTAAAAGTTCATCATATACGATCAAGTATAAAAGGGTCCTCTTTGATTTTGCACTCAAAGGGAAGGCTTTTCTAGATTAATTCTCTTTGGTACAGCGGCCTTCTTAGGTTAAATTTTGTGTAAAATTAAAAACCAGGAAAAGTTATTCATCAAGCATGATTCAGATTCTATATCTCGGGGTCTCACTTGAGCAAACATTGTGCAAGAGTTGACCGAATGTCGAGCGAAAATCAAGTGAACTCTCTGGTTGATTTAATTTTCCGATTGAGCAAAACTATCAGCTCTGCAATTCTTTAGGCAGCTCTTCACTTAATTTTATCTAACTTTTTTTTTGATGAACTAATTTTATCTAACTTTAAAAGACTTGTTACAACCCTTTTTGATACACAAGTTGTCACAAGGAATTTGCCAACAATGAATCCTAACGAATTGATTGAGTGAATTCATAGTTATTAATTATTTCCTGTGATTTAAGTAAACAATTATTATTTTACTAGTACTATGCTCACGTAATACATGAATTAATCAAAAATATATATAAATGAAAGAAAGTATTTCCGTTTTTAAGTTGGTTATTTGCTTTCCTTTTTCTTTTTCTTTTTTTTTTCTTTTTTTTTTTTTTTTGAATAAACTGGGCATGATTGTTTTTTTAATTGGCGTGATTTTTTTTTTTTGTTTTTGAAAATTTTTAATTGGCATGAATGAACAGAAGAAATGTGGCCCCTCTATAATACGCACACAGATAAAATAAATTTTTATTTTTATTTTTTCATTAAAAAAACATAAATACTATTAAAAATTACTATTTATATATACTATTAAAATATGAGTTAATCAAAAAAATATTAGTAATTTCATATAAACCATATTTTCATCTTACCTTTTTCTTCTCAACCAAACAAAATAAATTTATATTTATTTTCCATTTTTTCAATTTTCCACTTTCTATATCAAACATACATTCTATCCTCCCAACCTTTTATGTTTTCCCACTTTTCCCTCATTCCAATAAAATTAATGGAGTCTAAGTGAAAAATCTCCTTTATCCTATAGTTGCATTATTCTTTTGCAAATATTTTCTTACACTTTGTGCAGAAGTGTATTATATTGAATCTTTTGAATTACACAAACCACAATCTCTCTTTTCTACTAGGTGTTGCTTTATAACTTCCCATGTCTTGTCGTGTCTTTTCCTTAGTAATCAATAACATCCACTGATGATTCTTCTATAATGCCCACTAAAGGTCCTCCATGCAATATTTTATTGGCAAAAATACTATTTTGCTCTCTACATTTTGAAGTCACAATCAATTTGGTCCCTACATTTTTGGTAGCAATCAATTTGGTCCCTGTTATTTTCAATCTACAGTCAATTTAGTCCCTACCGTTAACTTTCTGAAGGAAAATGTCTACGTGGCAAACGGATTGCCTAGTTGGCACATTAAAACTTATGTGGCCAATAAAATATTAATAAAAAAATTAAATTAACATTTAAAAATGCCACATAAGCATTTGTTTGATCAAAAACTTCACCGCCGACAACCACTCCACCTTGAGTCAACCGAGCTACAAGTAAACCCATCAAGCCACAGTTCTCAACCCGGCCAACAATGCCCAGATCAGTCAACCCGAGATCCAAACAGCTGTGTCACTACCATCCACGTCGTAGCCAACCTCATCTGTCATGGTCAAGATCGCCGATCTGCCATGGACGAGTGACTCCAAGCTCCGTTTCCTCCACCCAGATCTGGGTTATTGTATCCCTTTCACCTGTTGCGATTTTCTAAATTTGCTAAGAATTTTAAGATGAATGTTTAAGGAATCAGGGGAGTAAGATGCGGGTTATCGCAAATGTTGGCTTTTTTTTCTTCTTTTCTCTATTCGAATATGTATAGACTATACAAGTTTGAATATGAATTTAGTTGAATCATATTTGTGTGAAAAAGAAATTTTTGGTTTAACTTGATTTTATTTTTGGAATAATTTGTATAGACATTCTGTATTGAGATAGAAAATTTTGATGAAAGGGTTCAAGATTACAAATTTTGTTCTTCCTATTTGATTTTTTATATTTCTTGTTCTTCTTGTTTGAAGATTAAAGATTAAGTCAATTCATTTTAATTTTATGGTTCTTTTTTTGGCCCTTTGATAACTGATGATTTTTTATTTATTTAATTTTTGTGTTTTTAAGTTTTTTTTTTTCTTTTAGCTTTTTTTCTGACGTGGAATTTTTTATCATTCAAATGCTTATGTGGCATTTTTAAATGTTAATTTAAAAAAAATTTATTAATATTTTATTGGCCACACTGTACAATCTGTTTGCCACATAGACATTTTCCGTCAGTAAGTTAACGGTAGGAACCAATTTGACTGTAGATTAAAAATAACAGAGACCTAATTGATCGCTACCAAAATGTAGATACCAAATTGATTGTGACCCTAAAATGCAGGGACCAAAATAGTGTTTTCGCCTATTTTATTCAATCAAGCTAGAAGTCATCTATAAGATTATTGCGCTGCACTTGATTACAAATTTACACATATAGTCTATTCCTATGAGTAACCAGTTTCATAAAATTTGAGAGCTATCAATTATTTTGCTTGACTTTTTAACTTGTCCCATATTTTGGTGGGAAGAAGGAAGTGTTAACTGATGCAAATGCTTCACCGTTGCATATGTTTTAGGAATTTTCTCTATGATGTTGCTTAATTCCGTATACTTGTCTAATTTTTTGGTAGGTTGATTATGGCAAGCCCCTCTGATCAAGGATATATGTTAAAAACAAAAGGTGTTAACTAACTAAAACCTTTTGACGATCATGAAACGACAGATGATGAGTTATCTGATAATCAAGATGTGGATGAAAACAAAATTCAAACAGAAAATCAATATATATATATATATATATTATGGGTGTTAATTCGTGTTCGTGTCATGTCGAGTCATGAGTATTCGGCTATATGAGCTGACCTAAAACCGACTTGTTTAGTAAACGTGTCAAGAATCATCAACTCTAATACAACCTATTTATTAAACAGGTCGACCCGACCCAACACGTTTAACCATTTAATTAACAAGTCATGTAAACATCAATACAAATGACCCATTTAATAGCTTGTTTGATTAAAGGGTCATGCCTTATCACGCCCTAAACCCAAAAGGATCCAAAGCATGAAAAATCGAGCCTTCAAGAGATATTGTAGGAGTTTTTTTTTTTTTTTTCTTTCCATTTGATAAAATAAAATAAATATATGTATATTGATTCTCCACAATATAAGTTAGAGCTCTATGACAAACTTACAAACAATACAACTACAAATCATGTGTCTCCAAATATACATGAAAATCCAAAGCTCCAAATAAATAAACACAAAGTCATGATCCTCTCTAAGATATGTAACCTCAATAGAAAATCTAGGCCTATCACGCCTGAGGCTAACAAACCTTAAGAGCCAACCTCCAGTGGAATTAGCTATGGCCTCGAAGTATTTAGTAAGTTGAGTTGCCAACAATTTATAACACAAATCTCTCATTTAGTATAGTACTCCAATCATCATCAATAAACAAAGCTCCATGCCCAACATATAGCTAATTTATCTGTAAAATTGTTGGAGAGTAGAATGAGCTAAAACCTAGTAAGTAACATAATTAATGAGGGTGGAGGAAATGCAAGTCTTGTGATAATTAGCATTTTTACAAAACACAAAACAAGTTACACTTTGGGAGTTTCCACTTAATTTTTGCAAAATCAGTCTTCATGGATAAAATGACAAGAATGATTGAAATTGTATAGCACAAAGCTTTTTTAAAATACCTCAATGTGAAACTACATACTAAATACTGTGTGCAATAATAACACCGTTCCAAAACTAGAAATCCAACTCAAGGCCACATGACAGTCGCTGACACAAAGCTGAAACTCAATTGCTTACACGAAGCTAGAACTCATTGTCGACACAAAGTCGAAACTAATCTATTGACACAAAGCCATAACTAATCAACAGTCGAAACTCATTGCCGACACAAAACCGGAACTAATTCACTGACACAAAGCCAAAACTCAATGTCACACAGACTATAATATCTAGTTAGGTAATCACCGAGTAATCACATGTCACAGCCCAAGGGTAAAAACATAAGGAGCTCATAGTTTACAAGAAATCAAAACACAATTCAATTTCAAGTAATTTCACAAAAACCTTTGAAATACCATACCCAATATATTCACAAGATTCTCAAAGCCTTCAACTCATTTCTTGTCAAGAAGATTTTATATCAATTATCCCAAATATCACAAGTCAAGATAAAAGCATCTTTAAATTTTGCAAATAATGCAATAAATCCATAAAATCGTTTACCAAGAATTAAATCAAAGATGCTTGTCCTTTCCATGCTAACAAATCATGCATTTCCCCATATACAATAACAAATACGGTGCACTTTTCATAAATAATCATATCCATTAAGGTTACAACATGACACTTTTTAGGAAAAATATAGTTTCCATAAACAATTTCCTAAAACATGTTTAACCCAAAAACAATATTTTATGCAATATAGTTATTTTTCAAAAATCCCATTAAAAAGCTACTTATCCCGGAAGACCAACCAATTTTACCTCAATCAGGTACCACGAAATCAACCAATCCCATCACTAGGTCCATCATCAAAAATCTTAGAACCTAAAACCAAAATGATCAAGCCTATCAATAACAATGCCCATCACAAAGTAACATCAAACTTGTCTCCATAGATCGAAATATGTCCCCTAAAATCAAATTGAGGGCCTAGAACTTAACTTAACTATCCAAAGGCACATATTCCTAAGGGATACCAAACAAGCATATAAATGATCCAAAGGACCATAACACAACCAAAGCATTTTAATACAGTACCGCAAACAATATGCATTTATTAGATAACATAACACATCACTTTAAAAATGAGGTAGCTAGTCTCAAGAATTTCTTTTGGGTACTAACTAAAAGCCATTATAACAATTCTTATAAATTCCCAAGCATTCACAACAAAAGAACCATGTTTAAGTGTTACACTAACTGCTCTATTAATAATGTCAATACATATTACATCATGTAGGAATCAATTACAACATCGTCAAATTACTTTCAAAGTTCTGAAACTCATTATATATCTCACAAAGTCCAACTTTTAATTGAATAAACAACCATAAACAATTAAACCCAGCCTCATAACTCAATGAGGTAAAATATCAAACACTTGATGTGCAAAAAGCACAACCTCAAAACACTTAAACTTTCATGGTTACACTTTATTACCCATTTGTTTCAAAACAAGTTCATAGCACCCAAATCATCAAAGTTTCACATGCCCACCTCTCCATAACTCCAAGACCTCCAAAACCCATTACCCAAGACAAAAACGTGATTGGGTGAACACTAGAGCAAAATGACTCAAGACTAAACCAAACTTTTCATTCCAAATAAGAATCTCTTACATAAACCCAATAAGCTTGCTCTAGCACAAACCCCATTGCTAGATTACTTAGTTTCATTAGGAAAATAGGAATTTTACCTCAAATTCCTTGCTTGGCCAAATGGGTCCCTCTCTTCCCAAAATCTTTTCTTCACAACCGGTGGTGATGGCTTGAAAAGAAACTCATGGCTGAAGTATTTTTAGTGGAAGACCATGGAGAGGGAGAGGGATTCAAGTGAAAGAAAGGGAGAGGGGTGGCAGCTCGAGAGAGAGAGACGTGAACGTGAAAGTGAGAGGGGGGGGGGGAGGTTTGACTTAAGGAGATGAAGCCTAATTCCAAGCTTGTCCCTAAAATATCTTTCAAGTAAAATTACCAATCTGCCCATCAAGATTCTTCCAAATTACAATTAACTACTGAGGTGTTACATGCCTGACCTAAATAACATATTATCAACTCTCATATATCTAAAATTAAAATACAATTACAACCATAAATATACTTGTGGGAACCTAAGATGTGTAGGCTCGGTTGGCAACTCCATTTGAAGCTTGGTGGTACACTACTCCCTTGGCTTCACAGCTTATAAGGCAACAAGTGGGGGGTTTTTCTTCGATGTGGGACTCCTAGGACCTTGCAAAAAGGCATGCCGAAGACGCCGAGGATGTTGCCAAGCATGCCTAGGACGTTGCAAAGTATGCCGAGGACGGCCGAGGACGTTGCCAAGCATGCCTAGGAGTTGCCAAGCAAGCCTACACATCTTAGGTTCCCACAATACTAATATACATATAATTACAAACATAGATTAAGCAATAATAACAAAATAATAATAACAAAAGTTAATACATTTATAAGCTAAACGGGTTCACATGTTGAACACGAACATGACCCGTTTATCAAACAAGTCAGCTGTATTGACCCAAATATGACCTAAACTTATTTAGCCTCAACTCATGACTTGCTTATAAACAGATTAGTCTTGTCGGGTTTACAAATCGTGTTAAATTTTGCTACTCCAACTAGTAACCTAACTAGGTTAATTTCTTAAAAGATTTACTGTTTTTGCCTTTGTAGCATCAACAACGAGAGTCCAGACCACCTACATGTGATCATAGAACCACCATTGATGCCAGAGGTATTTTTGCCTAATTTTAATATATATATACAAACATATAATGACTCTTGTATGGGTACTTACAAGGAATTATATGGTGCAAACACAAAGTATATGAACCAGTTTTTCTTGTTAAAATAAAAATTATGGAAGATTACTAAAGAAATTTAAAAACTAATGAACTTTTTTCTAAATTTTTTAAAATTCTTGGCAATAAAATTTTAATTGGAATAACATTTTTAAAACTTTTTGAAATAGTGACAATAATCATAATAGGACTATAGGAGTTCACTTGGTAATAAATTCTTGGACGTCTTCCACTTGGTACATCCACAATATGTAGGACACAACTTTTATCAAAATAGTATATAATATAAAATATGATTTGAACATAAGCTTATATAGTATTTATTATTATTAGAATTATTTTATTAACAATTACTAAATAATATATATTCTATAATCAGTAATTTTATAGTTTCATGTGAAATGAATTTTTCTATTTAAATACGTTTTAGTTGCAAATTGTGTGAATTTATGTTACTTTTAGTTAATTAAGAGTGAAAATTGAAAAGAAATATATAAAAATTTCATGGTTTAATTGAAAACTATTTAGCATTTAGGGTTTGGTCAAAGCTATAAAGAAGATATACAAATTAATAAATTATTATAATAAGATTATAAAATAATTTAGAATAAGAAATGAAACTATTTTTTTAATGCCTTCAAAATTCTGAAAATTGATTATGATGTTAGCAAGAGTAAGTGAAGATGTTAATTAATGCTTTCATTTTTTCATTTAATTGTAATAAATTAATATAGAAAATCTTAAGTGAGGTCTAATATTGGATACACCACTGTAAGTTTCTTTAAAACTTTCTCCTCTCTCCCCGTGTGTGTGTGTTAAAAATATTTAGTATTATAAAAAAAATTAATACAAAAGAGTATGATGTTATAAATAGTAAGTGAAGATGTTAATTAATTGCTTCATTTGCATTTCATTTAATACTAATAAATAATATAGAAAATGCTTAATTAAGTGAAGTCTGATATTGGATAATTAAGAAATGAACTCTTTTTAATGCATTCATATATATATATATATATATAAGATAGAAATTCTACTCTAACATAATCTAAGTGTATATGTATATGAAACTTCTTCTTAGAGACTTGAACCCCAGTCCTTACCCCCCACACCTCATAAGCACTTATACTTATAGAGTAACCATCGCGCCAAGAATGAGTGGTGGTATGCCTTCAAAATTTTAATACAAAAGAGTATGATCTAAAAAAGAATAAGTGAAGATGTTAATTAATGTTTTCATTTGCATTTCATTTAATACCAATAAATAATATAGAAAATACTTAAGTGAAGCTTGATATTGGATAAAAAAGAGTTTTTTTTTTTTTTTTTTTTGGGAGAAAAAAGAGAGTAAATTGTTAATATACTATAATTGGGCTCAAACCTATTATTAGTTTAAACTTTTAGGTTATGTGATGTTCATATATGTTATTTAACGCTTTAACTATGATTATTAACAAATCTAATATACTTTTAGCAAACAAATATACACTTAACATTAATAATAGACACTTCACAATTATGTCAGGTCTAGTTTGGGTTGGACTTTACAATAGTGAAAGGGAACGAAGCAGGGAAAGCTACAAAAGTAGATTTTACCGATGATGGATCGGGATTGGGTAGACGCATAAATGTCCAAGTGAGTAGAGGTTCTAGTTTTCAAATCTCTTATGTTTGGTTTTTTCTTTCCAAGGATAAATCTTCCTAAGCTGTGGATAAACAGTTAAAATACAGGAAATTTACCACGAAGTCAAGGATCTCAATGAACTGATGGCATAGTTATTAAATCAACAGGGCAATAAATTCCAAATTTGATGGAACATTAGTTATGATATTTGATAATAATGATATCCCAAAGGCTGAAGTAGTAAATTACGATAACTAATTTTAAACGATATGAAACTATATAAGACATTTATATAAGATTTTGTAAAAAGTAAATCTTTATAATAAATTATGGAAATCTTCAAGTAAGCAAGAGAATCTTGAAGATTGGAGAGATATATAAGAAAAAGAACACGATGAGAAAAAAGAAAGGAGAAGTAAAACAAAATGTTGTCAGATTAAATAATTAATTGCGGTTATCAATAAAATAATTAATTAATCGCGGTTATAGTAATAGAATCTAAATCCTAACAAAGCTGAAGAAACTACAACGGTCATTAACGACTATAACAAACCTTCGAACCCTGCCTGAGAACTGTTTGTGAGAAAACGATGTCGTTTTGCGCGTGGCTCTAAACTCCTGAAGTAGAACGACGTAGCATCACTTAAACGATGTCGATTTTTTTATTCAATTACGTAGAGGACTATACTAACTGTAGTTATGTCACTTACGTGCCGGACTGTGTAAGATAAAACATTTGTTTATATATCATTAAAGGTTTTTGAGGAAGAAGATAAAACAAGTGTATTTTCGTTTTGCTTTGCCCTAAAGTAGTGAAGGTAAGCACACAATGTTGTTGTTCTCATTTAACTTAGACAAAAAAGAAACTGTGTTGCTGCTTTTGGTGATGAAGGTAGAGGTGGTCTTGGTTCGAGGAAGTCGAGTCCTTCTAGCTGGGTAGGCATATAAAAGAAAATTTTAAGATTCTTGTTGATATTGATCGACCAATTAATACGATTTTTCAAATGACTTTTTTTTTGTTTGCTTTTCTATATAATTTTTTTGTGTAAATTACAAATTTGGATATATTTTTTCAATTGGGAGTCCAAATGACCGAAACAATAACAATGTTTTCCTAACTTGGGTTGTTTTCATGAATAAATTATCTTTTTATAAAATTATTTGGAATTATGAGAAAAGTAAATAATTTTCGTTGCAAACTAAATATCAAAAAAATATTTTCTAACTTATTTTAAGATTTGCCAACCAAACACAGGAAAACAAGGGTTTTCATTTTTTGAGATAGTTTTTTTTTTTTTTTAATACATATATTTTCTGCTGAAACATACTGTAATAACCAATGGTAGAGTTTAAAATTTAAATTCAATAAAGATCTGGTATAATCAAATACATTTACACCCTCCAATAATGTACTGCCAAATCAAATTATTTTACAAAAATGATAAGAGTATTATTCATTATCATAATTTCCTTAAATATATCAAAGTATTAAAAAAAATCAGAGAAAAGAATCGTTAGGAATTAATGGGGTCATCATTAACAACCAATGTTGATATATATGTCATTGGAGATGAACCAGCAAGACCAGTTGTCATACGTCATGCACATGTTGTCATCAAAGAGGAAGCTGGAGATGAAAAACTCCTAAGCCCAAGGCCAAATGATGATGAAATGACTTCATCGAAGGTGGCGGCTCCTAACTTCAGTGTCATCTCTGGTAATTACGGAGGTTCTAAAAAAACACCGCCAAATGACCCCTGCGTTTTGTAGTGTCTCCTTCTGACACTTTGTTATGGACTTTTTTTTAAAATATATTTGAATTTATTTATTAAAAAAAGAATGCGATAATATGTGTTATTTTCTATTCTCTTTTGTAAAATAAATAAATAAATAAATGATGTAGCAAGACAATATTGATGGAAGTAAACTTCTAGGTTCACACCACATTTTTATTGAATTTAAGCTTATATGTAATAATTTTTTTTCTTTAATAACTTCCCATGGCACTCAACTTCAAGGCCTTTATTTAAAAGAAAATCAAGATTTAAAGAATAGGAAAAAAAAACTTAAAAGGCTTAAAGTAATGGGACTCATTGTTTACCACAAAATCATTTTAAAAAAATTATTTAAGTACTATATGATAGAAAACCTTGAAGTTTTCTCTTCTTCTTTCTTTTTTTTTCTTCTTTTTTTTTTTTTTTTTTCCATTTTTCGAATATTTTATAGCTTTAAATTCTTGATTTTTACTATAAATCCAAAATTTAAGTACTTAGAAGAATAAAGAAAGAATGTTGCATTTTAAATATTTTTTTTAAAGAAATGTAGGTAGTGAGATTATGTGTATACAACTTTGTAGGTATATTACTATACTTTTAACATTGTTTTATTTTTTTAATTTATTTTAAGGAATCATATTAGATGTTTAAACTTTATACATTTAGATTAAGCTCTTATTTTTAAGTTATTTTTTCTTTTATACTTTGTCTTATAATCTTAATTTTTACTCCCCTAAATAAAAATTATGGCTCCACCACTTCCTGATCCAAACATATTAATTGTGAATCAAATGCAATAATTTCAAGAAAAAATTGATAGGAAACAAATGTCAAAGCAGCATCATTTTTCCATGCTTTTTTTCCAACCAGTTGGCCCCATCATACTACAAACGGAGGGAGGGTGAGAGAGAGAGATAGATAGCAGCATTTCATTAATAAAAACAGACCATTTTAATGGCACTAACAGTTACGGAAATGGACAGGCAACAAATGGCAAAAATTAGAGAAAGAGAAGGTTTCTTTTCCAGTGAATTGGCAATGAAACTAATTTTCAAAGTGGTCTATTAGCAAAAATTGATATTAAAAAAAATAATAAATAAGTCTTTCATGAGAATTTTTTTTATTTTAGCCCGCCCACATAGACAAACTCACGCCCAATTTTAACATATTTACATGTCAATTTGTGATGATTACAGTAGCTGTTGAAAAAACAAAAAAAAAAGTACATCAATTACAAAATAACACTTAAGTATGTTGTGAATTTAAATATATAATTAGGTGTTCCTAACATTATTATTATCATTATTTTAAGAAAACTAGCATTATTCTTTTAAAATGTTGATATTTTATTTGATGGTTAAATAAAATATTTGAGATTTAATTGCCACCTATTCCAAAATCTTATTAGTCTAATGATAAAGAGGTATAATCAGGAGCAGACACCATAGGTTGAAACTTTCTATAAAATAAAAAATAAAATAAAATAAGAGGAAAAAAATTAAACCATTAATCCTTGGTCTCACCAATCAGGCAATTAGCGAAAAAATACACGAAGACAAAACAAAACAATACAAAAATTCTTTTTTAAGTACTCAGAAAAAAAATAATAATAATCTTTTGTACAAGATTCTGTAAAACATATGATCAAAAAGAAAAAGAAAAATATCCGTGCAAACTAAATAACAAAAAAAAATATTTTCTAGCTTAATTTAAGATTTGCCAACCAAACACAGGAAAACAAGGGTTTTTTTTTTTTTTTTTTTGGTTTTTGAGATAGGTTTTTTTAATACATATATTTTCTATTGAAACATACAGTAATAACCAATAGTAGAGTTTAAAATTTAAATTCAATAAAGATCTAGTATAATCACACACATTTACACCCTCCAATAACGTACTACCAAATCAAATTATTTCACAAAAATGAATAGAGTATTATACATTATCATAATTTCCAATAGATATATCAAAGTATTAAAAAAAAAAAAAAATGGAGCAAAGAATCATTAGGAATAAGTGGGGTCATCATTGACAACCAATGTTGATATATTTGTTGTCAGAGATGAATCAGCAAGACGTCATGCACTCATGCACATGTTGTCATCGAAGAGGAAGCTGGAGATGAAAAACTCCTAAGCCCAAGGCTGAATGACGATGAAATGACTTCATTGAAGGTGGTGGCTCCTAACTCCAGTGTCATCTCTGGTAGTTATGGTGGTTCTCCTTCTGACACTTTGTTTTTGACTTTTTTTTTTTATTTTAATAGTTGAATATATTTATTAAAAAGGAATTTGATAATATGTGTTATTTTCTCTATTCCTTTTTGTAAAAAAAATTTGATGTAGCAGGACATTATTGATAGGAGTAAACTTCTAGGTTCACACCACATTCTTATTGAATTTAAGCTTATATTTAAGACATTTTCATTGCCAAGCTTTTTATAATAAAATTGATAGAAACTAAAAATTTTCCATTTATCTTTGAGTTTACAATTTTCTATTTTATACTATTTGTAAAATCCAAGACCCATCCAAAAATTTTTATTTAATATAAATTACTTATAATATATCTTAAATGACTCTAAATTTCTCATGTATCAATCAAACCAATTAGTCAATACGCGGGATTGCAAATTTATCTTGGTTTTTCTTTTTATTATTGCAATGAATGTTCTAATTTGATTGGATAACAAAAATCGATTGCATTATCTTGAAAATTCCAATATATATTTAAAGAAACACGGAATAAATTTATATAATATTTGATTGTATGATAGATTAGGTCCCAAAATCTGATAATAATTTTTTTTCACATGTTAAAATCAATATTTAGGGAAATATTTTTATATTCATAGATGTGAAAGGATTTTAATCTTTTGCGCCAGATCTATTATGATTAGTTTTTATCATTATGTCACACTAATTGTTTTTCAATATAATCGGAATTCATATCACAAATCCCTTATTCAAAGATAAAAAAAAATAAATAAAAAAAATAAAAAATAAAAAATAAAACTTTATCAATTGAATTATTGAAACCCATTAAAAAACATTAAATACACATTATCAAAATTGTTAATTTCCTACCTCAATCAATACACAAATTTTCATAAATAAGTCATTAAATTGGTACGTTTAATGCCCCTACAATATTTCAATTAAAATTCCAGTCATTTTTGTTATTCCGATGAATGTTTTTATTTGATTGGCTAACAAAATTCGATTCAAGGTATTGTTTCGAAATTACCAATATGTGTAAAGAAACACAGAATAAATTAAAAATATATTATTATATGATAGATTAGGTCCCAAAAAATAATAATAGACATTTTACCCATGTTAAAGTCAATATTTAAGGAACCTTAAAAAACAAAAAAAAAACAAAAAAACAAAACAAAAAACTATAGATACAATAAAATTTTAACTTTTAGCATCCACTCTATTATTATTCTTCTTTATTATCAGGTTAAGATCTTAATTGCCTTTTGGCATGTAGCCAAGATTCAAATCCTACATCTCTTTATTCAACACACAAAGCTTTACATGTTAAGCTAAATGAAGGAACATTTTTTTTTTTTTTTGAGACATTAAACATACAATCATTATCAAAATTGTAAATTTCTTACCATCATGGATACGCAAATTTCCATATAAGTCATCAGATTGGTACGATTAATTCCCCTATAACACGTCTGATAAAATTCGAGCCATTTAGCTAATTTTGCCAGTCATTTCCGCATGTTTGGAGTAGCAGGACAAAAATCAACTCCTCTATTTCTGTTCTTTTCCTCTATTTCCATTTCTTCTTTGTCTCACTGTCCACGCACATGAACTTCACTTTTTATCCCTCTATCAAGTCAAACTCGAGGTTCATGACCTCAAGTTCAAGGTGGTATTTTTTAATTATTAAAATTCCAGCTCAGCCACGCCACGGTGGCAAACTCAGGTGGAACTCAAATTCGTAATTAGTGGTAGATTCTTAAATATTTTCGAAACAGTAGTAGATTGATATATATTTCGGTAAACAGTGGTATTTAGCCTTCTATCATCCATGTCAAATGGTTGATTGGTAGGTAAATATATCTATCATCCATGTCAAATGGTTGTGTTGGTATGTAAACGTATCATACGATCTTTCAATTTCCTTCTCTCTCCCTTCACGTCAACGTGAAGTGTTAGATACGTTGATTGATTAGGGCCACATTAGTTGGCCAATATTTTATTCGCCAAGATCCTCAATATATATATTATTGCCCAACATATTTGGCTGTGACATGGATTTGAATTTATATTCTTAATAAATCAGATGAGTTCTAATTTTTAATATATATATATATATCAGAGACAGAGAGTAACTATTATTGAAATATTTCATTTTTCATTCTGTTAATCAAATTAAAATTAGGTTGGATATGGAATTCACAATATTGATGATAAAACCATGTAAATTTTCATAATATTAACACTTAACAATTAATATCAATTATATCTTCCTCTCCAAAACAAAATCACTTATATCAATAAAAAAAAAAATATGGCTCCACCACTTCCTGATCCAAACATATTAATTGTGAATAAAATGTAACAAATAATTTCAAGAAAAAATTGATAGGAAACAAATGTCAAAGCAGCATCATACTACAAACGGAGGGAGAGGGTGAGAGAGAGAGCTAGATAGCAGCATTTCATTAATAAAAACTGACCATTTTAATGGCACTAACAGTTACGGAAATGGATAGGCAAGAAATGGCAAAACACCATCACTTTCATCGGAATTTCTTTTCCAATATGTTGGCAGGTGGCACCCATTATTAGAGAAAGAGATTGTTTCTTTTCCAGTGAATTGGCAATGAAACTAATTTTCAAAGTGGTCCATTAGCAAAAATTGATACTAAAAAAAAAAAAAAAATCAATAAAAGTCGTTCATGAGAATTTTTTTTGATTTCAATCCGCCCACATAGACAGACTCACGCCCAATTTTATAACATATTTACATGTTAATTTGTGATGATTACAATAGCTGCTGAAAAAAATACACCAATTACAAAAAAACACTTAAGTATATTATGAATTTAAATATATAATTAGGTGTTCCTAACATTATTATTTTCATTATTTTAAGAAAACTAGCATTATTCTTTTAAAATGTTGATATTTTATTTGATGGCTAAATAAGAGATTTGAAGTTCAATCTCCGTCTACACCAAAAATTGATTAATGTCTTGATCTAATAATAAAAATCTATCATCAAGAGTAAACGCCTTAAGTTGAAACTTTCTATTAAAAAAAAGATAAAAACTAACCTATTAGTCCTTGGTCTCACCAATCAGGCAATTAGTGAAAAAAATATAGGAAGGCAAATAAATAAATAAATCTCAACTACAAGATTCTGTAAAACATACTATAAGAAAGAAAAAAAATTTCAAACTTATCTCAAATTACTAAAAGTTTCCTAAAACCATGCCACTATCTTCTTCTTCTTCTTCTTCTTCTTTTTCTTTTTCTTTTTCTTTTTTTTTTTTTTTTTAATAACATATACTACGTTGTTAAACTCACATAACAGATTCCATTAACAACTGAAAACTAGTCAATTTTAAGGAAGAAAGATTAGATGAGCATTGCAAGTTGTGACTTCTACAAGCCAATCTTTCAAACTAGACTAAAGCAAGATGTGTGACATTAACGAAGGATTCCACTAATAATAAATTCTTTTCACCAACCCATTGGAAAAATTGGATATTTTTGTAGAAAAAAAAAAAAGGATATAAGCCAATTACATGTAATGAGATTCTCATGCCCAAAGACTTAAACAAAATTTTATCATATAAATTATGGATTAAAATATGAAAAATTTATAACTTTCTCTATATAGAGGCCCATGGACTTATAACATTCTTGTCTTGGGTACATACAAAGAAGCTGGTTTAGCTAGAAATGAAACTAGGTTTTTCAAAATCATATTTGTCAATGGAGTGGCCTTTAGTGAAATTTTTGCTATGGACTTTCTGTTCAAATTCATGAGCACAAAGGTTGTATTGAGGACGAGAGGATGGGTCTACTAGAATTGAAGACCTTTCTGAAATCCAAAACTATTCATGCCAAACTCCTTCCTCCAACATGGGTTAATCAATCAAAGAGTGAGTGTTGCAGTTGGGAGTAGGTTAAGTGTAGCACCACCACTGGTCACGTGATCAAGCTCATGCTCTCTGGTATTTACCAAGAGCAAGATTATGAGGATACTTGGTTGCTAAACATGTCCCTATTTCAACCTTTCAAGGAGCTAAGAAATCTTGACTTATCTGAGAACAAAATTGCCGGTTGGTTAGGAAATGAAGGTATGTGAGCTTTTACCTCTACTATCACTCACACACGCGTGTGCGCGCACATGCACGCACACACATAAGAACTTCAAACTATTTATGTCTCGCTTAGGATTATATTAGGGCTAATGGTTACCTATTAATTTTAGGTTTAATAGGAAAGGCTTGAGATCATGGTTTTTGGATTCGATTAAATATCCCAAATCAAATTAAAAGTATTGTAGTTGTTCATTTTCTCACAATTTGATTAATTAAATTTATTTTAGAGGGGAATTCATTTTAATTATTAGATTTAAAATTGATTAGATATAATTAGATTCAAACTATATTTTTTTAGGAGTAATTTAAGGACATCCATCTATTCTAAACTTTACATATGTCAAATATGCATAATTAATTTACAAGTATTTTAGGAGGCTCATTAAATGCCCGTTTGGATCCGACTTAATTGGCGTCTGCATTTTTCAAGTGCGCGTTTTCTCTTCTTTCTTTTTTTTTCTTTTTTTTTTTTTCCCAGCTGCAGTTGTTAACCAAGTCTTCCGTGAACAATGCATCCGTGCACTATTTACGGACCCACAAACTTCACTTTTTAACAACATTTTTATTAAAAATGAGTCTCATGGCACTATTCACAGATTTAAAAATTATTTTGTTACAATATTTTCAGTTTTCAGTTTCAGCAAAATATGTTCTATCCAAACGGACCTTAATTATGATGTGTCAAATATTTATAATTTGCACAAATCGTTGTTTTTTATATGACATTATAGGTTTACATTACTCTAAAAGATAACACATGTCATTGTCATATGCATTGGGTAAAAGACACGTATCATCATTTTGTACATCCACCAAGTTGGGATTCAACTTTGTGGGTTCTAATTAACTTAATTGCTAAAGTCTCTGATGATTAAATAAAAGATTTAGGGTTCAATCATAAATAGACACTATAAGTTGAAACTTTATAATAGAAGTCAAGTTAGACCCCTACACATGCATCCAATGAAAAAAAAATATAGTTCATCAAAGCATAAGACAACAACACGTGTTGAAATTGAGAATGAGCTTGAGAAAAGTTACTCAAATTAATAGTATATTATACAAATAAATTTTTTATTATTATTAAATTATAAAAATCAGTTACACGGTGAGGACTGAGGAGGACTCGGCCATAAATTGATCAGGTACCTATCATGCCACCTTCCTGTCTCTATTATAGCTCCTTTCTTTCTTCATATTTCTTGCAAATTTTATTTTCGTTTCTCCATCTTAAACGTTTGTTAGCCATCTTAATCATTTCGCAAACCGTACGTATAACCATCTTAATTACCCTATCTGATTTCATCTCTTCCTCTCTCGACCCAATTCTGTCTCCATCAAACCCAATTTGAGTCAAGCATTGTTTACCAATGAAGCATCTTAATAAACAGTGTTTTAGTGCCAATAATGTGGGACTATCAAAACCTGCACCCAATTCGAACCAGCAGAAAATATACATCCTACCTACTATCATAACTTCGTGTGGAGATGTTTGGTCGATTTGAAAATTTTTAGTGCATTATTTTTGTTCTTTTAGTATTGCATGCCAATGGTGTCATATACGTTCAATGAAATTTCTACTAAACTTGATGTGAGTTCTTTTCATTCAATTCCCCTCCCCCCTCTCATCCTGTGATAAATCTGAATGATTGGTTAATTTTGTATAGTCGTTTAATTTATATGGCCCATGATTGGGAACCAAATTCATCAGGATATCAATGTGGTTTTCACTTAACAACATGATAAAAATATCAACTATATAAGACCATTAATTGAAGATTTTAACTAAATGCCAAAACAAAATCTATTAACTTACTACTAAGACCATTTTCATATATATTGCTTTATTTGAATATTTTAATTGAAGATTTTGACAAATTAGCCTACAAATTCAAAAATAGATCCAAAGCTTTTCATTGAAGATTTGGGGGATTTGAGGGGTTAGATATAACATCAAAACTCTACTTTTCATTTACCTTTTTTAACTATCATGGTTGGAAAAATCCAATTATATCTATAGCCTTTCGGTTTATAATAGTAAAAGATCAAAGTTTTGAACAAAAAGGAACTAATTTTTTTTATTTGTTATTGTTATTATATATAGAGAACTCAAAATTTTTATAATATCAAAATCTTGAACAAAAGGAATGAATTTTTTTATTTATTACTACACATAGAGAGCACAAAATTTTCATTAGTTAACTAATGAAAATTTTGTAAAACAATATGACATTTTTATTTTAGTCTTAAAATAAAAATAAATTTAAAAAAGAAAACTCTTTGCCTGTGGTTGGTTTTTCAAAGGGTAAGATAAAAGAACTTTTTAAAAATTAATAGTTCAACACACCTAAATTAATATATATATATATATATATATATATATATATATATATATATATATATATATATATATATATATATATCTATTGTTATGCCACTTTGTTATTTTATAGCATTTCGTTCAAATAAAAAACCGTGTAAAGCACGGGCAAAAAACTAATTATATGTATATTAATTAGTATCCACTTACAAATTTTTTTAAAAAAAAATATCCACATTTTAGACATGCTGTATATGAGAGTGAAAAAACTATTAGTGTACCAAATTCATCCATAGGACAAATTAGAGGTTGATTCATATGCTTTTATATAAAAGCAAATTTGAATATTTAGTTGTCAACATATTTTCTTTTAAAATAAAATTGATGATCTAATTTGAATTTCAGATTAATTGTAGCTTTTGAAGTGATACCGAAAAAAGGAAACAAAAAAAAAAAAAAAAAAAAAAAAAAAAAAAAAAAAAAATCTTATATATTTGAAAGACTTACAATGCAGTACACACTCAAAAAGACCTTATTCTTAAATATGTAGCACAATACTTTAAACTCACAGAAATTACTCTTTTTTTCTCAATGTGGGAACTTACCTTTTTTTTTTTTAGATAAACACACGCACAAAGTGGTGGAGGGAAGGAGATTTTTAAAATACTTACAAAATGATACACAATTACACACTCAAAAACTCAAAAGGGCCTAACTCTTTTTTCTTTCTTTCTTTCTTTCTTTTTTTTCTTTTTTTTTCTTTTTTTTCTTTTTTTTTCTTTTTTGAGTCATAAGGGCCTAACTCTTTCTTCTTCTTTTTTAAGTCAAAAGGGCCTAACTTCTTTTTTTTTTTTTTTGGTTACAAATAAATGTTCATAAAATTAGATTGTAAATTGTTACTCATTTTAATATTGTCCCTTACTCAAGCTTTCTCACTAATTGAAAATTGCTATTGTTACTGGTGCTTTATCTTTTCCTAAACAGCTGCTACGAACACCTATATCGATTGGGCTTTGACGTAGACTTGGTCTCTAGCTTCATAAATACGAAAGGCAGATACAATTGACAACAATTCATATTTATATGATAAGAGTGCAATCCTATGGCTTACAATCATATAACTTCGCACCTATCAAAAAAAAAAAAAAGAGGATGGATAGGGGTGTGTGGTAATGATTGTTCCAGAAAACATATTTGATCCTTGATAGTTCAATTAATCAATGAATTTTTCCTATATTACAATTACGTACTGTGCTAATGAATAACATGATATGACATTCTTTTCTCATTTTGTTGATAAATTTAACAGTGAATTTTTTTTTTTTTTTTTTTTTTTTTTCAGAATCCAGTTGTTTGTCTAAACCAAGCAAACTAACACATGAATTTAAGAGGGAACAACTTTGACGAGAAAATTTTAAGATTCTTAAGTGCCCTCCCAGTTCTTAAATCTCTGAATCTAAGCTACAATAAGTCAATAACATGTGGCCTCTTTCTAGCAAAGGTACTTGCATATCTGAATCTTCTTCATCAAGAATACCATGAAAAAGTTTAGATATAACTGAAATCTTATAACCAATATTACCTTTATCAACATTTAATCTGTTCGTGTTAAAAAACACAAAACGCTTCAATGCAATAACTAATGCTTTTGATATATGCAAATGACAGTAGTAGTATGCCTTCAATATTCAATGATCATTTTAACTGAAATTTTTGTCCATTCCAAAATAGAGCCATACCTTTAAAAATATATATATTATTTAAAAAAAGCTACGTTCTCTGAGTGTGAAAAACCCTCAATCAAAAGTTTATTAAGTTGTAAAAACACTCAAATCAAATAAGCTACCAAAAACTAAATGGACGTCTATTTTGGTTGGTTGGCGAGTGCAGTGGTACCATCACCATGCTAGCGGAAACTAAATGGAATTTGTTTGGTTGGTGAGTAGCGAACAAACATTAAATTTTGTCAGTTGTAATCGTTCATGGTACCTAGTACTAACTAATTACAAGAAACTGAAGGGACTAAATCACAATATTGCATAAGAAAAGGGACTAAGGGAGGAGGGGGTATATCCTGTATGCCTGGTAAATAGCAAAATAGTGATTGAAAGGACAAGCCGGAAACTTAGAAATCGCCTCCCAAGACTCCCAAATACGAGGAAGTATACCTTGTTCCGGGTGTATATTTCCTCCCACTCATAGCTATGTGGGTCCCACCAATTGTGAGTGTGAGGAAATATACACCTGTAACAGGGTGGAATTCAACCCCCCCCCCCCCCCCCCCCCCCCAACGGGGCGCGGTCCCAAATATAAAAGTCAAGAGTATAAAACAAAAAGAAGGCGAGAAAGGAATTAAAAAAAAGTTGCCTTGAAGGTGGGGGCAAGTAGAGGAACACGACACATGAAAATTGTTAAAAAGACTAGTACTTATCGCATAGAGTGACAGTACACTAGTCACGGGCCCTGCGTAGAAAAAGACACACCTATTTTATCTTTTGTCTTTTCTCCATCAGTCACGTTTCCCCTGGGTCCTCAGCACATTAACTTCACTTTTTCTCCTGTGTGTTCAATTTCTTTCTCCCTCCTTTCACGTCCACGTCAATTTTCATTTAAGTGTTGATTGATTAGGGCCACATTAGTTGGTTAATATATTATTGGCCAACATATTTGGCTGGGACATAGATTTGAATTTAATAAATCAGACTATATATATATAGTAACTGTTATTAAAATATTTCATTCTGTTAATTAAATTGAAATGAGGTTAATTCTCAAAAAAAAATAATAATAATTGAAATGAGGTCCAATTAGATGAACATTGCGTGTTGTGACTTCTACAAGCCAATCTTTCAAACTAGACTAAAGCAAGATGTATAACATAAATTAAGGATTCTACTAATAATAAATTCTTTTAACAAAAAATTGGATATTTTTGTAGTAAAAAAAAGGATATAAGACAATTACGTGTCATGAGATTCTCATTCCCAGAGACTTAACCAACAGTTTATTATATAAATTATGGATTAAAATATGAAAACCTTAGAACTTTCTCTATATGAAGGCCCATAGACAGTTCATCAAAAAAAGAAGGCCCATAGACTTATAACTTTCTCTATATAAAGGCCCATAGACTTATTACTTTTTTATCTTGAGTACTTACATAGAAGTTGGTTCAGCTAGAAATGAAACTAGGTGTTTCACTATCATATTTGTCAATGGAGTGGCCTTTGGTGAAGTTTTTGCTGTGGGCTTTACTACTTTTTGTTCAAATTCATGAGCACATAGCTTGTATTGAGGTTGAGAGGATGGGTCTGCTAGAATTAAAGTCCTTTCTGAAATCCAAAACTAATCGTACCGAACCCCTTCTTCCAACATGGGTTAATGACACAAAGAGTGAGTGTTGTAGTTGGGAGCAGGTCAGGTGTAACACCACCACTGGTCATGTGATCAAGCTCATGCTCTCCAGTATAAACCAAGAGCAAAATTATGAGGATACTTGGTATATGAACGTGTCCCTATTTCAGCCTTTCAAGGAGCTAAAAAATCTTGACTTATCTAACAACAGAATTGCTGGTTGGTTAGGAAATGAAGGTATGTGAGCTTTTGCTTCTACTATCACTCACACACACACACACACAAGAACTTCGAGCTATTTATGTCTTGCTTAGGATTATAATAGGGCCAATGGTTTCCTATCAATTTTAGGTTTAATAGGAAAGGCTTGATCATGGTAATTGGATTCAATCAAATTAAAAATATTGTAGTTGTTCATCTTCTCACAATTTGATTAATTAAATTTATTTTAGAGGAAAGGTCATTTTAATTATTAGATTTAAATTAGATTAGAAATAATTGGATTCAAACTATAATTTTTTAGGATTAATTTGACGACATCCATCTATTCTTAATTTTATATATGTTAAATATGTATAACCGTAATTAATTTACAGGTATTTTAGGAAGCTCATTATGATGTGTCAAATATTTATGACGTGTAAAAGTTGTTGTTTGCCATATGACAGTATAGGTTTACATTACTTTCACCGGAATTTCTTTTCCAATATGTTGGCAGTTGGCACCCATTATTAGAGAAAGAGATGGTTTCTTTTCCAGTGAATTGGCAATGAAACCAATTTTCAAAGTGGTCCATTAGCAGAAAGTGATATAAAAAAAGAAAAAAATCAATAGAAGTCGTTCATGAGAATTTTTTTATTTTCAATCCGCCCACTGAGACAAACCCACACCCAATTAAATACTCCTTCCGTTCCACTTTATTTGTCCTCTATTCCATTTTAGGATGTTTCAAAATATTGTTCTGTTTCTAAAAATAAAAGTCATTAATTTACTAATGTTCCTATTATACCCTTATTAATTTACTTATTCAGTTTTTTATAAATTTATTTAATAGTAATTTTGGAAACTTATACATTTTTAAAAGGTAAATAAAATAATAAATAATATTCCTTTAAAAAATTTAATTTTTCAAACAAAACAAATAAAGTGAAATGGAGAAAGTAACATATTTATGTGTCAATTTGTGATTATTACAGCATCTACTGAAAAAAAAAAAAAAAAAAAAAGGCACCAATTACAATATAAAACTCAAATATATTGTGAATTTGAATGTATAATGGGGTATGTTATTATTATTATTATTATTTTAGGAAAACTAGCATTATTCTTTTGGTTTTAAGGAAAAGGCAGACCGATTAGTCCTTGATTTCATCAATCAGGCAATCAGCGAAAAATGTGTAAAGGCAAAACAACTTATAATCAATTAATCATCATCCACAAACACAATAACTACAACAATCCTAAATCTAAACCCATCTTTTTTCCATACAAAAAAAAAAATTTGGATGATAACAGTCATCTGTGAGAGAGAAATGGAGGGAGACAGAGAGAGAGAGAGCGCCATGGCTTCGTTGCACGATCTGAGTTGGCCCGATGGTGGTGGTGCAAAGGAGACGATGCTATCGTGGTTTGTCAAGTCAGCCATCACCCAAACAACCCCAAATCACCTAAACCACCACCCCCATCAATCCTCGCAGCCCACCATCACCCTCATCTAACCCAATTGATCCGATTCCACACAGCCCCATACCATAAACCCATATCAAACCTGATCCACAATCACCTAACAAGCGACAAGCCCAGATCGCCACTGTCATCAAAGCCTCGCATTCGTGAGCAATGACAATCCTCTCTCTCTCTTCTCTGGATGACGATTTTTTTCCTCTCTCGGTTTTTTTTTTTTTTTTTTTTTTTACCTTTGGTTTAATTAGTTTTTGCTGTCGTCTCTCTTTTGTTGCGTGAGACGCATGCAACAGTACTCTCTTGTTATGTGAGCGTAGCTTACCAAAGAAAGAAGAGTGGATTTGCCATTGATTTTCTGAATCTTGTTTTGAGTTTTTTACGCCTTATTTACTTTTATATATATCTCTGTGATTGTTCAAGGAAACTGTCAGGCATCTTATTGCCATTTTTCGTATGGATGTGGATTCTAGTCTTGGCAGGTCTGAGACTGATTTTGTGGATAAATTATTTTCCCTACAGTTCATTTTTTGTTGATACGATTACTAAATGGAATTGTCCTGTATGTGCCTTTTTCTTTTTCTTTTCTTTTTTTTTTTTTTAGAGGAAAGTATGTGCCTTTTTTTTTCTTTTTTGAGAAGAGAAAAAGGGAACTCGCGTGTGACAGTTATTATCCCATGCCCTATGGAACAGTTGGGTAAGCTTATGGGTACCACTAACTCGAACTGGAGGTCAGAAACTCCGAACCCACACACACTCCAGGCTCTATTGGTTTTTGGGACTTCCAGAAATTACAATTACAGTTTTCGTGAGAACTCGAACTTGAGATGTGGTGAAACCTCAACAGTCACCTACCAGTTGTACCACACCTGCTGGTGGTGTATGTGCGTTTTTTTAAGTGCGAAGAACTGAATTTATTTATTTTTCTATAATTAGAACATTTTTTATTGAATTTTTGCTATTGAATTTGTTTTTTGGGATGAGTTTTTTAGTATGAAAAAAAAAAATCACATTTGAAAATAGTTAATTTAGAAAATTTTAGTTTTTTTTAATTAGATTTTTTGGAGTTTTAAATTAAAGAAAATGAAAAAAAAAAAAAAAATCAAAGTTAAAGTAGTGATTTGGATGGAGACAGATAGAAATCCTAAGTTGAACAAGTTTAATATTTAGAGAACTGAATTGAATGAAAAAAAGAGAGTTAATGGACTAAAATTATTATTTTTTGAAGAGGGACTAAAATTAATTTCAGTAAAACATAAATGAGGAATTTTACATTTTATCCTTTTTTTTTTAATATATGGTTGCATTAGTTGATTATTTGAATAGTTGCTAGATATATATGCAGTATTTTATTGCTCTGACTTGTTTGTTAAGATCAAACAACTAGTTCAAGAATACGAAAACAATACAATTGAATAAAACAATACAATTGAATAACTCTCAATTGTTACAAAATGTTAATATTTTTTTTATTTGATTAAGTGTATTTTATAAAGGATCATTTTTATTATTATTAATAGTTGTTTTTAAAATTACAAGTTAATATTTACTTAATTTAATATTGTCCCACTTAACCTAAAATTATGACCATCACTATCATTGCTACTTTATCCCTTCTTTAGATCATCACCAACAAGCTCTTTAAACCTATTTTTGGAGAGCAAATCCAAAAAAAAAAAAAAAAAAAAGCTACAATAGCCTTTTTAAAACTAAAAATTTAGCAAATTTTTTTTAGAGTACCAACTCCAAAACATTATTAATATCTTAAAAAAAATATATACACGATTGAATAAAAAAATATTCTTTCTCTTTCTTCCTTTCATCTTTGTTCACTCTCTCCCTTCTCAACCGAACTTATTCCTCTCTCTCAAATGTATCTAAACGGTAACACAATCAAAACACAAATACAATCTAAAATCAGAAGAAATTTAATTAGAATAGCAAATCTAAAATCAAAACCATCACAACAACAACAACAACAACAGATCAAAAACAGGGAAAAATAGATTTAATTAGAATAACAAATCTAAAATCAGAACAACAACAAATCAAGAACCAAAAAAAAAGACAAATTTAACTAGAACAACAAAGCTAAGATCAAAACAAAAACAACAAATCAAGAACATAGAAGCTAATCAAACTCAATCCCAGTTGCATGCACTCAGCAGTGGGAGGAAGACGAGCGGCGATGAAGAGGCGGCAAGGAAGGGGTGCCTATGGACTTTTTTTTATGATAATAATTATGTTAAATTTTTTTAAAAGAAATTAATTAATTTAATGAATAATAAGAGGAAAAAAAAAGAAAAGAATAGTCTAACCGTGTGGTATGATGTAGTGGACTCTTTTTAATGATAAGTATGTAAGTTTTTTTTTAAGTAATTAATTATAAGTTAATGAATAATAAGAAAAAAAAAATAAACGGTCTAATTAAACATGTGGTGGACTTTTTTTAATGATAAACATTGTAAGTTTTGTTTTAAGGAAATTAATTATAAGTTAATGAATATTAAGAATAAAAATCCCTTTAAGAAATATTACCATTGAGAAATATGACTATTGGAAAATTTAAAATATTGTCATTGGCAATTTAAAAATATAGCCGTTAGAAATTTGAAAAATATAGTTGTTCAAAATAAATAGAGGAAAGAAAAAGAAAGATTAAAACAAGAATAAAGAAAGATTGAGGAAAGAATAAAGAAACAATGATGAAATACTATTTTAATAAGATAGAAAAATAATAATAAGTTTGTTAGAAAGTGTATTTGTAAAAGTAAGTAAGTAAAAAAATAATGTAACTATAATTGTTCACCCTCCAAACAATACAAAAATTTGAAGAAGCTGCTGGAGATGCTCTTAGTAGCTACTATCGATAATACGTATATCATTGGGTTTTGATGTAGTCATGTACACTTGATCTTCACTTCATAAATAAAAAAGGCAGAAACAAGAGCCCACACATTGTATTTAAATGATAAGTGCACATACTTTCTTTTGCTTTCAAAGCTACATATGGTTTCCAATAGTAAAACTTCACATATCAACAATGCAAGATGTAGTAATGATCGTACCAGAAATCACACATGATTCTTGATATATCATTTATTTATTTATTTATTTTCATATTATGATTATTATGATAATGACTAACATGTTATGACACTCCTTTGCCATTGTATTCATGGATTTAACAATTGGTTGAATATGTTTTTTACAGAATCCAATTGTTTGTCTAAAATGAGCAAGCTGGCGCACTTAAATTTAAGTTGGAATAACTTTGATAAGGAAATTTTAAGAATCTTAGGTGCCCTCCCAGTTCTTAAATCTCTTGACCTAAGTAACAATCAAATGGAAGGGCCTCTTCTTAGCCACGGTACGTGCAAATTTAAATTTTCTTCTTCAAGAATACTATGAAAAAGTCTAGAAATTTTTTTTTTTTTTTTGAGATTTTATAACCAATTTTAACTTTATTGAGATTTACTTTCTTCATGTTAAAAATCACAAAATGCATGATATATGTAAATGATTGTGGTAGTGTGGCTTCAATATGAAATGTGTTGTTCTACTAGATCTTCCATTTTAATAAGATAGGAAAATGATAGTAAGCCTGTTGGAAAGTGTATTTGAAAAAGTAGGTAAGTAAAAGGTAACTATAACTGTTCACCCTCCCACAATACAAAAATTTGGAGAAGTTGCTAGAGATGCTCTTAGCAACTACTACCGATAATATGCATATCATTGGGCTTTGATGCAGTCATGTATACTTGATCTTCACTTCATAAATATAAAAGGCAAAAACAAGAGCCCACACATTGTATTTAAATGATAAGTGCACATACCTTCTTTTGCTTTCAAAGTTACATATGGTTTCCAATAGTAAAACTTCACATATCAACAATGAAAGATGTAGTAATGATCGTACCAGAAATCACATACGATTCTTGATAGATCATTCATTTATTTATTTATTCATTTATTCATTTTCGTACTATGATTATTGTGATAATGAATACACTCCTATCCCATTGTATTCATGGATTTAACAATTGGTTGAATATGTTTTTACAGAATCCAGGTTCTTGTCTAAAATGAGCAAGCTGACACACTTAAATTTAAGTTCGAATCAATTTGACAAGGAAATTTTAAGATCCTTAGGTGACCTCCCAGTTCTTCAATCTCTTGACCTAAGTTACAATTACATAAAAGCGCCTCTTTCTAGCCACGGTATGTGCAAATTTAAATTTTCTTCTTCAAGAATATCATGAAAAAGTCTAGAAAAAAACTGAGATTTTATAACCAATTTTACCTTTATTGAGATTTACTTTCTTCATGTTAAAAATCACAAAATGCTTGATTTATGTAAATGATTGTGGTAGTGTTGCTTCAATATGAAATGTGTTATTCTACTAGATCTTCCATTTGTACTGCTAGTTTCAATTTGATAAATACATATCTCTTTACCGATGACGTAGAAGTGGTTAATCTAAACAACTTGGAGGTCCTCATCCTGAAAGGAAATGGTCTTAATGGAAGCCCACCATTCAAGGGTAAACATTCCATCATCTATTTTAACTGCAAGAATAATTTTCTTATGATATGTAAGTTCTTTTAGTACAAGCCAATGAGCCATTTTAAATATTTTCTCTTGACACTATCTATCGTCAATTCTCTTTGTAGATATGGCAAACTTCAGCAATTTGAAGATTTTAGATTTGAGTGAAAATTCTTTCATTGGAAGTATCCCTCCATATATTGGAGCACTATCTTCACTCAAGGCTATATCATTACATTCTAATCGACTTAATGGAACTTTAGCCATTCGAGGTAAGAATCTACTATGAAATCGAATTTGACAATTTGTTAATCTTCTAAAATTGAATAGGAGTGTAAAAACAAGGAAAAGTGAAAGGCTGATATAGAATAGATCTAATTTGTTGCAACTTGAACGCACAAACAATTGATCATTCACTTTTTCAAGAGTCGAAATTAATTATTTTGATCACGTATACTAATTCACTTGT
The DNA here is from genome assembly GCA_029955455.1 of Quercus agrifolia. NCBI lineage: Eukaryota > Viridiplantae > Streptophyta > Magnoliopsida > Fagales > Fagaceae > Quercus > Quercus agrifolia. The sequence continues at coordinate 10,891,386 of JARQAD010000002.1, forward strand.
TTTACTGATTCTTATTTTAGGAGATTTTTAGGATAGACGGAACTAATTAATCGTATTGCTTTTGACAGAAATGTGTGCACTGAAGAAACTTGAAGAGTTAGATCTCAGTGGTAATAACTTTGAAGGAATCCTTCCTCCATGCTTAACCAATTTGACATCTCTTAGGTTGTTAGATATATCTTACAACCGATTCAGTGGAAACTTGTCTTTGTCTCCTATAGCCAGCTGGACATCCCTTGAGTACATTGATCTGAGTTATAATCTTTTTGAAGGTTTATTCTCCTTCAGCTTGTTTGCTAATCACTCCAAACTTAAGGTGATTCAACTTTTTAGTGACAACAACAAGCTTGATATCAAAACTGAAAATTTCAGTTGGGACCCATCATTTCAATTAAAGGTGCTATTACTGTCTAACTGTAGTCTAAACAAGCCCACCGGTAACATTCCTAAGTTTCTCTTCGACCAACATGAATTGGAAGTCATTGATATATCTCACAATAAGTTGAATGGAAGCTTCCCCATTTGGTTGCTTGAAAACAATACTAGACTACAACTATTGAGTCTTCGAAGTAACTCTTTTGCGGGTCAATTTCATTTGCCAACATATCGCTCCATGGATCTTCGTTGGTTGGATGTCTCTGACAATAACCTTGATGGGCGGCTTCAAGAAAATATTGGAAAGATTATTCCGAAATTAGAATATCTAAATCTATCCCGAAATTATTTTGAAGGTGATCTCCCATCCTCAATTGGTGACATGAGTAATTTAGAGAAACTAGATTTGTCCTTCAATAACTTTTCTGGAGAGGTACCAATGGAATTGGTTGCCAATTGCACCCACTTGGGTATTTTGAGGTTATCTAATAATTACTTTCACGGTGAAATTTTTTCAAAGAACTTCAACCTATCCCTAAGTTCTTTGGAATTAAACAATAATTATTTCACAGGTACTCTTCCAGTGGCACCCCTAAGAGTTATGTTCCTAGATATTAGTAACAATCACATGTCAGGTATAATTCCCGTATGGATAGTAAATAACAATACTATAAACTTGTGGAATGTTGACCTTAGTAACAACATTTTTGAGGGTAAGATTCCATGTGGATTAATTTCAACATTAAACCTTTCTTATAATTTGCTTTCGGGATTGTTACCTTCTTGCTTGAATCTAGAAAATGCGCGGCACCTACTTTTGCGAGGGAACAATCTCACAGGATCATTACCAAAAGCTATTTTCATATCATCATATATTGTGACGTTCGACATTAGAGATAATAGCTTTTCCGGCAATATCCCTGAAGAAATTTACGGACTTTCTGAATTAAGAGTACTTCTGTTGAGTGGCAACCAATTTAGTGGTACGATTCCAAAGCAGCTCTGTTGGTTAAAGAAGATAAGCATAATGGATCTTTCAAGGAACTTTTTTTCTGGCACAATACCATATTGCTTTTACAACATAACCTTTGGGAAGGTAGTTGCTAGTGAATTTGTCTACATAATTAACAGTTTTGGCTGGGTCCCTGGTTTTTCCCTCCCATATAAATCTCTTTTAAACAAGGATAGTCAAATTGAAGGGACAGATTTTTATTTCCATGTACCAGTTGAGATTGAGTTTTTGACGAAATATAGGTCTAACTTGTACCGAGGTCTCGTCCTTGATATGATGTCTACATTGGATTTGTCATTCAACAAGTTAACAGGTGAAATCCCACCAGATCTAGGACAACTATCTTCAATTTTTGCAGTGAACTTGTCTTACAATCAATTAAATGGTCCTATTCCAAAAACATTCTCAAATTTGACTCAGTTGGAGAGCTTAGACCTTTCTCACAACAATTTGAATGGAGAAATTCCTTCAGAATTGACTGATCTGACATTTCTAGAAGTTTTCACTGTGGATCACAACAACTTATCAGGTAAAGTTCCAGACATGAAAAAACAATTTTCAACATTTGGAGAGAGCAGCTATGAAGGAAATCCATTTCTTTGCGGTGCACCACTAAAGAAAAGTTGCACCGATACTAATGAATCACCTCCATCATCACAAAAATCTTCAGAGGCAAATGACGGCAGATGGTATGAAGTTGATCTTCTAGCCTTCTTTACAAGTTTTTTGGTATCTTGCATTATTTTCTTTTTGGGTGTAGTCAGTGTTCTTTATATTAATCCTCATTGGCGGCAACGATGCTTCAACTTGGTTGAGGATCGTATGTACTGGTGTTATTTTTTTGCTTTAAATACCCTAAAAGAGCTGTCAAGCCGTATGTGTCATTAGATGTACTCAATTTCTGTAGAAACCTTTTGTCGTAGTATTGATAAATACCTATGTGTATGGGTATGTTTGGTTTTGAATAATTGTTATCATGCTCTATTATGAAACAAGGAGCTCACTTGCAGTACTTTTTCATTCGTATTGTAATTATTGTGACTAGTCAATGTCATGTGCGGGTCTGTTATAATTTCATTTTCAAATAATTCGTAGAGAAGTTTTAATATGGGCCATGTGAAATTTATTTTGTTGTATATAATATTATTAAAAATTAGAAAAATTAGTTACAATTATATTATATGTCATGAGGGGAAAAAAAACAGACAATGTATAATGATAAGAATTATATGATTTAATGATTATTTCATTGATATATGAAGAATGTGAAATATGACTTCAATGAATTAATAATTATTTGATTACCAATAGCCAGTGGCCTAAGGATTGCCTCCTCCATTGTTGGTTAAATTTCTATAGTTTGAATCCGTCCACCTTTAACCTTAGCAAAAAATAATTATTATTTAATTATCATTTAACTTAAGCACAAATATATCACAATTGGATTGGACTAGGAGTAAGATCAAATTATAAATTTTCCAGAAAATTTAAATTATTCTTGTTTAGAAAAATAAATGTTTGACTCTATTGTTTTTGGAAAAATTGAAATTAAAAAAAAATGTTAATTTTCCATACAATTTCTCTGGGGGGGTCAAGTTAGGTTTTTTAGACCCCTTGATTTTACCGCAAAATTATCAACTTCAAATAATTAATCCTTTATGAATTAATAAGTGGAAAATAATCTCTGAAAAAAAGCCTTTTTTTTTTTTTTTTTCTGTTGATCAAAAATAGTTTTCTTTTGACTTATTTTTTCTGATACTGCCAAATACTAGAAAACACGAAAAATTATCTTTACACAAAGTTTTCCATTGAAACAAACAAAACGTTAGATTTGGAGATTGATTTCTAGGTTAACTGCCACAGATTAAATATGTCACCAATAAAGCAATAAAATAGTAAATTCAATAAAAAAAAATTTAAAAAAAAACATAAGACAACAATAGGGTAACCCAACAAAACCTATGAAACATACCGTTTCACAGTAATAATCTAGAAGGATTTAACCTATCAATTCCAAGGTAAACTGGCCCACTAGAATAGAATTGAAGTTTATACACTAGACTTAATCCTAAATCTTCCCTTTCAAAAAAAGACTTAACCCTAAAACTCTCCATTTGTGACTTTGAGGTTTGGACAAGCAACTTTAATATGCACTACGACAACAGCGTTGATTGTTAGTGGAGGCTCAGATCAACTCTCTAAAAAACTTAGGGTTTCTATCTCTCTAACCTCTTTATAAGTCATGCTGAATGGGCCTTTATATAGACTCTTCATTAAGGTTACAAAAATAGAAAATCCCACATGTATAGTCAACTAAATAAATCACATCAAACTTGAAAAAATTGAATTTGCAATTCTTGATGATAGGCCAAGAATGTATTGACCCCTTAGGTAAATTAACCAATTAATTAGCCAAGTGAATTAATTAAGTCAATTTAACATGCAATACACATGGTAACACAAACAAATCACCAACTAAGTTAAATGCAACAGAAAATAAATTTGACACAAGTGATTTGTTTACGAACGGGGAAAACCATCGAGGCAAAACCCCACTAGGTGAATTTAAGGTCATTACTCCCGAGAATCCACTATTATCAAAACAAGCGGTTACAAATAAAGGAATCTCAGTACCTTATACCAACCTACAGTTGAATCCTTACCCCAATTAGGCCTGTCCACGAGTCGGTCCGAGTCAGGTTTGTGCCCAACCCGGAACTGACCCTACCAGATCGGTTGGCCAGAAATTCAACCCCCCGCCGACCGGCATGGTTGATCAGATCGGGCGGATCGGACCTTCAACGGATGATAGTCAGTTCGGTTGGAGTTGGAGATCTGAAAATCGCCCAAAATTCGGCGATTTAACGGTGATATTTTAGCCGGATTTTCTTTGAATTAGTCGAAATCTCATCAAATTCGAAGAGATCTTGCCAGATCTAGTGAGATCTCGCCAAATCCAATGAAGGTTCCATGGATCTAGTTGAGATCTCACCGAATGTAAATAACTCCGCCGGGAAATGCTGAGATCTTGGTTCGGTCAGGTTTCTTCGAGTTTTGGAGAGAAAACCCACCAGTCGACCCGCCATTTTCAGGTTCTTGAGGCTGAGACCCATCACCGACCACCGGAATAATTGGGTCGGCCGGTTTCGGATCGATCGCCGGTCGGATCCTTCGAGTGGGTCGGGTCTCGAATGGGTCTGGACAGCCCTAACCCCAATACACAATTGGACTTGTAATGTAGTGGCAATCTCTCCTTTCAATGCACGATTCCAAGTACGTGACTAACCAATTGACGCACGGATCCTAGTACATGACTAACACACTAACTTGAGAAGAATGTTGGTTGCAAAGTTCTTCAGTTCATCCACATGATGAAGGTCAAGAAGCTCCTTAGTTATAAAACTCCACGGCGTACAAACGCAGCAGCTTCTTCAAGAGAAAGATAAACTAGGGCAGATTGTCTTCAGTCACAATTTGCATGTAACAACAAGTGCAACAACCTTACGACGGCCCTTAAAATAATCCTTATATATGTCTAGTGATAAGCTACAAACTGAATAACCCCTTATGATAGAAATTAATTAATTAATTAGCCAAGTTATTAATTAATCAATTTATCATGCAAACGCGTGGTAGCACAAACAAATCACCAATAAACTAATTATGCTGTGGAAAATAAATAACACAGTGATTTGTTTACGAATGGGAAAACCTAACGGCAAAAACCCCACCGGATGATTTTCAGGTCACCACTCCTGAAACTCCACTATTATCACAACAAGCGGTTACAAGTAAAGGAATCTCAAGTACCTTACCAACCTACAGTTAAACCCTTACCCCAATACCCAATTGGACTTGTTCTGTAGTGACAGTTCCCCTTTTTGATACACGGCTCCCACGTACGTGATTAACCAATTACACGGATCCAGTACGCGACTTCAAACACCAACTAAGAAGGTTGTTGGCTATAAAGTTCTTCAATTCATCCACACGATAAATATCAAGAAGATGCTTGGTCACAAAACCCTACGATACAAATACACAGCAACTTCTTCAAGAGAAAGAGATGAACTAGGGTAAGAACTTCGTCTTGGGTCACAATTTGCTTGAACAGAGTTTACTCAATGCTTGTGCAACTTATGAACACTTTGACGACCCTTAAAACAATCCTTTTATATGTTTAGGGCTAGGAGAAAAGAAAGCCCAAACACATAATCACGGATCCCAAAAAAATCAAATTAAAATTCTGAAATTCATAAACCTCGACAGATAAAAGGTGTTGAGCAACTGTCGAGAAGGTGTTGAGCATACAGGCATGAGACAGCTTCTAAACCTTGACACATGCTAGCTGTCGAGCTTTAATGAATGTGCACTTCTTCAGCTTGTTTCTTGGACAAATTTGATGACTTCAACACTTGATCTTGAAACCTTGTTTCTTGAGGTATTAAAAACACCTAGAACTACCTAATTACAAGTAAAGTACGTTTTGTCAAAGGATTAGCCAATTACAATAAAAAACTTGACATATGTTCTTAACATGTAAACAACATATGTCCTAACAATCTCCCCCTTTGGCAATCCGTGACAAAACCACAACAAACAAATGAACATATGAGAGAAGTCATAAATCACTCAACTCATACTCACTTGTTGAATACAATAAAGTCTATCCTAAGACAAACTCTTGAAAAACTTTGCAAGAAGAGAGTTTTTGGCAAGTAGACTTTGACAACCTGTATTTCTGAAACACTTTAAACAAAACTCATCAAGGCAGCTTAGTGTGAAACAGAAATAATAGATTGCATACAAGTAATAAGAAACATGTGTATAAAGAGAGAAAAGAAACAACACATGTAGAGGTAGGTGAAAGAAACATACATCCACATATAGAGAAAAATGAGTACAATGTATGTGTAAAAACGGTCACAAGACCCAATGTACAAGAACAATGTATCTATAAAAGAAGAAAGGAAAAGATACAATAATATCCTCACTACATCCCTCATATCAGCAACATTCCCCCTAACAAAATGGTCCTATACTAACTCTCCCCCTAAGAATGACTACTCTCATGTCCAAAACTACTCCCTCTTTTTGTCACGAATAACAAAGGGTAAGAGTGTCAAGTAGACATCTCATCGGTAGAGCTAGCATTTCCATCATCAGCATCCTCGTCCTCAGAATCAAAAGCCATGGGAGAAGGTGGTGAAGGAGTAGCCTCAGGAGCAAAACCATCCATGGTTGCCTACCGCCTAGCAATACGGCCAACACGAACGTTCACCTGATACAACTCTATGGAGACTGTATCAAGGCGAGCATCCATGCGCTGTAGCTGCGCCATGACGTCCATCACCCATAGTAGAGGAGGGAGCGGATGTGGATGGAGCTAAACGAGATGGAGCTGAACGGGAGGGAGGATCAGCTGAATCTGACTACCTCAACCGAAACTGTGCCTCACTACGTTTTACGATAGTTGCGTCTATGGCACACATGAAGGTGAAATGGTCGGACAATGGAAAAGGAATAGAAAAGTGGTGTAAGATTCTCATGATAGCGGAAGGAAAGATGAGCTTATCACGGGACGCCGAATCTAAATTAACATCTATAATAGACAAAATGAAATGAGAAGGGAAATCTATAATAAAATGCTCAAGAAGAGATAACAAAAACCGAGCATGAGGCTCTGTGATGGAGTTGTAGTGAGAGAGTGGATACAAAACAAAGGTTATCACCATGTTTATGAATCTAGGATCTTTAGCAAAAGGCCTACATGGTGTAAACTGACGCTTACCCCAATTAGAAGGGCACTCACAGAAAGCAGCCATGAGCTCATCTTTGGACACAGTCCGCAAATGCTTACAACTAGGATAGTCAGGAAACTCTATCTTAGGGACCCGAAGCACATTCGCAACAAGTTACGATGTGACAGGAATGCACGTACCTCGAATGCGAGTGAAGAAAAGAGGTATTGAATGATCAATCATGTGCATGTTGGAGTAAAATTCCTGGATAAGCACGAGAGGACAGGTGACCGAGACGTCACACAGTGACTCCTATTCACAACTGTGAATGACAGTGGGAAGGTCAGTGTCGACGAAGTCCGCCAGTATGACTTGGCATTCCGAATGAACACCTTGTCTAGAAAAGTTCTCTGAGAATGCCTTGTGGGCATCATCATCACGGAATCGAAGAGAGAGAGGGGCAAAATCAAAAGACGAAGAGGCACCAGAATGAAGAGGGTTCTGGGCTGGAGTGGATTTACGCTTAGGTGTCATAGACACGACTAACGTAAACAGAAAGAGAGGGAGAGAAGGAAAAGACAATTCGAAAAGTCCCAAGCAATCAAAATATATCAAGTATATTGAAAAGAGAGTACGTATGCATGGGAAATGCATGAACATATGACATGCAAAACAAATTACATCATGGGCTCAGCCCAATCCAAACCTATCAGCACATGAACAGATTTCACACATCTAAATGCATGAGAATACTATTATAATGCATATGTAATGCAATGTATGAAGTTTTAAGTTCATTTAAGCATAACCTAACCCAAAATTGCAAAAATAACTCATCAATTTTGAAAAACCCCCAAATTTTTCAAAAACTCCAAAACCTAGGTTTCAAAACATGAAATGCATGAAGAATGAGAGATTAGAAGCTTACCAAGAGAAGAAAATCTTGAAAAAGCTTGAAGAAACCTTGAGAAACAAGATTGGAGTGAAATGAGAGTGTTTGGGAGAGAAAAATGAGAGAGCTATCGAGAGAGAGATCGAAGAAAATGATAGGCGGATCGCACGAGGAGATTATATAGGCCCTCAGTAAAGCTCAATAGATGCAGGTATCAAAAGGTATTGAGACAGCTATCGAGGAAGGTATCGAGGAAATGGTCATCGACAAATACAGGTATCGAGGAGGTGTCGAGGAACAAACCATCAAATGTAAGAACAGAAACTCGATCTGTCCACCAGCTATCAAGGAGGTAGGAGCTTTCTATCTATCCACCAGATATTGAGAAGCTGTTGAGATAGCAATATGAAAAAGCTTAAGGAGCTCGATAGACAGCTAGCTATCGAGGAGGTGTTGAGCCAGCTTTTCAAAACAGTTTTTCGAGAAGTGAAAAACACAGACATGAATGCAATCCAATATGCAACACAACCAATGATCCAATCAACATATTAAGCTCTAAAAAAACATCTCTCAACTATAATTTTTAAGCACATGGATCTCAAAAACACACACACACACTAAACAAGTCTAACCAATTTTATATTTCAAAAACCAAGCCAAGACAGTTTAGTGAGCATACATTAACACATGTAAACCTTGTGATGACCAAATCACATTGTACCTGCACATGTATCAAGAGTAGCAAAGAATTTTGTGTGTTATTTGTGAAAAATATTGTAAGATTGCAAATGTGTCAACATGTTATGACGATTTGGAATATGAGAAAAATCACTTTAACTCACATACAATCATAATTGTTTGATGAGGACTATAACCTTCGAAGTACATCCTATAACTCTCACATCTCCTAAAATACATGCTTGCAATCATATTTAAAAGCATTTTTTATCTTTTTGCTTTTTATTTTCTTTGCATATTTTTATTTAAGCAAAATATGCATGGGCATATAAGAGATAGAAAAGAAATATTCATTTAAGTTAAGCTTTTGACATTGCACTTTTACTATGCCAAAGCATACAGATGTCATTGACACTGCACTTTTGCTATGCCAAAGCATAAAGGTGGCATATTATGATTGGCGGGCAACAATGGTGAGATGGTTATTTATACCTTTCTCTTAAGATTTTTTAGTCATTCTTGTCAAAAAGAGTGATATGAGTGTTAAGTACAAGAGATAACTTAATCTTACTCATCACAAATAAGAGCCACAAAGCTCACTTGCTTAGTTGTGCATAGAGATGCTCATTTAAGCTACAAGAGATACAAAGTTTAGAAAACTTTGTTTCAATGGCCATCCACGGTATACAAGTACCAATGTACACAAAACACACACTGTTTTTGTATTTTTCAATTTTTTTTTTTAATTTTTATATGTAAAACAAAATCAACAAAACTGAAAAACAACTAAGCAAAATCATGTTACACAAAGCAAAGCATAAAACTATACTGACTCAAAAAGTAAAGCAAAATACACAAGAAATGCAAACAAAAACAAGAAGATAGAGAGGAAAATGATAGAATCACTTAGAGCCATTTTCCTTCCACATCCTGGAAAAACCCTTACTTTGATTAAACCCTTGAACCGACGGTGAGGGGGAAGAATTAAAACCGTTCAAGTTCGAAAGGAACATGAGGGTTTTGAGAAGATCTCCAAGAGGAGCAAGAAAGGATTAAAGCTGATTTTGGCTTCTAGATGCTATCATGCCGTTGCTTTGTTGAGTGGCTAGCCACTTATAGTAATTTGGTCGAGTATGACTGGCAGCTCCACAATGATGATATAAATGCTGCTTTTTCTGTTTAGGCTTTTGAAAGTTAGCCTTTTTAGCCCTAGGGTTTTTAACATCTTTCTTCTCAAGCTTAAGGAGTGCTCCTAAGATAGATTTACCCATGTCTAAGTTCTCACTAGCTAATTCAGTTTTAATCTCATTATTCTTAATTTTAACATTATTAGCAGAAGGAACAAAAACAGTAGTACTAGTAGAAGTAATATTAGAGGAAGAGAGATCATACCCTAAACTTGTACGATCAAAAGTAGATTTCTAAATGCTTAGCATCTCATCAAGTTTTGCACTTGAAGTCCTCTCTAATTGAGCTCTAACTTGAGATAGCTCCGCTTCAAGCTTCTTGGTCTTCTCAGCTAAGAAATTGTTCTCAAATCTCAGTGTTCCAATGGTTTGATTTGCCTCATCAAACTTTGTGGACAACTCTTCACGGTTTAGTTCCACATCATTGAGTTTCTTAGTGGCCAGCCTATAGAGTTTCTCATGCTTCTCAGAAAGCTCGTACAGTTTCTCATAGGTTGTATGGATGTCATCCTGATCATCCATCTTCTCAAACTTGGACTCCACCAATTCCTCTTATTCAACCACTTCTTCAACAATCCTATCAGTAGGATTAACAGTGGCAGTGAAGGCAATCAAGATTCCGTCATCCTCATTGTTGGAATCATCCTCAGGCTCAATGTCGCTCAAGGTTGCAACAAGTGCCTTGCTCTTCCCAATGCTCTTAATATATGTAGGACACTCATGTTTCATATGACCAAATTCTTGACACCCAAAGCACTTGGGTTCTACGGGAACAATGTATTGACCACCATCCCTAGCATCCTTCTTCCCTTTGTCCTAACTTTTGAACTAAGAAGAACTAGATTACCTACGGTCCTTGTCGAAACCCTTTCCATTGGCATTCTTCATAAACTTCTTGAACTGCCTGGTGATGTAGGACTTCATCTTGGAATCTTCATCATCTGAAGACTCATCTGTGTCACTGCTCTTAGCCTTCAAAGCCATGCTCTTGCCTTTACCCGTCTTGCAAATCCTTGTCAATCCTAACTCATAGATCTGCAAGTTTCCAACCAGCTTAGTCAGAGGAATCTTATCAATATCCTTTGATTCCTCTATCGCCGTGATCTTGGTATGGAATTTCTCGGATAGAGATCTGAGCACCTTCCTTACAATCTTGGGTTCAGGAATGGTTTCCCCAAGATTGAAAGCTGAGTTCACTATGTCCTTTAGCTTGGCATAGAACTCATCGAATGGCTCATCATCCTCTATCTTAATCTCTTCAAAGCTTATAGTGAGCCTCTGTAACTTTGAATCCTTGACAGCCTTTGTACCCTCATAGGTTGTTTGGAGGATGGTCCATGCTTCCTTAGCAGTTTCAGTAGAGGATATCTTCTTGAACTCCTCATTGGTGACTGCACTGAATAACGCATTCAATGCCCTGCTATTGAAGTTTGCCGCCTTGATTTTGGCTTCATCCCAATCGGCTGGCGCTTCCTTTGGCTTGGTCCAACCTATCTCCATAGCTTGCCATACTTTCTCATCTAAAGACTGCAAGAAAGCTCTCATGCGTACTTTGCAGTATGCATAGTTAGTGCCATCAAATAAATGAGGTATAATTAATGATTGTCCTCCTCTATCCATGACAAATAGGGGTCAATGGATCAACACAGCAAAGATTAACTCTAATCAGAGTGTACCTGCTCTGATACCATTTGATAGGCTACAAACTGAATGACCCATTGTGATAGAAATTAATTAATTAATTAGCCAAGTTATTAATTAATCAATTTATCATGCAAACGCGTGGTAGCATAAACAAATCACCAATAAACTAATTATGCAACGAAAAATAAATAACACGATGATTTTTTTACGAATGGGGAAAACCTAATAGCAAAAACCCTATCGGGTGATTTTTAGGTCACCACTCCCGAAACTCCATTATTATCACAACAAGCGGTTACAAGTACAGGAATCCCAAGTACCTTACCAACCTACAGTTGAACCCTTACCCCAAACCCAATTGGACTTGTTCTGTAGTGACAGTTCCCCTTTTCGATGCATAGCTCCCAAGTACGTGACTAACCAGTTGCGCAGATCCCAATACACAACTTCAAACACTAACTAAAAAGGTTGTTGGCTACAAAGTTCTTCAGTTCATCCATATGATAAAGATTAAGAAGATGCTTGGTCACAAAAACCTACGGTGCAAATACACAGTAACTTCTTCAACAGAAAGAGATGAACTAGGGTAAGAACTTCGTCTCCGGTCACAATTTGCTTGAACAGAGTTTGCTCAATGCTTGTGCAACTTGTGAACACTTTGACGACCCTTAAAACAATCATTTTATATGTTTAGGGTTAGGAGAAAAGAAAGCCCAAACACATAATCACGGATCCCAAGAAAATCATATCAAAATTCTGAAATTCATAAACCTCGACAGATAGAAGGTGTCGAGTAGCTGTCGAGAAGGTGTTGAGCATATGGGCATGAGACAGCTTCTAAACCTCAACACATGCTAGCTGTCGAGTTTTAATGAATGTGCACTTCTTCAGTTTGTTTCTTAGACAGATTTAATGACTTCAACACTTGATCTTGAAACCTTATTTCTTGAAATATTAAAAATACCTAGAACTACTCAATTACAAGTAAAGTGCGTTTTGTCAAAGGATTAGCCAATCACAATAAAAAAAACTTGACATATGTTCTTAACATGTAAACTACATATGTCCTAACATCTAGGGTTGTGAGAAAAGAAATCCTACACAAATAGCTTGGATATGCGCGAAAAACAAATCTGGAAATCTGAATTTCATAATTCTCGATAGATACAGTTGTCAAGCTATCTGTCGAGCTTCAAATATTAAATCTCAATAGATACATCTGACGAGCTATCTATCAAGTTTTAATGAACAACACTTCTTCACTTGATTCTTGGACAGATTTGCATGGCTTCAATACTTGGACTTGAACTCTTGTTCCTTGAAGTATTAAACACATCCTAAATCTACCAAATTACAAGTAAAATGTGTTTTATCAAAGTATTAGCCAATTCTAAATGACATATGTTCATATTTCCTAACACTTGATGAGTTGAACTTCGAATCAAATAGGGGTCGAACTCTTCTCTTGATCGGTTGAACTTGCAATCAAACTTACAAAAACTCAGTTTTCTTCCACAAATAACTTTCATCTTGGACTCATAATTTTACATTAAGAACTCAACAAAACTCAATCTTTTTGTCATTGGTTACCAACACCTAATCCGTTGGACCTAACATGTCATACTCGTATCTTAGATTTTCTTGTATAGTTTTAGAAAAGATAGCACTATTTTTCTTGTATTGAATAATTGAATAGCCAATGTTTTCAATGCAACTAAACACCAAAAATTGGTGAAAATATTTTCTAAAAATATTTTTAATGGAAATAAAAACAAACGTACAGTAAAAAGGGATGATTGGATAAAATAATTAAAAAATTCTTTGATAAAATTTTAGAGTGCGTAGCCTTGTAAGGATATGGATCCTCTTTGTTTCAAGGAGAAGAGTATCCATTTCATGGACAAGATCTATTTAAAATAGATCTAAGGTGTAAAATGTGTCACCTTAATTAAATCTTATTACTTAATTCATCAACATGACTATGGTTTTTCCTAAAAAAAAAATAAAAATGATTGCAGTTAAACACATTACAAGTTAATGTTGTTTTACATAAAAACACTAAACATTAGCATTATCGTTAAGTTCTGTTTTTTTCGCTGAAAGCTATTGGGTATGGTGGTGTTGTGGCCGTTGGAGTTGCTGGTATTGGCAGTGGTCATCCTTTGAAAGCCAACCGCCATGACCGCAACCACCAACCTCTTCAATCATGACACCTTTGTTGGCAATGGACTTGCGTTTTTCTTTCTTTTCCTTCTCCTCTGGGCCTTTGGCAGAAAACTTCACAATTTTTGTTTTTTGGCAAATTACAATTTAACCACTTATGGTTTGGATGAAATTTAAATTGTCTATCTGTGGTTTGAAATTTGACACTTTATCCACTTGAGATTAGCTTAGTTAGGGCTCTATTACCTATCTTTGTTAAAAACATGACTAGATATGTAATTTTGCTCCACTTCTATGTATCTTTCCTCAAAAAAAAAAAAAACATAAAAATATAAGATCAAATAAGATAAAAAAAAAAAAAAAATCTGGCGAAACACTTGTATCATGGGATTTTAAACCACATGTAAGCAACTTAAATTTCAGTCAAAGTGAAAACTAATACTGAAATTGAAAACTTTTTGCTGAAAGTACTGTAAATAAAGGTAAAAATTAGTTGAAATAGTACAGTGGGACCTATGAATAATACCAAAATGTGTATTAAGACCCATGAATAGTAACAAAAATAAGTTGAATAGTAAAATAAGCTAGCTTTTTAATTTGGAGCCAAACACATACTAGGTGAATAAAATGTCAAATTTCAAACTAAGGTAATAGACAGACAACTTAAATTTGGGCCTCCCTAACCCTCATTCATAAGTCCGGAAGTTGTAGGCCCTGTTTGGTAAAGGAATTTGAGTAATGTTATTTAAGTGTTTTTGATATATGTGTAGGTGAAAAAGTGTGTGAAAATGTGTGTAATATTGTTTAAAATGTGAAGGGTAAATTACAAAGTTGGTTATTATCCTTTACGGCATTTCTCAATTTGGTCTCTAATCTTTTAATTGTGTAAGTTTGGTCCCTAACCTTTTAGTATTGTGTCAAAATGGTTTTGGTCGTTAAGTGATTGATGGAAAATGTTGACATGGCTAACAGTTAAAATAAAATATTATTTTTTATACTACATGACTTCCACATAAGCTGCCACGCAACATTAATTATAAATATCAACATTTTCTAATTTACTATAACACTCTCTGTGTCCCCTTCTCTCTTTCGATCTCTCTCTATCCTTAGACTCCATGACAGAAACTCTTCAAGCTCCTTCAATTAGGCCAATCAATTGAATACAAATTGAAGTAAAATAAAAGTTTTTTGTACGATTCTTTTAAGAATAAAATAAGCTAAGGAAACAAATACAATCACCTCAGAATCGAATACCCACTTAAGATTAATACTGTAAAAGATTCTTTAAAAAAAAAAAAATCAATACTGTAAAACTAGGATTTTCCTTGCCAAATAAAAATAATATTTTAACAATTTTGTTAGTTGTCCTGTTCTGAAACAATGTATGAAACTAGCATCTCGAGTTTCTAAAACTCGAAATTTAATTAGAACTCGAGTTTTAGAAACTCGAGTTAAGTGTTTTTTGCTAACCTTAGCTGGACAAAATTGCCAGGTGGAGCCACATGGATATCGAGTTTATAAGACTCGAGATATGCTCAAATATAACAACTACACTCTTTCAACGACTCATTACAAACCAGAAAAGTTCACTCACACCCTTTCTCTCCGCCCTCTCAAACTCACTCACTCTCACTCACTCACTCACTCACTCACTCATTCATTCATAAAGCAAAATCGTGGCCCTAATCTGAAGCAAATTCGTAGCCACTGTCAATAAGGTAGTCTCTCAAGCAATCGGAGCTCATTCTCAACGCCGTTCGTAGCCCACCGTGCCGAAGGTACTCTCTCTTTCTTCTGAATGCTTTCTCGTTTTTGCTTCTTAGATTCCTCTGTCTCTCTTTCTCCAATTTTAGATTTTGGAATTTCATGATTTGACTTAGGGTTTTTCGGATCTTTTTGGATTTTTTTTTGTGTTTTTCTTTTTTTGGTGTTCTGAGAATATGGTTATTTTTTTGCAGTGGCATTAGTTTTTTGTGATTTTTAGAATTGAAAAAAAAATAATTTAATGTGGTATTTAAAGGAAACCCAAGTACCCATTTTTGGATTTGATTCAAAGATGGCATTTTGGAACTTTGATTCACTTTTGAGGCAAATGCTTTGCTGAAATATTGTTTAAAGGAAACCCAGTGCTTTATTTCCAGCAATGACCACCTGGGAACGAGCACCCATGTTCTAAAGTTTTAGGAATTATACAAACAAATGGTTATGGAAAAGCATGTTGAAAGAATGTAATTTCTTAAGAGCACACTAAACATGCAATCCTAGATATGAGAATGTAAGATAACTTTGATTTATCATCAATGCAAGGCTAAGATATTGAATTTCATTTCACATAGTACCCTTATATTAGAAAGAAATAAACCTGTTTTTTGTTACCTTATGTTGAAATTTTAGTTCAATGGTACTTGCAAAGACTTTCTCTACTAATTTGTAGATTTGTTATGAAGAAGGGGATTTTGAGAGCAGTGTTATAAATCTTGGCATCTTGGAATGCTTAAACATGAAATTTGGGGAATATAACGGCAAGAAAAAAATACTTAAGATTAGAAGTCTTAATTGTAGGACTTTAGAATTGTGCAAATTTAGTGGAACAAAATAAAATTCTTTAGGACCATGGAAGAATAAAATATTGTAGTTGTAGAACTACAACTATTGAACACAACTACACTTCTTAACAAAAAAGGCAGAGGTTAATATCAAAACAAAATGCCTATTAACTAAATCAATATGATGTAGTAAAGAAAGTAAGATACATAGGTACATACATATCTACTACTTCAGGGAAAAAGGGTGGAGAGATTATTTCTTGAACTAATGTAGGCGTAAGGTCTTCTCATGCCTCTATAAAAAAAAAGGTCTACTCATGCCACATAGCCAGGCTGAATGAGTTTTAGTTAATGAACTTCATAATCATCTTTTTTTTTCTTCTCATTTTCTTCATCCATTTTTCAAATTACAAACAATATAAAATCCAGGCCCCAAGTAGCACCTAAACTAGATGAATGTTGTCCATATCGGAATTAAAATAATCAATGAGTTCCAAACTCTACCATTGATATTTCTTAGTTATTACCCCCACACCTTAGGCTAATAGGTGATTGGTTTTTTTGCTAAGTAATATCAATAGATGTGTCATATAGATTTGACTGAGATAAAGTTCTAGCTACTGTTTGCTTGATCAATTCTTAAACATTGTATATGTTGGGAAGCCGCAACTGATATACTATTATTATATAGTAGAAAAGAAGAGAAAAAGGAAAAGTCAACCTCCTTGAGGGCACAAATTGTTAATACATGCTTCACCTCCTCTTTATTGGCAAAAGTCAACCCTTTGCACAAATTCATCCCCTCTCTCCAAGTAGACACAATTGGCAGAAAAGTATGTGAAGGATCAATCATATTTTTCCAAGTATTTGTAGAGAATGACAATGCAGGAGGTGTGTAGGCAGGGATTGTGTTCGTAATGTTTTGGACACTAATAACATTACACGCATAAGGTTCACTACCGTCCAATGTGTCATCGTCATCAATGTCCCTCTCAAAGTCCCTAAAGTTCCCTCCGCCAGTCATGTGTTCATACTCATCTCTATCGACAAAATCTTCACCGTTAATAGTAATATTCTCATCAACATAGTCGTCATCATCATTGTTATTGGTAGTAATCTCATCAACATAGTCGTCGTCGTCGTCGTCATCATTATCATCATCATCATCATCATCACCATCGGCATTGGCATGAACATCACCATCCTCTACATGTGTAGAATACTCATATTGAGCATCCAGAACCGTAACCTGTAAGCCTGTGGTTGTTTGTTGGATATCCTCTTGCCAGACTACACGTGGCTCCAACTATATGTACAACTCAATGTTAGTTATTTCAGCTATTCTCTTCAACTTGTCAAACATGATCTTTACATGTTTGTCTGTTTCTATCACCATATACTTGTAATTAATCCGGTGCTTCAAGATTTCATTTGGCATACAATAAGTAGTATGTTGTGTATAGCAGGATTCTCACACAACTCTTCCATGACAATCTTCTTCAATTCGTCAAGGGTCTTCAACCTACAATCAATTTGGGTATAATAGGTCTTTATACCCGGCCCTTCAAATGGCAATTCCTTGTTCGCATTGGCATTCTTAAGCGGACCACCGTGGTATAGGATTATATCAATTTCAGGCATTGTGAACCTGTTCAAGTCAAGTTACTATGTTAGTTAGTTAAATCACATAGTTGTAAAGTGGGGGAAAAAAAAGTAATGCGATCTTAAGGCTAAACATATTCAAGCCAGAATTTTCATAGGTAATTACTAGTTTTATAGCCATTATGTAACTTGTGGTACCCATGGTTCTAAGTTTGGCTTCAAAAGCAAATTTGAAACATATCTAGTGGAGCAACCCCGAAAAATAAAAGGTAAGGAAAATATATATATTTAAAGAATACATAGAACGAGAGGAGACTTTACAAAGATGATGTAGCATTAACAAAACATATTAAATTAACAAGACCAGAGTATTCCATATCCTTAAGGTTTAAATGTCATTACCAAATACCAAATTGTTTCCAAAATGACCAATTCTTATACTTTTTATTTTATTTTAATCATGATCAATTCCTTATACAGTCATGTATTGTAGGTCACTGCATTTTAAGAATTACTTTCAGGAGTATGATTATGATACCCATTCATTACATTCAATTACTACCCATTTCATACCTAAAATAATGATCAATAAAGTCAAAAAAACTTGTAAGATCATGATAAAAATAAAAACCTAGAAATGATGAATAAAATTTTCATAACAAAATGGGCAAATAAATACTCAAAAAATTAACACTAACACAACAAACTTCTATAACTCACAATATTGGTAAATTAACTAAGTTATGTCAACTATGTACAAAATAAATAGCCAAACTCTTTAACCCACGCCCATAGACAACTAATACCCAACTACAATGACAATCAAATTATGCAAAACCCTTACCTGAGATATCAATTTCTTGAGAGGGAAGAGCGGTGAGAGAGGCAGTGTGATGAGTGAGAGTGAGAGGCAATGTGGTGTGAGAGTTATGGGTGAGTGAGAGTTAGTGAGGCTGAGAGACTTAGTGAGGATGCTCTGTTTTTGGGTAAGAAGGTTGTGTAGAGTGTTAGCACTTGTGTTATACGGGCTGAGTGTTATGTTTTTATAATTTTCCCCAGTTCCTTGTAATTTTAACCAAATTTATTTTGTGCACGTCCTGTATGTTTATCTTGTGGATCTCGAGTCTTTAAGACTTGAGTTCCTTGTATTTTTAACCAATTACAATAGTTTTGTGCATGTGAAGTCCTGTATTTATAATTCAAGGATCTTGAGTCTTTAAGACTCGAGATCCTTGAATTATATAATCAACTTTTATTTTATGGATCTCAAAAAAAAAAAACCAAATTTTATTTTATGGATCTCGAGTCTTAAAGACTCGAGATCCAGGTGGCAATTTTGTCCACCTCATCCAGTAGAAAATAATGGAAAGCGAGTCTTGTATGCTCGAGATTTAAAGTGGATCTCGATTTTCTAAAACTCGAGGTGCTATTTTTCATAATTCTTACAAACGTTGCCTAACTTACTACTTAGAAAAGCTGAACATGGTTAGTCTGCTCATTCCCCCATAAAACTAGACCCAAACTAGCAAACAATGTAAACAAGATTAAAATCCAAAAGAAAACAAGTACAAACATGGATCTTTAAAAATTGGAATGATTATACAAAGAAAAAAAAAAGAGAGATTGTTAGACCAACCAAGAGCTATAAGGTGATGCTCCAGATGCTTCCATACATTTTCGTTGGAAAGTTTGTATAATAGTATTGTCTCTCTTTGACTCTCCCATTCTCACTGTTTCCCTTAAAACCAAGCTGACCCACCATTACCCAAGGCACTGGGTAGTAGCCATGATCATAAAATGAAAATCAAAGAAAATTATCAAACCTGTTACATCACCAGAGGTATTGGTAGCATTGTTTTCATCACACAGAACATTGTTCATTGTGCTGTGAATCATTGCGTGCACTTCGATTTTCATTTGGGAAAGGAATATCTTTGATGGGTTTTTCGTGTTCAGTCTTGGTGTTAATCAAGGAAAACCTATGCCAAGTTGAGACTTATGGTGTTTGATCCCATGGATTTCAAAGGTGTGAGTGACGGGGTCACTATGAACACAAAGGCCATTAAGGGTTTTTTTTTTTTAATCTCTTTTTAATGTTGAAGTGGCAATACACATGGAATGAAAATAATATTTTATTTTGACTGTTAGCTATGTGAGCATTTTTTATCTATCACTTAACGGCCAAGACCATTTTGATACAATACCAAAAGGTTAGGGACCAATTTGAAACAATTTAAAGATTAGAGACCAAATTGAGATGTACCGTAAAGGATAAGGACTAACTTTGTAATTTACCAAAATGTAAAAATGTGTGTTTGATCTTAGCCGTAATTGCCTTTTTTTTTTTTTTTTTTTTTTTTTAAAGAAAACTAACCAATGTTAACCTTTTGAGTGAAGGTCCAAAGCTCACACCAACAAACCCAAAAATGTAAGCTCAGGTCATTTTTACGCTTTCCAAAAAAAAAACAGCAATATTTTTTATGTTTTTGAGAAACAGTAACAAGGGATTCCAAAAGCAACTTCAGTGCTTTTGTTGTTTTTGCTTTCAGTATTTTGGTTTTAGTATCTGACTTTTGATTGATTGACTGCTTGCTTGTGGTATTTCACAAACAGCACAACTGAAACAATTTCAAGAGCACCAAACAAAAGCCTAACGAGTTTCTTCACCATCAGCAATGGTCACTCATGAGTCTGCAGCTCAGCCACCTCAGCCACCACCAAAAGAGTCATTTGCTCGGCGTTACAAGTTTCTTTGGCCTATGCTCGTGGCTGTCAATCTTACTGTTGGAGGTCCCTTTATTTTTCTTATTTTTCAGCTTTGTAATTCACTGTTTATCTTAGTGCCCATTTTTTTCCAGCCTTTAGAAGCTGAAACACATGTTTTGAAATATCCAGCCCAAAAAGCCTATTTGGTAAGGTTCAAAAAGCAACTTTTTGTTAAAAGTTACGTTTTGAGTTTGTGAAGAAAATATGCATTTGCAAAAAGGAGCTCAGGAGGTCCATAATCAGAAAGTCCGTTCGAGTTTCATCAATATTATCGTTGAGGCAATGTTAAATTACCAAATTGCCTACTGTGCTACTACAAAGGTCCTCTCTGTACTGCTGTGCTACAGAACAAACACTACAAACACAACAATCTTTCTCTCAAACATCTCTAAACTCAAGTATAATCAGATTATCAGAATACAAACTCAAAAACACAATTTAAAAATTAATCAAATTATAACAATAAAAGCAAAAAAAAAAAAAAAAAAAGACAGAAGACAGAACAGCGCTGACCCATCTGGATTGGGTTGGGGACGAAGATGAGCAACAGCACAAAGATGAGAGCTCCCTGGAATGTTCTTGAATGAGGGAGAAAAGGAAAATTTTCTTATCTCAGAGAGAGTTTTGGAACCAAGTAAAAAAAAAAACAAAAGAGAGAGAGAGAGAGAAAGCCGGAGAAAGAAAGAGAGAATGGAGCTCCTGGAATGTTCTGAATGAGGGAGAATGAGAGAGAAAAGGAAAATAAAAGAAGCAGGGTAGAGATAGTGGTGTACACGTGTGTGGAGGAGAAAAACAAGAAAAAAAAAGGAATGAAACGTATGGTTGAAAGTGAAATGAAGAAAGGAAAAATAATATAAAAAATAAAAAATCCTAGTTGAGAAATGCAACCGTAATATTTGTACAATAAATTTTAAGTAACAGATTGTTATTAGTTAATATTGGTTAGTAAAAAAATAATTCCAGTGGTGGGTTCAAATTAGAACTAGTAACAATTTTTCACATAAATTTTGTTGTGAAAATATTGCGAAAAATATTGTGAACGTAACACTTCTCATAATAAATTTTACACAGTAAGTTGTTATTGGTTCTCATTTGGACCTACTAATGACATTATTATTTTTTTATCTACCATTAACAACTTGTCATATAGACTTTATTGTGAAATTTTTGTAAAAATGTTGTGTCCATAACTTGCATGAAGAGAGATAATTAAAACAAAGAATTCTCTTATATATATATATATATATATATATATATATCTTGTCATTTTTGGTAATTTACAACTCAAACCTCCATTTTTATAAGTGCTAGTCAAACACTCAGCTTTTTCAAAAAGCGCTTTTTAACAATTTTTACCAAACACCTAGTTTTTTGAAAACTCAACTTTTTCAAAAAGCCCAACTTCAAAAAGCTGAACCAAACTCACCCTTAATTTCCCATCTACAGTAATATATGTGGGTGTTTATTTCATATGCAAAGTGATTAAATTTATAAAAAGGTGTAATGGGTTTTAAGATTTCAGCTTCAAAGATTTGTTTTTTAGGCTTATTGGGTGCTTTTCATGATGTTATTGTTGATGGGTATTCTGTTGTTAGGATAGGGGGTTATGGTTTAAATATCTCATTTTTGGAGGAATCCTTGATGGGAATGGAGGAATTCTGATTAAATAAGATTTGGGTTTCCATGGTTGGGCTTGTGTGGGATCTATGATTCTCTTTAGTTGAGGAATTGTGAGATAAGATGTTGATTCTAGCCTCTTTGGATTTAGATCTTAATTGGTTATGTCATATGTGACATCTAATTACTAATATGCACTAAAAAGTTTAGGAACGCAAATGTGTAAAGAGTGGTGATAAGTATGGGGTTAATATACTATCCCTATTAGATGGGAAATAATCATTTTATGTCTTGTGTGAGATTTATGATTCTCCTTTTCTTCTACCCAAGTGTAGAGAGGGAAAATTCCTGACCTATAACAAGCTAACACGTCACATTACCAAGTCTACAAAATACAGGCAATTACAAAGCGCCACGTATTACTACTAGGTTTTGCTATCACTACTCAGAAACTAACAGAAATTTGCCAAGTGTCATGCAAAAACCAATCACACATCAACGCGTGTAAACGATGACACAAGCAGTCCAACGCGTGAAGCGATGATACAAGCGGTCTAGCACGTGTAAGCGATGACATAGGCGGACCAATCAGGCTGTGACATGTGTCACCAATCAGACTTCACCACATGTCGCTCACCCACCCCCAAACTCCTATAAATAGAAGCCTTCTTAAGGCATTTGGGAGACCAAGATTCAGAAGTACAAAAGCTCTGCAAGAATCAAGCCTCAAATCCTTCAAGAACTTCAACCTCAAAATCAAAGAACACTCGAAGCAGAATCATCCAAACTATCTGCCTAGATCCTAAAGTTTGCTGGAATCAAGCTCAAAAGCCTCCAGAAACATCAACAAATCACAAATCAGTGAAGCTTTATGGGTTCAAACCTCTAAAGCCCCGAAGAACTTCCACCACAAACCTTTGAAGACGAAGAACACACGAAGAACGCGAAGAACAAAGGATTTCTAAAAAGCTTATAGCCAGAGATTCATTATAATTCCGTTTCACCAATCTTCGATCCATCCCTCTACCAAATTGAAGGATATTTTGTGTTCGAATCAAAATCACATTACTACAATTCCAATCAACAAGTCTTTTAAGGAAATCGAATAAGAGGATCACTCTTTTGTAATTTCAGAGAATTGCACCACACAATCATCAATACAAATTCGCATTTGTGAAACTATATTACTTGTTTGATTTATTTCGAACTAGAAATTTAGTCGTTCTACACCAAGCATAGAGGGGGTTTATAAAAATCTTATTTCTGGTCTCCATAGATATCCTTGGCCAAATGGCAATGTCCCCACCAATCCTCCCCTTCCCAATTAGTTGAAGTAGAGGCAAAAGTACTACTCGAATCCCATGTCTCTATGTTAGTTGTTTATTTTTCTATTGATAATAACCATTATTTCTCAACTTAAACTTTTAGTTCACTACAAGTTTCTATCCACTCTCCTTATAAATGGATGCATATTCCTTCATTTTGGAAATCCTGGAATTTGCTGTTAATGGAACTTCTTCTTGTTTTGTTAAAATGGGAGTAATCGCAACAGCTCATGGCATTCTTCATTGTATTAGTACAGCCTTATGGTTTCCTAATCAGAGTAATGGTTTTGGCTATTTATCATGGAAAACAGCCAATGATCAAGTAAAAGACTTGTTTGTCTATCATTCTAAGTATAATCATTAGAAAAGGTGGGAGAAAAAGACACACATAGAATGCAATTCTTGCATAATTTTTAACTGGTTGGCTAAAGCTCTACTACTTGATAAAATTGAAATCATATACCAGTAATTTTTGGCTTTATCCATGTCTACAGTGGCAACTCTAGGAATTTTGTTCATGGTGTTCCTTAGGAAGCATAAATTACACAATTTTTTTTTTTTTAGCCTTTAGGTAATTAGGTTTGATTCAATGTTATTAATTTCATTCCGTTCCAGCCAGAAAATACCATGTCAGTAAACAAACCAAAACAGTAACCCACCCTATTCCACTTCGGAAAAAATTTTGGGTCATTCCGGTCTATTTCGGGTGTTTCAAGGTGTTTTGGTAAATACCAGTAGAAATTCAAGATTCAGCCGGCATGAAGTTTGTGCTTAAAAAAAAAAAATTTGTTCTTAAAACCAGAACAAATTTGCATTCTGTAAACCAAAAAATCTCAAAAGGAAAAAAATCATATTGAGAAATTTAAAACTTAAAACTTGAGAAGAGGCAATGCCGCACTGGTATTGGTAAAAGACACAGACAAACAAAGCCATTCATTATTCAAAATTCGACTATGCATATTTAATTAATGAATATTAATAAATTGAAAAACAAATTAAAGAATTTGTAATTTAATTAGAATTTGTTTAATATTGGATTGCTTTAACCCACGAGAGTCAAGAGTATTAGTTATAAACTAATTAATTTAAACTTACATGTTCTAATTACTCAAAAAAAAACTTCCAAGGAGTTTTTTTGTTAGTAAATAGTAATACTTATTAGAACACACACAAAAATAGTAATACTAGTGTTTTAAACCGGGTTTATAATATAATATATAACTAGAGTAACTTTGCTCCTATTTCAAATTATGTTCTTCCAATAACTCAAAAAAAAAAAATCTTTCATTTTTTTTTTTTTTTTTTGAGTTTTGACATATATCTTTTATAAGAAAAGTTAAAATTAGATTTAAATTTTGCTTCTTCTTTTTCCCTTTCAGTATCTCTTAAAAAATTCAATCTAAATATTTTCTTTTTGTGTAATAGTTACTAATTTATGCTATTAATATTTTATGTACAATATATGTTGACAGCAACAAGTCAACAACGAAGTGGTTGTCTACCCTTGGGAAGATTTTGAGCATATTTTCTATGAAGGTAAGTTCGAAAATTTTGAGACCTGTACATAAATAGGACAGGTAGAACTAGGATTTTTTTTTTGGCTGAAATTTGATTCAGTGGTGTTAACAAATACCTCTCACTATATTGTTTGTTTTTAGCTTGAATAAAGGAAACTATTCATGTGAGTTTCTTCACTATAATATTGCCTGTTAGAAAAAGGTTGAAGCCAAGGCCAGCAAATTCATCCCCTCTAGGCTCTAACCCCATTATGCTTTCTGGAAAGAGCACCCCACTGTTATGTTCACATCAATCTTTTTTATTTATTTATTTTTTGTATGTGTTAAGCATGTTTTAATAAAAGGTAAAAATACAAATAGTGAACTTGTTTTCAAAAAAAAAAAAAAAATACAAATAGTGAACTTAAGGAAAAAAGTTCATCATATTGGGTGCTTTTGAAGTTGAGGGTGTAAATCGATAATTTTAGAACATATTAGGTGCCTAAAATTCTTTTCTTTTAGATACAAATACTATATGTTTTATACAATAAGGATAATTATTCTCTTACACTGGTGTACATTACCCTTACATATCACAAATTTCATGCTTGTAAAATGTGAACATCAATAAAACAATATATGCATCACATGAATGCTGTGTGTACGCAAATAGAGTGGGCTATGGTGCCTTTTAACTTTTCAAAACTCCTCCCTCCCTCTTGTATTTTTGGTAAAAAAAGCATATATATTAATTTTGGACATAAATTTAAATAATGCTCCTCTAGATTTTTACTATAAGCATGTAATTAAAGTGTATTATATGTAATTTAATTATGTTTTATTTTTATTAAATGGACCTGTAAATTTTTAGATATGTCAAGACTTACTTTTTTAAAAATGTAATTGTAGGGTCACAAATCATAGCCCAAACCCAGATAGAATAGGATATGAGCCCAATAAGCCCAATACAATAAATTTATAAGAGAGAGGGTGAAAGAATTGGGCTGGTGATGGGTTTTACAACAATTAATGGAAGCTAAGAGTTTGTCCAAGGAGAATAAAACACATAATCAAATGATAAATTCAAGTCCAATGAGTAAATTTTTGGGTAAATTGGTTATTTCAAGTGGTGTCCGAGGAGTAGGTTCGTGAATGAAATGGTTATTTTCTGATGGTGTTCTTCCTAATGCTACAGTGATTCTTCCTCAATGTTTTTCCTTTATATCTTTCGATCCCCCTCTTCTGGAGGCTTTACTCCATTATATAGTCCTCCTTTATTCAATCCCACCATCCACTTGTCTACTATCTAGCTTCGTACTTGAGTTTCTGTCTCCCTTCCCACAGCTTTTTGATTTTCTGGGAGTAAAGGTGGTTGAAAACACTGTTCAGAGGTCTTTTCCACATTAATGCGGCCAGGAAAGCTGCTGTAATGCATTTAATGCGGTGGTAGCAGCTTTTTCCATAGATATTTCTATGTTCTTATCCCTTCCCTGTACATTTGTAGTCTATCTTCGTCACTGGAGCTTCCTGGAAGGTGGACTAGGGTAAGACGAAGCTCACTTCACTGACATATGTCAGATCCGAGGATAACCCTCTCGAACCAACACCCTTGGACATTTACACGCTCTACTATCAGTTACGGGGCTCCCTCATGATTTCTTTTCCTCGGACGTATTATTATTAAAGTGTGGGACTTAAGCCCAATGCAAAGACTCAAGTTTTTGCTCTCCCACAGTAATTACTTACTTGATGTAAATATTTTTGTTTACATGAAAATTTTTTATATGTTAAATAAAAATTACAAATATTCTTCATGTATAAACAATAAATAAAAATGTAATATATATAGCTTGGCTCCCTAAATTTTTTTATGTGTAAATAATGTACAACAAAACAATATTTTTTGCTTGTGATAAGAATAAAAAACAATATTTTCTACTCAAAACCACTTAATATGATGAATGTGATTTTTTTTTTATGAAAAGATGACAACTTTATTATGAAGAAGATAATTCAGTACATTTTGAGCATAAGCTAACTAGATAAAAGCTACAAGATAAATTCAATACAACTTTTTTGATGAATTTGATTTGATCTAATATTTAGTTACAAAATTGGTTATAATCTAAGACCACAATCTTAATATCTTTTTATTGGAGGTGAATTTTGACAAATTCACCATTAGATTACATCTTCTTTTTATATCCTTTATACTTACAAAATTTCTAAAAAATTAAAGATCAATAACTATGTCATCAATAATTTTTTTAAATTGTAAGTTTTTATAGTTTAAAATTATGCATAAAATGTGAGCTTATAAATCATATAGTAAATAATATTTGATTGACATAAAATTTGATGTGTATTGTAAAAAAAATGTAATTCAACGGTTAAAATTTTAAAATATGTAGTAAATTTTATTTTATTGATTTGTAACTAAACTTTGTCCTATTTTCTACTTGTAATGTACAATAAACAATATTTTCTACTCAATGAATGTGATTACACATAACCCACCTGTGGTTTAGGCGAAAATCACTTTGCCTACCCGTGGTTTGAAAAGTATCACTTAACCTACCTGTGATATGTTTCCGTCAATCTCCGTAACCCACCTCAAGCCCAGCCGTTACAAAAACACCTCTTAACCCCAAAACACAACATAACGCGAATCAAAACACTCAAAACTCAGAAACTTTTTGAGAGAGAGACCTATGGTGTTCTTCGCGGTTTGGAGTGTCTGGAGGGAGACAAAACACAAGTTTCGCAACATCGAACCTAGGAAAGGTATGTGTGACTGCTGTTGATCTGCATTTGGGTTGTTAATGGCATTTTTTTATCGTGACCCACCCACGTAGTTAGGGTTTGTAAAATTTTCTCAAAATTTTACCATCTTTAATGAAGTGGGTCTCGGGGTTGGATTTGTTATAGAGGCGCCACACCAAGGGAAGATGGTCCTGCTTAAAGGAGGGTGATTTGGGGAGATCAGGAAAATCAAGGGTGGGTAGAGAATGAAGATCTTGTACGTTAGTGGCAAGCCACAAGTTGTAAAGTACGAAGGCCAAAAAGGCTGAAAAAAGAGGGGAAAGTGGAGTAGTTGGAGGAGGAGAAGCGGTGAGAGAAGAGAGACCAAACGAGGTACATGGTGGCGGCGGTGAGTGCTCCGCAGCCAACGTCGAAGAGGAGAGCGACGACGACACTTAAGATGTCCTTGGTGCGGTCACGGAGGGAGCTGAAGTCGTAGGAAGCGAGGGGTTGTTAGGGTTTCCTATACCCTAACGACATGTTGTTGCAGTGGATCGGATCATGGAAGAGGAAGATCTTGGTGGATTGGGTCACAGCATGTCCTGTGTTTTATTTTGATTTATAGCTCCGGTTTTGATGTTTTTTTGTTGGTAATGCCTGCTTTTTGTACTGATTTTGAGTTTTATTTGAACTGGGTTTTGAAAATTTTGTTCATTTCGATTCATAGAAATGGTATGGGATGTGTTTGATTTAAATCTTTTGTGCCATGTGAGTATTGAAGAGATTTTGAGGTTTCTTGACCTGGGTTTTGACTGTTATTGTGAATGATGATGTTTATTTAGGTTTACTCAGGCAACACTGGGGCTTGGTACTGCCGAAGAAAGAAGTATACTTTAGTGTAATATAGGAAATAAGAGTCCTGTTTTGAAGGGCAATATTGTATAGTTTAGTTATTTGTGTAGGTTGGTCTGGGTTTTATTTTTTTGGGTATGTTCTTCATGTTCAAAATTTATGTGAATTAAGAGAGAGATCAATATCACTTTTTGATCTTGTTTCTCTTACATTTTTGTGCTATTTTTTGTTTTGGGAGGAGAGAGATATAAAATTTGAGAAAAAAATACCTATTTACCCTTGATTTTAACAGAGGTGGGTTATGGAAAACAAACGGATCATACCTCAGGTGGGTTAAGTGATACTTTTCAAACCACGGGTAGGCAAAGTGATTTTCGCCCAAACCACAGGTGGGTTTAGTGTAATTATCCCAATTTTAAAATATGTAGTAAATTTTATTTTATTGATTTGTAACTAAACTTTGTCCTATTTTCTACTTGTAATGTACAATAAACAATATTTTCTACTTAATGAATGTGATTTCATCCAATCCAATTCAAGTTAGAAGTTCAGCATTATCATCATTATTCGAGGGTGTTTAAAGGGATGTTTGATTTGTGTTTTCAAACAACCATTTTCAGTTTTTAAATAATATTTCATGCATTTTTATACATTTTTTCACTCATATGTATTTTCATAAATATTTTTAAATAACAATTTTTAGTTTTCAAATACATGTACCAAACGGACTCTAAATCTTGAGTTTCAAAATTCATATACATATTTATTTATAAAATATATATTTTTAATATTGAAAAAAAGTACCTTTCCTTAAACTGAAGTTTACAATTGTCGACATTGCCGCCTCCATTCGCTCAAAATTTATAGTGATTGAATTCAAAATTGAAAAACCTATGATGCGCTGAATTTGGGCCGTTGGATACTATAAATACACCGACGTTTACGATTGTTCTTCGTCACCTCACTTGCCGCCTCCATCCATCCTCTTTATAAAACTCTTTTACATTCCAAAACACCGTCACCAAAAAAAAAAAAAAACTCCTCACTCTCTTTCTTTCCTTTCCTTTCACTATTATGTACGGATACCCTTCTGGTTTCCGCCCCCCCGCTGCTGCCGGCGGCGGCGTCGTTGGCGGCTGGGGTTCTCAGCCGCTGCAGCAACAACAACAACAACAGCAGCAGCAGCAGCCTCTTCCTCCTCCTCCTGCTCCGGTACCTCTTTTAAATAATCCCAATTTTGCCCTCCAAAACCCGAACTATTTCCTCCAAAACCCCCAAGCTGCCTTAGTTTTCCTTCAACATCAACAACAACAACAACTTCTACAACAACAGCAACAACTACAGCAGCAGCAGCAGCAGCAGCAACAACAACAGCAATTCCTCCTCCAAAACCAAAACCCTAACACCTTCCCAATCCAAAACCCTCCTCCTCCGAATAACCCTAACCTCCATATCCCCCCTCCCCAGAATCAGAATCTGACTCAGAATCAGAATCAGAATCAGCAGTTTTCCAATTCGAAACAAACCCACCCAATTGAAAAGGTCGACCGCCAAAACATCTCCCCTCCCCAGAATCCGAAGTTGCCCAATTCAAAGCAAACCCACTCAATCGACAAGGTCGACCGCGCCGTCGCAAAGGCGAGGCGCAATATAATCGCGGCCGGAGAGAACGTGGCGGCGTGGCAAGTGTCTCAAGATGCGCTGCTCAACCTCAAGCTCGATTCCTGGTCCTCTCTCAACTTTCCAATGCAGAAAGTCCCCAGTCTTAACAGCCTTATGCTCCTCGAAGGGAAGGTATTATTATTATACTATTATTATTAGTCTTTTACTTCAATTTTATGTATTGGTAAAAACAAAATTGATCCATAAAGTTGTTGTTTGGTTTGATTAGATAAATGCATTTATCCATTGCTTTGTTGGGGTCCAAAGAATTACTTCGTTGTATGATTTGGAAGTAGCGATTTGTAAGTATGAGGGCGTAGATAGCTTCGAAAAGCTTGAATTGGGGCCATTGTTGCGACACCCGCTTGTGCTGCATTATTTTTCACTCAATTCTGATGTCACTAAAGTTTTTAAAATAACTAGCAAGGAGGTTTGTTCGTTACTTTGGAAGTTCATGGATAAGAAGAAGAAGAGTAAGAATCATGATGACACTGTTCAAATTGAAGAGTTTTTGGATTTTGTTGCTAAGAAGCGTTCTGTTGCCAGCAAGGAGGAACTTTGCTTACGAATTCAAAGCTTGGGGATGCATATTTCTGTTATCCGGAAAGCCATGAGTTTAGAGACTGCCACTTTAAAGAAGCCTATAGATAATGCTAAGATGAAATCCAAGAGGAGGCGTCCTCTTCTTTGGGCGTTGAAAAAGCAGCTTGATGAACGTTTCAGTTCTATTTCTCAGCGTGTCGAGTCATTCTCCTCTGTACAGAAGGTTTTTTGTGGCAAGCACACTAGATTTGGTTCATCAGGCTCTGATGAAGGCGAAAATATTGATGATGAAGATTTTGGTTCTGAAGACGAAAGGACTGAAGATGCTAACTTGCGATCACAGAATGTTGCAAGTTCTTCTGACCGAGTCAGTAGCTGTCCTTACCCGTCTGAAATTGAAGAGATGACACGGCTTGGGTTGAAAGGTGAAGCGAATGGGCACCTTGCTCCTGCTAGCCCAAGGCACAATGAGAGTTGTAGTGGATCATCAAAAAAGAAAAGGAAATATGAAAATCCAAGTTCCACCATGTCTGCACCCTCTGGATCATCTAAAAAGAAAAGAAAACCTGAAGATCAAGGCCGCACTGTGTCTAAGGTGGTGGTAGAACTAGATGTTGATACTGTAGATAATTCCAAGGAGATTGAGGAGGCTAACAATTGTAACGAAGCTGATCTTGCAATTGCTAATCACTCTATAAAGACATTCATTACAACCTGGAAGGAGGCGTGTCGGGATCATTCTGTGCCTGAGGTATGTTAATTCTTGTTATAGATTATGATTCACACCTATCCACTGGTTTAATTCTTTATCTGATGTTGAAATTTAATTTTGCTTTGTATGATTTATGTAGAGAATATATGTGTAAATTCATTTATTTAAAATGATTTCACGATAGTTCTCAGGGTTTATAAATTTTAGAAATCTTCTTTCATAATCTTAGATATTTTTACCACTCAATATCTCTTTTGTGATTTGGTTGGAATTCTAATGATTTTAATTGACAATGTAATATCTAAACTGTATTGCAAATCCTGCATATCTAATGTGGGTCATTGATATATGAAGTATATATTTGACTGGAAATTAAAGGATTTGAGTTCATATCCTATTAGGACTAAAATTTTTAGTATGGCACAAAATATTGACACAGGCTTTGACCATCCCATTATATCCTATGGGTATTGAAGATGATATAGTGGCAAGTTCTTGCTTGTTTGGGGTCGCACATGTCTCTCTTTTCTTTTCTTAACTCGGAAAGGGGAAAAAAGAGAGAAAGAACTTAAATTAAGTACATATTTCTATCCTGTTTTGAGGTTTGAGAGGGAGTGCGCATTTAGGGTCTCCTACCTAGAGCATTTGGTGTGCAAAGGTTCCGTGGAAGGTAGCATGTTTTGGGTGGACAGTGGAAAGTTTTTCTGAATTGTTGGAATATATCGGTGACATAGTAAAAATCATATTTCTCTTGGCATTTTGCAGTGGCAATGGAACTGTTGTCTTTGGTGTTCTTAATCTGTGTTGCACCATGTGATGCTTAGGACCCATGAGGAGGTTCTGGCATGCTGGAAAGACAGACTTGTGTATCACGGGCATACTAAGGTTTGGAATGTTGTGCGTTTCTCCCTTATCTGGATGTTATGGTAATAGAAGAATAACCTCACCTTCGATTTAGTTGAGCATAATTTGAAATGGATTACGTGTCCATTTGGGATTCCTTAAATTCATTGTGTGGATGGCAGCATGGGCAAGATTCTTACTTGTGATAACCTCATTAAGAGAGGCAACACTTTGGTAGGATGGTGTTGCATGTGCTGGTGTAGTTGGGAGATGGTGGACCACCTTTTTGATTCATTGTGCGGTTGCGTATAATTTGTGGAGTTCTGTTTTTAGATGCTTTGGGATCCATTAGGTCCTACTGGGTAAGGTGATGGATGCCATGTTTGGTTGGAGGAATTGGGTGGGTAAGCATTCTTTGGCAATTTGGAATATGGTTCGTTTGTGTTTGATATGGACTATTTGGAGGAAACATAATTGGCGTACATTTGAAGATGTGTAGTGTACGGGGAGGGTCAGTTTCTATCAATCTTTTCTAGCTCTCTATTTGATTGGTCTCAAGCATGGGGCTTAACACATTGTGATTCTATTGCGTGATGTTTTTAGACTCGTTATCTTCTTGTACATAATTCTATTTTGTATTTCTTTAGGCATCTTCATGTCCTTTGCTTATGAAGTAGTTTTTTCTCAATAAAATTTTCTTATTTATTAACAAAAAAAAAGTCATTGGCTTACTTGACAGAAAAAACAAGTTCATAAAATAATTGTATTTAAAAAAAGTTGAAGGTTTTAAAATGTTGCACCTAGCCAAATTAGAAATAAGCCATCCTGAACACATGTACAGAATCTATGTTCTAAGACCATTGTATGATTGGAGGAGGGCCTTTGGCAGCCTCCATTGCCTTTTATTTTGTACAGTAAATTACAGATACACCACCTCACCCTCCATCCCATTATTTTAGGAGATGTTCCAATTGAGGTACAGCTTATTGCCTCAGCAGCTTCCATTGTCATTTATTTTTAGATTTTGTTGCTCTTTTATATTTTGGATTGTAAAATTTTTTGGGGGATAATATGTACTTCTCCTTTATAATTTTTCCAGCTACCGTTATTAATATTTCTATTACTTAGAAAAAGAAAAAGAATTATGAGAAAATGGAAGCACTTGCCATGAAATCTTACATCTTATATTACATGCCTTGAGACTTTATTGTGAAATTTAACCGATTTTTTTTTCAACCTTGGTTGATTTTTTGTGGTAATAGAAGTCTGTAAAATTTTTGGATTTTTGTGATCTTTTGATGTTGCAGAAGTTTAGGAGGATATATGAAATTTAGGAACTGTAAGTGAAATTCATAGTCTTCTATGTTCATCAAGTAATTGATGGATAATTTCCAAGTTACCTCTTGATGCCCAGAACTTATCTTATAAAACAGTTGCCTACAAACTTCAGCAATAGGTAGTTGCTGGTTGGTTGTTAAGTAGAGAAAGGAAACAATGAGGATATATGAAAACTAGGAACTATTATGTGAAATACTTAGCCTTCTATGTTCTGCAGTACTAACTAGTTCAAAGGAATCAATGTAACAAATGATCAGGCCATTAAGGGATAATTTCCATGTGATCTTTTATTTCCCGGAACTTTGCTTATGAAACAGTTGCTTACTAACTCCAACAACAGGTGGTTGGTTGTTAAAAGGAAAGAAAGGAACAGCTGTGGTTATATGATACTAGGAACTATTAAGTGTTCTACAGTACTTACTAGTTCAAAGGAATTAAAGTAAAAAATTTTCAAGCCATTGTGGAATAATTTCCAAAATATCTCTTGATTCCCAGAACTTATGAACCAGTTGCTTACAAACTTCAACAGCTTTTTAAGGCCACTCTTTTAGTGTTCTGCTATCTTCTTTATGTTTTGCATAACATTATGTTTGATTCACTGCGGGAGAAAAGAAAATAAGTTATTTATTTATTTATTTTTAAAATTAAAAAAAATCCCTTTTTTTTTTTATAAGTAAGAAAGATGTATATTTGGGCGACTCCTTAAGACTATGAATAAAATTTTCTTTACTTATCAAAAAAAGAAAGAAAGATGTATATTAAAAAAGCTACCTCATGCAAAAAGGGCATAAGGCAGGCCAAAGATTACAGAAAGGAAAACGAACAAACAAAGAAAAAGCTAATTACAAAGGAGAGAACTAAGGAACAAAGGGAGAGAATCACTAGAGGTGAGTCCAAAAGCCCTAGACTAGTCAAAAAGGGAACCACCAAAAGAAGCAAGCAGGTCATTGGAGCTTTCCATGTTTTGTTTCATAAAAAAAAATCCCTTTTCAAAAGTTTTGTTTGTTGATGGGGAGAGAAGAAATAAATTGTGAGGAACACATCATCATTCTCTTCTAGTGCCTCCCCAAAAACTATGCAAGATATGGATAGACGATTATAGTCTGATGTAGTATAGTCCTTTGGTTTTGAGATTGGGGTTTAGACTCAATATTTTAGATTCTGAGGTTTATGAAGTTGTGGAATTGAAAAATGGCAAGAAAACAAAGAAACAGAGGTGCTGTCCAGGGGCTGTAAACATACTAGAATGATAGATTGAATTTTTGGGGTTGACGATGCTCATTGATGATAAGTTGTGCTGACAGTTCTGGCTTGAAAGTGTGTGGTTTTGGTTCAGAAAATCAATGGAGAAATTCAAGAATAATGAGATAATTAGGCAGTCTTACCAGTTCTTCTAGACTCACTTCAAAGAATATATATATATATATATATATATATATATACATATATATATATAATATTTATTGTGGAAATTCAATATTTGGGGGAGGGGGGATTTGAACCCTAGACATCTTCGTTGGAAATACCAAAAAGTGCTAAGTCTATTGAGCCACAAGGCTCTTAGCAACTCACCTAGAAGAATTGTAGTGGAGTCTTGTGGTTAAAGGAAATCATAATATGCTGAATTTTATTAATCAAAGTTCTCTCTCTAATTGTTTACAGGGCCACAAAGTTCACTTATTTTGTAATAAATTCTAAACATAACTTAAAAAACACTAAAACTGCTACTAAGACAAGGAAATGACTAAACAAGACTCAAAATATAACTAGAAAAAGTCAATTTAACAACAATAAAATGAAACTAGACTAATAAGTCATAACTAAGTAACTTCTAACAAAATTGTAAAATTACTAAATTACCTTATAATTAGAATTTTCTGACATGTTGGATGTGTCAGTGTCTATCATGTTGGCTTTATAAATATTCAAGATTGCCTTCTGCATCATAGTTGTAAAGAAGAAAGATACCAAACTTCATTCTCTCTCTTTCCCTCTCCCTCCCTCCCTCTTCTGTTTACCATAGAAATGTATGTGTTTGTGTTTGTGTATAAGCGTGTTTCTCCTCTTTTGTTTTGTTTTGCTTTTTTTTTTTTTTTTAATTGTAGTTTTCCTGGTAGTATGTGGAGGAAAAGGAGTGCAATAGATTGAGGGAGAGGTTCGAGGGTCAGCGGTGAAAAATTCGAAATGGGTTTGTAGCCTAATGAAAAATTTCTGTCGAATTGTGGGTTTTCCTATTGTTAAGCACGAAGATCAATGCCTGGCTCTGTTTCGTCTTTTTGAACAAGATTGTGTTGATGTTGTTAGTGTTGGGTCTTCTAAAGGTATTGTGAACTCTAAGAAGAAAGGGCTTAGGGAACTCAAAGGCTTGTTTTCTTCGATTAATTATGATGGGGCAGCTTCTAAGGGGAGGAACAGAGATTTCCCGGTAGATACAGGGGCGATTACCAGTTTTAAATGAGTTTACGGCTGTTATCTTGGAATGTTAGGGGATTAAAGAATCCTCAAGAAACTAAGCTGTCAAGAAACTAAGCTGTCATCTTTAAACTCCTTTGTGGTTCGTAGCCTTTGGGGTAGTCCGTTCCTAGATTGGCCGGTTCTAGATGCGGTTAACACAGCGGGGGGGTGTTATTGGTGTGGGACAAGAGAGTGTTTGAAAAGGTTGATTGTGTTGTTGGTTTGTTTTCTGTTAACGTGTTACTGAAGGGGGTTGCAGATGATTTTGTATGGGCTTGTTTTGGAGTGTATGGGCCTAATGAGGATAATCTGTGGGGTGCTCTGTGGGAAGAACTTTCTAGTATGCACTCCAGGTGGAATGCGGCTTGGTGCGTTATAGGAGATTTCAATACCATTTGTTATCCAAGCATCGGTGGATTGGGTAGATCACTTTGGAAATGTGTCTCAAA
Organism: Quercus agrifolia; assembly: GCA_029955455.1. Taxonomy (NCBI): domain Eukaryota; kingdom Viridiplantae; phylum Streptophyta; class Magnoliopsida; order Fagales; family Fagaceae; genus Quercus; species Quercus agrifolia. The sequence goes on from JARQAD010000002.1 coordinate 10,928,028, forward strand.
GGGTTCTCCCCTGTGTAGTTTCTGATCATTGTCCTCTTTTGGTGGTGGGGGGTAGTGTTAATAAAGGTCGGAGTGTCTTTAAGTTTGAGAATATGTGGTTGAAAGAAGAGGGTTTTGTAGAGAGGGTTCGACATTGGTGGAATGGGTATTGCTTTTCAGGTTCTCCTAGTTTTATTTTGGCTCGTAAATTAAAAACTTTTAAAGAGGACTTGAAAAAGTGGAATAAGGAGGAATTTAGGGATCTGGCCTTTAGGAAGAAATGTCTTTTATCTGAATTGTTGGGTTTGGATGCTAGGGAGGATTTGTCTGGTCTTTCTCAAGGGGACCAAACTTGCCGTATTCAGATTAAGGGTGAGATTGCAAATCTTGCCTCTTTGGAGGAGATCTCTTGGAGACAGAAGTCCCAATTTTTATTTGTGAAGGAGGGGGACAATAATACTTGCTTCTTTCATTGGGTTGCTAATTCCCATAGAAAATCTAATCATATTCGGGGTATAGAGGTGGATTGTGTCCTCTATAAGGATGAGGAAGAGGTGCGGTCTAAGGTGGTCAATTTTTATTAGAGGCTGTACACTGAGTCAGATACTTGGCGCCCTTCTATGGATGGATTAGAGTTTGCTAGTATTGAGGAGGATGTGCGTCTTGAATTAGAAAGGGATTTTTCTAAAGAGGAAGTGGTTAAGGTTCTTTTTGAGATGGAGGGTGATAAAGCCCCAGATGGTTTCACTATGGCTTTTTTTCAAAAATGCTGGAGTGTAGTGGAAATAGATGTTATGGCCTTTTTTGATAATTTCCATAGGAGTTCAGAGTTTGAACGATCTCTGAATGCTTCTTTCCTTTCTTTGATTCCCAAAAAAAATAATGCTTTAAATATCAAAGATTTTAGGTCTATCAGCCTAGTGGGCAGTGTGTATAAGCTGTTGTCTAAGGTTTTAGCTAACGGATTGAGGCGGGTGCTGGATTAACTTATTTCGGAGTCACAGAATGCTTTTGTTGGTGGCAGACAGATTTTGGATTCAGTGCTTATTGCTAATGAATGTTTAGACAGTAGACTGAAGTGTCGTACTCCGGGGGTGGTGTGTAAGTTAGACATCGAGAAAGCATATGATCATGTGAATTGGGATGCTTTGTTTAATCTGTTGGAGAGGATGGGTTTTGGGGGTAGATGGAGGAGTTGGCTTAAGACTTGTGTTTCTACTGTTCGCTTCTCAGTTCTGGTTAATGGTTCTTCTGCTGGTTTCTTTGGTAGCTCTAGAGGTCTCAGACAGGGTGATCCTTTATTTCCCCTTCTCTTTCTTTTGATCATGGAGGTTTTAAGTCGTATCATGAAGAAAACCGAGGAAGGCGGTTTCATTCAGGGTTTTCATGTAGGTCCTGTTAATTCTACTGGTATTCGGGTTTCTCACCTTCTATTTGCTGATGATACCATTCTTTTCTGTGATGCCTCTAGATAACAGATTCTTTCTATTAGGGTGGTTTTGGCTTGTTTCCAAGCTTTTACTGGTTTGAAGGTGAATGTGGGGAAAAGTGAAATTGTCCCTATAAAGGAGGTGCGTAACATTCAGACTTTGGCTAATATCCTTCAGTGTAGGGTAGGCAGTTTGCCTATGATTTACTTGGGTATGCCATTAGGTTCTTTGTACAAAACAGCCTCTATTTGGAATCTGATCCTTGAGAGGATGGAAAAGAAGCTTTCAGGATGGAAGCGGCTCTATTTGTCAAAGGGTGGCAGACTCACCTTGCTGAAGAGTACCCTTTCAAGCCTTTTGACTTATTACCTTTCCCTCTTTACTATCCCTAAAGCTGTGGCGTATAGATTGGAACGCATTCAAAGGAATTTCTTGTGGGGTTCTTCAGTTGAGTGTTTCAAATATCCTTTGGTGGTTTGGGAAAAGGTTTGCTTACCGTGTGAGTCGGGTGGTTTAGGAATTCGAACGTTGGCGTCTTTTAATCAGGCCCTATTAGGGAAATGGCTTTGGAGGTATGGCCATGAAACCTCGCATCTGTGGCGAAGGGTCATTGCCATGAAATATGGGGAAGGAATAGGGGGTTGGTGCACTAGAGCTTGTAGTAGGGCTCATGGTTGTGGGTTATGGCGGAGTATTAGTGAAGAGTGGGAAACTTTTGCTAAATATTTCTCTTTTGTGGTAGGGGATGGTTCTCGTATTCTATTTTGGTATGATAAGTGGATTGGGGATGTTCCTCTCAAAATTCTTTATTCTCAACTATTTTTGTGTTTAGCTAATAAGGAGGCTTGTATTTCTGAGGTGTTAAGCCCTCCAGTGGGCGACAACGACAGAGTGTGGAGTTTAAGATTTCAAAGGGAATTCAATGATTGGGAGTTGGCTGCTTTCTACTCCTTTCTTCATTTCATCCAAACTCGATTTCCGAGGGGTGGAGGATGTGACAGACTTTGTTGGGATCTTAATGGCAGTGGGAAGTTTGATACTCAGTCCTTTTATCATAAGATTCGAAAGGCAGCTCGTTCCAATTTCCCTTGGAAAGGAATTTGGAAAGTTAAGGGCCTGTTTGGTTTAGCATTTTTCATCACTCAATTTCCGTCACTCAATTTCCATAACTCATCACTCATCACTCATAACTCATCACTCATCACTCATCACTCATCACTCATTTTTTCACACTCATTTGGCAACATCACTTTTATTTTCATCACTCAATTTTTTCACACTATTCATGGGTCCCACACCTGTCAGCCGGTACAGTGTTGGTTTTTTTTTTTTTTTTTTTTCATTACCCAACTCACCGAAGCTAATATTAAAAAAAAAAAAAAAAAAAAAAAAAAAACAAACAGCCAACGCCAACCCAGGAAAAGAAAAGATAAGAAAAAAAAAAAAAAAAAAACAAACAGCCAACGCCAACCCAGGAAAAGAAAAGAAAAGAAAAGAAAAGAAAAAAAAAAAAAAAAAAACAAACAAACAGCCAACGCCAACCCAGGAAAAGAAAAGAAAAGAAAAGAAAAAAAAAAAAAAAAAAAACAGCCAACGCCCAACCAAGAAAAAAAAAAAAAAAGAAGTCAAAAGTTGGTCAAAAGTTGCGGCTGTGGGTCCCCTATGTGTGTTTAATTACAATATTGCCATTGAGTTATGAGTTATGGAAACTGAAAACAGCCAAAAGTTGTTTTCAGTTTCCATAACTCATAACTCAAAAATCAGAGAATTGAGTGATGGAAACAGAGTTATGGAAACAGAGTTATTGTTTGCCAAACAAACTTTTTGCTATGGATCCCACCATTTTTGAGTTATGAGTTATGGAAACAGAGAATTGAGTTATCAAAAAACTCAAACCAAACAGGCTCTAAGGTTCCTAAAAGGGTGACTTTCTTTATGTGGACAGCAGCCCATGGATAGATTCTAACATTGGATAATCTTATGTTTCGTGGTCGCATCTTGGTAAATCGTTGTTGTTTGTGCTGTAGCAATGCGGAATCTATAGATCATCTGTTACTTCTTTGCCCGATAGCTCATTCTTTGTGGATGTATATGCTTCGGTTGTTTGGGATGGAATGGGTCATGCCAGGTTTAGTTGTGGACTTATTATTTTGCTGGTATCATTGGCTTGGGAAGTATAGCTCTATTATTTGAGACTTGGTTCTAGGTTGTTTAATGTGGACTATTTGGACTGAACGGAATCGGCGGACTTTTGAGGATGAGGAGAAAACTGTGGTTCAGTTATTAGAGTATTGCCAGCGGACCCTCTTTGATTGGTCTCGTTGTTGGGGTTTTTCGGATTGTTCTACCTTTTTGGACTTCCTTTCATCTATTAGAATAGATTAGGGGCTGCTCCTGTTTCCTTTGTTCACTACCGTGAACTCTTTGTATTTCTTTTGCTTATCTTTCATTAATAATATTTTTCTCTTATCAAAAAAAAATTATGCCTTCCGTTCTATTTCTTGTGACAATGCTATGTTTCTAGTCAGGGGCTGGTCTAGTTGGTTGTTGTTTATTGTGTTTACAAAAATGGGGTGCAATTCTCAGCTGATATCTCCTAATACTCTTGTAGGTTTTCGAGAGGATGCTTCAGTTTTATAACGTAAAAGCTCGACGGAGGAAGAAAATCAAATTGATGTTTTCATCATTTCCATTTGTTGGACTACTAAATGTTGCTGTAAGTTGGTTGTGTTGAATTTTAGTATTAAACTTTATTACATGTAATAAGTGAATAATAGAATCTTATCATGAAATATTTTAACTAACTCCTATTTTTTTGTTATATAAAGTAATCTTATAAGTTCCTTCAGATGGCATAAGTGCTACTTAATGTATCTTCTGTCTGTTTGAGTGTCCTCATTTTTTAATTGTTGTCTATGTTTTATATTTACATATACATAGTGACTCACCTCTGCAATCCTTGTGATGATGCTTCTATATGAGATCACACAGTCTGATTAAGTTGCTTTTTATATATTGCAGGTATCATCTATCAAATCTGGAATGTGGGACAGCATATACGATACCTTCCTAGCAATTAGTCAACAGGAATTAACTAACTCACTTATGCAAAATCAATCTGACTATGAGATCATAGATGTTGAACCAAGTGTTAAGGATGCCCCAGTCATCGCCGAGCATAGTGTTGAGCTTACACACAGTGAGTAGTGTTTACTTCTTAAAATAGGTTTTGCTGATAATAGTTCAATTATGGTTTGCCTATTCCCATACTTTTCTTATCGTGTTATCTGTCTTTTTTCATTTGTCTCCTTTTTCCTTTTGGGTTTTTTTTTTTTTTTTTTGGGGGGGGGGGGGGGGATTTCATAATTTTTTTAATTTACAACTGGAGTGTAAATTGGTTGAAAATTAAACATCCCTCGTCTCTCAACCTATGACTTGGTTATGCATTTTGACATCATCTTGAATTCTAAATCTTGCTGACTTTTTGTAAAATTTTGCTCACTGGACTCTTGTCATAATGCCACGATTGTAATGTGCATCCCTTGAAATTCTAGGTAGATTATGTGGGACTTTGATATTTGTTTTTGGATAAGTGGACTTTGATATTTGTTAGTGGAAAAGGTCTATTTTCATTTGTTTAGCTGGTCATAATTTGGTGTGATTTACTTGATAAGTGAATTAGGGAACCGGAAGGGGTAGCACAATCATTTGGGCACCTCACCTTATGAAGTGGAGATCACTAGTTTGAATCACACTTTCCTCCCCTGTTGGAGTCAAAACTTATATAAGAAAAAAGTGAATTGGGGAAGGTGTCAATATGTTGTGACACTTTTTTGAGTTTCCCAACTTATTATCCCATCATTCCTAATATTTTTTTCCCTATAAATTTCTTTACTTTAATTGTGATGTGTAATTACCAATTCGATCTCACAGGTGTATCTGTTGAAGACATTATCAGGAAAGTTGCAATGTATTTTGAGCTTGACAATGGAATCCATAGTCGTGGTAAATCAGTTCTAGAAAAGAGAATTAACATCTTAAGGGAGCTCTATAATTGTGAGTTTTGGCTAGCGGAGCAATTTTGCGTCAAGACATTTAAGTCACTTGGTTTTGGGGAGTTTTTAATGTTCCTAGAAAAAAATGCCTCCCTCCTGCCTGATGAAATACACAAGTTCTTAACAGGTGACATATGTGAAAAGTCCCCTTTGGAGGTTTGCATGCTTCAACATCAGTTGTTTGTTTTAGTATCACAAGCTCTGAATGGCTGCATAGGGGAGAAAGAAATAGCAACCAAGCAAATGATTTCTTCATTGCTTAGGAGGCAATTCCCATTGATCAGTTTCAAAATTTCGGAAAATGGTTCTGTGTCGGACTTCCTAGACATTTTGGGGAAGCATAAGAATAATGTAATTTCTAAAGGAGTCCTATTTTCTGTAACATTATTTGAAATGTGTGACATTGGAGACTCAACAGCCCATAATGGAAGTGAATTATTGGAAACCATGAAGGTGAGAATCGACATCAGCCAAAAAGGAGCCTTGGAATCTCGTACATCCAAGGATGCAGTTGAGGCCTTACTTAGGGCACCGCTGATGTCTGATCTAAACACATGGGCACATTGGGACCTGGTATTTGCTCCCTCACTTGGTCCTCTTGTGCCATGGTTGTTGAATGAAGTCAACACAAAAGAATTATTGTGTTTAGTGACAAAAGATGGCAAGGTCTTGCGCATTGATCATTCGGCTACTGTGGACTCGTTCTTGGAAGCTGCACTTCAAGGATCTCCTTTTCAAACAGCTGTGCAGCTGTTATCTTTGTTCTCATTAGTTGGGGGAGAAAAATATGTTCCCTTGTCCCTTTTAAAATGTCATGCACGTCGTGCATTTGAAGTCATTTTGAAGAATTCTCTTGAGAGTGGTGAAGTAAATGACAATCGGAACTCTCTCATGCAAGGAAACACTTCATATACGCAGAAAACAGTCGATGAGGCTGATACTCATGCTAGTAGTTTTAGTAGTGAGTTACACAAAAGCTTATGCAATGTGAATAAAGCAGTGCCTGTTGTATCAAGATTTTTCCTTGATTGTCTTGGCTATTTACCCACAGAGTTTTGTGGTTTTGCTGCTGATGTTTTGCTTTCTGGAATGCGATCTGTCATCAAAGATGCTAATTCAGCCATTTTGTGTGAATGCAATCAAAGGGGAGAGCGTGTCATGCTTCATGAAGTTGGATTGTCTCTTGGTATAGTGGAGTGGATTGATGATTACCATGCATTTTGTTCTGCTGATTCTACTAATTTTTTCCCATTTGGAGCTTCATGCTTGGAAGCTGCTGGGCCTGAGAAAAGCATTGGCCTTAAGAATATGCAAGATTTGTCAAGTAAGTCTTCCACTTCCAAAGTAAAATTGGATGTAACTCTTGTGGCAGATGGGCAGAATGAAGAACATACTGGAGTTTGTCAATCAATCAATGGGGCATTAGTTTTTGATGATAGAATTAGCAGTGGTCGCTTGCAACGTTTATCTGAACTTAATGAAGATAAGAATGCAGCCCTGGTCATTGAATCTATCAGGCGGGACGAATTTGGCCTCGATCCAAGTCTTTCAAACACTGAAATTAGCATGTTGAAGAAGCAGCATGCTCGCCTAGGGAGAGCACTTCATTGTCTCTCACAAGAATTATATTCTCAGGATTCACATTTTCTTCTTGAGCTGGTAAGATCATCTTCTTTGTTTCTCTCATTGATAGTAGTAGTGTAGTACAACTTCACATGTGAATAACGTGATCGATAAATTACCAGTTGTCCCAAAAGCTTAAGCTTTTTGAGAGAATCGGTAATTTAACATGGTATCAAAGTAGGAGATTTGAGTTTAATCCTTGTTTTCATTGTACCTCCTATTTAAAATGTTAAAAATCCCATGTGTTAGGCCTCACTTATTAACTAGGAGTTTAGGCCCACATGTGAAGGAGAGTGTTAGAAATATAGTTAAATGATTAAATTCATCATTTCTTAATAACTTAAGCTTTTGGGACACTAGGTGGTTTAACAATGATGAACCAATATAGGTTTGTGAAGTTGGTTTTTCAATGCATCCTATATATTCTGTAAGGATTTTATGTCATTGAAACTTCATAAAATGATATTTGGAGTACAAAACAAACCATCATCCATATTTAGAGTACCAAAAACCATAACTGACATGCTGATGAACTCTAGCTGAAGTGGCACCTCCTCCCTAATTAAGACCAAGGTGGGGGGGGGGGGGGAGAGTTTGTGGGTTCATGACCCATCACATGTGAAAGTACCAATACAAAAAATTGGCGTCACAAATCAACCATCTAATATCCATCCCAAGTAAACTACATTCAATATTATTTAGTTGTGACAATATCTCCTTCATCGACATCACCATTCATGAAAAGAGCAGTCTCCATTTTTTCTTTATATGAAAGGTGATCTTATTAAAGAAAGAAGTAAAATTCAAATAGGGATTGTCCTGGAGCTACTCCTGAAAGAATTAAAATCTTAAAACCAAAAGATCTAAAATATCAAAGAAAGATGTAGCTTATACGTAGTCTAAAATAGTCACCCAATCATAAAAAGATAAAAAAAAGAGTACTTAAGTGTTTCTTAATGCTATCAAATGTCCTACTATTCCTCTCTCTCCTTATTTGTTCACATTACACAGGGGAACAACATTCCTATTTTTTAGACACTGTTGATTACAAAACCTCCTGTGCTAATATTCAGGCAATTGGATCACCTTTTGGCATTTTCCATAAGACACCAATAGTAAGAATACAAACAGTCAATATTTTTACCATCGAATAAGGAGTTAAGACTTAAAAAATGATCAATTGCTTATTTACTGTTGTTTTGTATACAATAGCAATCAACAATTAATAGATTTCTATTATGAATATTGTCTTAAAATCTTTCCTTCTGAGGCACCTAGTTACATCAAATACTATTCCAAGGAAATTTCACAAAAATCGTCCCTTGTAATGTCACATAAGAATCAGATGGACCACTAATTTTCAGAACCCAGCTACACTTCAATATATTCTATCCTCAATAGCTCAACTACACTAGAAGGGAAGTTAGAAGAAAACAAATTTGTATGCATCCATGACTGGTACGAACTAACGTTTGCTCAAATGACCTTTTGATGTTGGACAAATTGGGGGAATTTGTCTACATGTAGTTGTGGTGGGTTAAGGTTTAGTAGGATTTGTGGAAATAGGATCTAGAGTTGTTAAAGAAAAGTTTATGGGGTTGTGTTAGGATTTGAACGTGGTTTGATGAGTTATTTGGTGACTATTTGATAGAAGAAAGTACGTGGACTCCTAATTTGACTAGTAAACTTAACCTAATAAAATACTAACTTGGACCCAAAGAAAATAAAACCTAATCTACTTAGGAACTCCTAGAAGATTCTAGACCTAACCAAATTACAAAAATACCCTTAAGTCATAGGATTGTAGAAATTGTAGATTTGCCCCTGAACATAAAATGGACAAGGTTTTCCTCCAAACCAATTTGAAATGTGAATGGTTTCTTTCACTGCCACGTAGTGGGTTGGGGGAAGTTTCCTATGGTTTGGAGGTCAACCTTTTCCATATAAAATTGCCCATAACTAATAAAATAACAACCCCCCCCCCCCCCCCCCAAAAAAAAAAAAACAGTTTTTACCTGAAACGACTCATATTCACATGTGGACCTAATAATATTATTCTTCAATAGGGAATGGAATTTTATTGAGACTGCACTTCTATTTTAATGAAATTTTTATTTACCTATGAAAAATAAAATTCTTGAATAGGGGAATTTCCAAAATATAAGAAAATCCATCTTCCATGGCTGCATCGCCTTTAACCTGATACTACCTAGAACAAAGGAGTAAATATTGAACAAAGCCAAGTCCACTTAGATTTTGCAATGATTGAATCATCAGTGAATTCCAAATGGAAGATCACCATAACCTCTCCTCCCTCAACCTAAAAGCCAGTTAAATAGCCAACACCAACATTTTTGTGTAACATTATGCTAAAAAGTTCCATAACCAATATGAAGAGGAGAGAAGATAAAATATCCCCTTGTCTCAATGCTCTTTGAACCTCCAAAGAATATGGCCTGTCATTTATAAAAAAAGAAAAAGAAAAAAAGAATTGTGAATCACAAAGCCAAATCCATTTCCTCCACTTTTCACCAAAACCAAACCTGCGTCAAGTGCATTAGAAAAAAAAATCCTTTTTAATTTGGGCTTATGCCTTATTTTATTTTATTTTATTTTAAATTGGTTGCACGTGCACCTATTGAGTTTTAAACCCTGTGATGACTTCACCTTTTACCTATTCTTGTGGGAGGAGTTAGTGCCATTTGAGTTAGAGCTCAATATCTAAATTACATCCTCTAGGAACTCCACTTTGAAGCCTGCTATCAAGTCATTTGTTCACAACATACTGAATTATGACTTGGATAACATATTGAGGTACTTTAGGAAAATTGACCTCCCTTCCGAAGCAGGCATAAAATTGGTAAGAGGCTTTCTTTATGCATTTGTCCACCCATCAAATACACAGCCCGCTCCTTTTTAAGTTCAAGGCTCCTTTTGTAAAAAAACTCTCAATTTGTTCTATTTGGAAGAGTAATTTTCAAAGCAGTGTAACTCAGAGGAGAAAAACCCACAATCATATTATTAGCTGATTTGGTTTAAGAGTTAATATAATATGGGTTTCTAGCAAAGTGGAATGGAAAGTCACCAGAATAGAACTTACATCCTAGCAATTTGAATTTTTCGATGCTCTCAGGAACCAACATTGTGAAGCTTGGACTTGCCCCTGAGCTGAATTGGCTCCCAAGTAGGTGATGTGACTTGTTTAGGCTTCTTTTTCTGTTCAGCCTCTTCTTCCATCCTTTGTATCTTTCAGAGATGCTTTGGTGACACTTTAGGACATGGTTTTATCCCTACTTACTAATTTTTTAGCAAATAAGCCTTCAAATGACAATAGAATCTTTTAAAGTACATTGACAATAACTGCAACTAAAGTTTGTGTTTCCACCCCCTTCACCCAAATTTTCCAAATTAGAGACGTAATTCCAAAGAAGAGAACAATGAGCCACTGCATAAGATGAACTCACTCTCCAAAGACATTAACCTATAACAGTTTCATCTTATACTTAAATAATTCATTTAAAATCAACAAAATAACTAATGGGGGAAATCACACCAACCCCTTCCCTTGAGTATCAGAAAATGATAATTTCCCTACTTCACATTTTATTATGATAATATGGTTGAACCATTGTGACTTCTGGTTGTATGGTTTTTTATTCTCACTTGCTATTCTTTTTACTGTTATTTGATTTTGTAAAAAGCTAAGAGTAACCCAGATGGTAGGCCGTATCTAGCTTATCATTTGACTTAATGTCATCTGTACCATTCTTACTTTATTGTACATCCTGATACAGACTGCAACCCCAATTGTATGGAATCTTTTTTGGTTTGATTTTGAAGATAAATTTCATTAAAGGTATTAAGAACAAAATAGGTTGCTTAGAAGCCTTTTTTTTAATAAACGAATATATTTATTGTTCATTTTGCTTCAGGTTCAAAATGCTGATGATAATATTTATCTGGAAAATGTGGAACCAACTCTGACATTCATTCTTCAAGACTCTGGCATTATTGTTCTAAATAATGAGCAAGGCTTTTCAGCTCAAAACATCAGAGCACTTTGTGATGTTGGAAATTCAACAAAGAAAGGATCTAATGCTGGGTATATAGGGAAGAAGGGCATTGGTTTCAAATCGGTCTTCCGGGTATGTTTGGAGAAAACTATTATCACACACACACACACACATATTATTGGGACAAGTATTAATTAATTTATTAAAAAAAATGATAAGAGGGCATTGGCCAAGTACTTGGGTTGTCATCATTCTTTGTTTTTTTATTATTTTAAAATTTTCTATTTTTCTCTTCAATTTTAAATGATTTTATTTATTTTGTGTTTACTTTAGAATGTTGTTTTAAAGAAAGTCATAGAATCGAGAAGCTCAACTTAACTGAACCTAAGGCTTAATCCTGAAAGTATCATGATATCATATGTTTTAAAGTTACAGAAGCTTTGATTTCTTGGCTATTTGTTGCTAATTGAACCATCTAGACCTCATAGTATTGTTCAATGTTTTCTCAGATAAATCTCTATCTGATTTGGGTGCCTGTATTCTTTTCTTGAAAGTTGCTGTGCTATTTTACTTATAAGTTTTGTTTAAAGATTTCACCCTTTTGAAGGAGTCTTTTCTGGTCAAGCTCCATCAATTCACTGGATTATTACGTTGCTCTGGATTAGAATCCTCTAGAATACCCTAAAGGGCCTTATCCCTCCTTTATTTCCCATTTATATTGTGCATTTTCTTACTGTATGATTCATTATGTTATTTTGGAATATATACTTGGTTTGGATCATGATCAATCAAACTGTCGATATTCAAGTATCACAAGCACTGCAAAGCTTTATACTGGTTGTTGGCTTCATTAACCCAGGATTATTAACATTGTTTTTGATACATGTAAGGGTAAATGGCAAAGTACAACCTTACAGTTTGGGGTTGTTTGAATTTTACACCCTGAAGTTTGAGAAACTTGATTTTACACCTCAAAGTTTTGTTTTGTTAGCAAAATCACACCCTCGGTTAATTTGGCAGTTAAGTGACACCTCGTCTTGTTGACATGTTTTATTTTTTTTGCCAAATTAGCCCGGAGCCCTTTTTCCCAAAACTCCCAACATAAACCAGATTTTAATGAGACACTGTTTCACAGCTATTCTCAAACTCAAAACCCCATGAACACCTTATTCCCAAATCAGTTTTTTACAAATTTTGGCAACATAGTATTTTTTTTTTTTTTTTCACCAAGCACCCCTTTGATCACAGATAAATACTATGTTCTCAACTTTACTTTTCTTTCTTCCAATTTTTGTTTTCATTATCAATATCATCTTTTTAATCCTTACCCCATTCCAACCTCCAGATCATACTTTTTTTCCCCCCCTATATTCCTCCTATTCGTGCTGTCCTTTTCTTCTTCTTCTTCTTCTTAGTTCAATTTTTTCCCCTGAATTCTATTGATTTATCATTTGTTATTTTAATTTCCTTTGATTTTGGGTTTTTTTATTTTTATTTTTTATTTTATTTATAATCCTGGGTATCTGCTGGTTTTGTTGAAGATCTTAACTATTTGAGTTGTTGAATGCTCCAAACTGGGCTGAGTGAGCCGCGCCAACTGTTTGACTAATCTGCCTATCTTTTGTCTTTCTAAGAAATGAATTTGTTTAATCTATTTTTGTCTTGAAAATTTAAAGACAGTCACTTGATTAACACAAAAAAAAAAAAAAAAAAAAAAAAAAAAAAACACTAACGGATTTGGGAATGAGGTGTTCATGGGGTTTTGCTTTTCTCTCTTTTTGTTGTACTTTTTAATATGCTTTGTGCTAAACTTTGCATTTAGCAGTTTTTATATACATCCTTCTTACTTATCAAATAAAAAAAAAAAAAAATCTGCAGTTAATTTGTGTTATGAATTTTGGGCAAAATGACTCTGTTTAAGCTAACGGATTTGGGAATGAGGTGTTCATGGGGTTTTGCTTTTCTCTCTTTTTTTGTACTTTTTAATATGCTTTGTGCTGTACTTCACATTTAGCAGTTTTTATTTATTTATATATATATATATATATATATATCTTACTTATAAAAAAAAAAAAAAAAATCTGCAGTTAATTTGTGTCATGAGTTTTGGGCAAAATGACTCTGTTTAAGGGCTGATTTGGCACCCAAAAAAATAAATATCAACGTGATGAGGTGTGACTTAGGGCTTGTTTGGTTTAGCATTTTTCATCACTCAATTTCCGTCACTCAATTTCCATCACTCATCACTCATCACTCATCACTCATCACTCATCACTCATTTTTTCACACTCATTTGGCAACATCACTTTTATTTTCATCACTCAATTTTTTCACACTATTCATGGGTCCCACACCTGTCAGTCGGTACAGTGTTTTTTTTTTTCTTTTCTTTTCTTTTCTTTTCCTGGGTTGGGCGTTGGCTGTTTGTTTTTTTTTTTTTTTTCTTTTCTTTTCTTTTCCTGGGTTGGGCGTTGGCTGTTTTGTTTTTTTTTTTTTTTCTTTTCTTTTCTTTTCTTTTCTTTTCTTTTCCTGGGTTGGGCGTTGGCTGTTTTTTTTTTTTTTTTTTTTCCTTTCCTGAGTTGACCGTTCATTTTTTTTTTCTTTTCCTGGGGTTGACCGTTTATTTATTTATTTTTTTTTTAATATTAGCTTCGGTGAGTTGGGTACTGAAGAAAAAAAAAAAAAAAAAAAAAACAGCCAACGCCCAACCCAGGAAAAGAAAAGAAAAGAAAAGAAAAGAAAAAAAAAAAAAAAAAAAACAAACAAACAGCCAACGCCCAACCCAGGAAAAGAAAAGAAAAGAAAAGAAAAGAAAAAAGAAAAAAAAAAAAACAGCCAACGCCCAACCCAGGAAAAGAAAAGAAAAGAAAAGAAAAGAAAAGAAAAGAAAAAAAAAAAAAAAAAAAACAGCCAACGCCCAACCCAGGAAAAGAAAAGAAAAGAAAAGAAAAGAAAAGAAAAAAAAAAAAAAAACAGCCAACGCCCAACCCAGGAAAAGAAAAGAAAAGAAAAGAAAAGAAAAAAAAAAAAAAAAAAAACAGCCAACGCCCAACCCAGGAAAAGAAAAGAAAAGAAAAGAAAAGAAAAGAAAAAAAAAAAAAAAAAAAAAAACAAACAGCCAACGCCCAACCCAGGAAAAGAAAAGAAAAGAAAAGAAAAGAAAAAAAAAAAAAAAAAAAAAAAACAAACAGCCAACGCCAACCCAGGAAAAGAAAAGAAAAGAAAAGAAAAGAAAAGAAAAAAAAAAAAAAAAAAACAGCCAACGCCCAACCAAGAAAAAAAAAAAAAAAAAAGTCAAAAGTTGGTCAAAAGTTGCGGCTGTGGGTCCCTTATGCATGTTTAATTACAATATTACCATTGAGTTATGAGTTATGGAAACTGAAAACAGCCAAAAGTTGTTTTCAGTTTCCATAACTCATAACTCAAAAATCAGAGAATTGAGTGATGGAAACAGAGTTATGGAAACAGAGTTATTGTTTGCCAAACAAACTTTTTGCTATGGGTCCCACCATTTTTGAGTTATGAGTTATGGAAACAGAGAATTGAGTTATCAAAAAACTCAAACCAAACAGCCTCTTAACATCCAAAACTAACCAAGGGTGTAACTTTGCTAACGGAACCAAACTTTGGGGTGTAAAATCAAGTTTTTCAAACTTTAGGGTGTAAAATCCAAGCAATAGCAAACTTCAGAGGTGGACTTTGCAATTTACCTTACATATAATTTAAACATTGGCTAAAGGTTGTGCTTCTCAAACTCCAGGAGTGAATACTAACAATTGCAATAAGTTCAGAAGCCAATTATTAAATCTGCTATATTATGCTTTAGAAGCAGATGATATAATCTATTGTTGACATTCATCTCCAGTATAATCAATCTTTTGTTGACTGTGTTCATCTGTCACATGCATTCATAAGCTTTGTTGTGGTTATTGGGCATTTTACGTTGGTTAAAATGTAATTGACAGAATTTAATCTTTTGCTTAAGAATTAGTTTTTTGCTTATGGTTATGACTTAATATTCCAGGAGTGGACATGAAAAATTGAATGAAGTTTAGAAGATGATTAAAATAGATGTTTAAAGGCTATCTCCCACAAAGAATATAAACATGATTTGAATAGTATTCAGATGTTTTTCATTTTTAGCAAGTGTGTCAAAGTCTGTGTTTCACGAACTCTACTTTTGTCAGACAATTGTAATTGTGGTGAAAAAAGTGTTATGGTGTGAATCCTGGCATAGAGTTTGAATGTGGTATCCTCACATAGAAACCTGAGTTACTTTTTGACTGAATTTTTTTATCAAACTAATGGTTATAAACTATAAATAATCAACATTCATCAATTTGGATGTTCTTTATGCAGGTTACAGATGCTCCAGAGATTCATTCTAATGGGTTTCATGTCAAATTTGATATAAGTGAGGGTCAGATTGGTTTTGTTTTGCCTACAATAGTACTTCCTTGTGATATTGACTTGTTCAGTAGGCTGGCATCTAGTGACACTGATCATTTGGATGATCAATGCTGGAACACTTGCATTGTACTTCCTTTCAGATCAAGATTTTTGGACAGTACTGTTGTGAACAGCATTATCACTATGTTTTCAGATCTTCACCCATCTTTATTGCTTTTTCTTCACCGGCTTAAGTGCATTAAGTTTAGAAACTTGCTCAATGATTCACTCATTGTGATGAAAAAAGAAATTGTGGGAAATGGTATCATAAGGGTTTCACATGGAAATGAGAAAATGACATGGTTTGTAGCATCGAAGAAGTTGTGGACGGAGGTCATTCGTCGTGATGTGCAAACAACAGAGATCTCTATAGCATTTACGTTGCAGGAATCAATTGACGGGGATTACATTCCACTTCTAGACCAGTGGCCTGTTTTTGCATTTCTTCCTTTAAGGACTTATGGTCTGAAATTTATTCTTCAAGGTGATTTTGTTCTTCCCTCATCTAGAGAGGAAGTGGATGGAGATAGTCCCTGGAATCAGTGGTTATTGTCTGAGTTTCCTGGTTTGTTTGTTGATGCTGAGAGATCCTTTTGTGCTCTTCCGTGTTTTAGAGAGAATCCTGGAAAGGCTGTGTCTGCTTTCATGAGCTTTGTTCCACTTGTTGGGGAAGTTCATGGTTTCTTTTCAAGTCTTCCCCGGTTAATTATTTCTAAATTACGTATGACAAACTGCTTACTTCTGGAAGGAGGAAATGACAAATGGGCTCCTCCTTGCAAGGCTCTAAGAGGTTGGAATGAACAGGCTCACATTCTTCTTCCTGATAGTATGCTTAGTGAGCACCTTGGCCTTGGATTCTTGGATAGAAATATACAAATTTCTGATTCATTAGCAAGGGCACTGGGTATTGAGGAATATGGTCCTAAAATTCTACTGCAATTTATATGCTCTCTGAGTCATGTGGAGAATGGCATCAACTCCATGGGCCTGTATTGGTTGTCTTCTTGGCTAAATGCACTTTATTCAATGTCATTCCATTCATCTAGACAAACTGTGTTTAATTCTGATGCAGAAATTGATCTCATAGAGAACCTTAAGAAAATACCATTTATTCCTCTTTCAGATGGTACATACAGTTCAGTGAATGAAGGTACAATCTGGTTACAATCTGATGCTTTAAGCGCTGGGTTTGATGGCAGGCATGGACTTGGAGCTTTCCCAAATTTATTTGCTAAACTTCGAACTGTGAATCCTGCCCTCCTTTCTGCATCAACTGTTGATACCTCATGCTTGGATGTGAGTTTAGTAGGCAACCTTACCAACTTGCTTCATAGAATTGGTGTCCAGTGGTTGTCTGCTCATGAAATTGTGAAGGTTCACATCTTGCCAGCTGTATCTGATGACAGAATTACAAATAGGGACAAGAATTTGATGACAGAGTATGTTTGCTTTGTAATGATCCACCTACAGTCTAGCTGCCCTGATTGTCATGTTGAAAGGGAGTACATAATCTCCCAATTACGAAATAAAGCTTTCATTTTAACAAATCAGGGCTTTCAACGACTTGTTGAGGTGCCAATTCATTTTAGTAAAGAATATGGAAATCCAGTCGATGTGAATATGTTGATTAATGTTGTAGATATGAAATGGCATGAAGTTGACACTGCTTATTTGAGGCATCCAGTTACTGAATCACTCTCATGTGGACTGGAAAAATGGAGGGAATTTTTCCAGGAATTAGGTGTTGTGGATTTTGTGCAAATTAATCAAGTTGATAAGACTGTTTCTGATATATCTCATATCATTTTTAAGAATCTCACATGGGAAAGAGATCTGATTTCCCCTGAATCAATTGCCAAAGATTGGGAATCTAATGAATTGGTCCACTTAATATCTGTATTGTCCAAAAATTGTATGCAGCAAAGTTGTATATATCTGTTAGAGATTTTTGATACACTATGGGAGAGTTGTTTCAGTGACAAAGTGATGGGTTACTGCAATATTAACTCTGGCGGAGATAGCAAACCCTTCAAGTCTTCTTTTATGAGCAGCATTAGTGATGTCCAGTGGTTGGTATCTGGCATGGATGATGAGCTTCACTATCCCAAAGATTTATTTTACGATTGTGAAGCCGTACGCTCAATTCTTGGTGCTTCTGCTCCATATGCTGTTCCGAAGGTTAGTATGATACACACCAGATATAATCTTTTGCACTTCTTATCTTTTTTTTTTTTTTTACTTTGATGTAATCTTTTTTCATTTCTGATTCCTTTGTGATGGGAGCATATCTAGTTGTCATTTATATTCTTTGCAAATTTTCTTCTTTTTATGCATGAAATATTGTGAAAGGTGCAATATATTTGTTAGCCTTTTGATTTGGATGAGTATTGTTTATTATGGAGACAGCCTTTGAATTGGTTTAATTATCATGAGTACTTCCACTATGATGTTAACAACTAGAATGTGATGCAAACGTATTGAAGGTTGCTACAGTTATCAGAAAGGTCATTCTGCACAATGAGATTGGCAGCCGTATTGAGCAGACAGCTCTTGCTTTAGGAGCATCTCTCTCTCTCTCTCTCTATCTCTCTCTCTCACACACACACACACACACATTTGTTCCTTTATGCTTGCTTTGCCAAAGTATTGTACATTCAGTGAGAAAGGGTGTGAAGCTCAATTTGCTACATCAACCAATACATTTTTTTTTTTTTTGGGGGGGGGGGGGTGTTAATTCTCAGTTTTATGAAAAATATGGAACAGATTAGAAATTTTGTTAGGGTTGCAAGAAGAAAGTGAGTTCATCAGGGTTGCTCCTGTTCTTTTGTATGTTTGATATTACGTTGCAACATTAGCACACTGTTTTAAATACTGTAACTTGAAACAAAATATATATGCTCCTCCATATACTTCTTTGAATGGTTAGCAAAGCCAAATCCAACTTAAATGATTACCTACTTATAAATAATGTGCGTTAGCACTCCTACAAGAAATGGCCTAGCTAACACGTGTCCTACATTTTCTTCACTTGCTCTGCAGTTCGAGCTTCATACAGTGTTGTGCCCTTGATGAGAAAAACAGGGGCCACCCTCTTTCTCTTTTCTGCACCAATCCTTATTTAATACTATATCTTTTTTGGGTGTATAGGTAGAGCATAACCAATTTGTTTTCCTCTTTTCTTTTTTTTAGGGGGACGGGTGGGGGTTTTTTCTTTAAGAACCTGCTGCATCTCCCTGTATGGTGGGAGGATTTAGCTCACATGGATTTTTATAGTTCTTTACTGAGCTATTATTATTATTTTTTTTGGAATAGGTACGAAATGGGAAGCTAGTAAGTGATATCGGATTTAAGGTTAAAGTTACAATGGATGACATTTTGGAAATTCTGAAAGTGTGGAGAAGTTCTCAGAGACCTTTTAAGGCCAGGTATTGCTGCATCTTATTTACCATTTTAGATCTTTAAAAATGCCATCTGAAAGTTCTTTCTTGCTGGCTATAGGGACTAATTTAATGCATTTTTCTCTAGATTTCATGCTATCCACTTGCCATGAACATACTTGCCATGAACATGTATGTGTAGGTCAGCTCTTGAGTCAATGCTGGATTGAAATTCCTTGCATGGTTATTCTGGCAGTTTATATAATTCAGATGATTTCTTGGACATTTATTTGTTGATAATTTAACAGATGAGTTGATTCAAATTTAGGAAATTAAAAAAAAAGGTTGAATAGACCTAAAATAACATTAATAAAAGTATTAAAAAGGGATATGTCAATTAAGTAGGTGATGGAGAGTATGACTTTGAATAGGGTAGAATGATAAGAAAAAATACATGTGACCGACCTTGATTAGTTTGTTGAGGATCTATATCTGACTCAGATATAGATTAATCTGACCCCAAACCCAAAATTTTGGGACTAAGACTTGGTTGTTGTTATTGTCTTATTGCTGTATAATTTGACAGATTTGCATTGAGATGCTTTTCATCTATATTTGCTTTCCAGAACCAGAGGTTTTTACATGCTTTTGCTCATACCTTCATCTGTTCCTCTTCTTATTCTTTTTTGGATGACTTTCCTTTTTCCTCTTCCTGTTACAAATTACAATGATATCTTCTTTACTTATGGAACACTTGCTTTTAATTTACGCTTTATACATGCACTTTTTTGACATCTTAGCATGCTTGGGTTATATCTATTTTCCATTTATTATTTGTTTAGTCTATACTTTTGAGTCTTTCACTTATAAAAAATACTTCTGAGTCTTTCAACCAACTAAATGGGTCCAACTTTCTTTGCATGCCAGCATATCACAAATGTCAAACTTGTACACATTCATCTGGAAAGAAATGGCTACTTCAAGGCACAAAATCACTGAGGAATTACATTCTGGATCTTGTGTATTTGTTCCCTATGCGTCTGCCTCTAGTCGTGAGGATGTGGTACCTGGTATGTTTTTGTCTCCTGAAGAAATATGTTGGCATGATCCAACTGGTTGTCTAGACCAAATTAAGGAGATAAATCCTCAGTGCAGTTTGACAGAAGTGACTCATTGCCCCTTAAAAAAGACACTGAGCAATATATATCCAGGCCTTCATGACTTTTTCATTGACGGCTGTGGAGTACATGAGACCCCTCCTCTCCGTAGCTACCTACAAATTTTGCTTCAGCTTTCAACTGTTACTTTGCCTTCACAAACAGCTAATGCAGTAAGTAACCAAGTCTGAAACAAAATCACAGTTGCAACTAATGTTTGTTATGGTGAAACTTAAGAGTTTCTTTCATGTCTCAGGTTTTCCAAGTGTTTCTCAAGTGGAGTGATGGTTTGAAATCTGGACTCCTGAGTCCTGAAGATATCATTTACTTGAAAGAGCATCTTATGAAAATTAACTGTGCTGTACTTCCAACTGAATATGATAAGTGGATTTCCCTACACCCTTCCTTTGGCCTTGTGTGCTGGTCTGATAATTTGAAGTTACAGAAACAATTTAAGCATTTCGATAAGATTGCATTTCTGTACTTCGGCAAACTTAGTGAGGATGAAAAACAGATACTACGAACAAAAGTTTCTGTGCTCATGCAAACCATAGGGATTCCTGCTCTGTCAGAGGTAAGATCTCTCTCTCTCTCTCTCTCCCCCTCTGTGCGCGCGTGTGTCTAGGCTGTGGTCTAGGGATGTTACTCTTGAGTTGGCAATGTTTTAACTCCACATGAACTCATCTAGTAGGTCCGGCAGTCTTTCTAATTATCAATGTGGTCTTTCTAATTATCAATGTGTTTACCTGAATGTAATGGACAGCTAAACATTCCTACTACAAATGATTGGAATTTTAACTTGAGCTGAATGTGTACAATTTTGTATTGTTGTTTCATAGCACATCATAAGCGAGCTTGTATGCATATATAGCATAAGGAACTTTATCTTATGTGGTGCACCATGAGATACATGGGTAATCTTTGAACTGTTTCATTTTTGTTCATTTTACTGTGTAGAGCTTGTACTGATCATTTATTGATTGCTTTCAAGGTTGGATCTTTCATGTGATGTTATTTGGTCCTAGAAGTTTGTTTACATGTGTTGTTTTGCAAGTATCATGATAAGTTTGTGTGGACTGAGTACGAAATTATTCCTTTCTCTGTTGCATACACTCTAGTTGCTTCTGAATGTGTTCATAGAAAGTTGGGTTTGATAATTGTGTGTTCTTGTAACACCACTTCCACTTGAGATGTAGTTACTGGCAAACTTAGTGAAAGAACGAAAAATTGTGGGAAATGGAGAACCGTATATAGTGGGTTTTACTTGGAATCGGACAGCTTTCTCTCTCTCCATAAAAGGGTTTTCTATTACATGTGGATATAGTACTTTTTTGCATCAGCATAACAATTCTTTTGAATTATTGACTTGCATCAGACAATGGAATTTCTTTTAAATGCTAGAATTTCTTTTTTAGCTTGAAATAAGCATGACAATTTGTACAGTTGCCTATGAGTTGTTGAGTGGAAATCATTTGCTGTTAGATTTTGTTGATTTAAGCAAAGATGAGCACCATTTTTGTCACCCGTGAGAGAAAAAACAAAATAAAACAAAATAAAACAGGAAATGAGATACATAATGCGATCCTCATCTTCCTTTCCTCATTGTTGCATTAATGTGCAGGTTGTAACTCGTGAAGCAATATATGATGGTCTGGTAGACTCTAGCTTCAAAGCTTCATTAGTGGGCTGGGCTCTACCTTATGCTCAACGCTACTTCTGTAGTGTACACCCTGATAAATATGTAAAACTGAAGCAGTCTGGTTTTGATCTTTTGAATCGTTTACAAGTTGTTGTTGTTGAAAAGCTTTACTACAGGAATGTCATAAAAAGTTGTGGTGATTCACATGCATCTAAGAAGCGAATTGAATGTAGCTGCTTACTTCAGGTATGTGATGAAATCCTTTGTTCCATGTCCTCTCCCTCTCTATCCCCCCCTACAAAAAAAAGGCTCACAACACACACAAATATAGCATATTACTTGGGGTTCGAGGGGGGTACTCCAGTGGTTCCGTCACTTCTTGTGATGTCTAGGCATTGGGGTTCAAACCCTACCAGTCCCCGTCCTCTCCCCTCCCCCGCCCCGCCCCCACCCCCCCCGGGCGGCGCGGGGGGCCCTTCTTCTCTACCCTATTTACCTAGAAAGAAATGAAAAATGAAGATAGCATATTAAAAACAAACTCCCAGCAAAACTGATACAAAACCCAGACAGACTATGTTTGCTCTAAGCCTTTAATAAAATTTTTTTTGATAGGTAAATTAATATTATTGAAAAGAGACTACGTCATGAAAAGAAACACGAAGTAGCTTAAAGACTTACAATGGGGTAATATCTACATATGAGTTGACTCTATGAAAGAGTGAATAGAAATACTATCAGCAAGACATGATACAAAATACCACTCATAAAGAGAACTAATGAAGGATGCTTGTATTTAAAATTGCAACCACTTTTGGACATTTAGAACTTTGGAACTACTTTAAGCATTAAAAAGTTGGTAAACTACACTGGAACATGCTAATGTTATGCTGTACAAGGTTTCTGCACTTGCTATTGCTGGAATTTGGAGATTTGTGATGTTGGCTTATTTTACTTTCATCCTTCTAGTGGAGATATATTCTGTTTTTAGACTAGTTTTTTTTGCTAATGTTTTCACAATTTGAAAATCATGCTCTGTGTGATATTTGGCACTGTTGGGGGTATTAATATATTATCTGTCTCTCTTTTCTAGCTATTGCCATAATAGAGGAAACTTTATATCAATTAATGACTTTGGGGATAGCAGAAGCCTACTCCCACAAATGATAAAGTATAATGATCAGTACATGACAACAAGATTTAAGAAACGTGGTTCATCCAACTCCATGCCTACATTTACAAGCATCATAAACCAAAATATACTACCATAGTCTCAAAATTTGAAATATTGTGGGAAATAAAGAGAAGATGCACATCTACGGTCTTCATGGTGGGGAAAGTGAATCATACTTTCTAGCATAAAGATACAAATTTTGAACACTCAATTAACTGGCGCAACTTGCAAACCTAAACTATTTCCTACCTAAAAGCTAAAACCCCTAGTGCCTTTGGATAAGATTGAGGTTAGGTTATGACCACTGTTTTAAAAACCGGACCGGCCGGTCCGACCGGTTCAATCGGGGAACCGGAAGCCAGTCCAGTCTGGTAAAACCCCCCGAAAATGGTCAAAAACCAGGGTTGAACCAGAAATTTAAAAAAAATGGTTCGATGTCCGGTTCGGTTTTTAAAACCATGGTTATGACTAAACCTTCTTGAGGGGGACTGTCTGTGGCCATTTTGGCATCAAGGTCCTTCAGGCATTGGTATCTTGGAGTGTTAGGGACTATGGTCATGCCCAGGTAAGGGTTGCCATGGCTGTTTGCTCTCTCATCTTGTGCATTTAGGGGGGGTGGGGGTGCAGGATTTAACTCTCACAAACCCTCGCAAACATGCATGCACTCAGAATCCCATACAAACGCCAACCAGAATAAAGAAACCCAAATTTCATTGCACCTTATGGTGCTCTAACATTTGAAAAATAAATCAAGGTGTTTCAATAAAACTTTCTCAGAAGTTTTTTTGTCTTTTAGCTTCCAAACAAACACAGACTATGCTTATGTTGAACCATAGACATCTTTCAAGTTGAAGCCCTTATTTGGACTGATGCATCCAAATCCCTAGAATATGTCAGACTCCAACACTAACTTGGTACTCTCCTTTTAGTTGATGGTTACTAAACTTACATGAGTACTATTTTAAACACCAATCAAGCCCCTCACCAGAATAAACCAACCTAAATATCATTGCACCTAATGGCTCTGTAACATTTGAACAATAAATCAAGGTGTTTCAACAAAATTTTCTCTTAAGTTTTATTGTCTTTTAGCCTCCAAACAAAACCACAATATACTTATGTTGAACCATGGACATCTTTCACGTTGAAGCCTTTTTTGGACTGATGTATGTCAGCTTTCAACACTAACTCAGTACTCTCTTTTTAGTTGATGGTTACTAAAATGAGTACTATTAAACCTCCTTTTATACTTTGCAATGTATGCTTTATTAGAATTTGATGGTATTTCCAACATTTATATCCTTATCGTATGCCTTTTACAGGATAACATTTTGTACACAACCCAAGAATCTGATTCTCATGCCCTATTTATGGAGCTGTCTTGTTTGTTATTTGATGGAACTCCTGATTTACACTTGGCAAATTTCCTTCACATGATCACAACCATGGCTGAATCAGGTTCTACTGAGGAGCAAACAGAGTTTTTCATCTTGAATAGCCAAAAGATGCCTAAGCTTTCTAATGAAGAATCTGTTTGGTCCCTCCCATCCATACCTTCACAGACGAAGAACGATGACTCACTCCAAACAAGTTTTGATTCGACAAAGTCCAAAAAGAAGGCTGGAAATAACTCAAATTGGCCGCCTGTGGATTGGAAAACTGCACCTGGTTTTAGTTATGCTCGTTTAAATGGTTTTAAGACTCAGGCAACAGCTGCACAACCTAGCAGCAGCCCACAGAAGGATGATTCTGAAGGCACAGTCATGGAAACTGATAATGTTCCTATCTCAATTGAAGATGATTGGACCATTGAAGATGATTTTGCAGCAGCTTCAAAAGCTTTAGTTTTGTCAGCCAATTTGGAAAATCAGTCTGGCAATGCTTGCAATTCAACTTATTCTGATCAGTCCGGTCATGCTCCCACTCATACTGTTTCCACCATGCATGTTGAATTTGATCCTGTTGATTTAGATATGGTGTCTGATGGCCCTGAGTTGGGTGCATCTAATTTTAGCAGTAGAGATCATCTTAGATTTGGTACCCCCAATGCAGCACAAGCCATGCAAACGGGGAGAATAGGTGAGAGTGTTGCTTTCAAATACATTATTGGGAAATTTGGTGGGACAGCAGTGAAGTGGGTTAATGAAGATTTTGAAACTGGGTTACCTTACGACATTATAGTAGGGGAGGATAGTAGTAGGGAGTACATTGAAGTTAAAGCAACTAAATCTCGAACCAAAGACTGGTTCAATATATCAACAAGAGAGTGGCAATTTGCAGTTGAAAAGGGTGAATCATACAGCATTGCACATGTTTTGTTAGGTAAAAATAATGTTGCAAGGGTGTCAGTATTCAAGGATCCAGTAAAGTTATGTTCTCTAGGCAAGTTGCAGTTGGTTGTTATGATGCCCAGGCAGCAGAAGGAATTTTCCGTTGTCTCCTAACATGAACACATTCATTTTCATCTGCGCTTTTGGGTTATATTGACTCTGAAGTCTTTAGCCAATCCATAACTGCCTTTATGGAAATACACTGAAATGACAGAGGATTGTGTACGGTCACTCTTTCCCTCAGACAGAGTCCAGCTCCTGCAAAAGAAAGCAAGCATTTGTGGATTTTACCTGCAAGATAACTATAATGGGGCTGACTTGGAATAGGATTTGAAGAATCTCTGTAGTGGTATTTATTCTAAAAGAGTGACCAAAACGCCAAAGGTTTGATTTGCACTGCAGGGATCTAATGTCATCTTCATAAATTGTTGTATGTAAATCATAGATTGCTACCATATCGTAATTTTATTTATTTGTAATATTTTATTAGCGGGTGATGGCTTAAGCAGTTGCCCATGAAATTTTGTACTAGCCTCGTACAGTTTACTTTTGACCTTTAAAATATGAGCAAATAGTTCCAGTAATTAAAGAGAAAAAACAGCTCAAAGCTTTTTCTGTTGCCTTTTAGCTTGAACAAATTCCTAATTCTTGTGGATTCAGCCAAACATTGTAATTTTACTGTGGATCTTTACATACCAAACCATTGAAACTCCATTTGTTACATTACACGACCATAGGGCATGAATAATTAATTAATTTTTAATAAGATTAGTCACGTTGCACACAAATTGGATCAATTGGGGACGCCACATCTAACCAGATTATGGATCGTAGGAAGACTATTAGTCAAAGCTTGCCACAAAAAAATCTTGATCTTTTGTGGGTTTTTCAACGACTGAATGCTATTCCATGCAAGAAGGTATATTATGTTTCGAGTGTATATATCCAGCCCCTTACAACACATTGGATCCATCAGTACATGGATTTCCCATGTTGTGAGAGAGGTGGGTATATACGCCTAAAACATTATTTAATTTTTTTCTTCCATAAGACTCCCCGTCCCCACTCCACCTTATGAAGCTATTGCACACAACCAAGATGATATTGCACTTTGTGCAAAAAGCTCATCTGAATTTGTTGCTTTCTATACTCTACATAAGCTCATCCGAATTGCTGATAAAACAAATTGGAGATACTTGTTTGAGTTCTGATCACTCGATAATTTGATTATGGTCCATTCAAGTGTCATATATTATTCAATATTATTTTCAATCTCCAAAAATTTAAATTGATCTTGTTCTAAAAGAGGTCATATATATATATTTAAAAAAAAAAAAAATGAAATCGTATATTTTTTTAAAGTTATATATATAAAAGGCTATATGATGATTTCATATTTTTTATAAAAAAAATTGTGCTTTATGCAGCAAAATTTTTTTGACATACATAAATATTTTCCTAATGCTTAGGAAATTTAGGGCAATTTGAGAAATAAGAGGATAAGGACTTTGTGTAATTATTTTGTTATTTCCATTTTCCACTATAAGATAGTTTCTTGCTCTAGATAAACATGTGTGACAAATATGTATGTGTATTTTTTTTTTTATTAATCAATATATTTCACATTAGATTTTTTTCCCAAAAAAAATTGATAGGATGCTATAAGGTCGAATCATGCATTATGATTTTTTTTTTTGGTCGCCATTTTTTCTAAATGATTGATAAGGATGAGAAGATCAATAATTCACCAATAAGTTTATATAGCAGTTGTCTTTGTCCCTAATGTGGATGACAGTACTATTAGAGTGATGATCACAGACCACAACCTTGTGTCTGCAAAGAGAATGGATTGGGTAAATTGTGTCCGAATGCAAATGGGGGTCTTGGTATTTATAGGCAAACTCACTCCTATTTGGGAGTAGACATAACTTTATGAACATATGAACATATACTTCAACCCTTCCAGCAACAACCTCACCAAAGTATGGTCTCTCTACTGAAATAAATATTGGGTTTGTGAAGCCACACCATCCATTGAGCGGGGTTATTGTATTTTTAGGGTGCACCATATAATGGTGTAATCATCCTTCAAAACTACATACTAATGTGTTTGTACTTATGTTTATCTTTTTAGTTTCTAGTGCAATTACAGAATGAGTATTTTCAGTGGTGAGTATTGTCAAAATTACAATTCATAACAAAAAAAGGAAGATGAATTTTCTGAATATTTTTTTTTTACAATGAAAAAGAAGTTACTATGAAATTCAATACAAATAAATCATAAATTATATGTGGAATTTAATAGAATGTTGAATTTCATTTGATAAATTATTCATTTGAATTATAGAGAAACAAGTTTTTACATTTTATTAAATATTAATTATAATAATTTTATTTTCATCTATTAATTGGTCTTGAATGTATATCCTTCTTATTTTTGAATTTCAAAAAATTTCTAGTGCTTTTAAATTTGGCAACCAAACAGCACCACAACTTTTTTTTTTTAAAATTTATTTTAAATTAAACAATTTCAGATCATACTCAAGAATAATCACGCTATATGTATGAGAAAATGAGAGAATCAATATTGACCTATAAAGTCCAATTTAACGAAATACACAAAAATTTATCATTTTTGATACATTGATTTTCAATTTAATTCAAAATCAACCATAATTGTCCAATATCTTAGTATTATAGGTGTTATGTAAACTAGAGTTGCAAGTTTTCACCCACAACAACAACAACAACAATAATAATAATAAGTTACAAGTAAGAGTATTCATGGGTCGAGCAGAGCTGGGTAGCGGCTCAACCTATCATTTAATCTGACTACATCGGGTAGGGGGAAGGAATTCATTATTTACCTACTCTCAAATAAGATTAAAAAAAAAGAAAAAAGAAAAGCCTACTGTTAAGGATGACTTAGCCACTCAAAAGTCCATAGGTGGCTATTGAATACAGTTGAAACCAGCCAAGGGTGATAACGGTCATAAATTAATGGTTGAGATTAAAAATTTTAAAAATCAGTTTCAATCTCAACCATTGAATCAAAATTTTTAATATAAATATATATATATATATATATATATATATTTAATTTCCATAACCCTTTCACCTTTCTAACATTTAAATTTCACCAACAAATAGTAATTGAACCTTGCATCAATAATTAGGTTTTCTGATTGAATTCAAATATTTAGATGCATTGATTTGATTGATCAATAAGACAAGTATGATGTTTTTTAAAGAACAATTATATTGAAAACAACCATAAACCAAGTGTTTGAATTCAATTAGAAACCTAATGTGGTGTGGTGCTAAGGGGCCTTCTTTGCCACTTGTGCTAATTTTATAAACATATTAGTTATGTGGTTGAAAATGAAACATAGTAGTTATGTATCATAGTTTGGAACTCAAGTCTCAATGGATAAAAACATAAAAACATGATTTGGACTTTTTTTTCTTCTTTTTTTAAGTTTCCTGTAGAATTTTTCACATTGGAACTCGAATTTCTTTCAATTGATACTATATAACTAATATGTTTGCAAAATTAGCACAACTAGAAAAAAAAAAGAAGAAAAAAAAAGAAAAGAAAAGAACTAAGATACTAACTAAGTCTTATATTTTTTTAGATAAAGTTTCAAATTGAGCTATAGTTTTCTTATTGGACAACAAGAGATTTTACCGAATAAAATTCTATCTAAAAAAATTGACAAAACTACAATATTGATCTCTCAAGTTTACCATGTGTGTGTAGTTGGTCCCTCAAGTTTGAATCAAGCATAATTAGTCCCTCAAATTTTAAAACTGAGTTGTATTAGTCATTTTACTAATTTCTGTTAGTGGTATTACATACGTGGTTAACGGAACAATGACTTGACATTTTTTTTAATTAAAAAATTACAAAATAAATTTACACAAACAATATTTACAACCCGGGTTCTCCATTGTCCTCCTCCTCCTCAGTGTCTCATATGATATCATATCTCCTTCCTTCCTTCCTTCATTTCTTGTATAATTTATTTATTTATCACTATACATACATACAATTGATCTCTTATCTTGATTCTTTTGAGTTACAGAAACAAAAGAAGGGACCAAGTCCAACGCAATGCAATAAAAGTTAGAAGCATGGCAGCAAGCTTGTTGTGTTCAAATCGAATACTAGTACTACATAATAATAGTCTCACTCTCAGTGTAGAAAATCCATTATACCCGAGATCATTCCTATCCCAAGCAAAAAGAAACCCACGACGTGGTACGTTTTGTGTGGTTGCTCTAACTGAAAGTTCTAGAGTCAAGTAACAAGAAGACTGAAGAAGAAGAAAGTAAAATCCATTCATGGGCTAGGCCAGATTCGAATGAGCCTCCTCCTTGGGCTCAGAATGAAAGTGCATCCCACCGGCGGCAAGTCAGTGCTTTGTACAATCAGTAGAAAATATATATTTTTTAATTTGGTATTGGGTCGTAAATATTGTTGTGTAAATTTATTTTGTAATAAAAAATGCCACATCATTAAAAAAAAGTTAAGTCATTGTTCCGTTAGTCATGTAAATAACACCATTAACGGCAGTTAATAAAAAGATTAATACAACTCAATTATAAAACTTTGGGACTAATTGTGTTTGCTTAAAATTTGAGGGACCAATTACGCATAGGTAAACTTGAAAGACCAACATTGTAGTTCGCCAAAAAAATTAGTACTAATCAAGTTTTAGGAGTTGAATAATTCACGGACGTAAGGACGTTTAAGATTCTTTTGACATTGTTGTCACTCGCCGCCCCCAACCTAAATTCTTAACCTGCAAACACAGTCAAAAAATTGTAACGAAAGGACTGCAAGAAGTAGCCTACACGTAGAAAATAAAAGAATTTGGAACTTGAAAGCAACAATGAGAGAAGTTCTAAGACTCTTCAACACCAACAAACCAAAACTGGGTAAACTAAAAAACATGACTTTTTTTCCGTTCTTTATTTCATTTCTCAGAGAACTTTTTTTTTTTTTTTGAGAAACAGAAACATGGGGTTCATCCAAAAACCACATTCATCAATGACAGTTTTGTGCTTTTGTTTTATTAGTTTCTGGGTTTTGGAATCTAAGCCTTGATTGATTGTGATCTTTACAAACAGCGCTACTTCTAAGGCACCAACAGAAACCCAACTTTTCATATCTTTCAACGGCGGCGGCAGCAGCATATCATCTTAGCAAAAGAAATCGCAGGAGCAGGTGCAGGAGCAGCATTCCGCCATCCTTTTTGGATTCAGGTTATTTTGTTTGCGGGTCTTTACTTCTCACGTGGTCTCTCGGTTTTGCTGCTTTAGGTAGGTCACTTTCTTATTCTTATTCCTCAGCTTGGTAATTGTTTCTTTTTATCTTAACATTCTATGTATATAGTATTTATTCGTAAAAAATAAATTGGTTAAATTTATAGAATCGTATAATGGTTTTAGATTCCAGCCTTAAAAAGAATGTTGTTTTTGTGCTTATGGAGTGCTTTGCATCATGTTTTTGACTTTTTGTTGATGGGCACTCTATTGTTTGAATTGAGGTTATGGTTTCAATCTCATCTTTTGGGGATTCCTTGAGGGAAGTGAATGTGATAATTGGTATTTAGTGTTCTAAGGTTGAGCTTGCATGTGTGAGATTTATGATTCTCTTTAGTTGAGAAATTGTGTGACAATACGTTAGGTCTAGCCTCACTAGATTTAGATCTTAATTGGTTAGAGCATCCGCAGCCCAAATGGTATATTGTATATATTGATATATTTTACCATCACAGCCTTCAAATGTTGCTCTAGCCCGACTTGCAAAATGTGCCAATTGCAAAAAATTTTACAATATTGCTGCAGTACCATCCTATTTCATGATACTGTAGCAAGATTGTCAATTAAAAATTATTATTATATTATTTTTGATTCTTCTCTCTCTTCCTTTTCTCTCTTTCTTTCTGCTCTCTCTTCTTCTTGCTCTCTCTTCCTTTTCTCGCATTATTTCATTACCTTCACTCTACGCTTAACTCTCATCAACCCAATGGAAATGCCACGCAAGCAATCATCATCCTCTTCGTCTCTTTGATCGGCATGGCGGCGCAGTTGAGTTGGAGATCGATGTGGTGGGTTTCTAGATTGGCGAGATTGGCAGTGGTGGGTTTTTGGGTTTGACGTTGTGGGTCTCCCATGCCTCTGCCATGCACTCTCTCTCACCCCATGGGTTAGCTGGGTCAATTTTCTCAGCTTCATCACGGTGATCCCTCCCTCTGAACCCAGACCCAACTCTCCCCTCTCTCTTCTGATCTCAACCAACTCATTGAGTTGAAGCTCTAGCTAGAGCTTCGAGCTCCATGGCCTCCATGGCCAGATCTTTGAGATCCACAAAATGTTTGGGCTTGTTTTGGGCATGCAAGGGCCATGGGTAGAACACAGAACCCATTTTCTTCAAACCCAAAACCCATTTTCAAAGAACCCATTTTCTTCAAACCCAAAACCCATGCACATGAACACCATCACCAAAGCCATCCATGGTCAGACCCATTAAGCAGTGTTTATGTTTGGATTGATGGAAGTGACAATGATTATTTTTGGGTGATTTGGTGGATTTGCTGTTTTGTACTTGGCTGTGTTTTTTTTTTTTTTTTTTTTTTTGGAGAAAAATCTTGGTTGGGTTGTTGGTGGTTAAATAATGGGTTTTGGTGTGGTGGTGCCAGGTGCCTGTTGTTGGTGGTGGTGTAGTTGAGAGAGAGAGAGAAGAGAGAGAGAGAGAGAGAGAGAGAGAGAGAGAGAGGAAAAGTTATTGAAATTAGGGATAAAGAAAAGAGGGAGATAATTTTATATTATTTTTTATTGTATAATTTATAATATTTTAATGTGTTGTATTGTAAAATAAAAGATGAGATGTTAGAGTATTGTAAAAGGGTATTGTATAAATTAATAAAGTAGTTTTTTTGGGATGGTAAAGTAGAATATGATGAGATTTTGGGTTGTGGATGCTCTTATGTGACATCTGATTACTTAAGTTCTTGCACTTTGCTAATCCTACGCACTATGCACTAAAGAGTCTAGGAATGGTAATGCGGAAGAGTGGTGACAAACATGGAGTTAATTAGAACAAACTGAGGGGAAATAAACATTTTATGTCTTCTGAGGATGGTTTTGATGAGTAGATCAGGACACTTGCTAATGTTAGTATTTCTGCTTCTGTTTCTGTTTCTGTTTCAAGAGTGTGTTTGTGTGTGATGATATGTGCAGGTGATTACTTTCAAGACGAAAATATGGGTCACATTGAGAGTCCTTTCAAAATAACTAGGGAAAGCCATGTGGTTATTTTACTAAATGGCTTTTGTAGCCATATATCAAAAATTTCAATATAGACTTCCAAACAGACCAAGAAAAAAAAAATTGGGGGGGGGGGGGGGGGGGGTGTGGTGAGGTTTAAATAATATTAATGTCTTGTTAATTTGGTTTCTCCTGGTTGGAAGTGTTGGTATATATATATATATATATATATATATATATATAATTATTTGAAACATACTAGAGATAGTGTTGGATAACCGGAAAAATACTTTGAAATTTACGTTTGCATGTGAAGTTCAAACTTCAAAGGATTGGCCAAACCTTGGCATCTCTGAAACGGTCTCCGTCTCTTACATACGTATTAACTTTACATTTGATTCAGTCAGTTCCTATGTAAAATGATTATTAGGTTGCACGTAAAACTGTGGATGTTCTACAGTCTCTAATGTGTATTCATTTCTCTCATTCGATTATAATTAGTTCTGCATTGTAATTTGTTGGACATGTACTTCACTAATATCCATGTTACAGCAAAGCAACTTGAGAGGCTACCTGGAGGAAGTTCTACCAAGCTCCTTTATTTGACTGTTGAACAAATGGTTGTGTATTTTTCTATTAGAGAAAAAAAAAAAAAAAAAAAAAAACCATCATATCTCGAGTTAAACTTTACAATTGCCACAGGTTTCGAGCCACACTCGCTGCATTATTTTAACAAGTTTTACCTTAAAAAAAAAAAAAAAAAAAAAAAAATATATATATATATATATATATATATATATATATAAAACTACAGATTGCTTAGGTAATTGGAAGTTGGTTGGTTTCTTTATAATGAAATGCAAATACACAATCTCGGAGGTTGTTTATTCCAGTGTTGTTGAAAGCAACCCTTAGACGTGCTTAAGCTCAAAGCCTGAAATCTCAAGCTCTCAACACTTTGCTAGGCCAAAAAAAAGCTCATTTAATAATGCCTGCTTTAGACATGCTTTTTTGGCTTTTTGAAAAAACACCTTAGCATATATATATTTTTATTACTAATTAAAAAAATATGGATCATCAAAACTAATTGTTTGATCGTGAAAAAAATGATATGGACCAATGATTTACTACACAACCACTATCCTTAGAGTGTTGTATTACACAAACAATTTAATTAATTACCTATCATAAGATACAAACAAGATTAATTTACAATTCTTGTGTTTTTTGGTTAACTATAACAGTTATGTACTTTTATAAAGTACAAGAGATTTATATAAAATATTATGTTTAACTTTCTATAACTAGATTATTATAATATTAACCATTGTCAATTGTTTGCAATTTACTATATACAAATTTTAAGAATTGAAATAACTTGGGTAAAATTTGAACTTACAAACATTATTTAATTGACTTTCTTAATAAGTAAAATATAGAAATTTTGAGTTGTTATTATTATTATTCTTATTATTATTATTATTATTATTATGTATTGAGTATTTCTATTAAAATTTAGAAGATATTATATTTGAAAATTGTGTGTTTTACTTCAATCAGGCATTTGCTTGCACTTTGGACCAACCTTCAGGAGGCCTATACGCCTAAGTGCGCTTGAGGCTTTGCTAACGTTGTTCATTCTTACTAAGTTGAAAATTATAGTATTTTATGTTTTGATCCTAGTAAATGCTTGTTAGTCCACAATGAAGGCTGGGAGTGCAATTATGATGCAGTTAAAGATGAGTTTGGCAATAGTGTAAACTCAAGAAGAGGGCATACCTGTTTATTTGAATTGTTGGGGAAGGGTGTGATGTGGGTTTAGATTGTTCACTGTCAGTGTCGGTTAGATTAAAGTATTTTAGATAGTGTTAGTTCATCTTGTAATAAAAGAGCAGACTTTGGATGGAGAAAATTTACCAAAGTTAGCAACACATTCCTTTGAGTGTGCACTAATTTTTTAAAATCTATATAACTTTTTAGTAAAACATTTTGTAATAATTATCTTGAAATCTCTGGCTGCTTCACAAAGTTGTTTCTATGGTTGTAAATGTGCTTC
Organism: Quercus agrifolia; assembly: GCA_029955455.1. NCBI lineage: Eukaryota > Viridiplantae > Streptophyta > Magnoliopsida > Fagales > Fagaceae > Quercus > Quercus agrifolia. The sequence continues at coordinate 10,962,582 of JARQAD010000002.1, forward strand.
TAATTATGAGTTTTTGTGAACTTTATAGTATACTCCGATCCGTTAGAGAAGAATGGTAAACACAAAGAAGACGAAGTTGCAACTACAATTTCAACCACAGATGTGGAAACTTCTCCACTTGCTGGAAAACCCTTACCCTCGCTACTCACCCTAGAGCCTATGGATTGCGAGAACCAATTCTAGAGGATCAGCAGCAAAAACCTTTTCAAAAGGATGTTGGAATAGAAAATGAAGGTCAAACCAAAAGATCTTGATGAAAGAAGCACATTGATAAAGATAGTCATTCCCAAACAGCTTATTCAAGCAAAATCTAGCCAAAGTGTCAAATTATTTAACACTTCTCAAATTACTAGATATTTTATTTTTATACTGGAAACTCAATATTTTATATCTTTTTGTACTGGAAGTCAGTTCAGTTTATCCTTCTATTGAATATCAAATTATCAATAGGTTTCTCGATTGTGTTACCTTCAAATATATATATATATATATATATATATATATATATATATATATATAAAAGTAAGTTGGTACTTCTTGATTTTTCTGCGACATCTAAATTCAAATCTCCCATCTCTCATTATTAGTTATAAGTATTGAATTAAAAAAAAAAAAAAAAAAAAAAAACTAGAAACCAAGTTCTAGCTGCTAAATAATGCGAGGACGGTTTATGAATGTTTTGCCATTGTTGTCACTCATCACTCCTAATGGGTGGTGTTTATTTCACAATACTTATTGCAGACAAACATACAAACACTTTCTGCACAAGTTGATTGTTTTGGCATTATTGTCACTTGCTGCCCTCAATTTTGTCTACATTCTCATTGAAAGCTTGCATAATAGTTAGTCCTATTGATTGCCTCAGGCCGTCATACATGTTACCCATAGCTAGTTTTCTCTCAAGGTGAAGAACTCAAACAAAAGGGCTCATAACTTCGAGATATAAACTATAGTATCTCAAAAAGAACACATCAAAATTGTATCTATTACTCGTTTAACCTTTGCTCCCTTTGCCCATTTACTACGTGCCCACTTCTCAAAATTAAACATGGTCCTTAAGTTATGATTTTGCTTATGAATACATTTTAGTGAAAGATATGAAGTGTACAGGGCCAGCTCAATGAATTTGGGGGCCCTAGGCGAAAACTTTAAATGGGGCCCTTTATTATATTTAATTATAAATTCATATATTTTTTTTCAATTAAAATTTATTTTTCTTGCTTTTTGAGAGGCAAAATTACTAATTAAATTTTTGCATTCAAGTTCCGCTAACATTTCCTTTTCAATTGATAATATGACTAATCCACTTAATTTTTCTTGTAACATAGTTGATCTTAGATATGATTTTATTAATTTTAATTTTGAAAAACTTCTTTCTGCAGAAGCAACTATAATATGTATAGTTAGTAATATTTTGAAAGCAATACATGCATCTGGAAAAGATTCTAGCCTTTTTATATAATTTAGTACATTAATTGAAGAGTTTTCATTAATTTGCAAAATTTCTTTTAAAACTTTTAGTTCTGAAAATAAATTTAAGCCATCAATATCAGAATAAGTTTCATGTGTGAGAAAACATTCAAGATTAAGACAATTTTTTTTCAAACTATACAATTTTTTGATGGGATATTATATAATATATTATTATTATTATTATTTGGGGGCCTCTTTATTAGTGGGGGCCTTAGGCCACTGCCTAAGTGGCCTATAGCTTCAGCCAACCCTGGAAGTGCAAAACCTAGTATTTCTAAGCCTAACAAGCTCTCTTTGCTTTGTGTACTCTCTCATCATATTCAACACATATCCATGTCTATAGATATATCTAGTCATTTGAATGGTTTTTTCCAAAGTTCTTGTAACTCAGGGAATTTTCTCAATATACTCCAACATAAGGTCAATACAATGTGTAGTACATGGAATCCAATACATATTTGGCCTTTTTGCTTCCAACAACTTCCCTACCAACACATAATTAGATCCACTGTTTGTTATTAGTTGGACTACATTAGCCTCCCCGATTTGATCTACAAATGAATCAAGTAGTTCAAACGTTTTTGCCCCAGTTTTCACAATACATTATTCATCAATTGACTTCACAAACATAGTTCCAAAGATTTAAATTGATCTTGTACTGAAAGAGGTCATATGTGTGTGCATGTGTGTGTGTGTGTGTGTGTGTAATATGAAATGGTTAGATAGCCTATTATATATATACTAGCCTCATTACAAGCGCTTTGCATATGTGATGAGGCTCTTTTTTATTTTTTATTTTGGGTTTAGTAGTGTCATAATATTCAAAAGTGAGATAGATATTTTTGATCCTATTAGATATGCTTTTTGGGCTTTTTGAAGAAGCACAAAGCGCACATGCCTAAGCACCCTTTTTTTATTTATTATTATTACTAAAAAAATTATGGATCATCAAAATTAATTGTTTGATCATGAAAGAAATGACATGGACCAAGGTTAATTTACAATTTATGTGCTTTTTGGTTAACTATCATGGTTAGGTACTTTTATAAAGCACAAGAGAATTATATAAAATATTATGTTTAAACTTTCTATAACTAGATTATTATAATATTGACTATTGATAATTGTTTTCAATTTAATATATAAAAATTTTAAGAATTGAAATAACATGGGTTTGAACTTACTTTTTATTTTTATTTTTTTATAGGTAATAAAAGTTTTATTAATAAAAAAAATGCAATGTGTTTAAGATTGTAAACACATGGCAAAAAATGAATACAAAAAAATAAAAAAGTAGATCTAACAGAAATAAGGAAATTAGACATGGAAATACAATGCGTGAGGCCCCAAATACGAGACCACTCAAACAAAATCCTAGTTGTCTAATCTAGTTGAAATTAAATTTTATTTATTTTATGGTTTCTTATAGTGATTTTATTATATTTAATTTCTATGGATATTATTTCTTGTAATTGTAAATATAGTCTAGTTTTTGTTATATACTAATATTTAATTTCTATGAATGTAATGGACTTATGATTTTTCATAAGAATTAGAGAAACACTGGATAAAATGATTTTCTATTATATGTAACAAGTATTTCTATTAAAAATTAGGAGATATATATTTGAAAATTGTGCGCTTTACTTCAATTAGGCCCGCACTTGCACTTTGCACTAGCCTCCAAGAGGCCCATACGCTTAAGTGCACTTGAGGCTTTTGCCGACGTTGTTTATTCCTACTAAGTTAAACAATTATAATATTTTATGTTTTGATTCTAGTAAATGCTTGTCAGTGCATAATCAAGGCCAGGTGTGCTACTATGATGCAGTTAAAGATGAGTTTGCCAATGGTGTAAACTCAAGAAGAGGGCATACCACATGATCAAAATTCTTGATTGCAGGCTTCTTCATTCCCCCTTAAAGTACAGCTTAACCTGTTTATTTGAATTGTTAGAGGGAGAGTGGGGGTGTGATGTGGTTTAGACTGTTCACTATGATAGTGTCTATTAGTTTAAGGTATTTTAGCTAGTGTTAGTTCATCTTGTAATAAAAGAGCTGACTTTGGATGGAGAAAATCTACCAAAGTTAGCAACACATTCCTTTGATTTTGCATTATTTTTTTAAATCTATATAACTTTTCAGTAAAAAAAATTGTGATAATTATCTTAAGATCTTTGATTTAGCCACTTCACAAAGTTGTCTCTATGGCTGTAAATGTGCTTCTTTTTAGTTTCTCTGAACTCTATAGCATACTATGATCAGTTAAAGAAGAATGGTAAACACATAAAGAAAGATGTTACAAGTCTAGTTTAACCACAGCTGTGGAAAATGCTCCTTTTGCTGGAAAATCCATATCCTCGCCACCCATCTTAGAGCCTATGAGTTGGGGGAACAATTCTAGAGAATCAGAGGTAAAAACCTTTTCAAGTGGATGTTGCCATATTGGAAGAGAAAATGAAGGTTAAACTAAAAGATCCTGATGGAATGAAGCACATTGCTAAAGACAACCGAATGCAAACAGTTTATTCAAGAAAAATCTATCCCCAAGTGTCTAATTATTTAACACTTCTCAATTTATGTGACAACTAGATTTAAAAAAAAAAAAAAAAAAAATTATCAATGGGTTTCCCAATTGTGTTATCTTTCTAAATTTTTTTTAAAAAAAAAAAAACAATTAAATTCAAAACAACCAAGTCTTTAAATTCAATTGAAAAACCTAATGCTAAAAGACTTATAGCTAAGTTAGTTGGCATTGCTTAGTTTGTCCATGACATCTAGGTTCAAATCTCCTATCTCTCTTTATAAGTTGTAACTTACAACTTAAAAAGAGAGATAGGAGATTTGAACCTATAAGTTGTAAGTTTTGAATTAGAAAAAAAAAAAAAGAAAAAAAGAAAAATAGAAACCAAGTTCTAGCTGTTAGATAATGCATGGATGTTTACAAATGTTTTGCCATTGTTGTCACTTATCGCTCTCAATGGATGGTGATTTTTTCATAATACTTATTGCACACAAACGAACAAACACGTTTGCACTGAAATTGATTGTTTTGACATTATTGTCACTTGTTGCCCCCAATTTTGTCTTCATTCTCATTGAAAGCTTTCATAATGGTTAGTCCTATCCATTGCGTTACCCATAACTAGTTTTCTCTCACTATTAGCAAGGTGAAGAACTCAAACAAGAGGGCCCATAAATTTGAGGATATAAACTACAGTATTCCAGAAAGAAGGCATCAAAATTGTATCTATTACACGTATAGCATTTGCTTCTTTACCCATCTACTATGAGGCCACTCCTAAAAAGGTAACATGTTTCCTTAAGTTATGCTTTTGCTTATGAATGCATTTTAGTGTAAGATATGAAGAACAAAACCTAGTTTTTCCAAGCCTATTTAGCTCTCTTTGCTTTGTGTAATCTCTGATCATGTTCAACACAACCCCCATGATTGTAGATATATCCAGTCATTTGAATGGTTTTTTCCAGAGTTCTTGTAACTCAGGCAATTTTCCTAATATTCTCCAACATAAGGTCAATACAATGTGCAACACATGGAGTCCAATACATATTTGACCTTTTGGCTTCCAACAACTTCCCAAGGGGCAGAGCTATAGCAAGGCTTTGGCCCCCCCAAAATTTAAAAAAATGATTTTATATTATGTATAAGTATTAAAAACTTTAAATATTTAGCTACAAAAATAGAAGTTGGCCCCCCAAATGTTTGAGTTAGTTCAACGATGCTCTTAAAAACCAATAGAATTCGTCAATTGGTCTAGTAGTTATAAAGACAAGATAGTTTTTATTTTCTCTAATTCGGTTTTTCGTACATGTTTAATATCAAACTAAATAGCTTTTGTATACTCATTAGAGTTTAAAAGATGATAAGTTCCCCCAAAAAATTATCTTGCGAATATACATGTTAAAGTTGTTAATTTTATATACAATATATTTATAAATTATGACCTACTCTAGTATCAAAATATTAATGTTTATATTTGTGTATGTGCATTTCCGCATGTGTGTGATGAGTTATCTTGACTCGAAACTAATATATTAGTACCAAAATTCCCCCCCCCCCCCCCTTCTCCCTCCCAAACAAAAAATCTTAGCTCCACCGTCCCAACCAACACATAATTAGATCCATTATCCGTTACTACTTGCACTACATTAGCCTCCCCAATTTGATTGACAAATAATCAAGTAATTCAAACGTTTTTTCCTTAGTTTTTAAAATACATGATGCATCAATTGACTTCACAAATATAGTTCCAGTTGAGTAATTAACCAAAATGTTTATTAAGCTTTGATTGGTTCTACCAGTCCACCCATCAGACATAATAGAGGAACCATGTTTCCCCCCAAGATTCCTTGTGATTACTCAATAACTCATTTGTGTAAGCCACCTCTTATTGAGAATTAGAATACTTAGCTCATGGTAAGTAGGAGGTTTCATATTTGGATTGTATTTCCCAATAGCTTCAATTACCCATTTAAAGTAATCGAGGTGAAAACTTGCAACTCTGGCTAGTTTACAACTTTACATAACACCTATAATGCAAAGATATGGACAGTTGCTATGGAAAATCTATGAATAACCATTCTTATCTAATATATTGTTGATTTTGAATTAAATTGAAAATTATATATCAAACGTGATAAATTTCTGTGTATTTTGTTGCACTGGTCTTCATAGCTTAGCAGTGATTCTCACATTTTCTCATTCATAAAATATGATTGTTCCAATGTACTGATTATCTGATATTGTTTTTTCCTATAAAAAAAAATGTCGTTGTGCTATTTGGTTGCCAAGTTTAAAAACACTAGAAAATTTTTGGAATTAAAAAAGAAGAAGAAGATAAATATTGATCAAGACCAGATCATTATATGAAAAATAAAAATTATATTATTTATTCAATAACAATAAAGTGTAAAAACTTGTTTCTTTATAATTTGAATAAATAATTTATCAAATGAAACTCAAGATTCTATTAAATCCCCCATATAATATATAATTTATTTTGTAATAAATTTCACAGTAATTTCATTTTCATTGTAATTTTTTTAAAATCCTTTAGAAAAATTATTTTCCCTTCTTGTTGTGAATAGTAATTTTGACCGTACTCATTATCCAAAAATACTCAATTTGTAATTGCATCAGAAACCAAAAAAAAAAAAAAAAAGCCAAGCACAACTGCACAAGTACAAACATATTAGCATGTGGTTGTGATGGATGATCACACCATTATAGGGCGAGCCTTCACACATACAATAAACTCACTTGTTAGATGGTGTTGCTTCACAAACGGTATCAGTTTCGGAAGAGAAAAACTTGTATTTTGGTAAGGTTGTTACTGTAAGGGTTGATATATGCGTGCATAAAGTTATATCTATTCCGAAGAAAAGTGAGTTTGCCATAAATACTAAGACACTAATTTGCATTCAGACACAAATTACACAATTTATCCTTTTTGCAGACAGTGTTGTTGTCTATGATCACCACTAATGGTACTGTCATCCACATTAGGGACCAAAACAACCACTATATAAACAAATTGGTAGGTTGTTAATATTCTTATCCTTATCAATCATTTATATCAATTTCTTTGTTTTTTAAAAAGATCGTGTGCTTCGGATCTACTAGCATTCTATCAAAATTTTTAGGAAAAAACTAATATGAAATATATTGATTAAAAAAAAAGATACACATATACATATTTGTCACACATGTATATTAACACTTCTACAACAACAAACTATCTTAGAGTAGAAATAAAAGAATAATCTTACATGAAGTCCCTGTCCTCTTCTTCCTAAAACTGTCCTTAAATTTCTAAGAAGTAGGAAAATATTTTTGTATACTAAAATATTTTAGCAGCATAAAGCACAAAAAATGAAGAAAATAATCTTTTCTATCTATAAAAAAAAAAAGAGTTAAATATATAAAATAGGCTTTCTGGCCATTTCATTAATTTTTTAAATTTAAATATTGGACAACATACTACACTTGAATGGCCCATAATCGAATTATCAAATGATTAGAACTCAAACAAATATCTATAATTTTTGGAGGAGTTTTCCATAAACCAACAATGTGGTATAAATCACCACTTAGTGGGTAGGAGGATATCCCTTTGAAGGAAAACCTTTTCCATCTCATTATCTAATCTCAATGCTGTGGCTAAGCTTATAGAGAGCAACAAAGTCAGGTGAGAAGTTTTTTTGTATGAAGTGCATATCATCTTGTTTGTGTGCAATAGCTTCACAAGGGGGTTTGGCGGCGCCGGGGGGTGGGGGTGGTTGTGTCATCAAGGGCAATGCAGATAAGCCATCACCCAGTAATATATAATAATAATAATAATAATAATAGTAGGTGAAGTTGAGAGAAACTCAAATTAAAATTTCAAATTAGAGTTTCAATTTTGCATCATGTGTCCAAAATTATTTATTCTTAAAGAGTTTTATTTCTTAATTTTAGAATAAAATGTGGGATTATATCATAAATATTCATCCAAGTGAGTTATTAAGAACAAATATTAAACAGTATAGAATAAATGAATCATAAAAGAAAAAAAAGAAAAGACAATTTACATTTTATACCTAATAATATCCTTACAAAATTTTTTAAAGAGTTAACAAAATATAAAAATGACTATCACTAGTATTTAAATTTTATATATATATATATATATATATGAATTATATTATGTATCTTATTGTATATTTTTAAGTGTATCCATGCATATGCATGAGGTTACAAGCTAATAAAATATAAAAAAATAAATAAAATCACAATATGGTAGCAAAATAGACATTCTACCTACAAGAAAATTTTTATCTATGATTTACAGACAAGGGGCCTTCAATGAAGTTTTATATACAATATGGTAGCAACATAGACATTCTGCCTAAAACAAACTGGACTCACCCACCAACCGTGGTAAGGTAATAAAGTTTTTCATGCGTCAAGTCGAGGTAAAGAGTCACTATACACAATCCTCTGTCATTTCAGTGTGTTTCCATAAAGGCAGTTATGGTTTGGCTAAAGACTTCAGAGAGTCAATATAACCCTTAAGCACAGATAAAAATGAGAGTCTGTTACCGTTAGGAGACAACGGAAAATTCCTGCTGCTGCCTGGGCATCATAACAACCAACTGCAAATTGCCTAGTTGACATAACTTCACTGGATTCTTAAATACTGAGACCTTTGCAACATTATTACCTAACAAAACAACATGTGCAATGCTGAATGATTCTCCCTTTTCCACTGCAAATTGCCACTCTCTTATTGATATATCGAACCAGTCTTTTGTTGGGGATTTAGTTGCTTTAACTTCAATGTACTCTCTGCTATTCTCCTCCCCTACTATAATGTCATAAGGTAACCCAGTTTCACTATCTTCATTAACCCACTTCACTACTGTCCCACCAAATTTCCCAGTAACAAATTTCCCAGTAATGTATTTGAAAGCAATACTCTCACCTAGCCTCCCCGTTTGCATGGCTTGTGCTCCATCGGGGGTTCCTAATCTAAGATGATCTCTCATGCTGAAATTAGATGCATCCAACTCAGGGCCATCAGATGTGGGATCTAAATCAACAGGATCGAAGTCAACATCCATAGTAAAATCAGTATGACTGGGAGCATGGCCAGACTGACCAGAATAAGTTGAATTGCAAGCATTGCCAGACTGATTTTCCAAATTGTTGCAGTCTGACAAAACTAAAGCTTTTGAAGCTGCTGCTGAATCATCTTCAATGGTCCAATCATCAACATTTGAGATAGGAACAACATTATCAGTTTGCATGACCATACCTTCAGAATTGTCCTTTCGTGGGCTGCTGCTAAGCTGTGCAGTTGTTGCCTGATTCTTAAAACCACTTAAACGAGCATGACTAAAACCAGGTGCAGTTTTCCAGTCCGCTGGTGGCCAGTTTGAGTTATTTCCAGCCTTCTTTTTGGACTTTAAATGACTTCGGTCATCCAGTGTTGTCGAATCAAAAGTTGTTTGGAGTGAGTCATCATTCTTTGCCTGTGAAGGTATGGACGGGAGGGACCAAACAGATTCTTCATTAGAAAGCTTTGGAACCTTTTGGCTATTCAAGATAAAAAATTCTGTTTGCTCCTCAGTTGAACCTGATTCAGCCATGGTTGTGATCATGTGAAGGAAATTTGCCAAGTGTAAATCAGGAGTTCCATCAAATAACAAACGAGACAGCTCCATAAATAGGGCATGAGAATCGGATTCTTGGGTTGTGTACAAAACGTTGTCCTGTAAAAGCCGTACGATAAGGATATAAATGTTGGAAGTACCCTCAAATTCTAATAAAGCATACATTGCAAAGTATAGGAGGTTTAATAGTACTCATGTAAGTTTAGTAACCATCAACTAAAAAGAGAGTACTTGAGTTAGTGTTGTAGGCTGACAAATTTTAGGGATTTGGAGGCATCAGCCCAAAAAAGGCTTCAACGTGAAAGATGTCTGTGGTTCAACATAAGTAAAGTGTGGTTTTGTTTGGAAGCTAAAAGACAATAAAATTTCAGTGAAAGTTTTGTTGAAAAACCTTGATTTATTGTTCAAATGTTACAGAACCATTAGGTGCAATGAAATTTGGGTTGGTTTATTTTGGTGATGGGCTTGGTTGGTATTTGTAAGGGATTGTGAGAGTGTGTAGTTAGACATCATTTATTTTCATTTTAATGATTGTTGGTTTTTTTTTTAAACCTAAAATGAACACAAATTATGTGTAAGAATATATAAAATATACCTAAAAATAAATATCAATTTATTGCCGTACCACCAACATATCGTACTTTAGTTTTTCAAGAAATGGCGTATCCCCTTACCCATACTAGTGTTGGTGTCCGTGCAACATAGGCTAGAGCCACTAGATTACCCCCTTTGAACCCCATGTAATTTGATATATTCATGTGTGCATTAGGAGAGAAAAACGTGGGGGGAGGGGTGGTGGTGAGGGAAAGGACATGGAACAAAGGATTTCATTACATACCTGAAGTAGGCAACTACATTGAATTTGCTTCTTAGATGCACCACCGCAACTTTTTATGACATTCCTGTAGTAAAGCTTTTCAACAACAACTACTTGTAGATGGTTCAGAATATCAAATCCAGACTGCTTGAGTTGAAAATATTTTTCAGGGTGTACACTACAGAAGTAGCGTTGAGCATAAGGAAGACTCCAGCCCACTAATGAAGCTTTGAAGCTACAGTCTGCCAGACCATCATATATTGCTTCACGAGTTACAACCTGCACATTAATCCAACAATGATGAAAGGAAGATGAAGATCGCATTATATATCTCATTTATTGTTTTATTATTATTTTCTCTGGAGGGTGACAAAAATGGTGCTCTACTTTGCTTAAATCAATAGAATCTCACAGCGATTGATGTCTAATCAACAACTCATAGACAACTGTACAAATTGTCATGGTTATTTCAAGCGAAAAAAGAAATTCTAGCATTTAAAAGAAATTCCATTGTCTGATAAAAATCAATAATTCAAAAGAATTGTTATGCAAATACATACTATATCCACATGCAATAGCAATCCGTTTTTTCTTATGGAGAGAGTGAGGTGTCTGAATCCAAGTAAAGGAAAGTATATATCGTTCTCCATTTCCCACACCTGTTCATTCTTTGCTAAGTTATGCTTTGCAAGTAGCTACATCTCAAGTGAAAGTGGTGTTACAAGAACATACAATCATCAAACTCCAACTTTCTAAAACACATTCTGAAGCAAGTTGAGAGTATGCAATGGAGAAAGGAATGATTCCAGTCCACACAAACCATGAACTTTGCAAAGCAACACGTACTAAAATAGATTGAAATCATAGAAAGAACTTCTAGGACCAAATAACATCACATAAAAGATCCAGTACCTTAAAAGCAATCAATAAATGATCAGTAAAAGCTCTACACAGTAAAACGGACAATAATGAAACAGTTCAAAGATTACCCATGTATCTCATGGAGCACCACATAAGATAAAGTTCCTCATACTTTATGTATACAAGCTTCCTTATGATGTGTTATGAAACAAAAAAAAAAAAAATTAGAACCATGAACAAATCTAAAAGTAGGCACAGTACTATATTCTTTTATGAGTAAAAATGGTTATTAAATATTTTTTTTTCAAGGCTTCTTTACGATCAGCTCAAGTTGAAATTCCAATCATTTGTTGCAGGAATGTTTAGCAGTCCATTCCTTTCAGGTCAACACATTGATAATTAGCTATACTGCCTGACCTACTGGATGAGTTCATGTGGAGTTAAAAACATTGCCAACTCAAGAGCAAAATCCCCAGACCAAAGCCTAAACAGAGAGAGTGATCTTACCTCTGACAGAGCAGGAATCCCTATGGTTTGCATGAGCACAGAAACTTTCGTTTGAAGTATCTTTTTTTCATCCTCACTAAGTTTGCCGAAGTACAAAAAATAAATTTTATTGAAATGCTTAAATTGCTTTTGTAACTTCAGACTATCACACCAGCACACAAGGCCAAAGAGAGGGTGTAGGGAAACCCACTTGTCTTGTTCAGTTGGAAGTACTGCATGGTCCAATTTCATAAGACGCTCTTTCAAGTAAATGATATCTTCAGGACTCAAGAGTCCAGATTTCAACCCATCGCTCCACTTGAGAAATACATGGAAAACCTGGGACATTAAAGAAACACTTTAGTTGCACCACAACAAATTATAATTGCAACTGTGATTTTGTTTCAGATTTGGTTACTTACTGCATTAGCTGTTTGTGAAGGCAAAGCAACAGTAGATAGCTGGAGCAAAATCCGTAGGTAGCTACGGAGAGGAGGGGTCTCATGTACTCTGCAACTGTAAACGAAAAAGTCACGAAGGCCTGGATATATATTGCTCAGTGTCTTGTTTAAGGGGCAATGAATCACTTCTGTCAAACTGCACTGAGGATTCATCTCCTTAATTTGGTCTAGACAACCAGTTGGATCATGCCAACATATTTCTTCTGGAGACAAAAACATACCAGGTACCACATCCTCATGACTAGAGCCAGATGCATAGGGAACAAATATGCAAGATCCAGAATGTAATGCCTCTGTGATTTTGTGCCTTGAAGTAGCCATTTTTTTCCAAATGAATGTGTACAAGTTTGACATTTGTGATATGCTGGCATGCAAAGAAAGTTGGTCCCATTTAGTTGGTTGAAGGACTGAAGTATTTTTTACAAGTGAAAGACTCAGACATATAGGCTAAACAAATAATAAATGGAAAATAGATATAACGACGCTAAGATGTCAGGAGAGTGCACGTATACAGCATATATTAAAAGCAAGTGTTCCATAAGTAGATAACATATCACTGTCACAGGAAGAGGAAAAAGGACAGTTATTTAAAAAGGAATAAGAAGAGGAGCAGATGAAGGTATGAGCAAAAGCATGTAAAAATTTCTGGTTCTGGAAAGAAAATATAGATGAAAAGCATCTCGATGCAGATATAGATCCATGATACAAGTCTATTAAATTATACAACAATAACAACATCCAAGTCAGGGATGGAACCAAGAATTTCTGTTTGGGGGGACTGAGTTGTGATACTAATATTAGTGAAGACAAACCCCACATGCATTCGCAAACACATACATACATATAAAAACCTTAATGTTTTAATATTGGAGTAAGTCATAATTTATAAATATATTGTACATAAAATTATCAAATTTTACGTATATGTTTGCTAACTAATTTTTTTTTAGGAGAATTTGTTATCTTTTAAATTCCAATGAGTATACAAAAGTTGTAAAGTTTGACTTAGACCTATACATAAATATTTAATACAAAAATACTTAATATCTTCTATCAAAATTATGCCCCCTGAAGATTTTCATAGAATAAAATTCATTTTTTATCATCTCCATAGCAAAATTATGAAATTATTCATTTCCAATTTAAAATACTAATTCTACTGTTTATCCTCAAAAAATTAAAATTAAAAATACTAATTGTATACCAAAGTGATTAACAAAATTTTAATGAAACCAATGAAGTACCAAAGCATGAATGATGTAAAACTTTAATGGAAGTAGAAGAGCATGTTTTACAATAAAAAATGAAATTGAGAAGGAAAAAAAATTACATTTGTCTCTATGAATATTAGACCAACTGACTAATTCTTTTATGAGAAATTTTATTTTAAGCATGTGACAAATTGAAATATATAGTTTTGAGAGTAAGAAATTAAAATGTGATGTTTTAAAAAGCAAAAATTAAACCCCAACCTACATTATACCTCAAACACAATGGGTTAAAGTCTAGTTTGTTATTTTTAGAAATAGAGGTATATTTTGTCACTTTTGAAATTATAGGGTAATTTCACTAATTTATTACCTTGAAACTAGAATGTTTATTTTGTTACACCTCTAAATTACAAGATAAAATATAATTTTGTTTCTTTTAAGAACACCACTAGACTAAAATATTTGTGAGGGCCAACTCCAATTTCGACAAGGTAAATCTTTGAAATATTCAATAAAAACACATAATAGGACTTTTGATAATTTTTTTGTTTTTTTTGTTTTGTGTGTGGGGGGGGGGGGGGGGGGGGGGGGTGTTGATGGCCCCCCTCTCTTCTTACTAGTTTTGCCCCTAATCCAAGTCTTAGTCCCAAAAAACTTGGTTTGAGGATATCAATGCTCAGCATACTAATCAAGGTTGGTTACATGTATTTTTTTTTTTTTATGTTATTCAATCCTATCCAAAATATTATTGTCTATCACCTACTTAATTGACATGTCCTTTTTTAATACTTCTATTAATGTTATTTTAGGTCTTTTTCTACCTTTCTTTCCTTTTCTCGAATTGAATCAACTTGTCTGTCAAATTATAAACAAACAAATGTCCAAGAATCATCTGAATTATCTAAATCGCCAAAATAGCCATGCAAAGAATTTCCATCCAACATTGACTACTTACACATGCGTTGCCACAGCATGTAAAACACATGAAATCTTGAGAATTACAAAATAACACTATATATATAAATATATATATATATATATATATATATATATATATATATATTTCAGAAGCATCGCTAGGGAAAAAAAAAACCAGTCAGGGGATGAGCCCCCAAAACAAATTCAGATGAATGCAGAGTATGACTAAAAGAGCAATCTCAAGTATAAAAAGCTCGCAGATGATACTATAGGAACATAATCTAAGCACTGATATCAGTTTTAATTGGTCACACTGAGAAACACACTAACATTTGCTTTTTCTTTTATTTATTTTATTTTTATGAACAGTGGCATTATTGCACTATTACCCTGCATAGAAAATATTATACCACTAACATGCTCAAACGAAAAAAAAGAAAAAAGAAGGCATTATTCGTAAAAACACAAGCTATTGACAAACTTGACAAATACTTCACATGAAAAAGCAATAGTAAAGCCACAGAATGTATGGATTTTTTATGTGGAAAGAGAAAACTACCAAATATGTATGAACAAATCAATTAAACAGCAGAAAGAAGTAAAGCATTAAAATCCTATGTCATAAAACAAAGCAAAAAATGAATACTAATTAGTTCCTATAGTCAGCAGGAAAGAACATTTACTAAATAAATTATCTCTTTCAGATGACAAATATCAAAAATCTAAAATGGAAAATAAGATGCATCAATACCTGGCCTTAAAAGGTCTCTGAGATCTTCTCCACATTTTTAGAATTTCCAAAATGTCATCAATAGTAACTTTAATCTTAAACCCAATATCACTTACTAGCTTTCCATTTTGTACCTGTTCCAAGAAGAAAAAAAAAGCTCAATAAAGAACTTGTATAAACCCATATCAGCTAAATCCTCCCATCATACAGGGAGATATAGCAGTTTTTTTTTTTTTTTTGATGAATAGATATAGCAGGTTCTTAAAGCAAGTAACCCCACCCCTACCCCAAAAAAGGAAAGGAGGAACTGGTGCTGGTTATCCCCTCTACCAACTGAGCTATATACCCAAAAAAAGATATAGTAGTAAATAAGGATTGGTGCAGAAAAGAAAAGAGGGTGGCCCCTCTTCTTCTCATCATATTAAAGGGGCGGAACACTGTATGAGGCTCAACTGCAGAGCAAGTGAAGAAAATGTAGGGCACACCTCAGCTAGGTTGTTTCTTGTAGGAGTGCTAATGAACACTGTTTATAAATAGATAATCATTTAATTTAAATTTGGCTTGCCACCCATTCAAAGAATTATATGGAGAAGCATATATATTTTGTTTCATGTTACAATTTTTAACACAGAGCATGCATATATTGCAACGTAATA
The DNA here is from genome assembly GCA_029955455.1 of Quercus agrifolia. Classification (NCBI taxonomy): domain Eukaryota; kingdom Viridiplantae; phylum Streptophyta; class Magnoliopsida; order Fagales; family Fagaceae; genus Quercus; species Quercus agrifolia. Next base: position 10,978,369 of record JARQAD010000002.1, read on the forward strand.
TCAAATACACAAAAGACCAGGAGCAACCCTTATGAAGTCACTTTCTTCTTCCATACAAACGTGAACTTTGTGATGAAAGTTTATTTCATATAACGTTATGTTCTAACAAAAACTTTATCAGCATCAATATTTCATATTTTTTTCATCTTTTCTTTAATTAAAGGTCTAATCTGTTCTGTATTTTTCATAAAACTAATAATTAACCCATGAAAAAAAAAGAATTCATATTGATTGATGTAGCAAATTCAGGCTCACGCCCTTTCTCAGTCGATGTGCAATGCTTTGGCAAGGCAAGGGAAGAGAAACAAATGAGAGAGAGAGATGCTCCTAAAGCAAGGTGTTCGCTCAATATGGCTCCCAATCTCATTGTGCGGAACACCCTTTCTGATTATTGTAGCAACCTTTAGTATGTTTCGTACCACATTCTAGTTCTTAAAATCACAATGGAAGCAGTCATGAAAATTAAACCAAAAAGCTTCTAAATATATTGCACCTTTCACAATATTTCATGCATAAAAAGAAAATAACTTTGTAAAGAGTATACATGATAATTAGATATACAGCCCATTTAAAAGGAAACAGAATTGAAGAAAGATTACATCAAAGTTAAACAAGATGAGAAGTTCAAAAGGCAAATTTGGTGTATATCATACTAACCTTCGGAACAGCATATGGAGCAGAAGCACCCAGAATTGAATGTACAGCTTCACAATCGTAAAATAAATCTTTGGGATAGTGAAGCTCATCATCCATGCTAGATACTACCCACTGGACATCACAGATGCTGCTCATAAAAGAAGACTTGAAGGGTTTGCTATCTCCGCCAGAGTTAGGATTGCAGTAACCCATCACTTTGTCACTAAAACAACTATCCCATAGTGTATCAAAAATCTCTAACAGATATACACAACTTTGCTGCATGCCATTTTTGGACAATACAGAGATTAAATGGACCAATTCACGGGATTCCCAGTCTTTGGCAATTGATTCAGAGGAAATCAGATCTCTTTCCCACATTAGATTCTTAAAATTGATGTGAGATAGATCAGAAACAGTCTTATCAACTTGATTAATTTGCACAAAATCCACAACACCTATTTCCTGGAAAAATTCCCTCCATTTCACCAGTCCACATGAGAGTGATTCAGTAACTGGATACCTCAAATAAGTGGTGTCAACTTCATGCCATTCCATATCTACAACATTAATCAACTTATTCACATTGACTGGATTCCCATATTCTTTACTAAAATGAATTGGCACCTCAACAAGCCGTTTAAAGCCCTGATTTGTTAAAATGAAAGCTTTATTTCGTAATTGGGAGATTATGTTCTCCCTTTCAACAAAACAATCAGGGCAGCTAGACTGTAGGTGGATCATTACAAAGCAAACATACTCTGTCATCAAATTCTTGTCCCTATTTGCAATTCTGTCATCAGATACAGCTGGCAAGATGTGTACCTTCACAATTTCATGAGCAGACAACCACTGGACACCAATTTTATGAAGCATGTTGGTAAGGTTGCCCACTAAACTCACATCCATGCATGAGGTATCAACGGTTGATGCAGATAGGAGGGCAGGATTCACAGTTCGAAGTTTAGCAAATAAATTTGGGAAAGCTTTAAGTCCATGCTTGCCATCAAACCCAGTGCTTACCGTATCAGATTGTAACCAGATTGTACCTTCATTCACTGAACCGTATGTACCATCTGAAAGAGGAATAAATGATATTTTTTGAAGGTTCTCTATGAGATCAACTTCTGTATCAGAGTTTAACAAAGTTTTTCTAGATGAATGGAATGACATTGTATAAAGTGCATTTAGCCAAGAAGCCAACCAATGCAGGCCCATGGATTTGATGCCATTCTCCACATGACTGAGAGAGCACAAAAATTGTAGTAGAATTTTAGGTCCATACTCCTCAATACCCAGTGACCTTGCTAATGAATCAGAAATTTGTATATTTCTATCCAAGAATCCAAGGCCAAGGTGCTCACTAAGCATACTATCAGGAAGAAGAATGCGAGCCTGTTCATTCCAACCTCTTAGAACCTTGCAAGGAGGAGCCCATCTGTCGTTTCCTCCTTCCAAAAGTAAGCAGTTTGTCATACGTAATTTAGAAATAATCAACCGGGGAAGACTTGAAAAGAAACCATGAACTTCCCCAACAAGCGGAACAAAGCTCATAAAAGCAGACACAGCCTTTCCTGGATTCTCTCTAAAACATGAAAGAGTGCAAAAGGATCTCTGAGCATCAACAAACAAACCAGGAAACTCAGACAATAACCACTGATTCCAGGGACTATCTCCATCCACTTCCTCTCTAGATGACGGAAGAACAAAATCACCTTGAAGAATAAATTTCAGACCATAAGTCCTTAAAGGAAGAAATGCAAAAACAGGCCACTGGTCTAGAAGTGGAATGTAATCCCCGTCAATTGATTCCTGCAACGTAAATGCTATAGAGATCTCTGTTGTTTGCACATCACGACGAATGACCTCCGTCCACAACTTCTTTGATGCTACAAACCATGTCATTTTCTCATTTCCATGTGAAATCCTTATGATGCCATTTCCCACAATTTCTTTTTTCATCACGATGAGTGAATCATTGAGCAAGTTTCTAAACTTAATGCACTTAAGCCGGTGAAGAAAAAGCAATAAAGACGGGTGAAGTTCTGAAAACATAGTGATAATGCTGCTCATGGCAGTACTGTCCGAAAATCTTGATCTGAAAGGAAGTACAATGCAAGTGTTCCAGCATTGATCATCCAAATGATCTGTCTCACTAGATGTCAGCCTACTGAACAAGTCAATATCACAAGGAAGTACTATTGTTGGCAAAACAAAACCAATCTGACCCTCACTTATATCAAATTTGACATGAAACCCATTAGAATGAATCTCTGGAGCATCTGTGATCTGTAGAAAGAACACCCAAATTGATGAAAGTTGATTATTTATAGTGTATAACCATTAGTTTGATAAAACATTCAGTCAAAAAGTAACTCAGGTTTCTATGTGAGGATACCACATTCAAACTCTATGCCTGGTTTCACACCATAACACTTTTCACCACAATTACAATTTTCTGAAAAATGTAGAGTTCGTTAAACATAGACTTTGACATGCTTACTAAAAATGAAAAACATCTGCACACTATTCCAATCATTTTTATAATCTTTGTAGGAGATAGCCTTTAAACACCTATTTTAATCATCTTCTTCTAAACTTCACTCAATGTTTCATGTTCACTCCTGGAATGTTGAGTCATAAACCCTAAGCAAAAAATTAATTCTAAATAAAAAGATTACATTCTTTGTCAATCACATTTTAACCAATGTAAAACAACCAATAACCACGATAAAGCTTATGAATGCATGTGAAAGATGAAAAGAGTCAATGAAAAGATTGATTATATTGAAGATGAGTGTCAACATTAGATTATATCATCTGCTTCTAAAGCGTCAAATACTAGATTACATAATCGGCTTTTGAACTTCTTGCAATTGTTAGTATTCAATCCTGGAGTTTGAGAAGCATAACCTTTATATCCCACCATAACTTAATAAGACAAACAGTAAGAAGATGCACAAGATAAACAGGGAAAAAAGAAGGGATAAGATCCTTTAGGGCATTCTAGAGGATCCTGATCCAAGAGGAAACCCCACCCCACCCCACCCCATCCTCTACCCCAAAAAATAAAAAATAAAAATAAACAAAACAAAACCAAAGCTACGTAATAATCCAGTGAATTGACCGAGCTTGACCAGAAAAGACTCCTTCAAAAGCATGAAAATCTGTAAATAAAACTTGTAAGTAAAATACTATGATATACAGACGGTTCACTTAGCAACAAATAGCCGAGAAATCAAAGCTTCTATAATTTTAAAAAATATTATATCATGATACTTTCAGTATTAAACCTTAGGAACAGTTAAGTTGAGCTACTCGAGTCTATGACTTTCTTTAAAACAAATATTCTCAAGTAAACACAAAATAAATCTTCTAATATTTGGAATATGGTTTTAGCTTGTCTTATGTGGTTAATTTGCTGGGAACATAATAATCGTACTTTTGAAGATATTGTGAGATCCACAGATCTTTTGAAGCCTATCCTAGGTTGGACTTATTTCAGTGGGGTAGAATTTGGGGTTTTACACTGTATTTCCATTTATGATTTTCTCTTTTCTGTTCATAACTCTTCTTGAATTACTTGTATTTGTTTTAAGTTCAAAGTGTTCACCGTTGTAAACATGATGTCCTTTTTTATGCAATAAATCTTTGATTACCTATCAAAAAAAAATTTTTTAAAAAAAGAGGAAGAGAATAATAGAAAATTTTATAATAATAAAAAATAAAAAATAAAAACAAAGAATGATCTCATCTAACAACCCGTGTACTTGGCCAATGCCCACTTTCATTTTTTTTTCAATAAATTTCTTAGTACTTGTCCCAATAAATAACAAACAAACAAAATTATGTTTATAGTTTTCTTCAAACATACCCGGAAGACTGATTTGAAACCGATGCCCTTCTTCCCTATATACCCAGCATTAGATCCTTTCTTTGTCGAATTTCCAACGTCACAAAGTGCTCTGATGTTTTGAGCAGAAAAGCCTTGCTCATTATTTAGGACAATAATGCCTGAGTCTCGAAGAATGAATGTCAGAGTTGGTTCCACATTTTCCAGATAAATATTATCATCAGCATTTTGAACCTGAAGCAAAATAAACAATAAATAGATTCATCTGTTATAAAAAAGTTATAAAAAAAGGCTTCTAAGCAACCTATTCTGTATTTAATACCTATAATCAAATTCATCTTCATAATCAAATCAAAAAAGATTCCATACAATTGGGGTTGTAGTCTGTATCAGGATGTACAACAAACTACAAAATAGTAAAGATGACATAATATCAAATGATAAACTAGATCACAATTCCCATGCCCAACCATCTGGGTTACTACTAGCTTTTCACAAAATCATACAACAGTAAAAAGAATAGCAAGTGAGAATTAAAAACCATAAAACCAGAAGTCACAATGTATGTTTTTTCTTTGTTTTCCTTCTTGTTTTTTCTGGGTTTGCTCTATGTTCTTCATGCATAGAGTAGCCATTCATATATATAACATTCTTACTTATCAAAAAAAAAAAAAATGTTATCACAATACAATGTGAAGTAGGGAAATTGTCATTTCCTTGTACCCAAGGGAAGTGGTTGGTGTGATTTCCCCCATTTTTTATTGTTGATTTTAGCTGAATTATTTAGTATAATACTGTTATTGGTTAATGTCTTTGGAGAGTGGGTTCATCTTATGCAGTAGATCATTGTGCTCTTCTTTGGAAGTACGTCACTAAATTGGAAAATTTGGTTGGGGGGGGGGGGGGGGGGGCAACACAAACTTTAGTTGCAGTTATTGTCAATGTATTTTTAAGGGATTCTATTGTCACATGAAGGCTTATTTGCTAAAAAATTAGTAATGTAGGAATAAAACCATGTCATAAAGTGTCACCAAAGCATCTTTGAAAGATACAAAGGATGGAAGAAGAGGCAGAACAGAGAAAGAAGCCTAAACAAGTCACATCATCTCCTTGGGAGCCAATTCAGCTCAGGGGCAAGTACAAGCTTCACAATGTTGGTTCCTGATAGCATCTAAAAAGTCAAATTGCTAGGATGTAAGTTCTATTCTGGTGACTTTCCGTTCCACTTTGCTAGAAACTCATATCATATTAGCTCTTACACCAAATCAGCTAATAATATGATTGTGGGTTTTGCTCCTCAAAAGAGAGAGCACATATTAAGATTTGTTGCTACCAAGGGGCCATGAAGTGAAAAAGGAACGGGCATTGTATTTCATGGGCGGACAGATGCACAAAGAAAGCCTCTTACAAACTTTATGACTGATTTGGAAGGGAGACCAATTTTCTCAAAAGAAGATGATGGTACAAAAAAGTATAAATAGAGGCATTATTTTAATAGATCGATTAATCACTAATGTTCTTGCTAAAGTACTTCAAAATGTTTTACAAGTCATAATTCAGTATGTTGTGAACAAATGACTTGATAGCAGGCTCAAAGTGGTGTTCCTAGAAGATGTAATTTACACATTCAGAACTAACTCAAATGGCATTAACTCCTCCCAAAAGAATAAGTACAAGGTGAAGTTATGGCAGGGTTCAAAACTCAATAGGTGCGTGTGTGTGCACGTAACCAATTTAAAATAAATTAAAAAGGCATAAGCCCATGTTAACTAGGATTTTTTTTTCTAATGCACTTAATGGCCAGGTTTGGTTTTGGTGAAAAGTGGAGGAAATAGATTTGGATTTGTGTTTCACAATTCATTATTTTGTTCTTTTCTTTTTTTATAATGGCAGGCCAGATTCTTTGGAGGTTCAAAGAACATTGAGACAACGGAATACTTTATCTTCTCTCCTCTTCATATTGGTTATGGAGCTTTTTAGCATAATGCTACAATAAAATATTGGTGTTGGCTATTTAACCAGCTTTTAGGTTGAGGGAGGAGAGGTAAAGGTGATCTACCATTTGGAATCCGCTGATGATTCAATCCTTCCAAAATCTGAATGAACTTGGCTTTGTTTAATGTTTACTCCTTTGTTTCAAGGTGGTATCAGGTTAAAGGTGATGCATCCATGGAAGATGGAACTGCTTTTATTTTGGAAATCCCCCTATTCAATTTTTTTTTTTTTTTTTTTTGATATGTAAATAAAAATTTCTTTAAAATAAGAGTGCAATCCCAATAAAATTTCTCCCCTATTCAAGAATAATTTTATTAGGTCCACATGTGAATATGAGTCTTTTCAGGTAAAAGTAGTTTTTTATATTTTATTAGTTATAGGAAATTTTATATGGAAAAAATTTACCTTGAAACCAATTTGGAGGAAACTTGCTCCAACTCACTATGTGGCAATTAAAGAAACCACTCACGTGTACTTTTAGTCACAAGACTTTTTAAATGAGTCATATAACTTGTTTAAATTATACACAGACAGTTTATAAATAGCAACTTAGTGGGTTAGAGGAGATTCCTCCAAATTGGTTTGGAGGAAAACCTTGTCCATTATATGGTCATGAGCAATCAACAATTTCTACAATCCTACAACTTAAGGGTATTTTTGTAATTTAGTTAGGTCTAGAATCTTCTATGATATCCTAAGTAGATTAGGTTTTGTTTTGTTTGGGTCCAAGTCTATATTTTTTTAGGTTTTAGTTTTCTAGTTAAACTAGGAGTCCACATACTTTCTTCTACCAAATAGCCACCAAACAACTCATCAAACCACTTCTAAATCCTAACACAACCCCATAAACCATTCTCCAACAACTTACTATTTCCACAAATCCTCATAAACCTTAACCCACCACAACTACAAGTCGACAAATTCCCCCAATTTGTCTTACATTAGATGGTCAATATAAGCAAATGTGAGTTGGTACCAATCATAGATGCATACACATTTATTGTATTCTAACTTCCCTTCTAGCAGAGTTGAGGACATAATATATTGAAGTTTAGCTAGGTTCAAAAAATTAGTGGTCCATCTTATGTGGCATTTCAAGGGTTGATTGTTGTGAAATTTCCTTGGAATAGTATTTGATGTACCAAGGTGCCTCAAAAGGAAGATTTTAAGACATAATCTTCACAATAGAAACCTATTAATTGTTGTTTGGTGTTGGATACACAATAAAAGTAAATAAGCAGTGGATCATCTTTTAACACCTTATTCGATGGTAAAAAGATTGTCCGTTTGTGTTCTTATTATTGGTGTCTTATAGAAAATGTAAAGGAATGTGATTTAGTTGCTTGAATGTCAACACGGGAGGTTTCTTCTTCAAAATTTTGTAAAAATTAGGAATGTTGTTCCCCCATGTGTAATGTGAACAATAAAAAGAGAGAGGAATAGTAGGACATTTGATGGTGTTAAGAAAAACTTACGTACGCTTTTTTCAATCTTTTTTATGATTGGATGACTGCTTTAGACTGAGTAAAATCTACACCTTTCTTTCATTTTTTTAGACCTTTACTTTTAGGATTTTAATTATTTAGGGAGTAGGTCCAGGACAGTCCCTATTTGAGTTTTATTTCTTTCTTTAATAAGATTACTCCATCGACATCACCAATTAAGATTAGTTTTCAAGAATGGTGATGTTGATGATATTGATGAAATAGTCTTGACATCACTGTGTTTCTATATTTGTTGACATCTTAGTGGTTATAGATGGAAGGAAAGAAAACACCAGTGGTAGAAGAGTAAAAATATCAAAATATATAAAAAAAAGTATGACAACATTAAACAAAGTTCTTTCAACCAGCATGATAATACAGCTGATATTTAAACTATATGATAATACAACTGATGTTTAAAAATGTGAAAGTAAAGTCCTTACAGAACATAAGATGCATTGAAAAATCAACTTCACAAAACTATATTGGTTTATGATGTTATTCACATGTGAAGTTACTACACTACTACTTGCAATGAAAGAGACAAAGAAGATGATCTTACCAGCTCAAGAAGAAAATGCGAATCCTGAGAATATAATTCTTGTGAAAGACAATGAAGTGCTCTCCCTAGGCGAGCATGCTGTTTCTTTAACATGCTAATTTCAGTGTTTGAAAGACTTGGATCAAGGCCAAATTCATCCCTCCTGATAGATTCAATGACCAGGGCTGCATTCTTATCTTCATTAAGTTCAGATAAACGTTGCAAGTGACCACTGCTAATTCTATCATCAAAAACTTCTACCCCATTGATTGATTGACAAACTCCAGTAAGTTCTTCATTCTGCCCATCTGTCACACGAGGTACATTCAATATTACTTTGGAAGTAGAAGACTTACCCGACAAATCTTGAATATTCTTGGAGCCATTGCTTTTCTCAGGCCCAGCGGATTCCAAGCATGAAGTTCCAGATGGGAAAAAATCAGTAATATTAGCGGAACAAAATGCATGGTAATCATTGATCCATTCCACTATACCAAGAGACAATCCAACTTCATGAAGCATGACACGCTCTTCCCTTTTGTTGCATTCACACAAAATGGCTGAATTAGCATCTTTGATGACAGATCGCATTCCAGAAAGCAAAACATCAGCAGCAAAACCACAAAACTCTGTGGGTAAATAGCCAAGACAATCAAGGAAAAATCTTGATACAACTGGCACTGCTTTATTCATTTTGCATAAACTTTTGTGTAACTCACTACTAAAACTACTAGTAGCAGCCTCGTCAACAATTTTTTGCCTATATAAGGTGTTTCCTTGCATGAGAGAGCTCCGAGCGTCATTTACTTCTCTACTCTCAAGAGAATTCTTCAAAATGACTTCAAATGCATGACGTGCATGACATTTTAAAAGGGACAAGGGAACATATTTTTCTCCCCCAACTAATGAGAACAAAGATAACAGCTGTACAGCTGTTTGAAAAGGAGATCCTTGAAGTGCAGCTTCCAAGAATGAGTCCACAGTAGCCAAATGATCAATGCGCATGACCTTGCCATCCTTAGTCACTAAACACAATAATTCTTTCGTGTTGACTTCATTCAACAACCATGGTACAAGAGGACCAAGTGAGGGAGCAAAGATCAGGTCCCAATGTGCCCATGTGTTTAGATCTGACATCAGCGGTGCCCTAAGTAGGGCCTCAATTGCATCCTTAGATGTAAGAGATTCCAAGGCTCTTGCTTTCTGGCTGACATCGATTCTCACCTTGGTGGTTTCTAATAATTCACTTCCATTATGGGCTGTTGAGTCTCCAACATAACACATTTCAAATAATGTTACAGAAAATAGGACTCCTTTAGAAATTACATTGTTCTTATGCTTCCCCAAAATATCTAGGAAGTCTGACACACAACCATTTTCCGAAATTTTGAAACTGATCAATGGGAATTGCCTTATAAGCAGTGAAGAAATCATCTGTTTGGTCGCTATTTCTTTCTCCCCTATGCACCCATTCAGAGCTTGTGATACTAAAACAACCAGCTGATGCTGAAGCATGCAAACACTGAAAGGGGATTTTTCACATATGTCACCTGTTAAGAACTTGTGTATTTCATCAGGTAGCAGGGAGGCATGTTTTTCTAGAAACATTAAAAACTCCCCAAAACCAAGCAATTTAAATGTATTGACACAAAATTGCTCTGCTAGCCAAAACTCACAATCACAAAGCTTCCGTAAGATGTTAGTACTCTTTTCTAGAACTGATTGACCATAACTATGGATTCCATGGAAATACATTGCAACTTTCCTGATAATGTCCTCAACAGAAACACCTGTGAGATCAAATTGGTAGTTACACATCACAATTAAAGTGAATAAATTTATGGGGAAATAATATCAGGAATGATGGGATAATAAGGAGGGAAACTTAAAAAAGTGTCACAACATATTGACACCTTCCCCAATTCACTTTTTTCTTATGTAAGTTTTGACTCCAATGGGCAGGAAAGGTAGATTCAAACTAGTGATCACCACTTCATAAGGTGAGGTCCCCCAATGATTGTGCTATCACTTTGGGTTCCCCAATTCACTTATCAAGTAAATCACACCAAATTATGCCCAGCCAGCCAAATGAAAATACACCTTTTCCATTAACAAATATCAAAGCCCACTTGTCCAAAAACAAAAAAACAAATATCAAAGTCTCACATAATCTCCCTAGAATTCCAAGGATTTGTATATTAAATTTGTGGCATTATGACAAGAGTCTAGTGAGCTAAATTTTACAAATTTCAGCAAGATTTAGAAACCAAGATAATGTCAAAATGCTTAGCCAAGTCATAGGGGCCATAACATTTAACTCTTGGTGGTTCTCTTCTTTTTTATTTAGATTGAGAGGAAGGCACTACTCACTGTGTATAAGCTCAACACTATGCTCAGGTGCATCCTTAACACTTGGTTCAACATCTATGATCTCATATTCAGATTGGTTTTGCATATGTGAGCTGGTTAATTCCTGTTGATCAATGGCTAGGATGGTATCAAATATGCTGTCCCACATTCCAGATTTGGTAGATAATACCTGCAATATATAAAAAGCAACTTATATCATAATGTGTGATCTAATATAGAAGCATCACAACAAGGATTGCAGAGGTGAGTTACTATGTATATGCAAATATAAAACATAAACAACAATTTAAAAATGAGGACACTTGAACAAACAGAAGATACAAGAAGTAGCACCTAACCATCTGAAGTAACTTATAAGATTATTTTAAATAACAAAAAAGAAAAGTAAAGTCCTAGTCAAACAATAACCTTCATTTAGATAGAAGTGTTAATATTTAGATGGCCTGGATAACTAGACATGAGTCATAGACAATACAACATTGTCCTTTACAAGCAGGTCTCTGGAAGGAGCACTCCATACTTTTACAACACCATGCAACTAGAGTCACTAATGGTAATTATACACTTACTGCATGTGAATATTCATCAAACCTCTAGATCCCACACTTATGCCCAATCATGTACCTCCTACTTGGAACCTCAATGAGTATTGCCACTTCCATCAAAAATCTGGCCATAAAACCGACAATTGTTTCTGCCTCAAACATGAAATACAAGACCTCATAGACAATGGAACTCTCCCAAATCCCAACACCATTACCAAGCCGAACATTAGGAAGAATCCCTTGCCTAATTATCACCGAGCTCCTCCTCCATATAAGAATTGGGCGCAAATAGATGAGATTGAATGGGATTCTTCAAATTTGATAGAAACTATAGAGGTTAACGCGGTAGAAGTCCAAGGGATATGGGATGAATTAAGGACAATACAATAGATAATGATTAGTTATCACTTACCACTGCAGTGAAATAAGATCCAATCATTATTGAGTGTTAGTACTTGCTCCCAAATTTTTGAGGTTGATCTCATTTCAAATCATCAATGTTGTTACAATTTGGCTTAACCATATTCTAATCATTTTGAAAAGAGAGACTCAGGATTGAACCCATTGTCCCACCCCTCACCCCTTATTCATGGGCAAAGGAGATACCAATTGGTCCACAGACCATTGGCCTCAGCAATTATAAACTTACGTATCAAGAACAACTAGTAGAATTCAACACCAAAACTGTAAAAATTAGGTGGAAAAAGAAAAGGGTGGAATAGGTGATGCAGGGAGCACAAAATTCATTTAAGATTTTGTCTCTAAATTTGAAATTATTTTTGAATTTGAATTTTGAAATTAGTTTTTAATGTTGAGGGTTTTAAGGAATTTGATTAGGCATTTCCCATATTAATATTATCCCTAAAACCTATTTAATTGATACTGCTGTAATGAGGAAGGACAGTTGCATTTGAATAAGAATTAATTATAATGAGTTGAGTATATGTCTCCTCCTTTGTTTGGTAGTGATATTAAACACCCTTAGGAGGTGAAGCCTAGGGTTTGGAGGCAAATTCTAGGTGGTGAAGCTTAGGATTTATTATGTTTTTCCTTTTATTACTCTTTTATTTCCTATTTCCTATTTGTGTTCTACATCAATAGGGAACGTAGAAGCAGAAGAAACAGCAATCCAAGGAAAATATGTTACAAAGAAGAATATAAAAGAACACAAAGGTACAATAACTCCATTCAGCCCAAGACAAGTCATTAAACAAGAATTCTCTTATTATGAAACTCAGGAAAACCTTATCCGTAGTAATTAAAAGAAACTTTTATCAATAAAGGCAAGAAATTAATAATGACTTACAAAACAACATGCCAAAACCTAAGTTACTGAATTTTAACCAATCCATTTGAAACAGGTCAGCACAACTGGTGAGAGATAACTCTTACTAATTTCAAAATTCTGCCCAATGAGCACAGAGATAAGAAATGTCTTTAATCATATTATTATTATGGCTGTCAGAACCAGGATCTTTAAAAGAACTGAATACTGAGGAGCTTGTGATTATCAGATTGTAAGACCCTTTTTCAAAAGAATAGTTATAAGATAGAAGAGTCATACTATACACCTTAAGGATAGTGGTTGTATAGTAAATCATTCATCCAAGTTATATCTTTTAAGATCAAGCAATTAATTTTGATGATTCATATCTTTTTTAGCATAAAATATAAAAAAAGCGCACCGAGGCGTGCTCTCTTCAAAAAGTGCACTTCATTAAATGAGCTTTTTTTTGGCCTAGCGAAGCACCTTGGGGCTTCAAGCTTTGAGCTTTAAGCACACCTTAGGTTCGCTTTTAACAACACAGCTGTACATGATCTGCTTCTGCCACTTTACTAAAAGTTTTTTTTTTACTATCTGTTTCATTGTTCAATCTCAATTTTATATATATATATATATATATCAATTATATTCTTGAAATATTTTCATTATTTCACATACGATTTTTATCAATTAGTGCAGAGGCATAGTTCTAGTTTTTATTAAAAGAATAAACCTTACAAGGGAATATAAAATTGGACTTAGATTAAATTAGTCTAACAAGAAACCAGACTCCCAACACAACGCAGAAAATAGGAGTTAGCTAAAATTCTTCATGATAAGATTATATTATTCAGTTATTACATGAAATAAAGGCTAACACTAAAATTCAACACAATCAACTTACAGCAGTATTTATGAATCCATCAAATGGAAATTTTGAAAACATCGATTTGATTTTCTTCATTCGTCGATCTTTTATGTTATAAAATTGAAGCATCCTCTCGATTACCTACAAGTATTAGGAGATGACAGCTGAGAATCATATCCCATTTTTGTAAGCACAATAAACAAGAACCAAATAGACCAGCCCCTGATTAGAAACATAGCATTACAACAAGAAATAGAACTGAAGGCATAATTCAAAATCAAAGTGCAAGTTTTTCAAACAGAAAAGAGAGAGAGAGAGAGAGAAGTTTGGTATATTTCTTCTTTACAACTATGATGCAGAAGGCAATCTTGAATATTTATAAAGCCAACATGATAGACACTAACAGATCCTACACTTTAGAAAATTCTAATTATAAGGTAATTTAGTGATTTTGTAATTTTATCAGTAGTTACTTATATAGTAATGAGTCTAGTTTCATTTTATTGTTGCTAGATTGACTTTTGCTAGTTGGATTTTGAGTCTTGTTTAGTCACTTCCTTTTCTTAGTAGAAGTTTTAATGTTTTCTATGTTATGTTAAGAATTCAGGCTCCAATAAACGGGTGCCCTTAAGGCATTTGTTAATAGACCATTTTAAGAAAGTTTTGATACCACTTTTATGGGAAATATAAAAAAAATGTCAAAAAAAAAAAAGTTACTTTTTTCTTTTCCCATAAAAATTTTCTAATCCTAAACCAAAATTCATTAACTTTTCCCAAGAATTTATTACTGAATAAGCAAACTTTGTGGCCCTGTAAACAATCAGAGAGAGACCTTATATTAACAAAATTCAGCATATTATTCTCCCCTTTAATCATGAAACTCCACTGACTTTCTTCTCAGTGAGTTAATAAGAGCCTTAGAGCTCAATTGGTACTTCTTGGTGTTTCAACGGAGATGTCCAATGTTCAAATTCCCCTTCCACCAACTATTGAATTATCCAAAAAAAATATTCTTCTAGGTGACTCTAGAAGAACTTGTAAGACTTCGCCTAATTATCTCATTCTTCTTGAATTTTTTTCATTAATTTTCTGAACCAAAACCAGACCTCTTTCAAGCCAAAACCATCAGCACAACTCATCATCAATGAGCATCGCCAACCCCAAAAATTCAAATTTGCCATTCTAGTATGTTTACAGCCCCTGGACCTCTGTTTGTTTCTTTTTCTTGTCAAATTTCAACTCCAAAACTTCCAAAAATCTCAGATCTAAAAATATAAAATCTTGAGTCTAAACCCCAATCAAAATCAAAACACTACATCAAACTATAATTGTCTCTCCATATCTTGCATATTTTTTGGGTAGACCCTAGAAAAGAATGATGACCAGTGTTCCTTGCAATTTCATTTCTTTCCTCTCCCCATCAATAAACCAAATATTTGAAAATGGATTTAAAAAAAAAAAAAAAAAAAACTCCTTTTCTTTTCTCTTGCAGTGAATCAAACATAATGTTATGCAAATCATCAAGAAGAGAACAGTACACTAAAAGAATAGCCTTAAAAACTATCTTTTTCTTTCCTCACTGTTTCCATTATTTTCTTTTAACAACCAACCCCTACTGTTGGAGTTTGTAGGCAACCGTTTCATAAGAAAAGTTCTGGGCATCAATAGATATTTTGAAATCCATAAATAACTTGATAATTTGTTACTTTGAACTAGTCAGAACTGCAGAACATAGAAGACTATGCATTTCACTTAACAGTCCCTAAATTTCATATATGCTCCTAAACTTCTGCAATATCAGGTGATCACAACAATCCAAACATTTAATAGAGACCTGCAATAATCACAAAAGATAGACCAAGGTTGGAGAAAAAAAAATAATCTGTTCAATTTCACAATACAAGTCTCAAGGCATGTAATGTAAGATATAAGTTTTCATGGCAAGTGCTTGCTTTTTCTCATAATTCTTTTCTTTTCTTTTTTTAAGTAATAGAAATAATAATAACAGGCCTTGAAAAAGTATAAAGGAGAAGTACACATTCTCCTTCAAAAAAATTACAATCCAAAATATAGAAGAGCAACAAAATCTTAAAATAAATGACAATGGAGGATGCTGTGACAATAAGCAAAATTGGCAATTCCTTTCCTAAAATAGTGGGATGGAGGGTGAGGTAGTGCATCTATAACTTACCAATAAAAAATTTAAAAAAAAAAAACAATGGAGGCTGCCAAAGGTCCTCATCCAATCATACAATGGTCTTAAAACATAGATTCAATATGTGTTTTTTAGGATGAATTATTTCTTATTTGGCTAGACATAACATTTTAAAACCTCAATTATTTTTATGTACAATTATTTTTACTAACTGGTTTTTTCAATCAAATAAAACCCAATGAATTTTATATATATATATATATATATATATATAAAGAAGAAAATTTTATTGAGAAAAGACTACTTCATGAGCAAAGGACATGAAGAAGCCTAAAGAATTACAAAATAGAATTATGTACAAAAAGACAATGAGTCTAAAAACATCACAATCGAATCACAATGTGTAAAGCCCCATGCTCAAGACCAATCAATAAGAGAGCTAGAAAAAGTTGCTAGGAACTGAATCCCCATACACTCCACATCTTCAAATGTATGCTGATTACATTCCCTCCAAATAGACCACATCAAACACAAACGAAACATACTCCAAATCACCAATGAATGCTTACCCACTCAATTCCTCCAACTAAACATGACATCCATCACCTTACCTAGTAGGACCTAATGGGTCCCAAAGCATCTAAAAACAAAACTCCACAAATTATATGCAACGGCACAATGACTTAAAGGTGGTTCACCATCTCCCCACTACACCGGCACATGCAGCACCATCCTACTAAGTGTAGCCTCTCTTAATGACATTATCACAAGTAAGAATGAATTTAAGCAATCCCAAATGCAAATGGACGCTTAACCCGCTTCAAATTATACTCAACTCAATCGAAGATGTGGTTATTCTTCTATTTCCAAAACATCCAGATAAGGAAAAATTTATAAACCTTGAGAACTATTGTGAAATCATTTTAAAGAATTAAATTTACAGACATATTCTTTATATAAACCATACAAAGCAAAATTATATTTCAACATCAGATAAACAATATAAAGCAGCGAATAAGCATGAAGCATAATTTATTACAAGAATTAACATACCTTATCAGGCACAGTATGGTCCTGACATGCCTTCTTCCAGTTCTTAATGAATTTCTTTATAGATTGATTATCAATTGCAAGATCAGCTTCATTAAAATTTCTTTTCTTTTCTTTTTTATTTTTATTTTCCTTTTTATCTTTCTTTTTTATATTTTTAGATGATCCAGAGGGTCCAGGCATGGTGGAACATGGATGTTGATAACAACTCTCATTGTGCCTTGGGCTGCCACTAGCAGGAGCAGGGTACTCCCACGCGTCATCATCCCACCCAAGCCTTGTCATCTCTTCAATTTCAGCCGGGTGAGGATAGCTAGTCACTTGGTCAGAACTTGCAACATTTTGTGATGGCGAGTTAGCATTGTTGGGATCATCATCAATTTCATCGTCACTGGAGCTTGACGAAACAAATCTGATGCGCTTGCCATGAAAATCCTTCTGCGTAGAGGAGATTGATTCGATACGCTGAGAAATAGAAGTAGCATCTGCAGGTCTCTTTAAAATGGCAGTCTGTGAGTTCATGGCTTTTCGGACAGCAGAAATATGCATCCCCAAGTTTTGAATTCGTAAGCAAAGTTCTTCCTTGCTGGCAACAGAACGCCTCTTAGCAATAAAATTCAAAAACTCTTCAACTTGAATATTGTCATTGTAATAACTCTTATTCTTCTTCTTCCTATCCAAAAACCCTTCAGCTTGAACATTGTTATTCTTCTTCTTCATCCTATATACGAACTTCCAAAGGAAACTAATTACCTCCTCACCGGTTATCTTAAAAACTTCAGTGGCATCAGGTTTGAGTGAAAAATAATGCAAGGCAAGTGGGTGTCGCACCAAAGGCCCCAATTCGAGCTCTTCGAAGCTATCTACGCCCTCATTCTTACAGATTGCCACTTCCAAATCATACAATGAGGTAATTCTTTGGACCCCAACAAAGCAATGGATAAATGCATTTATCTAATTTAAACCAAACAACAAAAATAAGGACTTATTATAGGATCAAAATAGAATCAGAAATAGAACTACAGAGTAATAGTAATAGTAACAGTAATAGTACCTTTCCTTCAATAAGCATAAGGCGGTGAAGACTGGGGACCTCCTGCAATGGAATGCCAAGAGAATTCCAAGAGTCGAGGTTGAGGATGAGCAGTGCAACCTGAGACACTTTCCTTGCCGTCACGCTCTCTCCCGCAGCGATTATATTGCGTCTGGCGTTTGTGACGGCAGAGTCGATCTTCTCCATGATCAGAGTAGTAGCTTTGTTTTGAAGTGAGGAGTTGTTGTTGTTGTTGTTGAAGGAAAGTTAAGGCAGCAGGGAGGGTTTTGGGAGGCGAAAACTGGGATTTTAAAAAGTTTTAGCGGGGGAGGCTGTTGCTGCTGTGAAACTTAGCCGCTGCCGCCGCCACCAGAGAGGTGGAAGGCAGAATGGTGTCTGTACATAGCTGGTGGTAAAGCTTTGAAAGAAAGATCTGTATGAAGACCAAGACTCCAAGTACAGGAAGGGAGGGATACTTAAATTTTGAGTTTAAATAGTGTTAGTGGTAGACTTGGTAAGTAGGAGGTAATGTGCAAAATAGCTGTGCAAAAGAATTGTATATAGTTAGTTAGACAATGTTTGAAACAATAAAGGAAACTAGCATTTCGAGTTTTAGAAACTCGAGATCCATATTAGAACTCGAGTCCAAAAGACTCGCAGCGTAAGTGTGAAAATGCCACATAGATCTCGAGTCTTTAAGACTCGAGTTTTATGCAAAAAAATTTTCACCTATAGTGGCGTTTTTAAGCGTTACAGTGACGTTTTAAAGCCCTATAGCAGCGTTTTCCTGCAAAAAAAAAAAATTTTTAAGTACAGGTTTATGGAGTCCTATAGTGGCGTTTTTAAGCCCTATAGTGACGTTTTATATCCCTATAGCGGCGTTTTTATTCAATTTATGGAAATCGAGTCTTTAAAACTCGATTTTTAGCTTGATTTTTTCCGGTATTAGACTAATCAATTTACAAATCGAGACTTAAAAACTCGGTTTTTATCTTGGAACTCGAGTTTTAAACACTCGAGATGCTAGTTTTCAAAATTTTTTTGAAACGTGACAAGTAACTAAATTTTTTAATATTTATTGTTATTTAGAAAAAAAATTCTGGTAAGTAGCATAAAGTCTAGTTTATGTGACGCATGAAAGGATTTTTTTTCAAAATAACACTACTATTAAAACAATTTTGTTAGTTAGCATTGTTTTTAAACCATTTAGCAAACTAATATCTCGAGAGTTAGAGACTCGAGATAAGCTTGATTTCAATGAAATTCGCCTAGAAAAACCAAAAAACTGAGGTACCCTTCTTCTTCCTCTTCTCCCCCTTTGAAAAAATCCACGACAACCCCTCTAAAAAAAAAATCCATGACAACCAAAGAGACAACAAAAACACAAACACAAATGAGGATCAAAGCAAAAATAACACAAAGGGCGACCAGCGAACCCAGCAAACGGTGAACTTAGTTGGCGACTAACAAACCCAACGGCAAACCCAAGCAACAAAACCCACGAACTTAGGCGGCGAACCCATGACCCAGGCAGCGAAACCCATAACCTAAGCAGCGAAGCCCACGAACCCAAGCTCGAATTGAACCCACAACTAAGGCAAAGGTTGTTTTACCCTCCGTTTCTCTCTTTTTTATCTGTGCAGAGCAAGAACTTGAGTGTATAATACTCGAGTTCCACCGCAAATCATTTTCTACAGACTTGAGTTCCACTAGAAATCCACCGCAAATTGTTTTCTACGGAATCGAGTTCCACTGGAAATCGTTTCCTATAGTTGCTACAGTGAGCTCGATTATTTTAGTCTCAAGATATTAGTTTCATAAATAATTTGGAAACTATGCTAACTAACAAAATTGTTTGAAATTTGTGATTATTTAAAAAAAAAAAATCCCGCATGAGACTATCGTCTCATTGATAAGTGTGTCTCGTGGGTGTGGGACTCACCTGTCAGTGAGACAATAATCTAACGTCTTGCGCATGAGAAACTATCTCGTCTTAGCAAATTATGAGTGTTGAAAAAAAAAAAATTTATGTTATAGTAACAGATAGTCTATCATAATTCATCATATAAGATAGTTGTGACAAATTATGTGTAAAAATGTGAGTGCTGGTAGCGTAGAGTTCTACACACCTTGTTATATATGTCATTTGCCTTAAACTGTGATTAACGAAGAAACTATAACGGGTACAAGAGTTCTGGAAAGTAAGAAGTATACTTTTCCTATGATGCACTCTTGCCATGTCAGCGTCGCTTTTGGTAGGAAACCAGCCAATAAAAAATAGAACATCGTACCAAGTATCAACTTAAAAGGACAATAAAAGAAAGCAAATTCGTTGCAATTGGAAGATGTTTGCTACTTTGGCGTCCGTTAAGAAAACGAGAAAAGCAAAACCCTCCAAGAAAGCAAACCAACAAGCGTGATAAAAAGGCAATGTGTGTAAGCAAAAGCAAAAGCAATTTGTACCCAAAAAATAAAAAAAAATAAAAGCAAAAGCACAAGTAATAATTCTTCTCTCTTTGCGGAAATTTTGGTTTCACTTTCACGTTATCAACTTTCTTTTTTTCTTTCTACCCTTATCTTTATTCTTTTTCTGGTCTATTGATTATCAACTTTAGTGTTGAGCCCACGACACTGTTTTTAGTCTTCAAATTGGGTCCACGCAGGAATGTTCTTTGATCCATCATCTCTATAACTTTGTTATGGGTTCCAGTTAGTTTAATTGATAAAGTCTATAATAGTTGTATAAAAAATTTAGATCTCCGTTTACACCAAAAATTTATTGGTGTTTTAGTTTGATGATAATGAACTATCATCAAAAGTAGACATCAACTCTTCCACACACACACACACAAAAAAAAAAAAAAAAAAAAAAACAAACCTCTGCAGCTTTGCTTTGCATATTAGCACATGAAATTTGCATCCACAAATTAAAATCAACATGAATTTTGGTCCCTCTCTGTTCTCTCTATGGCAAGTTATAAAATTTAATAATAAAACATTATAAAAAAAAATGATTGTATTTAATTGATACTAAAAATTATCAAAATAATGATTGTACCTATGGGGGGACATGTGTCAGGATCGTCTTAGAGGTGGCCTAAGGATGTTGGACGGTCCACATTGGAAGCATGACCTTGGCCCAAGAACGAATGGGTTGTGGAAGGCCCAACACTCTGAGCTTGACCCCCGATCAAGCGCCAATACACATTCGAGGAACCGAATTGGCATCGGGCACAAGTTACAAAGTAATCCAACACAGTAAAATTGATGGAGCCCACCGTTGATCTCGAATTTGATAAGGGGGAACAGTGCCATAGATTCACGAGGCCACTAGGATCCTTGATTTGGTGGGTCCGACACACATGTGAGAGATTCCATCATGATGAAAGTCCCACTAACAAGAGGGTATAAAAGGGAGAGGAGGTAAGAGAAGGGGGGGAGGGGTTGGAAAAATTGAGGTGAAAACACGAGAGAACGAGAGGTCTATACTGGGAAATGGAGATTCATCTCGAGGTAAGGGATATCAAATGTAGTCCGAGGATCATGTCCTTAGCCTAAGCTTGAAGTCAAAAGTGATAATTTGCCTTAAATGCCCAGCCTATTGTAGCCAACAACGACTCTTGGGACCTCCCATCATGGGCCAATAATTGTCCCCATAAAACAAATAAATTAAGGGTCCAAGCCCAGTCTTACGGATTTTCGGTTTGAGGGCCACAATACCCATTGTAATATTATTTGTCAAGTGAGGCAAATGCAAAAGAAAAAGAAATGATGCTAAAGATGCGGTGCAAAAAGTTTTTTGTAAAATTTATTATAAAACTTCCATTATTATATATAGGATATATATGTATAGACATTGTTTTTGGTTTTTGATTCTTCATTGATTTCATTGTTTAGATATAAAGTTATAAACATCTCAATTAAAGTAGATGAATATGTAAAGGTAAAATTATTTGTAAAGTTAAAACCATTTAAGATGAATGTGTAAAGTCAATCTATTTATATATTTTTTGAAAAAAATTAGGAATTAAAAAAAAAAATTATTATGTGGGTAATGACGTGATGGATGAGGTGGAGTAACAAGAACTTTGCAACAATAAATGATATGACTTCAGCTTTTAGATACACATCCCAAACACGCATAGTCAATCACATCCTTTACAAAACCACAATTTCAAAATGTCTAACATTAACATCAAAATCATAATTGCTATTGTCACTCAATATAAAATGCAATCTCTTCTTCCTTGGTTCTAGTCAACTCATACATATTAGGATTAGATGAGACAACAATGTTGGAGCATGGTAGGTGTCATTGAAATATTGAAAGTAAATAACCTTGTTAGGACATATGTGGTTCATGTGTTAAGAACATATGTTATGATTTTATGTAATTGGCTAATCCTTTGACAAAATGCACTTTACTTGTATTTGGGTAGATTTAGGATGTGGTTTAATACTTCAAGAAACTGTGTTTCAAGATCAAGTGTTGAAGTCATCAAGTATGTCCAAGAAACAAGTGAAGAAGTGCTAAGTTTTTAAAGCTCGATAACTGCTCAACACCTCTCGACAGTTAGGCTATCTATCGAGCCTCTTAAGGTGTTTCTTATCGCAATCTCGACACCTTCTCGATAATTGGTGGATCGGTTGAGAAATCTTCTATCTCCTCGATAGCTTCTCGACACCTGGTGGATCGATCGAGATGTTCCTCGACACCTACTTGACACATTCTCGACACCTTATCTGTCGAGCTTTACAAAATTTAGTTTTTCAAATCTGATTTTCAGCCCATGCTTATGTGTTTGTGTAGAGTTTCTTTTTTCCTAACCCTAGACATATATAAGGCTTATTTTAGAGGCTGTCACATAAGAAAATACAAAGAGAACATATGTAAAAGGTGACCGATGCCTTATTCTCTCTAAAAGAAGCTACTGCGTCTTTGCGCCTTAGGGTTTTGTAACCAAGTGTTTCTTGATCTTCATTTGTTGATGAAGTGAAGAACTTTGCAGCCAATAATCTTCTTCAAGTTGGTGAGTTAGTCACGTACTGGGATCCGTGTAACAAAAAGGGTGGCGTTCATATATTGAAGAGTTTAGAGGTTTTGAAATGGTAGAAGATTTCTGCTGTAAGTTCATTTACAAGGATTGTAGAGTCTAGGGACAAAAGTTTTGTACTAGATCTGAAACTTCTCTTTACTATAGTGGATTGCTTTTTGGGAAGATTTCCCTCCAGGTTTTTTACTATGAAACTAGTTTGTTTCATTGGTTTTCCTAGGTCATCATATCTTGTATTATTTATTTTTCCGCTGCATGATTTTGACATGATATTGATGTTTGTTTATTTTAATAAGTTTTATTCATAATAAATCTAATTAACAACTTGAGTTTAAAATTTGTTAATTCTATCAACTGGGGTCTATATTTCCATTGATAGGAAATATAGACCTCAGTTGATAGATGTTGATAAATTTGGTTTTGTATCTTATACAAAACACACAGCAGAAACAACAAATATAGATCTATTTCATTCATGATTGATAACATACACTATGTAAATTTCAAAATTTAAGAACAAGATAGCGTACCTTGGTGCGGTGAAATTCAAAACAAAAGATTATAAGTACTTGAGAACACGTTTAATCTTCACTCTAATTCCACTTTACGCCCAAGAGGTGTGGTTTCTCAATCAGTTTCCAAGGGAAAATAATCGTGTGGCTTCACTCACACATACACACCATTTCACAATGATGTATCTCTTATAAAAATTTTTTTGTATATTTCTCCCTTTATAACTAATTGATTATTTAATTGGGCTAGCCTATTAAGCCTTTCCAATTGAGCTTTAGTGTGTGGCTTAGAGTGGGACCAAAAGAGAACAAATATGACACTAGCTCCAATAAGCTTTGGGCTTTTCTGTCAATTCTTGACAAGTCCAAAGTTACCATTAATTATATTCAATACCACTATAAGAATATAATTGCACTCTAAGCCTTATTAATAAATTATATCCCAAGACTTTATTGTAAATGCAACCCCTTTATAAAATATTCGTAGTAATATAAAGTCATGAATGTAGACTGTCACTTTAAAGGTTACTACATTTTAATCCTTGAGTACTCGGTTTAATCCTTTAAGTTATTCATTATATTTATGAAATCCAATTCCATAAATATATACTTTAGTAACTCCTTCTAAAGTGGTTGGGCCCAACTCTCTGAATGACCAAACCCATTAAACTTATCTCAAAGGAATATTTTGTATCTTCGTTAAGAGACTATGAATTCCATCTTGAGAATATATGTTCTATCAACACTAAATGTGGCTACCCAACATACTGAGGTTTTGACCGTACTTATAGATCTCGCTCCTAATATATCAAAGCAACCTACATCTCTTGATCATGTCCATTATTCTCTTAGGATTTAGAGTTGATGTAAATAGAAGTTGTGAGATTTATTATTCATTTGACAGTCGTTAGGAGAATTATAAATCTCACAGTGGTCCAGTTCGATATGTCTTAACTTTTAAAATATATCAACATACCAACTAGAAGTCTTCACTTCCATGATCAAGACAAATCATTGTAGTTGATATGTTATAGTTTTCGCAGATGAAATCCTTAAGTACTCGATTTAATCCTTTAAGTTATTCATTATATTTATGAAATCCAATTCCATAAATATATACTTTAGTAACTCCTTCTAAAGTGGTTGGGCCCAACTCTCTGAATGACCAAACCCATTAAACTTATCTCAAAGGAATATTTTGTATCTCCATTAAGAGACTATGAATTCCATCTTGAGAATATATGTTCTATCAACACTAAATGTGGCTGCCCAACATACTGAGATTTTGACCGTTACTTATAGATCTCACTCCTGATATATCAAAGCAACTTACATCTCATGATCATGTCCATTATTCTCTTAAGATTTAGAGTTGATGTAAATAGAAGTTGTGAGATTTATTATTCATTTGACAGTCGTTAGGAGAATTATAAATCTCATAGTGGTCCAGTTCGATATGTCTTAACTTTTAAAACATATTAACATACCAACTAGAAGTCTTCACTTCCATGACCAAGACAAATTATTGTAGTTGATATGTTATAGTTTTCGCAGATGAAATGCCCAATTTCATCACTGAGTACGAACTAAAATTCTGAGTTTACAAAGAACTTGTGATTTATATCTTCTGCAACTTTTCACATACCATGCATCTCATGGATTAAGATAATATCCCATTAGTCCATTAATAAATAGTCTCATATAATTAAATAATTTAATTATTTATGTTATGCCAATAAATTGGATTTTAGGGCATAAACCCCAACAATAGAATTAACAAGTTTTAAACCCAAGTTGTTAATTAGATTTATTATGAATAAAACTTGTTAAAATAAACAAATATCAATATCATGTCAAAATCATGCAGCGGAAAAATAAATAAGACAAGATATGATGACCTAGGAAAACTAATGAAACAAACTAGTTTTACAGTAAAAAAACCTGGAGGGAAACCTTCCCAAAAAGCAATCCACTATAGTAAAGAGAATTTTCAGATCTAGTACAAAACCTTTTTCCTTAGACTCTATAATCTCCGTAGATGAACTTACAATAGAAACCTTCTACCGTTTCAGAACCTCTGAACTCTTCAATAGATGAATGCCACACTTTTTGTTGCACGGATCCTAGTATGTGACTAACTCACTAACTTAAAGAAGATTGTTGGCTGCAAAGTTTTTCACTTCATCAACAATGAAGATCAAGAAACACTTGGTTACAAAACCCTAAGGCGCAAAGACGCAGTAGCTTCTTTTAGAGAGAATAAATCATTGGTCACCTTTTACACATGTTCTTCTTGTATTCTTTTATGTGACGGCCTCTAAAATAAGTCTTATATATGATGTCTAGGGTTAGGAGAAAAGAAACCCTGCATAAACACATAAGCATGGGGCAAAAATCAGATCTGAAAAACTGAATTTTGTAAAGCTCGACAGAGAAGGTGTTGGGCAGGTGTCGAGGAACATCTCGATCGATCCACCATGTGTCGAGAAGATATCAAGGAGACAGAAGATTTCTCGATCAATCGACCAGTTATCAAGAAGGTGTCGAGATTGCGATAAGAAACACCTTAAGAGGCTCAATAGATAGCCTAGCTGTCGAGAGGTGTCGAACAGCTATCGTGCTTTAAAAACTCAGCACTTCTTCACTTGTTTCTTGGACAGACATGATGACTTCAACACTTGATCTTGAAACACAGTTTCTTGAAGTATTAAACCACATCCTAGATCTACCCAAATACAAGTAAAATGCGTTTTGTCAAAAGATTAGCCAATTACATAAAATCGTGACATATATTCTTAACACATAAACCACATATGTCCTAACAAACATCATTTTTGGTCTGTGTGTATTTGTCATGGGATGGCATGAAGGGTCATAGGTAGGTATATATAAAAGAGTAGAAAGGCAAGAGGTAAAAATGGTGAATTGAATTGGAAAGTGTTTTGTGTGTATGTGTGAGGGAGGAAAAACCTTAAAACATTAAACTAAAATATATATATATATATATATATATATATATATATATATATATATATATATATATATTTATAATTAGAGAAGTCTTGAAATATTGAATCAAATTAAATAAAAACAAGGTACTGTTATATTCCTGTAATGACATTCTATTAATATAAGATTTCAATAATATAATATGACAATAAAATGTAACATTGTGGGTTCCAGTTAGCTCAACTAGTAAAGTCTCTGATAGTTAAAAATAAGAGATCTGACGTTCAATCCCCGCCTACACTAAAAATTGATTGATGTCTTAGTCTGATGATAAAGAGCAATCCAAGAGCGGACGCTATAGGTTGAAACTATCTGATATATATATATATATATATATATATATATATATATATATATATATATATATAAGCTAACATGTAACAAAATTACACCACATCCCTTACATGCATATATTTATGTGTTTTTATAAGTTGTAATACTTGTTGCCCATAAACAGTTTTACACACACAACCCCACCAAAAAAAAAAAAAAAAAATCGTTACTTTAAATCATGATTTCCAACTTACATAAGAAGACACGTGGGTAAAAAAAATGTCATTGGCCATACTCACCAAAATCCAAAAGTGATGAGATGTGTGGTTAAAACTTACAATAACAAGGATTATTATACTTAATAAAAAATTTGACCGATAGGAATATAATATATGCACAGAGTCACTCGATAATTACATCATAATATACATGCAAGAGACGTAACTTAAAATAGAGACTAACCAAACTCAAAAGTGACAATTAATTGTAAAATGATTTTCTTTTTTCTTTTTAATATAGTTTAAATCTTTATATTTGGAGAAAGGTTGATTGTAAGAGAGTAAATCAATATTGAATCTAAAATGGAAAATTTCAAAGAATTTACACAATATAAAAGCGTTAAAGCTGATTAAGATTGTCCATGGTTGAGAAAAGAAAACTTTCAACTACGTAAGTGTGGAAATAATATGGGGAGAATTGCATTGAGGAAGATAGTGTGGATTTTAGTTGTGTCAGTCATAATTGTCAGTATCGTACGATACATATCGTACAATATATATCGTATCGTGTGTAAAAAGTTCTGTATCGTATCTGCATATTGTAAGTGTTCATGAATCGTATGATACAATATGCGTATCATATAAATTGTATCATATTGTAAAATTGTACGTATCGTATGATACATAGACAAATGCTTTAAAATGAGATTTTGTGTTAAAATTTGTACTTTTATTTGAATCTAACAAGTTGTTTGACTTGTTTTTAACATAAAATTATTAGTTTACTTAATCTAACCTACTAAAATAACATATTCATAAGGTTTTTTTTTCCTCTTTCTCCTACAATTGGACTATACAGTACACACTTACCCCTCACCTTAATATTTACAAATTTATTTTACATACCATGAATGAAATATTAATTGACAATATAAATTTTTTATTTTTATCATTATTGTTATAAGTCCAAGAAAATAGAATGCCAAAAAAAAAAAAATTATCAAAAAATTATTAAAATAAAAAGAACACGAAGAGATAGTAAATGTTAATGACGAATGATGATGAAGAAATTAATGATGAAATAAGTTGGCAAAATTATAAACATGATGATAGAATTGACTTAGATGAGGTTGATTAGGCAATATGATGAAAATAAATTATTATTTTTGGGTCATTTGTAAAATATTATCACTTTTGAATTTAAGTAATTTGAATGTGTATGTTATAAACACATGCTAGTTTGATTTATTTAGTTAACTTATTAAATATTATTACATAAGTGATGAATAAATTAGTCATTAATTGAATATATTCAAAATTTATAGTGAATATACCCATATATATATATGTATGTATGTATGTATATTTATAATATTTTATAAATTTTATTAAGTGTTTGTATATCTTACGATACACGATATAATATGATACGGTATATGATACAGAAAAATTAAACATTGATTCACAATTCGATTCACGTTTTGACAATTACGGTGTCAGTTATAATGCAAAGCGAAGATTATATCGTCCCAATCAAGCACAGCTCTCCGTCTACCCAAAACTATGTTTCATATGATAGCAAGTGCTTTCAACGATGCATTCAAGCGTGCTCCTTAGAGGCAAGGGTGCCACAAAAAGTCTGCTATGGCATTTGTTTTGTGGAATGCCTCTCGGATTCACAAATCATTTTATATGAGCAAGAATGCTTCCAAAGCTGTTCCAAAGAGTGTTTCACAAACGACAAAATTATGCAAAAACTTTGTGTGCTTATGTGTATCTTCAGGTGCCTCAAACATCCAGATAATCCACACTAACAAGCAGATCCTCATCATTGAATACCAATTTCGGATATGGTATAAAGTTCCTACCTCTATCCTCTCTTTCTCCATTTCCACATGCACATATTCATATCAATATTTGCCTTTTTGTTTTACCCACCACAAGACTTAGGCTAAAATTTTCTACAAATTTAGAGTTGCCACACATATAGTAGCAATGTCGGTTTTTTTTTTTGTCCCTAAACTCTACTAAAAGTTCGTTTTTCATCCCTAAACTTTAAAAAAATTGTTTTTCGTCCTTAAACTTTGCAAAACGTTCTACTTTAGGTTCTTCTGTCTAAGTCCGTTAATTTATCTCCTGCATGGCTTAATGGAATGCTGACATGGTATCTAACTTGGAGCAAACCACCATATTTTAAAATTATGGACATATGGCACGCGTGGATTAAAAAAATTGGTGAGACTAAATTAACCCACTCCTAAAACCCTTCGCGTGTTAACTCAAAATAAACCCAAAAAAAAAAAAACATTTTCAATTTTTTTGAAGAAAAATAATAAACTCTTTATAGTTTTCTTCTATGAAATGTGCAATATTGCTTGTCATCCCTGTTGTTGGTAAGATACAATTTTTTGGATGGCATAGTCCTTTGAAGGAATCTTTTGCAATCCATCATCTGAAGATTAATATTCTCCTGTGCAGCTTACGATAATTTGATGGTGAGAAATAGAACGTTAAGGGATAAGTAGATTGCTGCTGAAACTATATTTAGAATGTGGTTATCAACTTTGTTAGAACCATGGTCTGATGTCCGATGAAGCTGCAAATAAATGGCGGTAATATTCTTGGAGACTTCCAAAAAAAAAAAAAAAAATCTGATTTTGGCTGTTCTTGCTTAATAAAAGTTTTAGGCTTATAGCTTTCTTCTATAAAAAAAAAAAAAAAAAAAAAAAAAGGTTTTAGTGCTTTCGTGTTCTGCTTGGGGATTGAATAATTAATTATACTTATCTTAGTACAAAATAGCTGTAAGTCAATGTGTTCTAACTCATGACATATAGTCATTACATGAAAAATACGGTGGAATGCAGAGTTGTGGGCTTTGTGGATTTTTACCCCTAGAAACTAGAAAGTGGAAACTCAAAATATTAGAATGAGCATTACAAGGAATACAGAAAATTGTAATGAAAGAAGTAATAATTATTCTTATGCATCTATTTGGTTATAGCACATGAATAGAACAATAAATTTGTATTTTGATGTTTGACATAACATAATTTGATGGGGGAAAAATGGCTAAATGTTTTTTATTTTTAAAGTATGTAGCAAATTACCTATCTTTCTAAAGTATCTAGTAAAATTCATTTGCTTTGGAACTTGGTTTTAATAAAATTGAGTTGTGTAAAACTCAATATCCTCAAAATCGAGTTCTACATGTATTTAAAATAAAATAAAATAAAAAGTAACAAAATATGCGTAGAACCTGAAACTCAATTTTGTTAAAATCAAATTTCAAAAACACGGGCATTTTACTAGATACTTTGGAAAGATGAGTGTTTTGTTAATTACTTTAAAAATAAAGGATATTTAGTCATTTTTCCTTGATTTGAGGATATAATATGATGTCCAGCTTAACATTCAATTATTTATAAATTATTGGTTTTAAAAAAATAATTTTATAGTTAATATCATTGTCCTTTATTAAAAATTGCTAAATATTTTTTAAAAAAAATACGACAACACCATTTTGGACCTAGTTCCTACATTTTGGGATTACAATTAATTTGGTCCCTACATTTTGGTAGCAGTCAACTTTAGTCCCTGCTATTTTTAACAGAAAATGTTTACATGGCAAATAGTGTGCTTTGTTGGTATACTTGAAGCTGACTTGGCAACTAAAATAATAATAAAATTTTTTTTATTGACATTAGAAAAATGCCAACTCAGATTTATCAATATTAGAGAAATAAAAAAAATATATTAAAAACAAAAAATAACATGAATTCAAATTTGAGAAGTGAGAACACATATTGAACATGAACTCAAAGAACATTAGCCTAGAAAAATATATAATTAAATTTATTTTCAAATGGGAAGAACACAAACCCAGTACATACAAATTTGAACAAAAATTTCTTTAATCCAAAATTTTTTATTTATAACAAAAGTTACAAAACAAGTCAGATCAAACTCAATACATTCAAACTATGAAGCTCACAAGTTACATCCAACCTCTGAAGCTCCAATATCATACACAAATACAAAGGGATAATATCAAATAATTAAAATCAAAGAAAACCAAGCACAAAATGGTTCCTCTCCTTCTCTCTACGATTAAGACTCATCTCTACCCCATCTCTGCATTTCTCTCTTCCTCTCCCTCTTTTATTCTCTACCTTATACCTCCATCGCACCTAGATCTTTGTCATAATCCATAGCCACTGTCAAGACCCAAATTTGCTCATCTCTCTATCTCCTTTTTTCTCTCCCACTTCTGCTTCGTGTGTGTTTGTGCCATGGCCATGGCTTAGGTTTGTCACAATGAGCTTGTCATCTTGTCCCCAACAAATAAGTTTAATGGTGGTGGTGGTGGTGGTGGAGAAGATGAAGTCGGGCAAAAGCACACCAAGTAATGTAAAAAAGCTGATTTTTATTTTTTTTTAGGTGGGTTAGTTGAAAAGAAGTTAGAGATTTAGAGGTTAATGTGCGAAGGAAAGGATTTGAAAAAAATTTAGTGATTTCTTGAAGGAATTTCATATCGATCTGTGTTTTCCAACTTCTCAAATCTGAATTCATTTTTTTTTTCTAATATTGATAAACTAATTTTTTATTTATTTAGATGCTGAGGTGTAATGTCAATAAAAATTTTTATTATTATTTTAGTTGCCATGTCAGCATTGAGTGTGCTAACAAAGCATTTTGTTTGCCACATAGGCATTTTCCATTAGTAACTTAACGGTAATAACCAAATTAATTGTAGGTTAAAAATAACAAGAGCCAAATTGACGGTTACCAAAATGTAGAGACCAAATTGATTGTGATCCCAAAATATAGGAACCAAAATGATGTTTTCGCATTAAAAAAAAAAAAATACCACCGTATACTCTTAATGCGATAGTTACTCCACAAGTATAAGTGCTTATAGAGTGTGAGGGGTAAGGGCCGGGGTTTAAGTCTCTAGGAGAGAACTTCACATACATATACATTTAGATTATGTTAGAGTAGAAATTCTATCTTATAAAAAAAAAAAAATTGACATTATTTCTCACAAATATTAAATTCTAATAAATGTCAAATTCATGTGCTAGAATAATGATATATAAAACAAACCTGATTTAATATATATATATATACATATATATATATATATATATATATATATATATATATATATATTAAATTTTATACTAGAATAGGTTTAGAGTATTAGTATCAGTTGTACTAAATTTTTAGCATTTAACACACCGAACACCTAAAAACAACCAATATCAAAAGTGCCAAATCTCAACAGAAAAAGAAATTGGCACAGAGCTATAATAACATTCTAAAAATGAGAGGATACAACATATGTGATAAAAAAAATTCTTGTTTTTTATTTCTTTGTCTCTCTCTCTTTCTCCATGGGTTTTCAATGGCGGAGTTGATCTTGAGTTTCAATCCTCTTATCCCTCTCTGGTTGTGGGTTTTCAGTGGCAATCTCTAGTCTTGAGTTTCAGTTGGTTTTGGGTATCAGGTTGTCTAGTTGCAGTTGCTAGTGTTTGTAGTTTTGGTTGGTTTTGGGTGTTCTAATGGGTGATGATTTTTTCAAATGGGTTTTGGGTGTTACGTTATTGTAGTTTCAATGCTAATGCTTTTATTTTTAAATAAAATGTTATATATTTTTAATTATTATGTACTCTCGGAGTACCATAAATGCGTACTCCCTCCTCTCACATGAATGGTGGGTCCTACTAATTAAATTCATGGTAGAACCTACCATTTATGTGAGAGGGGAGAGTGCGCATTTATGGTATGCATTTAATCATGAAATTTTTTCTGTTAAATTTTATTCCAAGTGACAGTTCGTGTCATCTAATGGGGAAATTATTGTGTACTCCCGAAATACCATAAATGCGTACTTCCCTCCTCTCACATGAATGGTGGGTCCCACTAATTAAATTCATGGTGAGACCCACCATTCATGTGAAAAGGGAGAGTACGCATTTATGGTATTCTGAAAGTACCTAATAATTTTCCCATCTAATGTAGCATAAAAATAGTTTTTTATTTTGACTGTTAGCTATGTTAACATTTTCCATCCAGTATTTAATGGCAAAAACTATTTTGACACAATAGTAAAATGTTAAGAACTAAACTAACACATTTAAAATATTAGGGACCAAATTAACATTCAATGTAAAAATTAGGAATCAAATTAGTAATTTACCCTTTTTTTTATAGTTATTACAGGATTTAATGAATAACTATCACACTTTTGGTAAAGAATCCGTCACTTTTTATATATATATATATATATATATATATATATATATATTATTTCCTATAATAAAAACACAACCAAATAAAATAACTGAATGACAAAGGAATAGTAACTTCATTCTTCATCCTGCATATCCTATTCTGAAATGAAAAAGTATAAAGAGGACTTACAAAAGCTAGAAGGACCAACTATCACAGAATCTGCCGCGTTGCATGGCCAATGCGCACATTTTTTGGAAGATAAATGCAAAAACAACAATCTTAAAAGTTTTTCTTGAGTTAATACAAAAGTGAAAAGCCCCAGTTCAGGGGTATATTATTTTGTCCGAGTTTCTGAACCATAGTGTATAACTGCATTGAGATAAAGATTTAAGAGCAAATAATTGACAATGCAAATATGAATGGCATATTTTGAGTTCACCAATCCAAATATGAATAAAAAGGAAAAGAAAATGCCTTCCTAAGAATTAAATCCATTACTCACCTAATTAAAAACACATAATTTTGAACTGAAGCTCCAATTTTGCAACTAATGGGTTTAAAATTCACATAATTTGCTTTGTTTCATTCTAACTAAAGCTTATTAGAATACAAAACTCAAAATTCATTCATAAAAGTATATCAGACACCTTTACATATCAGCCATGATGTATCTATGTTGGTGGCTTCTGCCATACTAGCCAACATATCATTTGCTTCATAGATTATCATATTGGTCTGATAAAGTTCCCATTGCAACTGCAATGGAACATTGTAGCATTATCAATCTTGCAAACTAGAGAGATGTTTCACCAGACTCTTTCACCCTTTTTTTTTTCGTTTTTTTAATTTAGCATTTTAGCTACTTCCAATGTTTTTAAGGTGTAGAACTGTTTTCTAACCTATTGGAAATTGAAATGGATACTCAAGATAATAGAAAAAAGAAAACAGCAAACTAGTTTATGTTTAAATGAAACGGGTCGTTTTGGAGAGATTGCCTATGCATCAAACCTTCGAGTGCTCTGTTTCCTCATCAAGCTTCAGAATCATCTTCAGTGATTGGTTAAGCTATCAATAGTCCAACTCCACCTTCCAGCTATCCTAACCACCTTCCAGCTGTCAACCCTTAATCCGCGCCACATAATGAGGAGTTAGTTATAGTCAGTTAGATTAGTTTTTGGTATCTTCTTCATGTAATTATACTATATAACCGAACTTGATGATTGTAGTTTATTAAGTGTGGAAATACATTTTCATTTTAATTCTCTCCAGAAATCTCTCTCTCTCTCTCTCTCTCTCTCTCTCTCTCTCTCTCTCTCATTTGTTGATTCTTAGTTTTTCCGCCATTGTTGAATACTCTGTTAAGCTCCAAATCTTTCATGGTATCAGAGCCAAGATCTATGACTTCTACAAATCCAAATGACACAGAACAATCTGTGCACACAACTCCAACTCATACTACCTCCATTCCTTCTACAACTATAATCTCAACTCCATCACCATTGCTGTTACTATCGAGCATGTCAAACCTAATGTCAATCAAACTTGACTACACCAACTATATCCCATGGAAGCATCAACTAGTTACTATACTAGAAGCATATTCCTTAATTGAACATATTGATGGTACTGCTTCAACACCATCACCTTTTGTTCTTGATGCAGCAGGAAATGCAACGTCAGTTGCTAATTCTGAGTTTCAAGTATGGAAAATCAGGGATAAGGCACTCCTATCCTTGATCAATTCAACTCTTACTCCACAGGTCTTTTCAATTGTTGTTGGTGTCACTAGCTCAAGGGAAGTATGGAATACTTTGGAGCAGAGATTTACTTCCACTTCAAGAGCTAATATCTTGAATCTCAAGCTTGAACTTCAAGGGATCAAGAAGAGCGATGAATCTGTGAATTCTTTTTTGCAAAAGATCAAAGTTGCTCGTGACAAGCTTCTTGCTGTAGGGGTGCTAGTTGACAATGAAGAATTGATATGCATTGTGCTCAGAGGACTCCCTAGAGAATTTGCTCATTTCTGCTCTGCAATTCGTACTAGGAGTGATCCAATTACTTATGAGCAACTTGCAATTATGTTGCAAAGTGAGGAGAAAGCTATGACTGAGCACTCGGATTCAGTTTCTAGCTCTCTTGCTATGTTTGCCTCTCATGGTAAACAAGGTTCTAATACCTCTTATCAGAATTATAGTTCAGGAAGGGGGAGAGGAAGAAACAATAATTCTAGAGGACGAAATGGAGGCAGATTCAATCATGGTGGAAGTCAACAATTTTCACCTCACAATCTTTCTCAGAGCTCTCATAATTTCTCTCAAAGCTCTCAC
Organism: Quercus agrifolia; assembly: GCA_029955455.1. Taxonomy (NCBI): domain Eukaryota; kingdom Viridiplantae; phylum Streptophyta; class Magnoliopsida; order Fagales; family Fagaceae; genus Quercus; species Quercus agrifolia. The sequence goes on from JARQAD010000002.1 coordinate 11,013,790, forward strand.
AATTTCTCTCCTCATGAATTTCATTCCCAGAACTTTCCTTCTCAGAATACCTCACAAGGTTTCAAGCATGAACGCCCATCTTGTCAAATTTGTGGCAAGTCTGGTCATCAGGCATTAGATTGCTACCACAAGATGAACTTCGCTTACCAAGGCAAGCACCCTCCCACAAAACTTGCTGCTATGGCTAGTGCATCCAATGCTGTCATCACTAACAACCAGGACCCGTGGCTGGCTGACTCTGGCACTTCGGATCATATCACAGTAGACCTAAACAATTTGTCTCTTCAATCTCAGTACAAGGGACTTGAGCAAGTTACAGTTGGAAATGGCCAATCTTTGCCCATCAATCACATAGGTAACACTGCCTTACATACCAAATATCACAAGTTTCTTCTTAAAAATGTACTTCATGTACCAAGAATTGCTATGAATTTACTTTCAGCTCACAAATTCTGCCTCCATAATAACTGTTCTTGTTACTTTGATGCCAATGTCATCAAAATTCAGGATATTCTTACGGGGAGACTCCTTTACAAGGGCTTGAGTGAGAATGGTGTTTATCCAATCTACTCCAAGAATTTCATCAAGCCATCTTCTCCATTCAAATATGTTTCCTCATGTCAGACTCATCCTTCTACTGCTCCTACTCTTCCTTTAGTTCATTCAAGCTTTCATGTAAACAAACCCAATAAATGGTTGTTGTGGCACCATAGGTTAGGACATCCAAGTGATAAAGTACTGAATATTGTTTTATCTTCCATTGATAGGGTCTGTACTTCAAGTTCTAATAAAACTCTTTCTCATTGTAAGCACTGTTTAAGTGGTAAAATGCATCAGTTTTCTTTCCCTTTATCTGAATTTCGTGCATCTAAGACTCTTGAATTATTCCATTCTGATGTTTGGGGTCCAGCCCCTGTCAAATCCTCTAATGATTTCTTTTATTATGTTGTTTTTGTTGATGCCTATTCCAAATTTACATGGCTCTATCTTCTTAAATACAAATCAGATGTTCTTGAAGTCTTTAAGTTCTTTAAAGCTTCTGTTGAAAATCAACTTGATTCTAAGATCAAAACCTTGAGATCAGATAATGGGGGGGAATATACCTCAAATGCTTTCAAGCATTTTTGTTCATCACATGGTATTACTCATCAATTTTCTTGTCCACATACTCCCCAGCAAAATGGAGTTGCTGAGAGAAAACATAGGCACATAGTGGAGTGTGCTCTTACCTTGCTTTCTCATTCACAGCTATCTCCAACGTTTTGGTCCTATGTTGTTTCTACAGCAGTTCATCTGATCAACAGACTTCCCACTCCAACTCTTCATAATTTTACTGCTTTGGAAGTCTTATTCAAGTCTAAACCAGATCTTTCATACCTTAGAACCTTTGGCTGCATCTGTTTTCCCTTGCTCAAATCATACAATGCTCACAAACTCTTACCACATACTTCCCCTTGCATTTTTCTTGGTTATCCTGCTCATTCCAAACGCTATATCTGTCAAGACCCTATCAATTCCCGAATCTATATCTCAAGACATGTGCACTTTAATGAACATGAATTTATTTCTTCCCTTTCTTTATCCACTGGTTCTTCCCAGGCCTTTGGCATATATTCCACTTCACCTCCCTTTCCTATACCTTTTATACCTACACATTCCACTCCTTTACCTTCTGCTACACCTCCTTTTGCCCAGTCTTCTGCTACATCACCATCTGCCCAGCCTACTGATCCACAGCCTACACCATCTTTTACACAATCTTCTGCTACATCACATTATACACAGCCTACTGAACAACCTACTGATACATCCCATCCAGCCACACCACTTTATACACATTCTCCTGTCTCTCCACACATTAGTCCTCCTCCTATTTCCACTGTCCCTATTCAGGTTCCTATTATTGGTAACACTCATCCCATGATCACTAGATCAAAGGATGGTATTTTTCAACCAAAGGTGCTTGCGATCATGACTGATTCAGTCCAGTGTGCTCCATCCAAGAAGGCTCCATCTCCTCCCAAGCCTAATTACACTTTCACTGAACCTCCCTCCTTCAAAATAGCAGCTCAGCATCCCTAATGGTGTTCTGCTATGGCTGCTGAGTTTGATGCTCTTCACAGGCAAAGCACTTGGGTTCTAATTCCTCCTTCTCCTTCCCAAAATGTAGTGGGCTGTAAATGGGCGTTCAAACTTAAAAGAAATAGTGATGGTTCCATTAACAAGTATAAGGCCAGACTTGTTGCCAAGGGGTTCCACCAGCTATTTGGAATTGACTTTGATGAAACTTTCAGTCCTGTTGTCAAGCCTCCCACAGTAAGGAACATTTTATCCCTTGCTGTCCAATTCAACTGGCCCCTGAGGCAACTTGATGTGAGCAATGCTTTTCTGCATGGTTTTCTTAGAGAGGAGGTTTACATGGTCCAACCGCCAGGGTATGTTGATCCAGCTCACCCTAACCATGTCTGCAAGCTTCTCAAGTCTCTCTATGGTCTTAAACAAGCCCCTAGGGCTTGGTTTGAGAGGTTTTCTACTGAATTGTTGCATCTGGGATTTCAAGCTTCACTCTCTGATTCTTCTTTGTTCATTTTTAGGCAAGGCTCCTTGGTTGTGTATCTATTAGTCTATGTTGATGACATAGTTCTCACTGGGAACAATCCTCAGTTTCTGTCTTCCTTAATTACACAGCTTAGTTCAGCCTTTGAACTTAAAGATTTAGGCCCTCTTCATTACTTCCTTGGCCTTCAAATTACTAGATCTTCCAAGGGTCTTTTTCTGTCTCAGACTAAGTATGCACAAGATTTACTACTCAAGGCCAATATGCATTCTTGCAAGCCTGCTCGTACCCCATCTGCTCCTAATACCGGGTTGTCTCCAACTGATGGGTCTTTGCTTTCTAATCCTCATGAGTATAGGAGCTTGGTTGGGTCCCTTCACCATCTGACATTTACTAGACCGGATCTCAGCTTTGCAGTCCAGCAGGTTTGCCAGTTTATGTCTCATCCAACTGATGCTCACTTAATTGCTGCCAAGAGAATTCTCCGATATGTTCATGGTACTTTGAATCATGGCATTTTACTTCAACTTGGTCCATTTTCCTTATCTGCTTTCTCTGATTCAGATTGGGTCGGGGATCCATTTGATAGGCATTCCATTACTGGTTATATTGTGTATCTTGGTTTTAATCCAATCACTTGGAGCGCCAAGAAACAAGATACTGTCTCTCGTTCCTCTACTGAGTCTGAATATAAAGCGTTGGCAACCACCACTGCTGAGCTCTATTGGCTTCGCCAGGTCTTGAAGGATCTTGGAATCTATCTTTCTGCTCCTCCCGAGCTCTGGTGTGATAATGTTTCTACACTAGCAATTGCCTCAAATCCTGTTTTTCATGCTCGTACAAAACATATAAAGGTTGACTACCATTTTGTTTGGGAAAAGGTCTTGCGTCGAGACATTCAAATCAAATACATTGCCACCGGTGATCAACTCGCTGATGTCTTTACAAAGAGTTTGTCTACTTCTCGGTTTGTTTTTCTTTGCTCCAAAATCATGGTGTCTCTTGACCCCATGGTTTTGGGGGGGGGGGGGGGGGATGTTAAAGATAGTCATGATAATAAAACAGAGCACAAACTGAAAATAGAAGAAGAAGACTCAAACGGCTAGTTTCATATTAGAAACTATGTCGTTTAAATTAGTCTAGTTTATGTTTAAATGAAACGGGTCGTTTTGGAGAGATTGCCTGTGCATCAAACCTTCCAGTGCTCTGTTTCCTCATCAAGCTTCATAATCATCTTCAGTGATTGGTTAAGCTATCAATAGTCTAGCTCCACCTTCCAGCTGTCCTAACCACCTTCCAGCTGTCAACCCTTAATCCGCGCCACATAATGAGGAGTTAGTTATAGTCAGTTAGATTAGTTTCTGGTATCTTCTTCATGTAATTATACTATATAACCGAACTTGATGATTGTAGTTTATTAAGTGTGGAAATACATTTTCATTTTAATTCTCTCCAGAAATATCTCTCTCTCTCTCTCTCATTTGTTGATTCTTAGTTTTTCCGCCATTGTTGAATACTCTGTTAAGCTCCAAATCTTTCAAGAATCACAACCAAATCCTATCATCTCCACAACTGATCATATTGACCGATGTATCTTAAACTTTCTACCATATCTGACATCAGCAAATCAATATGCCTGGACTTCATCTATTTCAGATATTGAACGTATATTTTCATAGGGAGGGGCTAAAATCCCAGAGTGAGAGAGGAAGTAGGGTTTTTTTTTTTCATTGTTTTGGGCGGGAGGGTTGTGAGAGGAAACGTACTTGTTTGGGAGGAGAGAATGGAAAGGAATGGAAAGAATCATTTTAGAATATTTTTCCCTTCCCCCTATTTGGGAGTTTTAATGGAGGGAATAGAAAGCTCATTCTCTTATTTGAGAGTTTAAGTGGGAGGGAATGGAATGCGTAGAAATGAATACTTATTCCTCTCTATTCCCTAAAAAACCTAAAATTTTCATTCTCCCAAAAATTAGGAGGAATAAGAGGGAATAAAATTAAATTTAATGATTTTTTTACTAAAACTCCTAAAATACCCCTATATATTCAACTCTTTATTTTAAAATAGGGGTCTAATAGTAATATTGTAATAAAATGATTCCATTCCATTCTCTCCATATTACTCCCAAACAAGATTACTTACATTCCATTCATTTTCATTCCTTTCCATTCCTTTATTTTAAAACATCCAATCAAGGTTACTTAATTCCATTCCATTCCATTATTTTCCATTCATTTCCTTTACTTAAATACATTTTATTCATTTCCATTTCGTTATGATCATTCTATTCTATTCCATTCCATTTCCTTATAAACTCCCAAACGGAGCCTAAGGGTAGTAGAAATGATTGATTCATTACTTTTACATTAGCATATTATTAGCAATGAATTTATAGAAGGGAACAAGGGGGAAAAGAGGGATTTTTTTTTTGCACATCCAAAATGGCCTAAATGGCAAATTTCAAAAAGGAAGTGGGTTAGCAAAAACTATGCATGTTTATATACATAATTAGCACTATTTTTACATCATATTGCAATCACTCTATAATTCGACATTGTCATATCATGGAACACTTGAGGTGCAGGATTTAGACTACCTTTCTAACAGAAGATGTCAATCCCATGCTCGAAAGGGCCTTGCCATCCACATACTTCCAAGTCATAGTTTCTTTGTCTTGTATCCCAGACAATTGGTTCCCCACACCTTCATGCCAAGAGAAAGAAATCAAGGATCATGGATTGCAAAGTCATGAATGTGTGGAGAAAGTTCAAAGAGCTCCTAACTTTGGAGTGTCCCAAGATCCAACAAGCGCAAGTTGATTTCAATCCAAGCCCAAAGGCTTTCCTTGAAGACCAAAATAACAACCCATTATTTTAAAATGTTTTTATTAATTAAGTCAATGTCTTTATTTAGTGTCTCCTAAGATGAATCAAACTTTATGTTTTATTTCTCCTAGGCTGACAAGTAATTTATTGTGTTTCTAAGTTCCTAAGAGTTATATCTAACTTTGGTCAGATTAAGTGAATGTATTTATTATTATTTTTCGTTTTCCTATGTTTGGGGGGCTGTTCCAAGCTCTATTTAAGCCTTTGGCTGAATCTAATAAAAAGCAGAGTATATTTTCAAAATTAAAAACCTTGTGTGTTTTTCAGAATATTGATTTCTTCTAAATTATCTCTTATCCCTTGGGTGGATTCTTTTGGGTGGCGAGAATCGGTTTCTATATCTCTTGGGTGGTGTTAATTTGTATTCCATAGAGTGGTGAGTCAAAATAGTTCTGTATCCTTAACTAAATTCCTTGGGATGGTGCTATTTGTATTCCTTTGGGTTTAGGTGGTGAGCTTATCTATCCTTTAATTTATTTAGTGTTTTTTCTTATCCCATAAAACCAGATAATAAAAAACATATTCATCCAGCCTATTTCCCTTTATTATATTGGTTAAGTTTGGGTTGCCCCTTACGAATCTAGTATCAGCTCCCCTTCACTAAAGGAATAAAAAAAAAGAAAGGAAAAAAAAAAGTTTGACGAGTACACCCTTGACAATAAAAAGATATGCAGCTATATTTAATGATATTTCCATAAAAAAAATATACTGCATTACAATTTGTATCATTTTCTAAATATAAGCAAGGTATAAATTTCACTTTGGAGACAAAATAAAACCTCAGCAATGCATGGAAATGCCAGGAAAAGTATGGTGAGAATATGAGCTTTCCAGGTCACTAATTCAGTGTGCTAAAGGCCTAAGTGTTGGAAAATTATTGATGTTAGACTGAACAAATCTTCATCCAAAACAAGACCATCGCTTCTTTTTACTAATTTCTTACAAAATAAAACAATGGAGACAGAATAAAACCTCAGCAATGCATGGAAATGCCTGGAAAAGCATGGTGAAAAAATGAGCTTTCCAGGTCTCTAATTCAGTGTGCAAAAGGCCTAAGTGTCTAGGAGCTGAGCATATCCAAAGTCCAAACACACCAAAATTCCAAATGATTTCATTCCAATTTATATGCTTCTAAACACAAGGCAACACTTTGAAAATTTTGAGTTTTGCTACTCATGTCAGGTTCAGATGAAACCATAGTTTTGTGCATTCCAATTGACATTATAAAATTTACCTTAATTATGATAATATGGTTTTATAAATCACCTATTATAATTGCATAATGAATATGATACTATGCATCATTAAGTGCCAATAATTCTGACTACTAGAATTTATTGCAAATAATGCTTCATATTTAAGAGCATAATTTGTTACTCAAAAAACAGGAACATTCAAATCTATTTATTTCATAAAAGCACACCCCTGTTACAAAATTTAAGAGAGAGCAAGCACAAACCTTTTAGATGCAACACCAACAGTCCACATATATTTTTAGACAAATGTGAGAGAAAATATGGACAAACTCTCCAACATTTTTCCTGAAAGCTATGTCGCAGGTCTGTTTGGTATCAAGTCCGAAACTGTTTTTCAAAAAGAGATCAATTACTTCTCTCCTAGTGGCCAAATTAGCTTCTCCATCCAGCAAGACAGACAGGAACTCCCAGAGGCCAGCAAGCAAACCATCATCAGGCCTTTTTACAAGAAGAAATCTATTGTTAGTTAACTTAGTTTGTCTTCCCTCTAATTTTTCCAGACCTCCCAGTAACTTTCTACCGTCAATTTGGCTTCCCTCTAATGTTCTCTGACCTCCCAGTAACTCCACAACACATACAGCAGAAAAATCTTGTCTCTGTTTGACCATTACCCCCTTAAGTGGGAAATCTATAACCAATACCAAGCTATCATGTCTAAAGATTGAGAGTGCAAGACAGTGTCCAGATGCAGGACATGAAGAGCAGCTTAGGTTCAATGAAGTGCATACAGTTGCACCAAGCTCCATGAGAGGAGAGCCTGATTGAAGTCTCTAGATCAGATAGCATCAACTAGCTCGGCCGCTAGTTTCCTATCACCACACCACATAAATAAAACCAGAAGAAGATTAAAACATCAAAGATGGACATGCATTAAATACACAAACTCAGGGAAAGATAATCAAATAATCATCCTGTCATCACTTTGATCAAATCATGAAGGCTGCCATAAGTGCGCTTAGTATGATCCATGATGCATATATGTTATCAGATAAATGAATTCCATTTCGTAATTAATTGGATCTTCGCAGGTTAAAGAAAAATTGAGGAATAAGTCTGCTTAGTAAAAGGATTTTTAGCTTTTCTTTATCACAAGGTGGGAGAAACATGACACGTGGAATGCAATTCTTGCATAATCATTTACTAGCCATCTAAAGTTCTACCTTGATATGTTTAAAATCATATATGAGTAACCTTTGGCTTTATCCGTGTCTATGATGAGCAATATGTGGAAAAGACAGATTGTATCAATTCCTTTTTCTGTGCATAGTATCTTGCATATTGAGTTACATACTATAACATCAAGTAGGATGTAGTCATTCATATGCCTCGTTTGGAATGTAGTGCAAATATCGATTGCTTAATATACTATGTCTAGGGATCATCTTTAATGTCATGTTTGGTGTCTCATTGGGGATTGAGATAGAAAAACTGGAGTATAAAAGAAGACTTCAAGGACTGGTTTCATTAAACTAACATGGAAGAAGAGTACTAGAGTGAGCAAATTCTGATAAAGGAAATATATGCTTAAGATGTTATTATCATATATCAACTGAGATGAATACATACATATTTTCATGGTCAAAGTTGGTCCCCTTCTTCATCTTCTTTTTGGTTGTTTTATATATAAATTGTTAGTTTAATCTCGCTGGAATAACTATTTTAAAACCTATGATTTAGTTGCCTTACAAAGTTTTCTCTAGGGATCTTAATGTGATTCTGTGAATATTTCAGCCTCGCAAAGATGCACAAAGTTCTGCCTCACAAAGATGCACACTGATGCAATTCCAATTTCAACAATAGCTGCAATTTCAGAGCTGTGCAGAACTTTTTAGTGAATATGGGAATAGAAAAGACAGGTCAAACCAAAAGACATGAAGGAAGGAAGCACATTATGAAGAGAGAGCTACTCTCAAAAGATTTATTTGAGAAAAATCTTTCCCAAGAATTATTCAACACTTGGTTCTCAAATTCAGAGACTACTAGAATTGATGTTTTTATTTTCAATCTTAACCGGCATAAAGTTTAGTTTATCCGCATGTTGAATATTGATGGCTTTGCCAATTGTCTGTCTAGAATGATGGCTGCAAAAACTTCATTTAATTCTGTCAGAGTTCTTTTGATCACTGTCCTTCAAAAGAAGGATAATGTTGATTTTAGCCAGTAAAAGACGGAATAGTTACTTGCCTGCTCTGCTCCTATAATAGTAAATGAATATTGGACTGACTATTAAATGAACCATGAGCCATGACCATCTACTAAAAGATAACAATCCAATGTTTTCTGATAAAAGAGATGAAAATCTACAAGTGGACAATGATAACTAAGAATCATCTGTAAGTTTGGATTAACTTTACTTTTTTATTTTGATAACAAGTTTCCTTCTTTTTAGATGATTCAGAGGGTGCAGACATGGTGGAACTTGGATATTGATAACAACTCTCATTGTGCCTTTGGCTGCCACTAGCTGGAGCAGGTTGCCCCCACACTTCATCTTTCAACCCAAGCCATGTCATCACTTCAATTTCAGCCGGCTAAGGACAGCTAGTCACTCGGTCAGAACTTGCAACATTTTGTGATGTCAAGTTAGCATCCTTAGAATCATCACTATTTTCATCGTCATTGGAGCTTGATGAAGCAAATCTAATGTTCTTGCCACGAAAATCCTTCCGTGCAGAGGAGAATGATTCGACACACTGAGAAATAGAAGTAGCATCAACAGGTTTCTTTAAAATAGCAGTCTCTGGGCTCATGGCTTTTCGGATAGCAGAAACATGCATCCCCAAGTTTTGAACTCGTATGCAAAGTTCTTCCTTGCTTGCAATGGAGCGCCTCTTAGCAATATAATCCAAAAACTCCTCAACTTGAATATTGTTAATATACCTATTCTTCTTCTTCTTCTTCTTCCCATCCAAAGACTCTTCAACTTCAACACTGTCAATATTCTTCTTCTTCTTCTTCTTCTTCTTCCTATGCATAAACTTCCAAAGGAAACAAAACACCTCCTCACCGGTTATTTTAAAAACTTCAGTGGCATCAGATTTGAGTGAAAAATAGTGCAAGACAAGTGGGTGTCGCAACAAAGGCCCCAATTCAAGCTTTTCGAAGTTATCTACGCCTTCATTCTTACAGATTGCTACTTCCAAATCATACAATGTAGTAACTCTTTGAACCCCAACAAAGCAATGGATAAATGCATTTATCTAATAAACCAAAACAACAACAACAAAATAAGGACTATAATACATAAAATTGAAGTAGAATCACTTGAGTAATAATAGTATAAACCAGTACCTTCCCTTCAGTGAGCATAAGTCGGTGAAGACTGGGGACCTCCTGCATTGGAAAGCCAAGAGAGGCCCAAGAGTCGAGGTTGAGGATGAGCAGTGCATCCTGAGACACTTTCCATGCCGTCACACTCTCTCCGGCCGCAATTATGTTGCGTCTAGCGTTAGTGACAGCGCGGTCCACCTTCTCCATGATCGAGTAGTTGTTTTGTTTTGAAATGAAGAGTAGTTGTTGTTGTTGAAAGAAAGTTAAGGAAATAGTTGTTGGAAGCCAAAATCTGAAATTTAAAGGTGGCAACAGTTGCGCTGCTGGAGGAGGCTGCTGCTGTTGTCGTTTTTGCTGCTGTGAAAACTAACCGCCGCCGCCGCCGGAGAGGTGGAAGCCAGAAGTGTGTCTGTACATAGGTGGTTTGTTGTGAAAGAACCAGAGGGAAGAACGATTACACTATTGGGAGTGATGGAGAAAGTGTCTCTCTCCGGGTCAGCGTCCTCTGTTGTGAGAGGCGAGCCAATAAAAACTTATAGGAAGGTTCCTCGAAAAGAAATTAAAATAAAAAATAAAAAAAAAGTAAACAAATAAATAAATAAATAAAGTAGAAAAAAAAGACCATAAGAGAGGCAAATCAATTAAGGACTATAGGTACCATCGGATTCTTAACGCAATGGTTGTCTAGAAGTACAAACACTTGGGAAGTAAGGTTAAAGTTTAAGTCTTCATGAAAAAGTTAACCAAAGAAATTTACCAAAGAGAAGAGTAATCAAATATTTGAAAAAATCTACAAACTCTTATTTGTTACAAAAAGAAATAAGAAAATTACAACCATTGACTTTACTATAATTAGTTTTCAATGGTTCACATTGGTTAAAATCAAAATCAAAATTCTATTTTTGTTCTTACATTTTAAGGTTATTGTCAATATGGTATTTACATTTTAATAGCAATCAATTTGGCTTGTGATGTTTTTAATTTGCAATAATTTGATCTTTACCATCAACTTATTAACAAAAATTGACTACAACTTAAAAGTAACATGGACCGAATTGACTATTGCTAAAATATTATAAGCAAATTGATTGCAATGAAAAACATAAGTACCAAAATCATATTTTAGCCTTGATATCAATTGGAAGATGTTTGCCACTCTAGCATCTGTTAAGAAAACAAGAAAAGCAAAACCCACCTAAACCAATAAGCGTAAAATGCAAAAGCAGATTCAAGAGCCGCCGCCCCCCACCCAACAACCAAAAAAAAAAAAAAAAAAGGAAAGAAAGAAAGAAAGCAAAGCACATGTAATGATTCTACTCTCTCTCCGAAACTTGCGGTTTCACTTTCACTTTCACATTTTTATCAACTTTCCTTTTGCTTTTCTGGTCTACTGATTATCAACTTTAGTATTGGGCCGAAGACACTGTCATTTGTCTTCAAATTGGGCCCAATCATGGATTTTGTTCCATCCATCACCTCTACTCTGCATATTAATACCATAAATGGGTTTGGTTCTTTTTGAAGCCCACATTAAGGAACAAAAAATTATGGAGCTCTAGACCAAAATTAAAATCAACATGAATTTCGGTCCCTCGTTCATCTCTCTGTGTGGAAAGTTATAAAATTTAATAATAAACATTGTTTTATTGCATTTAATTGATAGTAGTAGTGGTGATAAGGATAAAAGAAATGGGTCGTAAAAGATAAGTGACGGAATGTAATGGGCCGTCAGTCATTGTTCCAAATGACTGACGGCATGACAAAATGTTAAGGAGAGGAACCACAGGCCGAAGGAATGATAAAGCTGAAGGGCATTTTGAAGCTGACGGTATGGAGACCGAAGGCATTATATATGCTGACGGCACTAGTCAAAGATTGCTTGTTCACCACGTTTGCATGTATAAGTGAATGACTTGTCCTCCATGTTTTTGGTAAACCTAAGAGCGACTCCTATATGGAAAGGATCCCGCAAAATACGCCCAAGGGGATTCCTATAAGGAAAAGACTTCTACTCCAAGGAAAAGAGGTCAAGCCCTACTACTATAAAAACCGAGCACCCTCACGAACAAAGGTACGCATAATTTACCCTTTCTAGCACTCTAGAGTAGTGAGAATAGTTCTGACTTAATCTTTGGAGGGTATTTGGCCGGTACCACACCGGTGCTCTTTGTTGAGTTCTTTCTTATTCCTGTGCAGGTGTCATTAGGAGCGCTCGAGGACCGTGTGACTTACTGGTGGTATTTTCGGCATCATCAGTTGGCGTCGTCTGTGGGAAACCATGTAGTATAAAGCCATAATACCGCTTCTCGGACAAAGGTTGCATGGTGCTCGCCCGCTCAATGGCAACCACTAACGACATTTAAGAAGAAGAACCACCCACGACCGCCCTCGAAAAGCAAGTTAAGACTCTCGCCGCGGCCGTGGAACGCTTCACCAAACAAAATCGAGACCTGGAAGAGCAGCTGCGCCAGAAAAACGCAGCACCGGACAACCAAGGAGCTGATCAAGAGGGAACTAGTGCTAACAGAAGAAACTAAGAGGGACCCCAGGCCAGTAACGCCCCAAGCAAACCGGAGCGACAGAACGTGAGCCTCCCTTCCCTCGCAGATACGGCTCTGCCACCTATCATCGCAGAGATGCAGGCGATGAAGGAACAAATGGAGGTTATGATGAACGCTCTCAAGGGGGTGTCCAATGATCTTGACGACCTTATCAACTGAACTGACTCGCCGTTCACAGCCTTCGTCAACACCTTCCCCCTATCGAGTAAGTTCCGCATGCCACAGATGGACAGTTATGACGGGGTCAGAGACCCTTTGGACCACCTAGAGACGTTCAAGATCCTGATGCACCTTTAAGGAGTAGCAAACGCGATCATGTGTAGGGCCTTCCCTACGACGTTGAAGGGAGCAGCCAGAATTTGGTTCAGCCGACTAACGCCCAACTCGATTAGCACTTTTAAGGAGTTGAGCACTCAATTTACCACGCACTTCATTGGCGGACACAAATACAAGAAGTCCACGGCTTACTTGATGAGCATTAAATAGCGAGAGGACGAGACGCTACGGTCCTATATATCTCGTTTCAATAAGGAAGCGCTTTCGATCGGCAAAGCCGATGATAAGATACTTGTAGCAGCCTTCACGAATGGGTTGCGAAAGGGTAAGTTTTTGTTTTCCTTATACAAAAATGATCCGAAAACCATGTCGGAAGTACTTTACAGGGCCACCAAGTACATGAACGCTGAAGACGCGCTGTCAGCTCGGGAAGAGAAACCGAAAAAAAGGGAAAGGCAGGATGATATCCAACAAGACCAAGGGCGCAAGAAGGCCCAGGTGGGAGACCGACGAGACGAACGTCGCCCCAAACCCCCAGGAGGAAGATTTACGAGTTTCACCCCACTAACGGCCCTGGTAGATCAAGTCCTGATGCAAATTAAAGACGAGGAAGACCTGACCTACCCTGGAAAGCTGAAGGGAGATCCCAACAGACGCTCGAAGGATAAGTATTGCCGCTTCCACCGGGATCACGGCCACGACACAGCCGATTATTACGATTTGAAACAGCAAATCGAGGCCCTCATAAAACAGGAAAAGTTACAGAGGTTCGTCAGAAAGAAAAGAGCGGATCAGCCCCCTTAGGTGCAGAATCCCCGACGGGATAATGAGCAACCAAGACCCCCCATAGGGGATATAAGAATGATTGTGGGAGGAACAGCAGTCACTGGGTCGTCCAAGAGAGCTCGGAAGACTTATCTCAGGATGGTCCAGAATGTGCAGTTGACAGGCGCGGTGCCAAGGATAGCGCGAAGGGAAAGTCCCACGATCGGGTTCTCAGAAGAAGATGCAAGACGCCTTCACCACCCGCATGATGATGCATTGGTCGTCAACATACGGATAGAAGACTACAACATGCACAGGGTACTGATCGACAATGGAAGCTCAGTAGACATCCTGTATTATCCGGTGTTCCAGCAGATGAGAATCAGCAGGGAACGGTTAGTCCCGACGAATGCTCCTCTAGTCGGCTTTGGAGGAACAAGGGTGCTACCCTTAGGTGCAGTTACATTGTCCGTAATGGTAGGAGATTACCCTCAGCAGATAACCAAGAACGTAACCTTCTTGGTGGTCGATTGCTCGTCTGCCTACAACGCCATCCTCGGACGACCCACGCTCAATTCATGGAAGGCGGTAACTTCGACTTACCACCTAATGATCAAGTTCCCCACTGAATACGGAGTAGGGGAGCTGCGCGGAAGCCAAATGGCCGCACGTGAATGCTATGTAGCCATGATGGAAATGGAAGAACAAGTTCAGGCTTTGAGCATAGAAGAGCACCGGACGGTGACGGAGCCAGTAGAAAAGTTAGAAGAAATACCACTTGACAGTTCCAATCCTGGCAGAACGACCAAAATTGGAACACTCGTTGACCCCACAATTCGTCATGAGCTCATAACCTTCCTCAGAGGCAATCGAGACGTATTCGCCTAGAGTCATGAAGATATGCCAGGAATAGACCCCTCGGTCATGGTGCACAGATTGAACGTATCACCCGCCTTTCCATCTATCCGACAGAAGAAGAGAGTGTTCGCCCCTGAACGAGATCAGACCATAGCAGAAGAAGTCCGAAAGCTACAAGAAGCAAGCTTCATTAGGGAAGTATACTATCCCGATTGGCTGGCAAATGTAGTAATGGTAAAAAAAGCTAGCGGGAAATGGCGGATGTGTGTGGACTTCACCGACCTTAACAGAGCCTGCCCCAAAGATAGCTATCCCTTCCCAAGGGTCGACGTCCTAGTAGACTCAACGGCCCGACACCAGTTGCTGAGCTTTATGGACACTTTTTCGGGGTACAACCAGATCCGAATGCACGAAGCTGATCAGGAAAAAACTTCGTTCGTGACTAGCTAAGGGCTCTTCTGTTACAAAATGATGCCCTTCGGCTTGAAGAACGCAGGCGCAACATACCAAAGACTTATGAACAAAATGTTTGCGCAGCAGATTGGGAGGAATGTCCAAGTCTACGTGGACGACATGCTAGTAAAGAGCCGAAGGGAGGAAGATCATCTGGAAGATCTCAAAGAAACATTCAACACTCTTCGCTCTTACAACATGAAGCTCAATCCAGGAAAATGTGCCTTTGGAGTAACGGCGGGAAAATTCCTAGGATTTATGGTGTCCCAAAGGGGAATCGAGGCAAACCCAGACAAAATCCGGGCCATTATGGAGATGGCACCACCAAGAAATGTGAAGGAAGTACAAAGCCTCAACGGAAAAATAGCGGCACTAAATAGATTCGTATCAAGAGTGACGGACAAATGTTTGCCCTTCTTCCGCACACTAAATAGATCGTTCGAGTGGACTACCGAGTGCCAGCAAGCATTCGAAGAACTAAAGGCTTATCTCTCCTCCCCACCACTGCTGAGCCCGTCTCAACCAGGAGAAGAGCTCTTTCTCTATCTAGCCATCTCCCTGCAGCCATCAGTGTTGCCTTGTTTAGAGAAGAAGAAAAAGTACAAAAGCCCGTGTACTACGCGAGTTGATCGCTTCGCGGTGCTGAAGAAAGATACCCACCTATGGAAAAGCTTGCCTTTGCATTAGTTACAGCGGCCCGCAAACTCAAACCGTATTTTCAAGCCCATACGGTAAACGTCCTGACTGACAAACCCTTGCGACGGGTGATGAGCAATCCCGAGGCTGCGGGCCGATTGGCGTTATGGGCCATAGAGTTGAGCGAATTTGATATTCGGTACCGCCCACGCACCGCAATCAAGGGACAGATCGTCTCAGATTTCATAGCAGAATTCACTCATGACGAAGACAAGGGGGTAGAAAAGTCCCCTCTTTGGAGCATATATACGGACGGGTCCTCCAACAGACAAGTCGGAAGGGCCGGCATTGTACTACTATCGCCCGAAGGAGATGCAATTGAATGTATGGTCCGTCTCGACTTCCCCGCTACCAACAATGAATCAAAGTATGAAGCACTGATAGCAGGACTCGACCTCGCCAAAGCAGCAGGAGTCGCGAGGGTAGTCATCTACTGCGACTCTTAAGTCATTACTAACCAAGTAAATGGAGACTATGAGTGCAAGGGCGAAAGGATGAAAAAGTACCTTGATCAAGTAAAGGCAAGAATAGATGACCTCGAAGCCAAAATCATCCAAATTCCCAGAGGAGAAAACGAGCGAGCTGACCGCATCGCAAGGGCCGCTTCAGCAGAACATATGGTCATCCCTGGTAATGTACTCTCTTTCGTTCAGCTTTCCCCGCTAATAGATCCCAGCAACGTGTAGGAAATATGCTCCGATAGTAGTTGGACCGCGCCGTTAGTTTCATACTTGAGAGACGGGGTATTACCAGACGGAAAGGAGGCCGCAAGAAAACTGAAGGTCCAGGCGGCAAGGTTCGTCCTAATAAAAGACGTCCTGTACAAAAAAGGCTTCTCCCGACCTTATCTGAGATGCTTGGGTACGGAAGAGGCAGACTACGTCATGAGAGAGGTACACGAAGGAATCTGCGGAAACCATTCAGGGTCTAGGTCCTTGGTACACAAGCTTGTACGAGCGGGGTACTATTGGCCCACTATGCAGAAAGATGCCGAAGCCTATGTCAGGGCCTGTGACAAATGCCAAAGGTTCAGCAATATCATTAGACAACCAACCGAAGAGCTGACCCCGATGACGGCCCCATGGCCGTTCGTACAATGGGGGTTAGATATTATGGGATTATTCCCTACAGCAATACGACAGTTGAAGTTCCTGGTGGTAGGCATTGACTACTTTACAAAATGGGTGGAAGCTGAAGCTTTGGCTACAATTACGGAGAAGAACGTGCGAAACTTCGTCTGGAGATGCATCATATGTAGGTTTGGCATTCCTAGAGTTCTTATCTTAGACAACGGGAGGCAATTCGACAATGAGTCGTTCTGGGATTTTTGCTCACAGTTAGGAATAAAGAACCACTACTCCTCCCCTACCCACCCTCAGGCTAATGGCCAGGTCGAAGTCACAAACCGATCCTTGCTCAAGATTATTAAGACTCGGCTCGAGGGGGTAAAAGGTATATGGCCTGAAGAATTGCCAAGCATACTATGGGCATACAGAACGACGGCAAGGGCACCTACAGGAGAGACACCGTTCCGACTTATGTACGGAAGCGAAGCGGTCATCCCGGCCGAAGTTGGGCTCACAAGCTATAGGGTGCACAACCATGATGAGAACAAAAACAACGAGGCAATGCGACTACAGCTTGACCTAATGGACAAGCTCAGGACGGCAACGAAACAAAGGCTTGCTCGGTACCAGGACCGCATGGCCCAATACTACAACTCTCGGGTCTGTCACAGACACTTCCAAGTTGGAGACCTTGTTCTTAGAAAGGTCATGGGTGCCGCTAGGGACCCTACCCAAGGGAAACTCGGCCCCAATTGGGAAGGACCTTACCGAGTTGCGTCGTGGTAGAGAAAGGGCACTTACCACCTGGAGATGTTAGAAGGATAGAAACTGCCACACCCGTGGAACACCGAGCACCTATGAAAGTATTACCAGTAGGAGCGGCAACACGAAGACCAACCTTTTTTACCTTCAACAAATTTTAGTCTTACTCCTCAGCTTTATCATTTAATTTAGTTACTTTATCATTTACTTTAGCTTTTTGCAACAATATCTATTTCTTGTTTTAAGCCCAAAAGGTAGAATTTGGTTTTAGAAATACTTTTATTTACAAATGCATGGCAATAAGAGGAGTTTATTCAAAATTGCTGAAAAGTGTCTATTTTAAAAATCTATGGTCTAAAGTCCACAGAAGTGGACAACTAAGTTCACAAAAAGTGAACAACAAAAACGACTAAGTCCATAACACACGGACTAAATGGCTGACGGTCTCGCTAAGCAGACGAGACTATCGTCATATGGACAAGGTCCTAAAACCAACGGGCCTACAAAAGATGACAAGTTCATCAAGCCCTTGATGGCCTAAAGCTAAAAAGCTGACGGTCCCACCTAAATAGATGAGGCTATCATCACATGGATAAGGTCCTAAAAAACCAACGGGCCTACAAAAGATGACAAGTTCATCAAAGGCCATGACGGACTAAAGCTAAAAAGCTGACGGTCCTGCTAAAATAGATAAAACTATCATCACAAGGTCCTAAAAACCAACGGGCCTACAAAAAGATCACAAGATCATCAAAGCCCGTCAGACTAAATCTAAAGAAGTTGACGGACAGAACAATTACTTGGACAGTGCAACCAAGCTAACGGCCCTTGAAAAATGACGAACAAGGCTATACTGACGGAGTCTTCCAGTCAGTCAAAACGCTAACAGGGTTCCCAAACAGACGGGAATGTTTACTGAGACTCCGTAAGATGTTGATTAAATATATAAAAATATATATTTATATATAACAAAAGCGACGGGAGTAATACACCACGCAACACATACAACTGTATACGAACAAAAAAGAAAACCAAACAGGCACTTAAGACAATTGTTTGCCAAAATAATTTAAGTACAACAACTGTTCTCAAAATAACTATGATGAAATACAAATAGAGAGAACTAAGAAGCAGGGTCGTCAGCAGGATTCCCGTCAGCTTGCTGGTCTTCAACGTCTACAAGCACAGCTGGAATGTTGGAAACAGGAGTTGGAGGGTTGGCAGCAGGTTGGGCTAAGATAACAACACCGTCAGGCTCCGGAGTAGGAGTAGAATAAGAGGGGCTGTCATCTCCATCATCCATGGTAATCCCAGACAGGTCCAGCTCTGGGAATGCTGACGCGACCTGCTTAAGGCAATCGTCGAAACCAGTGCCATAATACCCAGCACAGGATTCAATAAATGATTGCGTCGCTTTAAAATCTCGAACCGCGTCAGCCCCAGCCGTCTGCACCTTTTGGCCTAGAACCGTCACCTCCTCCCTGAGCTTATCATTCTGACGGTCAGCTTCCGTCAGCTTTTCCCTAACTTCCTTCAGCTCTTGATTCAGCGTACGGATGGCATCCTTGTACTGCCCTTGTTCATTTATCAGGTTTGCATTATGCTTCCGGACCTGAGTGACGACTCCCTCTTTCGCAACGCAACAATCTTGAAGGGCCATTACACGCACCAAGGCCTAAGAAAATAACACAGCCGTCAGTGAAAGTTCATCAAAGCAAGATGAAACCATTTCGACAAAAAGGTAGCAAGCATACCCTGGTAAGATCAAAAAGGGCTGACGCCCCTAAATCCTCTGTCCCCAACTGGTCACAAGGCTCTATGTCCGCCGGCTTTATAAAGGACTTGACCTCCCCGACGGCATAATCCTTGTGAGTCAGGAGACGGCAGGGGCCCTCATTGACGGGACTCAGGGAGGTCATTGCCCCTTTACCCGCACCATGGCTTGGCTTGGGAGGTGATTTTTCCTTTGTAGCGCCAGGAGTGATGACAGCCTTCTTAGCTGGACGATGATCACTCCCATCGGGCTTCCTCTTTGCCTGATTGGTGGAGGCCTTAGGGGTTGACGACGCCTCCCCCCCGGCCTCCTGTGCCTTCTTCTCAGCCTTCTGGCTGGCAGCGACAGCCCTTATCCTCTGCTTGGCAGATTCCATCTCTACAATACAAAGAGTTGTTAGAATAAGAGACGGAGTAGACTGACGAAGCCAATGAGAAATCTACTCACGTCGACGTGAAAATTCCTCCAACCTCGGAGCTTCAGTTGACGGCTCTGGACCCCCACAGTATAAGTGAATTGTGTCAAGGGTGATCAAATCCCTACACTTACATTCCTCTAAAGGGATTTCCAGAACCCGACGGATGAACTCCTCTTGTTCGTCGGTTATGTGAGGACGGGTATAAGCTGAAGAAAAAAGAATATTGTTAGTAACGTCACTTAGGAAACGAAAAGAACATGGTTGACGGAGTTAACCTTAATCCCTTACAAAAGCCCAAGTGTTGTCAAAATAACCATTGGGCATCGTCGCCCATTCCTCCTGACGACAAACTCAATCCGTCCCCTCAACAAAAAAGTATTTACTTTTCCAGTTCCTATTAGAATCTGGCATATTTGATACCAACCTCAAATTTTTATCTCGGGCATTAAAATGGTATGTCCCTTTAAACGAGGCAGTAAAAGAATTCGTCTAAGGTAAGCTGACGGTTTCCTCCACTTAGACGGCCCCACAAGATCTCAGCTCCTATGAAAGTTCTCCAAGCATTTGGAGCAATTTGAGTGACGGAACGGCCCAGGAAGTCAGCCAGCTGACGGTGTAGTGCCGTCAACGGTAATCTCAGACCCGCAGCAAACATGACATCATACATGCCCACGTCAGCGGTTCTCCCTGAGTAACAAGTCTCATTCTCTTCAGGGAGACGGATCGGGATGTGGTCTGGGATTTGATAACGAGTACGCAACTCCCCAAAAACCTTATTACTCATTCTAGGTAAAAATTTGTTGACGGCCCAATCCTCAGGGAGAATGAAAGGACGGTTATCTCCAGGTCCCTCTGAAACCCCCTCACTGGGTCCCTCATCTCCGTCACTATTATCCCCGTCGCTATCATCGCTGTCAACATTTGTATCACCCCCAACACCTTCATCCTCTCTTCCCTTTTCTACTTCATCCTTACCCCCTTCAGTATAACTCTCATTACCATCAGGAGATCGGGCCGACGTCCCTCTCTCTGACGAAGTCAAAAAGTCCTCTGATTCATCACCAGAACCAAAGGCCTCATCGTAGCCAGCTCCTTCGCGGATTGACGACTCCTCACACGACGCGTCACTTGACATCTGACTACCTACAAGTGACGGATCCAATCTAAGTACCTAAGCTGACGTCCTTACTAATGAAATATATAGGCATAAGTAAAAATGGGAAAAAGAGAGGAAATAGAACTTACTAGTGAGTCAACTTTCTTGGAGAAACGGCTTCAAGGGCAGCAATGCACTAGGTGACGGAGTTAAAGAACAAACTGACGAAGTTCAAGGCGACGGTCTCTTTCTCAAAGATCAGCAAGAATGAAATAGGGGAAATGAGGAGGAGGGCCCCCATTATATACGGAATGAAAGAGCGCGGAAGACGAAGCGACGTCTCGTCAGAAGCACAGCCAATAGGAACTCGCCACGTGTCCAAAGCATTAAATGCGCAGCAGCTCGAGGAATCCCACATAAGTAATTTTCCTGCCTACTAAAGAAAAATACATGACCAACAACGGAAATATACTCCATAATTCGTCAGTATAAAAAACGTCGACGGAAATATGGAGTAGGGGGCAACTGATAAGGATAAAAGAAATGGGTCGTAAAAGATAAGTGACGGAATGTAATGGGTCGTCAGTCATTGTTCCAAATGACTGACGGCAGGACAAAATGTTAAGGAGAGGAACCACAGGCCGAAGGAATGATAAAGCTGAAGGGCATTCTGAAGCTGACGGTATGGAGACCGAAGGCATTATATATGCTGACGGCACTAGTCAAATATATGCTGACGGCACTAGTCAAAGATTGCTTGTTCACCACGTTTACATGTATAAGTGAATGACTTACCCTCCACGTTTTTGGTAAACCTAAAAGCGACTCCTATATGGAAAGGATCCTGCAAAATACGCCCAAGGGGATTCCTATAAGGAAAAGACTTCTACTCCAAGGAGAAGAGGTCAAGCCCTACTACTATAAAAACCGAGCACCCTCACGAACAAAGGTACGCATAATTTACCATCTCTAGCACTCTAGAGCAGTGAGAATAGTTCTGACTTAATTTTCGGAGGGTATTTGGCCGGTACCACACCGGTGCTCTCTGCTGGGTTCTTTCTTGTTGCTGTGCAGGTGTCATTAGGAGCGCTCGAGCACCGTGTGACTTACTGGTGGTATTTTCGGCATCATCAAATGGGTTCTAGTTAGCTCAATTGGTAAAGTCTCTTTAGTTGAATAAGAGATTTGGGGTTCAATTCCTGCCTACACAAAAAACTGATCGGTGTCTTGGCCTGATGACAAAGAGCGCTTATCAGGAGCAGACGCTATAGGTTGAAACTCTCTCCCAAAAAAAATTTGATGCACTAAAAAAAAATATTGTACCCGTTGTAATTGTACCAAACTTTATAAATTAGTGTTACTTTGATTAAGTTTTTTGACATACATATTCATGCAATATCTTTTTTTTTTTTTGGTAGTGTTCATGCAATAACTACTATATATGCAGCCTTTTCTTTTTCTTTTGTTTGCAATGTTTCACAAAATTTCCTTGGATATTTAGAAATAATGAGTAAATTAAATAATCTCTTTTGTCATGTCCTCTGATACCCAACCTTCGGTTTGTTTATAAATTCAATTGGGCTAAAGTTTGGTCCATGCAATTGACCTTTGGAAAACAAGGAATAGTGAAGTGGGATTTTTTTTTTTCTTGAGATAGGAAACATAGGAATTTTATTCATGTAAATTCAAAAATAAAATATCTTGAGATACCGCATGTTCAATAAATATTAGGCTCTCTTCCAACCAAGTAACAAAATCATCAATACCAAGAGCATGTTTAGTTAACAAATGGACTAGTGTGTTATATAAGTGCCCTATGTGGGAAATAGTAAGACCCCTGAAAATATTGTAGATAATATAATATACCTTTTTGGTAATAATATATAATATACCTTTTTTTTTTTTTTACATAGTTTTGGATATTACATTATCAACATATTTATAAATGAATTTATGAGATTATGATATTAGTGGGACTTTTTTTTCCTTTTTTGCAAACTAAAGAAGAAAGTATTTATAGGTATTTTTTGTGTTGTTAAAACTCGCTTAACTCACTAGTCATCATTGAAATTATTTTTTTCTCACCAATAATAGCCAATAACAACCTACCACTTAAAATTTATTATGGTAACTTTTCTTAATTTTAATCTCTTAATCTTTATTTTATTTTTTTCATCCATACAATTTCTTCTTTTCTTTCTTTTTTTTTATCCCTCTTTTTTCTCCTCCACACATGTACCCTTACTCTTTTCCTTTTTTCCTTCTTTCCTCTTTTTTCCTTACCACTTCCTCCAAACTCCAGAACATACTAGAGTTCTCTCTCTCTCTCTCTCTCTCTCTCTTTTCCTTTCTCTTTTTTCTCTTACCACTTCATCCAAATTAGAGAGAATACCAGAGCTCTCTCTTTCTTTCTTTCTTTCTCTCTCTCATAAACAGAGATCACCAGTGGATGACTCGTCCTCTCCACCACCACTCGTTCTCCTCCCCACAGTGGCTCAAATGGGTAAGATTTGCTTTGTTTTTTTGTTTTTGTTTTTTTTTTTTTTTCATTTTTTGTTCTGATTTGATTAGTTTTAAGATTGTGATGTGAGTTTGTGTTTTGATTGTGATTGAGTTTAGAGATGTTTGAGAGAGAAAAGATCTGGAATGGTTGAGTTGTAGCCGTTGTGATTGTTGAGTAAAATTGAATATTTTAATGGGTGTGTTGAATTTTTTATTCCCATTAATTCTTTTTCTAATGAACAGTAGGTCATCAGACCAAGAGAGCTACTGTTCATTAGCAAACAATTTTTTGCTAATGAACAATGAATTAGAGAGATTGTTGGAGCAATTTTTTGTGGGTTTACTCTCCAAATTTTGGGTTTAGAGAGCTTGTTGGAGATGCTCTTAAGAACCCATGTCTGGATAAAACATGCATTTTGGTGTTTAAAATACAATTTTTTGAAGGTACAGATGCTCTTAGGGTGTGTTTGTTTGGAGGTGAAATAGGATGGATGAAAAACTTTGGAGAGAAAATGGGAAGGAAAACTTTTTTGGAGTATGTTTAGTTTGGTGGGGAAGAAGGAAAATAAATAATGGGGCCCGAGTGTTTTCTCCCTAGGGCCACCAAAAAGTTTTCCCTCCACAATGGAGAGAAAACTAAAGCGAGAAAATAGGGCTACTTGACGGACAAAAATGCCCATGTGCACTTGCACATATGCAATTCGTCCAATTCGTCTTTTTTTTTTTTTTTAACTAGATATGATTTTATTTTTTGGACATGATTTTTATTTTTTAGAAAATTGGGTGATTGCTTTTTTTTTTTTTTTTTTTTTGGCTATTTGTCACTTTTTTGTTTTAATTAGCAATCAATTTTTTAACAAGGATGTATGAGTAAATTTATACAAACTCACTTTTTTCATCCCTCCATTTTTCCACTCCCAACTAAACAAAAACGAGAGAAATTAAAATCTTTTCTATTCTCCCACTTTTCCACCCTTCCATCTAAACGAACCCTTAGTTGAGTAGATTTTCCTTGTACCAACTTGCACACCCTAGATCACCCACGTTAATCTTATTAGCAATTCTATAGTTGTATTATTTTCGGTTGCATTAATCCTTATTTTCCTTTTCCCCAATCTTTGAAAAAGAAAGCGCAATTTGTTTCATATGGGCATTGAAACAAACACATATATTGAAAATGGAGCTAAATGAAGGCATCAACTCATAAAAATTGACTTTCTTGTACCTCTTCTTGAACCAAGGGTCCCCCAGGATCTCATCCATGGTGATCTCTTCTCGGGATTCATATCCATAACCATTTGAGATTTAGGGAAGATGAGTTGCTGGAAGTACCTATGGTTGAAGCAGCCCTTGGCGTAACAGTTTGCTGCCCGTGAGTAATTCCATGGTGGCAAGGACCAGGACCGACCCTTGGGCAAGGGCCAACAGTCCATTGTCTATTGCCCTAATTGAAATTGTCCCCAAAAATTTTGAATTAATAATTTTTTTTCATTAAAAAAAAAAAAAAAAGGAAGAAGGTGAGCTCTCCCATTTCAAGATGGTCCCAAAATTGAATATTAGAAATCTAACTTAATTGAAAATTTTATTTTTCACAAAAATTGTATATATAAATGTGTAAAATTGTAGATCTCTCTCTCTCTCTCTAAATAGAAAACAAAATTTTATTGATCAGAGAAAATGAATACAATTCGATGAATATAATTCACTACCACTACTCCTATATATACATGATCTAAGCAAGCTAAAAACAAAATAACATACTCCCAAAATTGGAGGGAAAAGCAATTACAAAAAATCCTATCTAAATGGTACATGTGTATCTTAGCTAATCAATCCTGCAACTACTTTCTAACTCCCTAATCCATGTGGCATCATCTCCTTGAATGAATGGATGAACTGATCATAGTAAGGTACTGCTTCAATCAGGTCCATTAATTCTTTGCTAGCCCATCTTGATTCTGCAGTAACCACTTGATCATTACTTCTTACCAAAGTTGCATCTTGAAGCTTTCCCTATTGCTGAGAACCACCTTAC
The DNA here is from genome assembly GCA_029955455.1 of Quercus agrifolia. Lineage (NCBI taxonomy): Eukaryota > Viridiplantae > Streptophyta > Magnoliopsida > Fagales > Fagaceae > Quercus > Quercus agrifolia. Next base: position 11,039,021 of record JARQAD010000002.1, read on the forward strand.
TTTGCATCTTGTAGCTCTCCCTGATGTTGAGAACCACCTTGCTTCTTATTTTCAACAATCCCCCTCAAGAGCAAAGCTCTTGCTTCTTGGTTTTGTTTTGTGTACTCGGGATATTGAACACTATTATCAAAAATATTAATGATGCCCAATCTTTTAAGTAGTCTTAGAAAATTGTCAACGCCAAGTGCCTTAGTGAAAATGTCTGCTAACTGATTTTTGGATGACACATAGAAAGTTTTAATTGTCCCATCCAGAACCTTATTCCTAACTATATGACAATCTACATCAATATGCTTGGACATCTCATGAAACACTGGATTAGCAAATATATGCAAGGCAGCCTGGTTGTCATAGTACATCAGAACTAGTTTTTCATGTGAGATATGTAAATCTTTCAATAAGTATAGAAACCATGTCACTTCACATGTGGTTATGACCATAGACCTATACCCTGCCTTTGTAGAGGATCTTGAGACCACTTTTTGCTTCTTTGACCTCCAAGAGACTAAAGCATTTCCTAGAAACACACAATATCTAGTTAGGGAATTCCTAGTATCAGGGCAACATGCTCAGTCAGCATCACAAAAGGCCTTTAGTTGCAAATCTGACTCCAAAGGAAAGAATACTCCTTGCCCTAGTGTGCCTTTGATGTATTGCAAAATTCTAGTAGCTGCCTTCATGTGTGGCACTCTAGGTTGTGACAAAAATTGGCTGAGTTTATGTACATTATAGGCAATGTCTGGTCTGCTCAAAGTTAAATACATTAATTTCCTTATCAACCTTCTATACTAACCTGCATCTTTAAGTAACTCTTCATCACCTTAGACGACTTCAATTGCTGTTCCATAGGTGACTTAGTAGATTTGCAACCAATCATTCCTGCTTCCTTAAAAACTTTAAGAGCATACTTACTCTGTTTTAGACTAATCCCTTTGTCCCTTCTTGCAATTTCCAAACCTAGGAACTATTTGAGTGAACCAAGTTCCTTGATCCCAAATTTCTGGTCCAAAAGTGACTTTAAAGTTGCAACACAATTTGGATCATTACCTGTAATGATCATGTCATCCACATATACCAGCAATGCAATGAATGAAGATCCATTGGAATGAACAAATAAAGAGTGATCTGCTTGTGATTGTATGAACCCGAGCTGCAAAATGGTAGTAGAAAGTTTAGCATTCCATTGCCTAGAAGCTTGTTTTAAGCCATAAAGTGACTTAACCAGCTTGCATTATAAAGGAGTAGAAGAGTAAGACTCCCCCTTACTGTGAAATCTAGGTGACAAGTCCATATAAACCTCTTTTACAAGATCACCATGAAGAAAGACATTATTGATGTCTAGCTAGTGTAGAGGCCAGCCCTTAGCAGATGCAAAAGCAATCAAAACTCTAACTGAAACTGTCTTGGCAACAAGAGAGAAGGTTTCGAAAAAATCAGACCTTCACTTTGGGTATAGCCCTTTGCCACTAACCTTGCCTTATATCTCTCCACAGCCCCATCAGGATTAAGCTTCACTTTGTATACCCATTTACAACCAATAGGTCTTTTACTAGGGGGTAGAGGAGTAAGAACCCAAGTGTGAGTCTTTTCTAGGGCCTGAATCTCTTTATCCATGGCCTCTCTCTAAAGAGAATCTTTAACAGCCTATTAGAAATGCTCAGGTTCTTGATGACAAGTACTAATAGTCATAAGGTAAGATTGGTCCTGAGGTTTCAAATGGGAGTATGTCAAGTAGTCTGCAATATCATAAGGTGAACTTGGAGCATGAGAGACAACAACTAAAGCTGGAGATGTAGCAGTGGGATTGCAAGCATAGTCTTGCAAGTGTACAGGTGCTTTATGAGTCTTAGTGGATTTTTTGACTGGTGGAGGTGCTGCAGTCGGTAAGGTAGGATTTATGGGGATAGAAATAGGAGAATCAGTAAGTATAGTTGGAGCATATGGCAAAGAGTCAGGACTAGGACCCTCTGAAGGAAGGGAACATGATAAAGGAGGATGTACTAATGTATCACAACTATTAGAAGAATCAACATGAATTTCTAGAATGCTTATTGGAGTAAAAAAAGTGTCTAAGAAACCATCAGAAGTAGGAGTATCAACCTTAGAAACAAAAGGATTTGAAAAATCACAAGAAGTAGTGGCAAAAGGGAAAATATTTTCATAGAAATGAACATCTCTAGAAATAAAAACAGTGTCGGTAGAAAAATCCAAAACTTTGTAACCTTTAACTCCAAAAGGATAGCCCAGGAAAACACACTCCTTTGCTCTTGAAGCAAACTTAGACCCATTATGAGAAAGAGTAGAAGCATAACATAGGCATTTAAAAACCTTTAAGTGAGAATAACTTGGAACATGACCAAAGAGAATATCAAAAGGAGTTTTATGAGATAAAATTGAAGATGGTATTCTATTAATCAAATACATTGCAGTAAGAATGCAATGCCCCCAAAAAATTTAAACAAAATTAGATTGAAACTTGAGAGCTCTTGCTACATTCAAGATATGTTGATGTTTTCTCTCCACAATAGAATTTTATTAAGGAGTTTCAAAACAACTGAGTTGATGCAAGATACCTCTTTGAGTAAAAACATTTGTCATGATAAACTCAGTTCCATTGTCGGTTCTAATGCATTTTATTTTCTTGAAAATTGTGTTTCAACCATGGTACAGAACTGTTCTAAGGTGAGCTATGTTTGAGACTTATGTTTTAACAAGCAAACCCAAGTGCACCTTGAATAGTTATCCACAATGGTCAAAAAATACCTACAACCATCAATGGTAGAAAGTGAAAAGGGACCCCACAAATCACAATGAAATAAATCAAAGCATTCACTTGAAATATGAGAGCTAGCATTGAAATGCAACCTTTTCTATTTAGCTAAAGGACATATATCACACTGAAACACTTTATTAGAATTGAAAAGAGGTACATTATTGTTTTTCATCAAAGCTAACTTAGCATTTGACAAGTGCTCTAATCGAGAATGCCAAATATGTGGCTAAACATTATTAACAGAAATAGTTGTAGAAAAACAAGTTGAGGTTGAGGTACTCTCTTCTAGTAGGTAAAGACCATTGTACTCCCTACCCAGACCAATCATGCTCCAGTGAGCAAGGTCCTAGATAAAGCAAAGATTTCCAAAGAATATGAGACAATAAAGGATTGATTTTGCTAATTGACTGACAGAAAGAAGGTTGAAGATGAATGAAGGAACACATAGAACATTATAAAGAATAAGTTTTTCTGAGATTTGAACAGTCCCAATATGTATAACTAAAGCAGTTTCACCATTAGGAAGATTGACATGAGTATTTAAAGTTGCAGTGATAGAAGTAAAACAAGATACAGAATGAACCATATGGTTTGTTGCACTTGTATCTATGACCCAATTAGATGCACTAAAAGCCTCTCTATTAACTTTTTTAGCAGAAAAATGGAATGTTCTAGAGTAGGAGTAAAAGGCAAGTTGGAGTGAATACCTAACACGAGGGCAAAATGGGATGTTATAGGATTAACCTATGTTTGTGCAGAAATTGCTATCATATTGAGAACCACACTAGAGACTCCTTCCACACATCAGTAGCCATGCAAGAAGTGCTTACATTTGCAGAATGATGTGCATCACCAAGACCAATCCTAGAGGTAAGAAAGGCCAACAATTGCTCACATTGTGCCTTAGAGATAGGATGCTAATTTGCAGCAACTGATGCATTTTCTGCAACATTGCCTAAATTAGAGGAAACTTGATTTTCATTGATAGTGGACTTCCCTTTAGGCTTATAACCAAGTGGATAACCATGCAATTTGTAGCACTTTTCAATTGTGTGCCCAAGCATGTTGTAGTGAGTGCAAAATGGCCTCTCTTTCTTGCCATTTCCCTTGTTCCAACTAGAATTTCCCTTTGAATTTGCATATATTGCCATTGCATTAGGCTGAGATGAACAAGAACCTTTATGACCAATGTTCTTGTGAGATTCTTCTTGAAGAACTAGTAAGTAGACCTTGCTCACTCAGGGAAAAGGATCAGACATAAGAATTTAACTTCGAAGAGTCTCAAAATTCTCATTCAATCCCATCAGAAACCTCATAACATTAGCCTTGTTATGTGAAGCACTCAAAATCTTCATAGCTCTACAAGAACATTCTAGAAATGGTTCATAGTTCAACAATTGATACCACAAATGCTTCAATTTAGTGAAATACTCTGTCACAATCATCTGATTTTGACAGATATGAGAAATTTCCCTCTACAAATTATTGATCTTAGGTCCATTGCTCTATGAAAACAAATTCTTCAACTCAATCCACATCTCCCTTGTTGTTTCATAGTACATGCTGCTACTAGAAACATATATGTGCATAGAATTGATCAACAAGGAAAGAACCATGGTATTATAACTCTACCAATCTTCATACAAAGGTGAATCAAGATCTGGCATTGGAATCTTCCCATTCACAAAGCCAATCTTCTTCTTTGCATGAGAGCAAGCACCATTGCTCTAGACCAAGAATGATAGTTCTTTATCCCAAGTAGAGGTTGAGTAACGAGAATGTTCCTTGAATTTTCACTAGAACTGAGAAAATAGAGTATATGAGCATTAGAATCATTGTTGGAATTCAAGCCTATTTGTGTGGATTACGTATTGAGAGCATCAAATGAAGTGTTAGTTTCAGTGGACGCCATTGATGAGCTTCAAGGCTCTGATACCATGTAAAATTCTAGAACTCTCTCTCTCTAAATAGAAAACTAAATTTTATTGATTAGAGAAAATGAATACAATCCAATGAATATAATTCAATACCACTACTCCTATATATACATGATCTAAGCAAGCTAAAAACAAAATAACAAACTCCCAAAATTGGAGGGAAAAACAGTTACAACAAATCCTATCTAAATGGTACACATGTAGCTTATTTAATCATCTCCTCGAATGAATGGATGAACTAATCATAGTAAGGTACTGCTTCAATCAGGTCCATTAATTCTTTGCTAACCCATCCCGATTCTGCAGTAACCACTTGATCACTACTTCTTACCACAACTGCATCTTAAAGCTTTCCTTGTTGCTGAGAACCACCTTGCTTTGCAACTTGTAGCTCTCCCTGATGCTGAGAACCACCTTGCTTCTTATTTTCAACAAAATGCGAGTGCATCGAATCATATGAATATATGATCAATTTTCTACAATGTTTTAATTTTTTTTAAAAGTTATTCCCCCCCCCCCCTCCTCTTTTAACATCAAAATTAAAATGAAGAATTAGATTTCAATTTTCTTTTACCATGCATTACTTTACTTAGGGTAAATTTAAACCCTTTCAAAATAATAATAATAATAAGTTTATCTATTTTTTTTGTAAAATTTTATAAATAAACTCTAAACTATTTATATGATATTTGATTCTTTATATAAAATTAATCTTAGTTTGGCCTGTTTGACATCATTTTTTTTCTATATAAATGTGTTAGATTTTAAATTTATAACATTTATTCCATGATAATTACATTTTATCATCAAGCTAAGATACTAATTGATTTTTTGGGTAGGCGAGGTTTGAATAGATCTCTCACTCAATAAATAAGAGATCTTACCAGTTTGGCATCAAGTTATGTATTGAATTCGTCTTTGTTTTGGTAAAAGCATCTTCAGCCGTCTTTCTAAATTTTTGTACTGTTTGGAGAGTGAATAGTTACTTTTACCCTTTGCTTATATACTTTTTCAAATACACATTCCAACATACTCTTTATTCCTATCTCTATACCATTTAAATATTATTAAATACCATTTTGGTTCCTACATTTTGATCATATTCCCATTTTGGTCCCTACTATTTTATTTTACCGCATTTAGTCCAAAAAATGAAAAACGCATTCCATTTTAGTCCATGCCATCGTCTCACTAACGGAAAATAATATACGTGACAAACGAAGTGCACAGTTAGCACGCAGAATGCCTACGTGGCCATTAAAATAATAATAAAATTTATTATTTGGCATTTAAATAATGTCATGTTAGCATTATAAATATTTTAAAAAGTCACGTCATTATTTTTTTCTTTAATTATTTCAAAATAAAATAAAATTTTAGTTATTATTTAATTATTGAAATAATAATTAAATAATTAAAATAAAATTTTCTTTTCATTATTTTGTTAGAAGGTCATTTAGATTTTTCTACATGTTCTTGCCTAGAAAATGATTGATTTTTCTCCATCTTTTTCCTCAAGAACATGGTTGCTCAAAAAATTCAAAATTCAAAATTTTCTTCCCTTTTTTTGCATTTTCTTAACAACCAAACAAGCAAAAACACATACAAAATCATGTTTAAACTTAGCAATTCTAACACAATCAACTAACAAAATTCAAACCACGGTTAGATAAAAAACACAAAACCAAAACCCCAAGCCGATCCTCATCAATAAAATACACCAAAACACAAGCCATCCTCATCAATTTCAGATTTGGTTAGATCAAACCATGGTGACCCACCTAGCCATTACCCAGTCTCTCTTTTGATTTTTCTCTCTTTCTTTTCTTCTTTCTTTCGCTTAAAACCCAAAAAAGAAAAAACAATTGAAAATGACAAAAACCTTTACACCTACCGACACACCCTCATTTCCTCAAATATAGCTTCTCCTTCAATTTAGGCTCTCTCTTCTCTTCTACTCAGATTTAGCTTCCAATTTCCAAATCCTCGTTGGCTTTTTTCTTATTCTTCTTCTATTTCTTTAATTTTACTCTGAACTCAACACCTGCCATGGAGTTGGAGTCTAGTTCAGCTGAGCATAACAGCAGAGGAGTACCCACTCATGGTGGCAGCTACGTTTAGCACAATATCTATGGTAATCTCTTCGAAGTTTCTTGAAAGTACGTCCCTCCAATTGGTATCGTTTTATATGACTTCTAAGCTTTTTTGGGTTTCCATTTTTTTCTTTGTTTGTTTTGATGTTGGTTTTCGGCCATGGGTCTTCAGCCATGGATTTAGGGAAGAAGATAGACAATGTTCATGAGATGGATCAGCCATGAGAGAAGAGAGAGAGCTCCGGTTTGAGATGAGAGAAGAAATAGAAAAAGTGTGTGGCCGTGTGGTTTGAAAGTGAAATCTATACTCCGTTTTGATGTTTTGGTGCTGTAGGGGTTTGATTCTTTGGATTTGTTCATGTTTAATTTTGTGTTGATGTGAATTTTTTGAGTTTTAAATTTTATGGGATTATGTTTTTGTTCAAGATAAACTCAAATCTTAATACATGTGATATTTGGTTTTTAATTCTGTTTTTTTTTTAAAAATTGATAAATCAAATTTTTTAAATTTAAATGCTGTCGTGACATTTTTTTTAATGTCAAATAAATTTTTTTTTAATTATTTCAATGACTATGTTACCATGGGTCCGTTTGGATTGAGTTTATTGTTGTTGAAACTGAAAACTGAAAATTAAAAATACTGTAGTAAAATAATTTTTAAATGTGTGAATAGTATCGTGGGATCCATTTTTAATATTTTTTAACGTGTGAACAGTATGTAAATAGTGATAAACAGTATGTAAACAGTGCGTGAACAGTAAACCCATGTAAAGTTACTGTTCATACACAGAAGAAAAAAAAAAAAAAAAAGGCAAAACGTGGAACTGAAAACGCAAGATTAAGCACAATCCAAACACTCACCATATAATATACGAACAGTACACTCTGTCTACCATGGAAATAATTTCCATTAGCGAGATGATAGTAAAGACCAAAATGGAACACATTTTAGGGATTAAAAGCGAAAAAATAAAAAATGGACCAAAGTGGGAATGTGATGAAAATATAATTTGTAATACTTTACAATAAGTATAAGATTAAACCATGGGATCATACCAATCAAATTACTTTTTTTTTTTTTAATTTTAATGTAAAAGAAAATGTTTCCGCCAATACTTTTTTTTTTCTTTAATGATTCTTTAATTTTTTTTTATTCATTTCCAACAATTATATTTTCCAAACTATATAATTTGAAATTTATCAAATCTATGTTAGTCTTAAAATTTATCAAATCTATGTAATATGGAATGAATTTATTCATTACATTTTTCTTAAAAAATTTTAAAATTTACCTTTATGGATTATTATTATTATTATTCATTTTAATGAATTATTATTATTATTTTTATTAATTTATCACCAAAATTAATTTGAATTATTATTATGATTATCCCTTTATTTATTAACCCATTTATTAAAAGATCTCAAAACCCATTTATTATTACCCATTTAGGTTTTATTTTCTTCACCACACAAACAATCAGCCATAACTTATCTTTGTTTTAGTTTACCCTTATTTTCTTCACCACACAAACAATAGGCCATAACTCTCATCTAAAACAGAGAGGGAGAGATAAAAAAAGAGAGAGCGCCATCACACCATAGAGAAGGACGATGGCCAGCAGAGATCAACAATGGATCAAATGGATATTAACTTAGACGATTGGCAATGGATCAAGCAGAAATTAACTTCTTTTATGGTATGATTTGTGTAGATTTAGGAATAAATTATATGTTTTTGTTCCTAGGGGTGTGTTTGGTAGAGTGGATTTTAGTGAGGATGGAAGAAAAATGAGAGAAAATGAGGAGGGAAAACTTTTTAGAAAGTGTTTGGTTGAGAGAGGGAGAGGGGAAAATGATAGTGGGGTCTACCAAAAAGTTTTCTCCCTAAAATAGGGAGAAAACTTGGTGGGGGAAATTTGTTGAATGAAGGACAAAAATGCTCATGTGCAAACATTGGCACAAAAATGCCTTTTTTTAAAAAAAAAAATAATAATAATAGTATGATTTTTGTTCTCATTTTTTTTTTTTTTTCATTTGCTTTGTTGGGCTTCAGTACCCTTTGTACAAACTCACTTTTTTTAATAAGGGTATATAAGTAAATTTATACAAACCCATTTTTTCCATCCTTCCACTCTTTCACTCCCAACCAAACAAAAATGAGGAAAATTAAAATTTTTTCTATCCTCCCATTTTTTCATCCTCTCACCATTTTCTATCCTACCACTTTTTCCATCCCTCCAACCAAAAGGTTGAAATCTTTGCCTTCAAATTTCTTCTTGGGATAAAAGTCCTCTAGTATTTTATTTTGATCTCAATTTCCTTTGGCTTTTCTTTGGTAGTGGATTAAGGGGAAATTAATTTCCTTTGGCTTTTTTTTTTTTCAAAGCTCTAAAAGAGAGAGAGCTGCTCTGTTCTCTAATGAGAAGCAAGAGAGACTGACAAAACAAAGAAAAAAGATAAAGGGAAGAGATAGAAATTCTTTTAATCCACTTGGTATTTTTTTTAATAGAGAAAAATGATTTGGAGTTGCTACAATGCTTTCCAGGAGCTATTGTATTAACTCTAAAAAATATTTGGAGTCAAAGAGGCTGTTGGAGGTTAATTTATGTGTGTTTGCTCTCCAAATATGGCTTTAGATAACCTATTGGAGATACTCTAAGTTGAGATAGTTTAAGCACTAGCATTGGTTGTGCTAAATGCAAAATTTTAGTATTTTAACACACCAAATACCAAAACCAAGTTCCATCTCATATGCTAAATACTAAGTTTTTTTTTGGTTACCATTGCTTCAGTACATTGCTAATAGTAGTAGATGCACTATAGCAATGCTACATAAAATTTATTCTTTTTTTTTATATTCTATCTCGCGTCTCGTCCCTCTTACCCTCTTACTCTCTCACTCTCTCATTCTCTCTCTCCCTGGCTCTCCACTCTCTAGACTTCTTTCTTCTCTACCTATTAGATCTTTCACTCTTTGACTATTGACCTTCTTCGTAGATCAACGTAGTAGGTGGTTTTGGGTCGGTGTTATGGGTTGCAATTTGGGTGGCAATGGGTTGTGAGTGGTGGTTGCGTTGGTTGTTGATGATAGTGGTTGGGTTGCAATTTTAGTTTTGGTTGGGTTGATATGAGTTTTTGTTGTGTTGATTTGGGTTTGGGTGGTTGATGGTGGTGGTATTTTTTTGTAATAAATAAATGTTATTTATTGGGTTTATGCTAAAATAGTAGATAGGATATAGCATATATTGTCAAATGCTAAGTTAAATTAGCAAAAATAGTTTTTTGGTGTGTTAAAGTAGCATTTTCTAGCACAACCAATGCTAGTGTTGGTTATGTTATTAAATGAATTTGTCGTAGACATTTGATAAATTAGATGTATTATTCCCACTTTAAAATTTATTTTATTCTTGTCATATTATAGTTTATATTGTAAATTATGTTTATTTTATTTGTAAATATTTTTTAGTTAGAAATCTCTATTTGAAATTTATATGAAATTGATTGAAAAATTATTTGAATCTCACGCAAGATCTTTGGATAAATCTATTATTAGGGATAGGAAGATCTTACAAATATGATAATTCATCAAAAATAATTAAAACGTAATAAAATAATACAATGGAAAGATAACAATGAAAATCGTTAGTTCCAGTTAGCTCAACTGATAAAGTTTTTAATGATTGAATAAGAGATCTGGAGTTCAATCCTTACCTACACCAAAAACTTATTGGTGTTTTGGTTTGATAATAAGAGCTATTATCAGGAGCGGATGCTATACGTTGAAAATATCTATAAAAAAAAAAAAAATAATAATCATAATGACGTTCAAATTTATAATATAACAAGATGATCTTCCTATTTTTAATTGTAATTACAATCAAATTTATCGCTAAACTCTGTCTTATCAACGGTGGAGGCTAATGCTCAGCCCCACAAATCACAATGGTTGTCCTAAGTTGGAACTGCCAAAGGCTTGGGAATGGCCAAGCAGTTGAAGTCCTTTCCGAACTAGTGAGGAAAAAAGCTCCCACAATTTTATTCCTCATGGAAACAAAATTGACACCTCACTTGGGCTTCATACCCCATAGTATTTATCTTATTTTTAATATCTTAGGCCCAAATAAATTTAATCCATTTAATTGTAGGTCTCCTTTATAATTTATGCATAATAATTAAATTGGTATAAAAATTATGGGGTGTTAAGGGGGGTGGATTGTAGTGACCCAAAAAGGGGTTTCTTGCATTCCATGGAATCCCACATCGCCTAAGGAAGCACATAGGAATGTGTTTATAAGAAATGATCTCCCTTCAATGCATAGAGGCCTTTTCCCCCACTACTATGTCCTCATGTGTGGGGCCCACACTTCCAAGGAAAAAAGCTCCCACAATTTTGTTCCTCATGGAAACAAAATTAACACCTCACTTGGGTTTCATATCCCATAGTATTTATCTTATTTTTAATATCTTAGGCCCAAATCAATTTAATCCATTTAATTGTAGGCCTCCTTTATAATTTATGCATAATAATTAAATTGGTATAAAAATTATAGGGTGTTAAGGGGGGTGGATTGTAGTGACCCAAAAATGGGGGTCTTGCATTTCATGGAATCTCACATTGCCTAAGGAAGCACATGAGAATGTGTTTATAAGAAATGATCTCCCTTCAATGTATAGAGGCATTTTCCCCCACTGCTGTGTCCTTGTGTGTGGGGCCCACACTTCTAGTTAGAGCATGGCTCTGATACCATCTGTAATGACCTCACCCCACCTGTCTGTGTAGATATTGTTCGCTTTGGGGCCTCATACCCCTCATGGTTTTGTTCTCCTCCAAAACACACAGCAGTGGGGGAAAAGACATCTACACATTAAAGGAAGGTTATTCCTTATAAGCACACTCTCATGTGCTTCCCTAGACGATGTGGGATTTCACGGAATGCAAGACCCCCTTTTGGGTCACTGCACTTTAAGAGAAATAAATAAATAAATAGGTAAACTCGTCAAGATAACCCACACATTGGCATACAAGTTTCTCTTCAATGGAGATGCTCTACAGTAAACTGTCCCTAAGGCTAATAATACTTGTTTACCTGTCAAATATTTTTACATTTTTTTATTATTATTAATTTTGTTATATAAGTATTTAAACTTGGGACCGGGCTTAAAAAGCATTTCTAGTTTTGGTGATGCAAAGCTTTAGCAAAAGTTTTTCTACTTTCTATTTTCCAAAACATATGATAAAGTTCATGCATTCATCTTTTTGCTTACTTCAGACCAAATAATATATTTATGGATAGTGTTTGCTTTGTTTCGCTACTAAAACAATTAAGAAAGTTATGCCTCATGCCTGTGATATCTATTGTTGAATGTAAGTACAAGTGATAAGTGATAACCAATACCAACACTTACATTCACACCTAATAAAAATTCACAAAATCGCCACAAGACTTGATTATGGAAAAACTGACGATTGATATAGCAAACATGTAACAGTAATCAAACAAATCGACAATAAATGCATTTTTATTGCTACCTAGGTAGGTAAATGTTTTGAAGCAATTCAAGCCACGGGACATATCCCCATATGGGTGAACACCACAGACAGGTGAATTCCCCATACGAAATCCCCCTACGGGGGAGAAACGGGGAATTCCCTAGTTTACTCCAAACACAACTGGAAATTACAAAAGCATAATTAAGAAAATCAAACAACACAAATACATAGCAGGGACGCTGCACGGAACAGCATGCAGCGAAATTTTTCACACCAAGCTGGCATCAAGACACAAGATAGCAAGCAGCAGAATCATTAGGTGGCCTTCTCCGTCTGAAAGGGAATGGGAGTTGGCCAACAAGGGAGCACAAAGGTGAAGACATTGCAGCCATGGTAAAAGTAGTCAGCAGTCGGAATATCACAGACCACTTCCACTGTTTTTCTCCTCAAGTTGCATGATACCACCTTACATTTAATCACCAAATACACAATTTCTCCATCATTTGGATGATAGGCTAAGACTGCCACAGTTGGATATTTCTTGCTTAGGTATTCTGTGAGCCAAGGAGATTTTTCTGAAACCATTTTGTCAAAATACAGCTCATGCTCTAAGTTCCATTTGCCTCCTTCATCATAGTCCTTGAGCTCCCAAACACGTAAACAAGGATCAACAAAAGCAACCTCATAAGGGTAACCTGAAATCTGGCATATCCTCAAGGTACCATGACACACTCCAAGACGCTCAATTCCATGGGATGGGTTCAATTCTACGGGCTTCTCAAAGAATTGGCAGCATTTACTGGTGTTTGGATCAAACCCAACAAGGCAATCAGTGCTACTCCACCAGAAAAGCAAACCGTTATAGGGAACACCGTGGAAGGCAAAGACATCCAACCGAAATCCTTGCGGGCACAACCCCACAGACTGAGTCCATTTACCTGTGTCGGATGAGAATATCTCTACACCGAATTCTGCTGACTCACCCTTAAATTCAGGAATGCGCATCACCCTGTAATTAAGCTGCTTATGAAGAGTAGTGTCATACCAACATATGAACCCAACCCGAGCCCTTGCCAGTTGAGGCATGGGAGGCAGGGCAGTCCATTGCCTACTAATTGGATTTATCACATAGTATTCGCTCATAGGACCAGACCCCGCATCATTGCCAACCATGTTTGCGCAGCATAATAGCAAGTCATTACACGAAGCTTGAACAGTGACCTCAATATTGTCATGTTGATATATTGGTGGTATATAAGTCAGAGATTTAAATTCCGGTTCCTCCAATGTCGCGAGGAGGAGTCTCTTCTTTATCTGCTTATCAACGTAGTGGAGGAGCAAGGCAAAGGGACGATCCATAACTGAAGATGCATGGAGCCTAACAAAGTTGTTGGCAAAAGAGGGATCAGAGATAAGATTGTACCATTGCCTTGCCACAGACTTGCAGCGCATCGCGGATTTCAGATCCAGCCGATACAGGATTTCCAACAGTAGGGAAATTGGGAGGTCCTCTATTTTCGTCAATCTTCCGACTCCCAAATTCCGACTTACTATCCAATTTTCTGATGATTGGGTCGGATTTTCTTTTCTTCTTTTGCGATGTCGAACCAAAGAAAGGTTTTTTCTTGACTTCAAGAGAGACATGACAACAGCAAAAGCAGGAGCAGAGAACAGACGAACGCGTATGAGTATCTACCTGCCTCTAGGGATTTGCATTCAAATTTATAGACTGCCTTACATGTCCGAGTCCTTGTAGATTTCTAATTGACGTGGGCGAAATCCAAACCGTTTGTTTTTTAATTTCACAAGATCGAGTTATTCCGTTTTTGTGTGGGCGGTGTAAACAATATCGGAACATCGAATCTATTTTATGTATACTAAGTTACCAATACAGCAATAAGCCTTAGCTTGATTTCGACCTTCAAAATTTTTTTTTTTTTTCCTTTTCTTTTTTCTGCGAACAATTAACACAATTTTGTGATAAACTAACTTTTAGATTCTATTTGTGATTTTTAAAAGTAATATGAAAAACTGAGCTTATTCAGTTAGGATTTTGCGTAGGATCGTGGGATGTAGGCAGAATCGTAGATCGTAAGATCGGATTGTGAATCGTACGATCTTATATTATTTAAGAAAAAAAAATACACATTGGTATGTTAAATAATTACATAAATTATACATTTATTGATATAATTATCATAAATTACTACATCTATTTATAAGCATCATCCAAAAATCTCAAAACGTGACACTCTATTGGGATATTTTTTATTTGAGTCCAATTGACATACACTATACATTAGTGTAGGAAAACTTGTTTTATTGGGATTTTATTTTTCATTTGGGTCTAACTGAGCCTTCTATCAAGTTAAAGAAAATTACAAGAAACCAAGGTCGTTTGGGATTATCAGAATTGTATGATCCTACCAATTTTGAACATTCTTGAAAGATCCAAATTATTTTGGATAAGTAGGATTGTAAAATTGTAGGATCGTAGGATTCAAATCGGGATTTTGATAACCATGCTACACAAAGACAAATTCACCTTTGTTTGAATCTTATATTTAGTTTTTTGGACTTCTGGGCATTATTACATACAATGGAACCCCTTCATCTGTAAGATTTTTTTTTTTCCTTTTTTCTTTTTTAGGTGAGTTTAAGCCAAGCTTTTGTATTTTCTTGAAACCCAAAACAACTATAGACTAGGATTTACCAGCTTTGGTGTTCTTGTGGAACCATTTATGATTGAGTGGTGGGGTTTGGGTTCAATTTCCTTTCCCTGATCTTGTTAGAGATCCCATGGAATATTTCATCCAATGTCCCAATTTTGCCCTTTCTTCTCCAGCAAGCATCGATCTTCTCAGGTAAGGTCTGATCTTGGAGCGTTTGATGCTTAGCTTTGAAGAGAGCTAGACGGAGAGTAATGGAGATAATGGAATTTGTCAGTAATTTCTATAGTACTAGAGATTTGTGCATTGCTTTGTGGATTTTTACTGTCTTTATGTAGAAGATGAAGGAAGGAACAAGACAATTTACTGAGAAAGACAATTCTGGAGTTCTAGAGAGAGTAAAGTTGCTTTGTGGGTTATTTTTAGCCTTTGGACTGCTTCACTTACACGTGTCCTTCATCCATTAAAAAAAAGGTGAAAACACTATTTTGGTCCCTACATTTTAAGGTTGTAATCAATTTAGTCCATATATTTTGGTAGCAATCAATTTAGTCCCCGTTATTTTCAACTTGCAGTCAATTTAATTCCTGTTGTTAACCTTCTAATAGAAAATGCTTATGTGGCAAATGGTATGTACAGTTGGCACATTTTAAACTTACGTGGCAACTAAATAATAATAAAAAATTTGGATAGATATTAAAAAATTCCAACTCAACATTTAATTTTTTTTTTTTAAATTAGTTTCTCAATTTTAAAATCAATTCATTTTCTTGTCCTTTCTTGCCTTTTCTCAGAAACCAAACACAAAGAAAATTTCTGTCATTTCCTTTTCTCTCACTTTCTTGGCAACCGAACAATAGCACTCAAATACTCTCTCCGAAAATCCATAAATATTCCAAGAAAAATGAAGTAAGTGTCTCAGAAAATCCCAATACATCTTTTTATCTTTAACCTCAATCTAAAATCTAAAACTCCTTTGTAAACCCATACCCCCATCAGTTCAGCCCGAAGGCCTCCCCTTTCTCTTGATTTCTCGATTTTTTTTTTTTTTCAATTAATCTCTATCTCTCTGTCCTAGGTTCAATTAGATTGGCGTTCATGGAGATTTAATGGCAATTGTGGACAAATCAGTGATTGACACGGTGTTTTGGACTCTTGAGGATTTGGTAGGATGTGGGTCTTAGGTTTTTGAGGATTTAGTAGACCTCTACTTAAATGGCCATGCAACAACAAAATCTTTACCTTTGTTTTGTTGTTCACAAAATTTTGCTTTCATTGCACCACCATGTACTGCCAAGAGAGAATGATTTCTAAACCATCGAAGTTGAATCGTTTGGTCTGGGCTATATTGTGTGTGTTTATTTTATTTATATGGGTTTGATCTGGGTTTTTGCATGTTTAGTTATTAAGAAAATGCAATAAAATAAAAGTAAATCTTGATGTTTTAATTTTTGTGTTTTTAATTTTTTCTAATTTAGATTTTTAATCATTTAATGGCTGAGGTGGAGTTTTTTAAATATTTATCCAAAATTTTTATTATTATTTAGTTGCCACGTAAGCTTAAAATATGTTAACTGTATAAATCATTTGCCACGTAAGTAATTCCGTTAGTGAGTTAACGGTAGGGACCAAATTGACTGCAAGTTAAAAATAACAGGGATCAAATTAATTACTACCAAAATATAGGGACCATATTGACTGTAACCAAAAAATGTAGGGACCAAAATAGTGTTTTCGCTTTTAAAAAATGGAGAAAATAGGAGGGTATTGAACAGGAGGTGAGTTTGCCATAAAAATTAAAAAACCATAAGACTAACAACAAGCCAATAGTTTTGAGTGGATTTCTAGTTGGCCTTGTAGATCAAAATGAGTGTTTTATTTTTAAAAGCATTCACATTAGGGGTATGCCAAATGTAACTAAACTTTAGCATTTAGGACCAATTTGTCTCAATAGCCGGAAGGCTAAACATGGAAAAGTGTAAATTTTTTGGCATAGTGCTACAGTACCATCGTAAATGTATGAAACAAAATAATAATATTTTAATAATAGTACTCATTCCTTTCTCTTCTTCATCTTCTATATTTTCTCTCCCTTTCTCTCTTCTATTTTCTCTCTGTTCTTCTATGTCTGTTGGTGTGGCATGGTAAATCTTGCTGAAAGAAATTAGAAATCTATGTTCTTGGCAAGGCTAAGCGACCTACTATTAATGGGTTTGCTTGTCGGTGTGGTGGCGTGATTGTTGTCGAGATCGATCTGTTAGGTTTTCTACCATGGGTAATGGGTTTATTGATCAGTGTGGTGGCGTGGTTGTCAGCGAGATTGAAGTGATGGGTTTTTAGATTGGCGTGGTGGCATGGTTGTCGTTGAGATTGGTGGTGGTTTTTTGTGTGGTTCTTGCAATGGGTTTCTCTTGGTGGTTGTCGGCGTGGGTTTCATCTAAAGTTGTCGGCGTGGGATTCTCTTAGTGATTCTTGTGGTGGTTGCTTTTTGTGGCTATTTTTTTTTTTTTTTTTTTTTTGTTTTTTTTTTGTTTTTTTTGTTTTTTTTTGTTTTTTTAAAGAAACTTTTGTGGTTGTTGGTAGTGGGTTTGGTGGTTTTTTTTAATGGGTTTTGGTGGTTGGAATGGTGGTGGCATGGTGGTGGGTACTGTGATTATGGTGGTGGTTGCTAGCTAGTGCCGTGGTGGGTTTGTGTGGTGGTGGCTAGGTTTTTTTCACTTGGTGTCGTGGTTGGGTTTGCTTGGTGATGGTGGTAGCTAGGCAAGGTTTGCTTGGTGATGGTGGTAGCTGAGTTTTCCTTTGGTGGCTTAATTTTTTTTAATTGTTTTTTATGAAGAGGAGAAGAGGCAAAGAGAAAGAGGAGAGAGGAGAGAGGAGAGGAAAAGAGAGAAATAGATCGTGAAATTAATATTTTAATGAATAGATGAGATAAATAAGAAATGGGATGTTGGGTGTATTGTAAAATTGTATGGTATAATTGATAAAGTGGCTTTTTAAGATGGTAAAATAGAATAGTATAGTATTTCCCATTGTGAATGCTCTAAAAATGGGTTTAAGTGTTGTGGTTTTATATTGGATTGGAATGGGTTAGGTTGGGTCATTTGTGACTTGGGTTCGGATTCTATATTAATTTTCTTAGTTTTTGTTTAACAAAAGGACCTCAAAAAGGTTAAACGGGCTTGAGTGTAACAGATTGTGTTTGTAGTTTTTTTTTTTTTTTTTTTTTTTTTGTCTTTTCATTTTAATTCTTTTTTTTAAAAAAAATAATTATTTCTAATGGAATTGTAAGTTGTAACTACATTTTTTCCCCTAAGGATACGAAAGGCAAAATGACTAGAATGTAAAGAGTTTTTTTTTTTTTTTTGGAAAGAAAAATCAGCATTCAATTAACCAATAATGTTTGCATCATGATACAAAGCTTCCCTAGCAAATGGAGGCAAATCTTCCATCTAATACATATCATCTATTAAATCTTTTGCATATTGAGCTAACACATGAGCCACTTTGTTTCCTCCCCTTCTTGTAAACTCAACATTCACCCAATGTAGCCCTCTAAGCATCTGTCGAATGCCACCTACCACATTGCCCATCAACGACTCATCTTCATTCGAAGAGGATATAGCTTGCATGATTGTACTATTATCACCTTCAACAATGAATTCAAAAAAAACCAACATCCGTGGCAAATTCGATCAACTTTCCACATGCAAGGAACTCTGCTTCGGCACTACAAAAAATCGATGGTCCCTTGGTTGACATTGCAGCCATAACTTCCCCTTTATTATTTCTAATCACTACTCCAAAAACCAGTCCTACCCAAACCAGAGAACACTACTTCATCGAAATTTAATTTGTAAATCGAAGATGGAGGAGGCTGCCATGAATCCTATCTTGGCTGCTGCGCTCGGTCTGCATCAAACTGATTCTGTATAGCCTGATATTCCTCTAAATATTCTATTGCTCTTTTGTTCAGCCAACCTGGATCATGGAATCGCCCACCGTGTATCACTCTATTCCGCTGAGTCCAGATCAGTCACGCTTGAACTAGCATCAACTCCAAGTCTTCCCAAGCCAACCGCTCCATTAAATACTCCATCAACTGGAACATATCAAGCAGCCCATGCTTTCCTTTCTGCAGCGATTTCAAGCTACCTGCCCACACATCCTAAGTAGCGTCACAATCCTAAAGCACATCACGGCTGTCTCTGGAAACCTAGTGCATATTGGACAAGAGGCATCTGCGATAATACTTCGATTAACAAGATTCATCTTCGTTGGTAGAATATCATTGCAAGCTCTCCAGGCAAACACCTTCACCTTGTTCGAGATTTTAGTTTCCATAGAGCAGCCCAAATCCTTTTCCTAGCATAACCACCAGAGCTCTTGGCTACATTCTCTCTTCGCAACAGCTCCCTAGCCACCTTATAAGCGGATTTGACAGTGAACAATCCCTTCTTATTAGGTAGCTAGAGTATAGAATCATCCACATCCCGTCTACTTAAAGGAATTCTACAAATGGCTTTTGCATCTTCCTTATAAAACATCTCCATAATCCAATTAGTCCTCCACAAATGTAGCTCTTGATTTATTGGGTCTGAAACAAGAGCATCCTAGACTTCCTCCTTGGCCGAATGAATAATAAAATTTGTAGGATAATTAGGAATCCATTTATCCCCCAAAACCCAGATTGAACGCCCATTTCCAACCCTCCAACAACAAACTGACTTTAATGTAGGCATGGCCACCATAATACTCTTCCACACACATGAACAATTAGGAGACACCTTGGACTCAAGAAAATGAGTTCTTGGAAAATACCTTGCTTTCATGCACTTGTACACCAAGTAAGTATTATCATGCAGTAATCTCCACCCTTACTTGGCTAACATAGCTAAATTAAAGGCCCTTAGATCCCCAAAAACCCATTCCACCATCTTTCTTCGAGAGTGTTAGCTTTTCCCAACTTTTCCAGTGAATTTTCCTTGCATTCCCAACTTGACCCCACCAAAACTTAGCACACATCGCATTAAGTTCATCACAAAGTTTCATGGGGAGTTGAAATACATTCATGGTATAGGTAGGAATAGATTGAGCCACCGCCTTAGTAAGCATCTCTTTACCCGCCTTAGATAACATCATACCCTTCCAGCCCTATAATTTTTTCTAGATTCTATCCTTCAAGTACAAGAAGGTATGGTATTTAGTTCACTCAATCAAAGTTGGCAGCCCCAGTTATGAATCAAATCTACTCACCTCTTGCACCCCCAATATTCTCTGAATATCTTGCTTCTGATCAGCAGATGTGTTGCTACTAAAATAGATTGAGGATTTCTCCAAGTTGATGTATTGCCTCAATGCATTTGCATATGTCTGAAGGATCTCTAAAATGGTCTCCACTTCATTTTTTGTAGCCCTGCAGAACAATAATGAATCATCTGCAAATAATAAATTAGAAATGTTGGGTGCCCCTCGACAAATAGATAGTCCATGGATTCTGGCCTCATTTTCTGCCTTTGTCAGTAAGGAAGTAAAGCCCTCTGCACACAACAAAAATAAATATGGTGAAACAGGATCTCCTTGTCAAATTTCTCTAGAGGGAAGCACATTACCATAGGGTTTCCCATTAATTAAAATAGAGAAGGATGAAGTAGTAACACAACTCATCACTCTATCAATCCATTTTTCAAGGAAACCCAATCTTTGCATAATACTCTATAACAAAGGCCACTCTACCCGGTCATATGCCTTGCTGACATCCAACTTCAAAGCCAAAGAACCTGTCTTACTCTTCTTCCTAGAATGCATAGTATGCGAAGTCTCAAAAGCCCCTAGAACATTATCTATAATTAGACGACCCAGTACAAAAGCACTATGGGTAGGGGATATAATTTCAAGAAGCACTTGTTTCAACCTATTTGCAAGAACTTTGGAGATAATCTTATAGATAACATTACAAAGACTTATTCGTCTAAAATCTGACATCTTTTCCAGATTTTTAACTTTAGGGATAAACACAATATTAGTATGGTTTAAAGCAGGCAACATAATCCCTTCATTCAAAAAATCTAAAACAACATTAACAACAGCATCACCCATAACATGCCAGAATTTTTGAAAAAAATAAAGCATTCATACCATCAGGGCCAGGTGCTTTCGTGGGTCCCATCTGGAATACCGCTATTTTAATCTCCTCAGTAGTAACATCATAAGACAAAAAATTCTGCATCTCTAATGTTACCTTAGCCGAAACAAATTCCAGATACTCCTCCATTTGATCACATGAACCTGCACTAAACAGATTATCAAAGTAATCAACTACCACCTTTGCAATATCCTCTACCTCCTCCACCCAATGTTCCTGTGAATTCTTAATCCCTTTGATATGGTTTCTTCTACGCCTTTGTGTTGCTTTTGAATGAAAAAACTTCATATTTTTATCCCCATGCTTAAGCCAAGCCACTCTTGATCGTTGTGCCCAATAAATCTCCTACTTTACCAAAAGATCATCCAATTTTTTGCTCACCTCCAAGTACTCGACCTGACTAGCATCAGTACTATCAAACCAGTTTTGTAGCTACTTGATTGCCTCCACTTTAGGTTCAGCCTTAAAAGCTCCCCATGCTTGTAAATCCACCCCACATGCACTAATTTTTTCCTTAATTGCTACTAGACTAGTCTCCCTACATCTTGCCATATTCCATGCCCCTTGGACAACCTCCTCACAATCATCCCAAAGTAGCCAATGTTCCTTAAGAGGGGAGGTGTACCATGGTACTCATTAAAAATTTCTCCCCCCATCCCTTTAAGGCAACAGCTTTATCAAACCTCATCTTTGTATTTGCATCTCCAGGCCTCTTGTTTGTCCAAGTAGATGGATAACCTCTATAACCCAAATCTTCCAATTGGCAAAAATCAAGAGCATCTCGAAATTCATTAATCTGGCTTGAATGTGGCTGCCTTATGCTTAATTTCTCTGAAGCATTCAAAATAGCATTAAAATCCCCTACACATAACCATGGACCATCCAAAAAATTCTTCAAGTGTGCCAATAACTTCCATGATTTAAATTTTTGTTGTGCATCCGGCCACCAATAAAACCCGATCATGTACCACACAAAACCATCTTCCTCCATTATCTTTGCCAAAACATGATTGGCAGTGTAATTAACAACTTCCATTTTGATATCATTCTTCCATAAAAGAGCTAATCCACCATTCGAGTCTGGATGTTTGACTATTACTTTATTTTGGTACTGTAAGTTACTATAAAGTTTATCAAAACCCTCCTTATCCAAGCGTGTCTCCATAAGAAAACACATAGTGGGAGCATGGTCCCTCACCAATTTGCAAAGGCTAAGACCTGTCCAAGGGCTCCCAAGCCCTTGGCAGTTCCAACTTAAGATCCACATTGCTCCGGGCAAGGGTGGATCTCCACCCCGCTGATATATCATAAAAATCAATATCATGTTGTTCCCCTTTTCCATGCTTCACCACCCTTGTTTCTGAATCTGCCTCTGTCCCCTCTCCTGCATCAAGCTTTGAATTTCTTTTCCCAAGTGAAGGCAACTTAAAGGCCTTAGAAATCTCACCAAGCCCAAAATCCATTCAGTTTATTCTATTCCAAGTGGATCTGGGCTTTGTGAGTCTAAAACCATGCAGTCCCAATTCTTGGTCCATAGTCCTAGGTTCTAGACCGAAATTTTCTCCATACAACTTGTCATGCAGCCCCTCAGCCACCTCTGTTTGTATTCCAGTTGTCTTCATAGCACTAACTTCCCTTCACACCAAATTAGACTCCTAGAATTTCTACCCTGATGGCTTGCTTTCATTCTTTCCCTCATTCAATCAATTCCAATCCTTGCTTTCATTCTTTCCCTCATTCAATCAAACCCCTATCACTTAGCCTTTGTTTGGATATCAATGAAAAATTAAAATTATTTCACTATTCAGCTTATTTTTGCTACTATTCATGGCCCCACTGCACTTTTTGATACTATTCATGGGCCTCACTGTACTATCTCAGCTAACTTTTACCTTTATCTACAGTACTTTTAGCAATAAGTTTTCAATTTCAGCAAAATAAGCGGTATCCAAACCAACCATTAGTTTTGATTTTATTCCCTTGACACACGGTTAAAAAATTAGATTCAACTATTTAATTCGGGAACTAAATAGTGGAATTGTTTCAAGCTCACTTTATTCTTTATCACTAATTTTTTCTCAAGCTTTTGGCTATTAATTTCATCAATTCATTCTTTGTTCTTATTTTTTATTTTTTTTATTGCAAGCCTTCAGATGCTCTAATGTAACAACAATGTTAATATTTTGAATGTCTTTATTTTTCGGGTAAAAAAAGTATCATTTTCATCCCTAAACTTTAACAGAAGTTCGTTTTTCGTCCTTAAACTTTGCAAAATGTTCTACTTTTCATCCTTTTGTCTATGTTTGTTAGTTTATATCCTACATGGCTTAATAGAGTGCTGATGTGGTATTTGACTTGGACTAAATTTATTTATTTTTTAAATTATAAACACGTGTCACACAATGATTGGCACACATGGATTAAAATTTTCAGTGAGACAAAATTACCCCCACATCCACTCAACCCAATCCAAATAGCCCAATCTCAAAATCCCCAAATATGAAACAATGATGAACCGCAGGTCTCCTAACGTCATTGTCCCACTGGCCTTAATCGGCGATCCTAACCCGCGATGAAGAGTTCAAAGGCAAACTCCCTCAGCTGTTGAAGATAACAGGTATTGAAGCAACAAAAAGAGTTTAAGTGTTCTTGCTATAGATAGAAGAGAAGACTTTCGAATAAGAAAAGGAATTTGTCTTCATGGGTTTGCTCAACAATTCTTTACTAGAGTACCTTGTACTGGTAGTTATGTACTAAACCTTTATCAAAAACAAGAGAGGGAAGCTACAATGTTGACAAGAAAGCAGAAGACTTACTCTATTTTGGATGATGAAATTGATGAAGATAATGTTGTTGTTAGGCATAAATCTACTAGAAATATAGATTCCAATAAAAAACATTTTAAGAAGGAGATTATTGAAAGTCAAGATGATGATGATGATGAGGTAGTGAGGAGATCTATCGACGTTTTTGAGCAAGATGATATTACAACTATGGTGTTGGGGACCTAGGGTTCATCTTTTCAGATTTGGGGATTTTGGAGTGATAATTGTAATTTTTACATGATTTTTATTATCCTCTTATTTATTAAAATTGTTAGTTTTCCTTTATTTCTTTTGATTTGATTTGATTTTGATTTTTATTTATTTATTCATTTGTGCTTTGAAGAAATAAGAAGATTTCAGATTAATTTATAAGGGCTTTACATGCAAAGTAGGGCTAGGCCAATTGAATCAAGTCAACTTACATCCAGCCAGGCATGAATTCAAGAGAAGACCAACCCAATTAAATTTAAGTCCAACTGGAGCAAGGAATCAAAGGAAATTTGCACCAAATCCAAGTCCAATTCGGATTAGGATTCCAGCCTGCACATTAGTTAGTATTTTTAGCATAACTTTCGGCTCAGATATCCAATCTGAGGTGATTCATGTTGGGCTGGAAAGTTAACTTAAAGGGCTACAACTTTGTAGTTTACCAAAAGTCCAAATTATGACGTTAAATGGGCCAAAATCATCGGTTAATTGAATCCTAAAAATCTGGGATTTTCTCCAAACGGGAATAGGATTCCTTAACCTATTTAAAGGCTCTTTAGGGAAAAAATAGAGAGGGAAACCTGAGAGGAAAAGGGGGTGCCGTATTTGAAGAATCTTCTTTGGAGTCTTTCTGAGGACAAAGGTGAGAGCTTCATGTTGATCAACCAATTCAGATGAAAGACATAAGTTTTATTTGTTTTCTTTTCAATTTTATTATGAACTAAATTTTATTTTCTAGAGCATTGATGTAGTCTAGCAATGAATACATAATTTATATTCTGAGTTATTTTATTTTTAATATTTCCATGATTGAGTGTTTAATTCTTATTCTTAATGCTTACTATTTTTTTTTACGAATTATTGTTTGATCAATTGAATTACAATGAGACCGAGAGGTGATTTGTTAATTTTAGTTCTAGAATTAAACACCATTAGTTGAGCGAAAGTAGAGATGCTTTACCGCGATTAGTATGATTTTTTTTTTTAGAAAATTCAAAGTACGTAATGAGTCTCCAGTTAATTAAATTCGCATAGAGATATGGAATTGTTAGTTGAAGATATTTTTGATATTATTCAAGAGAAGATATTGAATAGTTGAGGAATTTTTAATCATCAACTGGAGATTATTAGAATTTAATAATTAGGAATAATAAATTGTGTGAGATTTGTTAGGTGAAATCAATCGCTCTAGATCCATTCTTATCATATTTTTTTCCTTTACACTTTTAGACTTTTATGCTTTGCTAGATTTATTTTTATTAAATAGTTTGATTTAATCTAGATAGTAGAACATTCCTTTTATTTTCGATTTTCCAAATAGTAATTAATTTAGTGAATTTATGTATTCATTAACATAGTTAATCCCTGTGGGTTCGACATTCTTTTTCTAAAAACACTTTACTACTTGTTACGATTATGTGCGCTTGCAGATTATTTTTGAAAAACTACCACTGCTTGGCCTTTAAAAACTAAAAATCTACTTGTTTCGCGGGTAAGTTACTTGCGAAGTACTCGCGGGTAAGTTACTTGCGAAGTACTTGCAAGTTACTCGCAAAATGCCTCAAATGCAAAAGGCTAGTTTCGCGGGAAGCTATATTTCGTGAAAGAGTCGTGAAACTCTCTGTGTAAAATTTTGGAAGAAATGAAAACTAGCTTCCTCATTTTCGCGAATAGGTTGTGAGATGTCTTACTTGCGAAAACGCCTCTGATGGAGTTTTTCCACAAAACAGATTTGGCTTTTTAGAAAAACTCATAAAACACAAAAGTGATACACAAAAATGCTTTCAAAAACAAATAAAATACTCAAAAATCTTTTTGGATTTGATCATCAAGCAATTAAGTATACACACATCACATTTAAACACGTACAATCATACAAATGAAATAGGCATTCATTGAACATTAGTCTTGTGCGTTATATGTGTGAATCAAGTATGAACTAGTCCATAGTCTAGTATGAAGTTTCAATGATCAATTCAATCAAGTCATACACAACTAGCACGAAGTCAAGTGACCTATCTCACTAGTAGAAATGAACATATATGACTCCCCACCAAAATGTTTACATTTGATTGAAATCTTTTTATTTGGCTTCCATTTTTCATATTTTTTGATCTATACAACTCAATTTTTGAGAAGCGATGTCATGAAATTTCTTATATTTCTTTGATGAATAAGTCTTTGGCTTTGACATCATACATTTGAATACATTTTTGCTCCACTTTTTCCTAGTCAAATTAGTTTTCGAAGAAAGGCTTTTTCAACTCTTTCTCTTTTAGAGATTGACGCTTGTAGAGTTTTTTGACATAAAAATAAATGTGAGGAGATATATAAGTACAAGTCTATGCATGTATCAAGATCAAGCAAGACTATTGACTAATCATTTATGACAAGCTTGAAGATCTATTTACAACAATCAAACGTAGATTTCTAGATGTTGCTCACACTTAAAAAATGTGCATACATAACAAACTAAGCTTGTAAATGCACTACGCCATTAGTACAGAGGTACTAGGCCAAACTCAACATATGATATACACAACATAAGTGATCAAAATTTTTGAGATTTTTTACTTTTTATGGGTTTTTGATTTTTCAACACACTCAAAAACAAAGCAAGATCAACAAAAACAAGGAAAACAAAACGAAGACCTATAAAAGAAACATGCTAGGACGGAAGCAATGACACAAGAAGATTGCAAATGTCATAATGCATGAAACTATGACCCTAATACATTGGAAGTATTAATGCATGGACATAATGAGTGATCATACATAAGTACCCTTCTTTACCCACACTGTACGAGTGTTTTGGGTGAGATCCTTGGAAGGAAGGGTATGATCGACATAACTTTCAAACCTCAGGATGAAGCTAGCCGAGCATGATGAAATGTTTTGCAACATTTCCATAACATCTCTAGTGAGCTCTCTCATTTTCTCCTTTAGCTTGATTTCCCTTTGGCATTCTTCTTGAGTTATCTTGACCACGTGGAGAGTCAGCCATTTTAAGAGCTTGAAGCTAACCTGGGAGAAATCAAACAAGATACAGTTGTTGCATGAAAATTATAAAAATCAAGAGTATTAACATATACAAAAACAAATATAGACATATATAAACAATTATACCGTGAAAACGTTTGCTTTCCCCTACCCCTTTTATGTTATTTATTGATTGACCAAGGTCAACTACACATTTAGCTTCCTTAGTTTTTCACATTTTTAAAACTGTATGGAAAGAAAAAATAGAAATCAATATATGTTTTGAGGAGAAAATTTTTGTAATAGTTGATTCTCATATATGAGTTTAGTGATTATGAAAATATAAATTGTTGTAACTTTGTTTAATAGTTCTTATGTGATAAAATGGAAACAAAGTTTGAATAAATTGTTCATTAACTTCTCAAAAAATGCAAAATAATGTTAGCTTTCATATGAAACCTTCAAGATTCATTTTTATGTTCTAATAAAAATTATACATTTTCCATTTTTTAATTGTGTTCCATTTTGATGCATATCTCACTATATTATAACGTATTACAAATATTGTCATATATAATAATTGAAAGTAAAATGCAACATGTTTCCTTGCCGAAAAAAGTATATTTATACAAAAAATCAAGATATAGACTTCTTTACTTGGATAAAATATATTATATATATTACAATGTAATCACATTATTGTGTGATGAGTTTGGGACTATTACTTGGCAAAACAGAATATGACGTCAAATTTTCCCACGTATTGCGCGGGTCTGCGACTAGTGGTTATAAACTATAAATAATCACCAATAATCAATTTGGATGTTCTTTATGCAGGTTACAGATGCTTCAGATATTCATTCTAATGGGTTTCATGTCAAATTTGATATAAGTGAGGGTCAAATTGGTTTTGTTTTGCCTACAATAGTACTTCCTTGTGATATTGACTTGTTCAGTAGGCTGGCATCTAGTGACACTGATCATTTGGATGATCAATGCTGGAACACTTGCATTGTACTTCCCTTCAGATCAAGATTTTTGGACAGTACTGTCGTGGACCGAATTATCACTTTGTTTTCAGATCGTCACCCATCTTTATTGCTTTTTCATCACCGGCTTAAGTGCATTAAGTTTAGAAACTTGCTCAATGATTCACTTATTGTGATGAGAAAAGAAATTATGGGAAATGGCATCATAAGGGTTTCACATGGAAAAGAGAAAATGAAATGGTTTGTAGCGTCAAAGAAGTTGTGGACAGATGTCATTCATCGTGATGTGCAAACGACAGAGATCTCTATAGCATTAACATTGCAGGAATCAATTGACGGGGATTACACTCCACTTCTAGACCAGTGGCCTGTTTTTGCATTTCTTCCTTTAAGGACTTATGGTCTGAAATTTATTCTTCAAGGTGATTTTGTTCTTCCATCATCTAAAGACGAAGTGGATGGAGATAGTCCCTGGAATCAGTGGTTATTGTCTGAGTTTCCTGGTTTGTTTGTTGATGCTGAGAGATCCTTTTATGCTCTTCCGTGTTTTAGAGAGAATCCTGGAAAGGCTGTATCTGCTCTCATGAGCTTTGTTCTGCTTGTTGGGGAAGTTCATGGTTTCTTTTCAAGTCTTCCCCGGTTGATTATTTCAAAATTACGTATGTCAAACTGCTTACTTCTGGAAGGAGGAAACGACAGATGGGCTCCTCCTTGCAAGGTTCTAAGAGGTTGGAATGAACAGGCTCGCATTCTTCTTCCTGATAGTATGCTTAGTGAGCACCTTGGCCTTGGGTTCTTGGATAGAAATATACAAATTTCTGATTCATTAGCAAGGGCACTGGGTATTGAGGAATATGGTCCTAAAATTCTACTACAATTTATACGCTCTCTGAGTCATGTGGAGAATGGCATCAACTCCATGGGCCTGGATTGGTTGTCTTCTTGGCTAAATGCACTTATTCAATGTCATTCCATTCATCTAGACAAACTTTGTTTAATTCTGATGCAGAAATTGATCTCATAGAGAACCTTAAAAAAATACCATTTATTCCTCTTTCAGATGGTACATACAGTTCAGTGAATGAAGGTACAATCTGGTTACAATCTGATGCTTTAAGCGCAGGGTTTGATGGCAGGCATGGACTTGTGATAAAACACTCTTAATCTTTCTGTTATTGTGTTTGCCAAGAAAACAGAAATGGAAAACAG
The DNA here is from genome assembly GCA_029955455.1 of Quercus agrifolia. Lineage (NCBI taxonomy): Eukaryota > Viridiplantae > Streptophyta > Magnoliopsida > Fagales > Fagaceae > Quercus > Quercus agrifolia. Next base: position 11,068,338 of record JARQAD010000002.1, read on the forward strand.
AGACTCAAGAGAGAAACTAATGAAAGCTCTAATGTATTACTTAAGAAGAGAATCAATTAATACAATCATCATTTACAAGAGAATAGTTATATATATAGGTGAACCAGAGGAAGGAGAAGAGAGAAGCCCAACGGAATCTGTTGCAACAATCTTCTAACCGTTTCACACGTGCAGTAACAGATCATCCCACGTGCTGGTGCCTTCAGTCTTCAATAACCATTACTACTCAAAACGATATCGTTTGGTTTAATGAGAAACGACACCGTTGGACATTAAGCGTGTTTTGTGTTTAGTTGTTTTCCTGCACGACATCGTTTTGGATATAGCCGTTGGAGCCTTTGTTTCTTCTTCTTCAATGGTTGGTTCTGAGATTGCACTGTCAACTTGAAGCTTTCCCAAATTTATTTGCTAAACTTCAAACTGTGAATCCTACCCTCCTTTCTACATCAACTGTTGATACCTCATGCTTGGATGTGAGTTTAGTAGGCAATCTTACCAACTTGCTTCATAGAATTGGTGTCCAGTGGTTGTCTGCCCATGAAATTGTGAAGGTGCACATCTTGCCAGCTGTATCTGATGACAGAATTACAAATAGGGACAAGAATTTGATGACAGAGTATGTTTGCTTTGTAATGATCTGAAAGAATTGTTGAAACTTGTGATTGTGTTTATCAATGGAGAAACAAACAAATAAGAACGAACAATGAAATGAGAGAGAGAGTTTTGGAGAGAATATATTTCACTAAGCTTGAAATGAATTACAACAATCAAAACTGTTTATATAGGATAATTACATCAAGAACTTTCCAGAGACTAAAAACTGTTTTAACTGAAAAATAACCTTCTCCGCATTATGCTCCACATTGTGCACCATGGATCAAGGAATGACAGCTGGAAGCTTTTAAGCTCTCTGAACTAATTCTGGAATCCAGTTCTGGGAGTAGAGGACTTGGAGGTTGTTTTTTTAAACAGGACGAAGTATACTCAACATACCAAAACGCTCCGTTTCATTAAAGTGTGACTTAGAACACACAAAACGACCCGTTTCATTAATAGTATAAATAGGCTTAAGTTAAACGGCATCGTTTCTAATAAGAAGACTAGCCGTTTAACTAGCCGTTGGAGGCTCTGAGTTTTCTTCCTCTATTTGCACTGAATACCTTTGATTTCTGTCTTTAACATGATCCACCTACAGTCTAGCTGCCCTGATTGTCATGTTGAAAGGGAGTACATAATCTCCCAATTACGAAATAAAGCTTTCATTTTAACAAATCAGGGCTTTCAACGACTTGTTGAGGTGCCAATTCATTTTAGTAAAGAATATGGAAATCCAGTCAATGTGAATATATTGATTAATGTTGTAGATATGAAATGGCATGAAGTTGACAGCACTCATTTGAGGCATCCAGTTACTGAATCACTCTCATGTGGACTGGAAAAATGAAGGGAATTTTTCCAGGAATTAGGTGTTGTGGATTTTGTGCAAATTAATCAAGTTGATAAGACTGTTTCTGATATATCTCATATCATTTTTAAGAATCTCATGTGGGAAAGAGATCTGATTTCCCCTGAATCAATTGCCAAAGACTGGGAATCTCATGAATTGGTCCACTTAATATCTGTATTGTCCAAAAATTGCATGCAGCAAAGTTGTATATATCTGTTAGAGATTTTTGATACACTATGGGATAGTTGTTTTAGTGACAAAGTGATGGATTACTGCAATATTAACTCTGGCGGAGATAGCAAACCCTTCAAGTCTTCTTTTATGAGCAGAAGATTTATTTTACGATTGTGAAGCAGTACGCTCAATTCTTGGTGCTTCTGCTCCATATGCTGTTCCGAAGGTTCGTATGATACACACCAGATGTAATCTTTTGCACTTCTCATCTTTTTTTTTACTTTGATGTAATATTTTATCAATTCTGGTTCCTTTGTGATGGGAGCATATCTAGTTGTCGTTTATATTCTTTACAAATTCTCTTCTTTTTATGCATGAAATATTTTGAAAGGTTCAATATATTTGTTAGCCTTTTGGTTTGGATGAGTATTGTTTATTATGGAGACAGCCTTTGAATTGGTTTAACTATCATGAGTACTTCCACTATGATGTTAAGAACTAGAATGTGATGCAAACATATTGAAGTTGCTACAATTATCAGAAAGGTCATTCTGCACAATGAGATTGAGAGCCGTATTGGGCAGACAGCTCTTGCTTTAGGAGCATCTCTCTCTCTCTCTCTCTCTCTCTCTCTCTCTCTCACACACACACACACACACACACACACACACATTTGTTTCTTTACGCTTGCTTTGCCAAAGCATTGTACATTGAGTGAGAAAGGGTGTGAAGCTCAATTTGCTACATCAACCAATACAAATTTTTTTTTTTTGGGGGTTAATTCTCAGTTTTATGAAAAATATGGAACATATTAGAAATTTTGTTACAGAAAAGAAGAAAAAAGAAAAAAGATTGTTGGAGATCAAGTTTTGGTTAGAAAATAATGTTATATGAAAAAAGTTTCATCACAAAGTTCGTACTTGTATGCAAGAAGAAAGTGAGTTCATCAGGGTTGCTCCTGTTCTTTTGTATGTTTGATATTACGTTGCAACATTAGCACACTCTGTTAAATACTGTAACTTGAAACAAATTATATATGCTCCTCCATATAATTCTTTGAATGGTTGGCCAAGCCAAATCCAACTTAAATGATTACCTACTTATAAATAATGTGCATTAGCACTCCTACAAGAAACGGCCTAGCTAACACGTGTCCTACGTTTTCTTCACCTGCTCTGCAGTTTGAGCTTCATACAGTGTTGTGCCCTTGATGAGAAAAACAGGGGCCACCCACTTTCTCTTTTCTGCACCAATCCTTATTTACTACTATATCTTTTTTGGGTGCATAGGTAGAGCATAACCAATTTGTTTTCCTCTTTTCTTTTTTTTAGGGGCAGGGGTGGGGGGGTTTTTTCTTTAAGAACCTGCAGCATCTCCCTGTATGGTGGGAGGATTTAGCTCACATGGATTTTTATAGTTCCTTACTGAGCTATTATTATTATTTTTTTGGGAACAGGTATGAAACGGGAAGCTAGTAAGTGATATTGGGTTTAAGGTTAAAGTTACAATGGATGACATTTTGGAAATTCTGAAGTGTGGAGAAGTTCTCAGAGACCTTTTAAGGCCAGGTATTGCTGCTTCTTATTTGCCATATAGATCTTTAAAAATGTCATCTGAAAGTAAGATTATTTAATTTAGTAAATGTTCTTTCTTGCTGGCTATAGGAACTAATCTAATGCTTTTTTCTCTAGATTTCATGTTATGCACTTGCCATGAACATGTATGTGTAAGTCAGCTCTTGAGTCAATGCTGGATTGAAATTCCTTGCATGGCTATTCTGCGGTTTATATAATTCAGATGATTTCTTGGAAATTTATTTGTTGATATTTTAATAGATGAGTGGATTCAAATTAATGGCTTGTTTGGAAGTTAAAAAAAGGAGGGGGAATAGAGTAGAGAGAGTGAGAGTAATTCAATTAATTTATTTGGAAGTTTTTTAAGGAATGAGGGGGAGGAGTTTGGAGGGGTTTGGAGGGATTTCAACCACCTCTAACCCCTCATTTTTAATTCTCCCAAATTGGAGAGATTTGGAGGGAGAGTAGAGTAGATAAATTATTGACTAGATAAATTTCCTAATTTACCATTTCTAAATTAATAATAGACCAATGTTGCAAGTCCATTTTTAAATAGGAGTAAATTTGTCTATTTTAATCATTTCCTCTCCTCTCCATCTTAATTTTTAATCATTTCCCCCTTACTAATTTTAAAAACATCCAAATAAGGTGATGGGGAACCATTCCCCTCTACTCTCCTCCCTCTGTAAACTTCCAAACAGGCCATAAGGGAATGAGAAAAAAAGGTTGAAAAGACCTAAATAACATTAATAGAAGTATTAAAAAAGGATATGTCAATTAAGGAGGTGATGGAGAGTATGACTTTGGATAGGGTAGAATGATAAGAAAAAATACTTGTGATCGACCTTGATTAGTTTGTTGAGGATCTATATCTGACTCAAATATAGATTAATCTGACCCCAAACCCAAAATTTTGGGACTAAGACTTAGTTGTTGTTATTGTCTTATTGCTGTATAATTTGACAGATTTGCATTGAGATGCTTTTCATCTATATTTGCTTTCCAGAACCAGAGGTTTTTACATGCTTTTGCTCATACCTTCATCTGTTCCTCTTCTTATTCTTTTTTGGATGACTTTCCTCTTTCCTCTTCCTGTTACAAATTACAATGATATCTTATTTACTTATGGAACACTTGCTTTTAATAGACGCTTTATACGTGCACTTTTTTGACCTCTTAGCATGCTTGGGTTATATCTATTTTCCATTTATTATTGGTTTAGTCTATACTTTTGAGTCTTTCACTTATAAAAAATACTTCTGAGTCTTTCAGTTTCAACCAACTAAATGGGTCCAACTTTCTTTGCATGCCAGCATATCACAAACGTCAAACTTGTACACATTCATCTGGAAAGAAATGGCTACTTCAAGGCACAAAATCACTGAGGAATTACATTCCGGATCTTGTGTATTTGTTCCCTATGCGTCTGGCTCTAGTCATGAGGATGTGGTACCTGGTATGTTTTTGTCTCCTGAAGAAATATGTTGGCATGATCCAACTGGTTGTCTAGACCAAATTAAGGAGATAAATCCTCAGTGCAGTTTGACAGAAATGACTCATTGTCCCTTAAAAAAGACACTGAGCAATATTTATCCAGGCCTTTGTGACTTTTTCATTGACGGCCGCGGAGTACATGAGACCCCTCCTCTCCGTAGCTACCTACAAATTTTGCTCCAGCTTTCAACTGTTACTTTGCCTTCACAAGCAACTAATGCAGTAAGTAACCAATTCTGAAACAAAATCACAGTCGCAATTAATGTTTGTTGTGGTGAAACTTAAGAGTTTCTTTCATGTCTCAGGTTTTCCAAGTGTTTCTCAAGTGGAGTGATAGTTTGAAATCTGGACTCCTGAGTCCTGAAGGTATCATTTACTTGAAAGAGCATCTTATGAAATTTAACTGTGCTGTACTTCCAACTGAATATGATAAGTGGATTTCCCTACACCCTTCCTTTGGCCTTGTGTGCTGGTCTGATAATTTGAAGTTATGGAAACAATTTCAGCATTTCGATAAGATTGAATTTCTGTACTTCGGCAAACTTAGTGAGGATGAAAAAAAGATACTACGAACAAAAGTTTTTGTGCTCATGCAAACCATAGGGATTCCTCCTCTGTCAGATGTAAGATCTCTCTCTCTCTCCTCCCCCTCTGTGCGCGCGTGTGTCTAGGATGTGGTCTAGGGATGTTGCTCTTGAGTTGGCAATGTTTTAACTCCACATGAACTCATCCAATAGGTCCGGCAGTGTATCTAATTATTACCTGAATGAAATGGACAGCTAAACATTCCTACTACAAATGATTGGAATTTTAACTTGAGCTGATCCTAAAGAAGCCTCAAACAATTTTATTTATAGCTATTTTAGCACTCAGAATAAACTATAAGTACTCTGCCTACTTTTAGATGTATTCATGGTTCTAATTTTGTATTGTTGTTTCATAGCACATCATAAGCGAGCTTGTATACATATATAGTATAAGGAACTTTATCTTATGTGGTGCACCATGAGATACATGGGTAATCTTTGAACTGTTTCATTTTTGTTCATTTACTGTGTAGAGCTTGTACAGATCATTTATTGATCACTTTCAAGGTTGGATCTTTCATGTGATGTTATTTGGTCCTAGAGGTTCGTTTACATGTGCTGTTTTGCAAGTATCATGTTAAGTTTGTGTGGAGTATGAAATTATTCCTTTCTCTGTTGCATACACTCAAGTTGCTTCTGAATGTGTTCATAGAAAGTTGGGTTTGATAATTGTGTGTTCTTGTAACACCAATTCTACTTGAGATGTAGTTACTGGCAAACCTAGCAAAAGAATGAAAAATTGTGGGAAATGGAGAACGATATATAGTGGGTTTCACTTGGAATCGGACAGCTTTCTCTCTCTCCATAAAAGTGATTTCTATTACATGTGGATATAGTACTTTTTTGCATAACAATTCTTTTGAATTATTGACTTGCATCAGACAATGGAATTTCTTTTAAATGCTAGAATTTCTTTTTTAGCTTGAAATAAGCACGACAATTTGTACAGTTGCCTATGAGGTGTTGAGTGGAAATCATTCTTTGTTAGATTTTGTTGATTTAAGCAAAGATGAGCACCATTTTTGTCACCTTGAAGAGAAAAAACAAAATAAAATAAAATAAAACAGGAAATGAGATATATAATGTGATCTTCATCTTCCTTTCTTCATTGTTGCATTAATGTGCAGGTTGTAACTCGTGAAGCAATATATGATGGTCTGGTAGACTCTAGCTTCAAAGCTTCATTAGTGGGCTGGGCTCTACCTTATGCTCAACGCTACTTCTGTAGTGTACACCCTGATAAATATGTAAAACTGAAGCAGTCTGGATTTGATCTTTTGAATCTTTTACAAGTTGTTGTTGAAAAGCTTTACTACAGGAATGTCATAAAAAGTTGTGGTGATTCATGTGCATCTAAGAGGCGAATTGAATGTAGCTGCTTACTTCAGGTATGTGATGAAATCCTTTGTTCCATGTCCTCTCTCTTTCTATCCCCCCCCCCCCCCCCCCCCCTCCTCTTAATGCCCACAACACGCACATGAAGATAGCATATTACTTGGGGTTCCACAGGGGGGGGGGGGGGGGGGGGGGGGGGTACTCCAGTGGTTCCATCACTTCTTGTGATGTCTAGGCATTGGGGTTCAAACGTAACAAACCCTACCAGTCCCCCCTCTCTACCCTATTTACCAAGAAAGAAATGAAAAATGAAGATAGCATATTAAAAACAAACTTCTGGCAAAAATGATACAAAACCGAGACAGACTATGTTTGCTCTAAGCCTTGAATAATTTTTTTTTTTATAAGTAAATTAATATTATTGAAAAGAGACTACGTCGTGAAAAGAAACATGAAGTAGCTTAAAGACTTAAAATGAGTTAATATCTACATATGAGTTGACTCTATGAAGGAGTGAATAGAAATACTATCAGCAAGACATGATACAAAATATCACTCATAAAGAGAACTAATGAAGGATGCTTGTATTTAAAATTACAACCACTTTTGGACATTTAGAACTTTGGAACTACTTTAAGCATTAAAAAGTTGGTGAACTAAACTGGAACATGCTAATGTTATGCTGTACAAGGTTTCTGCACTTGCTATTGCTGGAATTTGGAGATTTGTGATGTTGGCTTATTTTATTTTCATCCTTCTAGTGGAGATATATTCTGTTTTTAGACTAGTTTTTTTTGCTAATTTTTTCACAATATGAAAATCATGCTGTGTGTGATATTTGGCACTGTTGGGGATAATATATTATCTCTCTCTTTTTTAGCTATTGCCATAATATAGGACACCTTATATCAATTAATGACTTTGGGGCTAGCAGAAACCTACTCCCACAAATGATATAGTATAATGATCAGTACATGACAACAAGATTTAAGAAACGTGGTTCATCCAACTCCATGCTTACATTTACAAGCATCATAAACCAAAATATACTACCATAGTCTCAAAATTTGAAATATTGTGGAAAATAAAGAGAAGATGCACATCTACAGTCTTCATGGTGGGGAAAGTGAATCATACTTTCTAGCATAAAGATACAAATTTTGAACACTCAATTAACTGGCGCAACTCACAAACCTAAACCATTTCCTACCTAAAAGCTAAAACCCCTAGTGCCTTTGGATGGGTTTGAGGTTAGGTTATGACTAAACCCTCCTAAGGGGGACTGCCTGTGGCCATTTTGGCATCAAGGTCCTTCAGGCATTGGTATCTTGGAGTGTTAGGGACTATGGTCATGTCCAGGTAGGGTTGCCATGGCTCCCTCATCTTGTGCATTTAAGGGGGGTGGGGGTGCAGGAAATAACTCTCACAAACCCTCGCAAACATACACACACTCAGAATCCCATACAAACGCCAACCAGAATAAAGCAACCCAAATTTCATTGCACCTAATGGTGCTCTAACATTTGAACAATAAATCAAGGTGTTTCAATAAAACTTTCTCTGAAGTTTTTTTGTCTTTTAGCTTCCAAACAAACACACACTACCCTTATGTTGAACCATAGACATCTTTCAAGTTGAAGTCCTTATTTGGACTGATGCCTCCAAATCCCTAAAATATGTCTCCAACACTATTTTGGTACTCTCCTTTTAGTTGATGGTTACTAAACTTACATGAGTACTATATTAAACACCAATCAAGCCCTCACCAGAATAAACCAACCTAAATATCATTGCACCTAATGGCTCTGTAACATTTGAACAATAAACCAAGGTGTTTCAACAAAATTTTCTCTGAAGTTTTATTGTCTTTTAGCTTCCAAACAAAACCACAATGTAATTATGTTGAACCATAGACATCTTTCACGTTGAAGCCTTTTTTGGACTGATGCCTCCAAATCCCTAAAATATGTCAGCCTTCAACACTAACTCAGTACTCTCTTTTTAGTTGATGGTTACTAAAATGAGTACTATTAAACCTCCTTTTATACTTTGCAATGTATGCTTTATTAAATTTGAGGGTATTTCCAACATCTATATCCTTATCGTATGCCTTTTACAGGACAACGTTTTGTACACAACCCAAGAATCCGATTCTCATGCCCTATTTATGGAGCTGTCTCATTTGTTATTTGATGGAACTCCTGATTTACACTTGGCAAATTTCCTTCACATGATCACAACCATGGCTGAATGAGGTTCTACTGAGGAGCAAACAGAGTTTTTCATCTTGAATAGCCAAAAGATGCCTAAGCTTTCTAATGAAGAATCTGTTTGGTCCCTTCCATCCATACCTTCACGGACAAAGAACGATGACTCACTCCAAACAAGTTTTGATTCGACAAAGTCCAAAAAGAAGGCTGGAAATAACTCAAATTGGCCGCCTGTGGATTGGAAAACTGCACCTGGTTTTAGTTATGCTCGTTTAAATGGTTTTAAGACTCAGGCAACAGCTGCACAGCCTAGCAGCAGCCCACGGAAGGATGATTCTGAAGGCACAGTCATGGAAACTGATAATGTTCCTATCTCAATTGAAGATGATTGGACCATTGAAGATGATTTTGCAGCAGCTTCAAAAGCTTTAGTTTTGTCAGCCAATTTGGATAATCAGTCTGGCAATGCTTGCAATTCAACTTATTCTGATCAGTCTGGCCATGCTCCCAATCATACTGTTTCCACCATGCATGTTGAATTTGATCCTGTTGATTTAGATCTGGTGTCTGATGGCCCTGAGTTGGGTGCATCTAATTTTAGCAGTAGAGATCATCTTAGATTTGGTACCCCCAGTGCAGCACAAGCCATGCAAACGGGGAGAATAGGTGAGAGTGTTGCTTTCAAATACATTATTGGGAAATTTGGTGGGACAGCAGTGAAGTGGGTTAATGAAGATTTTGAAACTGGGTTACCTTATGACATTATAGTAGGGGAGGAGAGTAGTAGGGAGTACATTGAAGTTAAAGCAACTAAATCTTGAACCAAAGTCTGGTTCAATATATCAACAAGAGAGTGGCGATTTGCACATGTTTTGTTAGGTAAAAATAATGTTGCAAGGGTGTCAGTATTCAAGAATCCAGTAAGGTTATGTTCTCTAGGCAAGTTGCAGTTGGTTGTCATGATGCCCAGGCAGCAGAAGGAATTTTCCGTTGTCTCCTAACATGAACACGCTCATTTTCATCTGCGCTTTTGGGTTATATTGACTCTGAAGTCTGAAGTCTTTAGCCAATCCATAACTGCCTTTATGGAAATACACTGAAATGACAGAGGATTGTGTACGGTCACTCTTTCCCTCAGAAAGAGTCCAACTCCTGCAAAGGAAAGCAAGCATTTGTTGTGGATTTTACCTGCAAGAGAACTATAATGGGGCTGACTTGGTATAGGATTTGAAGAATCTCTGTAGTGGTATTTCTTCTAAAAGAGTGACCAAAATGCCAAAGGTTTGATTTGCACCGCAGGGATCTAATGTCAATATGTCATCTTCATAAATTGTTGTTTGTAAATTATAGATTGCTACCATATTGTAATTTTATTTGTTTGTAATATTTTATTAGCGGGTGATGGCTTAAGCAGTTGCCCATGAAATTTTGTACTAGCCTCGTACAGTTTACTTTTGACCTTTAAAATTTGAGCTAATAGTTCCAGTAATTAAAGAGAAAAAACAGTTCAAAGCTTTTTCTGTTGCCTTTTAGCTTCAACAAATTCCTAATTCTTGTGGATTCAGCCAAACATTGTAATTTTACTGTGGATCTTTACATACCAAACCATTGAAACTTCATTTGTTACATTACACGACCATAGAGCATGAATAATTAATTAATTTTTAATAAGATTAGTAACATTGCACACAAATTGGATCAACTAGGGACGCCACATCTAATCAGATTATGGATCGTAGGAAGGCTATTATTCAAAGCTTGCCACAAGGAAAATCTTGATCTTTTGAGGGTTTTTCAACGACTAAATGCTTTTTCATACAAGAAGGTATATTATGTTTTGAGTGTATATATTCAGCCCCTTACAATCCATTGGATCCATCAGTACATGGATTTTCCGTGTTGTGAAAGAGGTGGGTATATATGCCCGAAACATTATTTAATTTTTCCTTCCATAAGACTCTCCCGTCCCCACTTCACCTTATGAAGCTATTGCACACAACCAAGATGATATTGCAAAAAGCTCATTCGACTTTGTTGCTGTCTATACTCTACATAAGCTTATCCTCAACATTTAGATTAGATAATGAGCTTTGCTTTAATTAACGTTCCCATCTGCTAGAAGGAAAACTCTCCTAAGCAAAAACTGACGTTCTAGAGCCTAGCATCTGAATCAATCAATTGATAGCAGAATTGTTGATTAAACAAACTGGAGATATTTGTTTGATCAATCGAAAATTTGATTATGGTCCATTCAAGTGTCATATGTCATCCAATATTATTTTCAATCTCCAAAAATTTAAATTGATCTTATACTAAATGAGGTCATATATATTTTAAAAAAATGAAATTGTATAATTTTTTAAAGTTATATATATATATATATATATATATAAGGCTATATGATGATTTCATTTTTTTTATTTTTAAAAAAAAAATGTGCGCTTTATGCAGCAAAATTGTTTAACATACATAAATATTTTCCTAATGCTTAGGAAATTTAGGGCAATTTGAGAAATAAGAGGATAAGGACTTCGTGTAATTATTCTGTTATATCCATTTTCCACTATAAGATAGTTTCTTGCTCTAGATAAACATGTGTGACAAATATGTATGTATCTTTTTTTTTTAATCAATATATTTTACATTAGTTTTTTTTTTTTCCAAAAAAAAATTGATGGGATGCTATTAGGTCGAATCATGCATTATGATTTTTTTTTTTTTTTTTTTTTTGGTCATCATTTTTTTCTAAATTGTTCTAAATGATTGATAAGGATGAGAAGATCAATAATTCACCAATAAGTTTATATAGCAGTTGTTTTGGTCCCTAATGGGGATGACAGTACTATTAGAGTGATGATCACATACCACAACCTTGTGTCTACAAAGAGAATAGATTGGGTAAATTGTGTCTGAATGCAAATGAGGGTCTTGGTATTTATAGGCAAACTCACACCTATTTGGGAATAGACATAACTTTATGAACATATGAACATATACTTCAACCCTTCTAGCAACAACCTCAACCAACTATGGTCTCTCTACTAAAACAAATATTGGGTTTGTGAAGCAACACCATCCATTGAGCAAGGTTATTGTATTTTTAGGGTGCACCATAGAACGATGTAATCATCTATCACAACTACACACTAACATGTTTATACTTGTGTTTATCTTTTTAGTTTCTAGTGCAATTACAGAATGAGTATTTTTTATGATAAGTATTGTCAAAATTTCAATTCATAACAAAAAAAAGGAAGATGAATTTTCTGAATTTTTTTTTTTTACAATGAAAAAGAAGTTACTATGAAATTGAGTACAAAATAAATTATAAATTATATGTGGAATTTAATAGAATGTTGAATTTCATTTGATAAATTATTCATTTGAATTATAGAGAAACAAGTTTTTACATTTTATTGTTCCTCAAAAAAAAAAATTTACATTTTATTAAATATTAATTATAATAATTTTATTTTTCATCTATTAATTGGCCTTGAATGCATACCAATTTCTCCCACTTTCTCTTTTTCATTTCAGCTTCTCTCTCTCTTCTCTCTTTCTCTCCCACTCCAACTGGGTTTCTTTTTCTCTCTCCCCTAACGCTCCACTCTTTCAACATCACTTGCTCTGTGCGTCTCCCTCAACCTCGTCGCTCACCGCTGCTAGCATACCAAACCCACAAACACTCATGCCTACGATCCCTTTTTAGACCCAGATCAAGAGAGAGATTGCACGGATCTCAATCCTTATATTGTATAATAGTCAATAGGCCTTTTCTCTCGCCTTCTCTCTGCAGTACCATTTCTGAAGTGCCTTTTATTGGATCGATGGCTCCAAGTTAAGAATCTTTCTGAAGATGTGACTGAGGACGATCTTGAGGAGTTATTCTCTAAGGAGGGTCCGTTGTATAGCGTTGAATTCGAATCTTCTACTCGTGGCGTCGTCAAATTCCGTAGCAGTAATGATGGTACTCCACTATTCATATTTTCTTGATTCCCTAGATTCTTGTAATTACTAGAAAGACCAGAACTTCTAAATTACATTTCCCCTAATGGCCTGTTTGGATCTCTTAGATTTGGATTTGGATTTAAATTTGAGGGGGTTTAAATTCAAATCTTTTGTTTGGGAAGTTTAAAAAAGGTCAAGGATTTAGATTTGACAAATCCACCAAGAATTTTCAATATTTAAAATGCTTGGATTTGAAATAACTCCTAAAATCAATGGATTTGAAATCCCTTAATTTCAAATTCAAATCTAAATCCAAATCTAAGTTCCCAAACGCAACCTAAAAGAAAGTAATTACATAAGGTGTTTCTGAACCAAATAGGAGAACCTTATGCATAAAGAAGACTCAAAGTATACATAAGACTCGTGACTTCTTTAATAACACATGATCTTCAAATGTGCTCTTAGTTTCTCTAGGAAAAGGTTATTTAGGATTTATAATTCTATTATTTATAGGAAAAGCATTGGCCATAGCCTACATAATGGCTTTCATCATAAAAATATTCATAGGAAGATAATTCCAATAGCTTAGTAAACTTAAGGGCGTAATTGTCTTTTTGTTCTTAAGTTTGATTTTTTAGGGAATCTGAACCTAGGTTCATTGTTTCTACACCACCAATCATTAAATTCTTCCCAAATTTAGAGAGATATAATTTTTTATTACCTAAATAGCTAAACCCTTACCAAACACCATTCAAGAAAGACTTATCAACAATTCTAACCTACTGCAGACCTTTTAGAGATGCTACCTCAAATTTTTAGAGCCTAATAGAATATATGTAATCTTCTCCTTTTGCATCTTGTCATTGTTTAGGATGTTACTATTCGTGTGTATTGTTCATGTGCATTGTTCTCAGTTATTATTCAACTTGTGGCAGATTTGATGTCAGTTTCTTTATATATATATTGGCAAGCATAAATTGAATCTTTTCCCTTAATAAAAGCATAGATAACATTTGTTTGGTTTTTCTTAAATAGTAAAGGAAGCTATGGATAAGCTAAATGAGACAGAATTGAAGGGAAAGCCAATGATTATCACTTGGTGTGAAAAGCAATGTCCTAGTAGTAATGCAAAATTGTGGGTGTCAATTACTGGCCCCCCTATCAATAATGATGACTTCGAGGCTTTATTGTCCCGTTTTGGTGCTGTTGATTCTTTCGAAGTGGTATTGCAGCTCTTGATTCATCCTATTGGATTGTGCAGTTTGACTCAGAGACATCTACTACAAAAGCCATTAAATTTTTCAACGGTGCTGAAAAGTATGGCATGAAATTGTAAGTAATTTATTTTCGGGTGTGGCTTGCGTCCAGTGGCCAGTGCCACTGGACGCGTTGGATACGCGACACGCGTCCAAGACTGGACACGTGTCGCGTATCCAACGCGTCCAGTGGTACTGGCCACTGGACAGAAGCCGTGTCCTTTATTTTCTTCCTTGTGGTTCTTATTTGCATTCCATTTTACTCTCACATGTATACGTATGAAATTGGTTTTCTTAGGTTTTAGACCCCTAAAATGCATAGTATTTAACCTAATTTATTAACCAAGTAGTTATTTAGGTCAATTAATCAGATATAGGTTAAACAATCATCACAATCAACACACACAACAAAAATCTAAATAACTCTTTGGATGGATCCATGGATTTTGATAATAATTGCATTATTTTGTATTGTTTTGTTTCTTTCTTTTTTTTCTTCTTTTGTTTTGTTTTGTTTTTTGTTTTTTGTTTTTTGTTTTTTTTTTTTTTCAAACCTTGTAACTGATGTGCTGGGTTTTTTTCAGCCTTGTGTCAAAATATAATGATTGCAAGAAACTCTGTGTGGAATATCATCCAAAAGATCTAAATGAGAACAACATTCTATTGGCGTTCTCTTTGTATGGGGAATGCACTGTCAATATCGAGAATAAATCGAGTGGTATTGCTTTTGTTAGCTATCATACATCAGAAGGGGCTAAAGAAGCTATGAGGAACTTAAATGGCACAGATTTAGGTAAACATTCAATTTGGTCATGTCTCTTACTTCTCTTTTTCTTTTTCAATTATTATATAACTAATATTCTTTAATCAGGTTCACATCGTTTGTATGTAAGAGGTATTGTGACGCAAGCTGTGACTGAAGATAACAATCCTGTGACTGAAGAAAACAACCCCGAAGAAGCCCCAATTTTTGTGATTGAAGATAATTGGAGGCAATTAGTTACAACTGTCAATATGGCGGGTTTTCGTACTGTATCAGATTTCCTTCAATTCCTGAACAAACTAGGGGATGATCATAGACATATTGGTCTATTGGAGAGAATTAAGCCTGACGGTCTGTGGCCTGGTTATGAAGTTGTGTATAAACATGTTGACAGGGAGAACGAGGTAGTCATCAAACCGTTTGTTTTGTTTTCTTCAAACCTTGTAACTGATGTGCTGGGTTTTATTCAGCCTTGTGTCAAAATATAATGATTGCAAGAAACTCTGTGTGGAATATCATCCAAAAGATCTAGATGAGAACAACATTCTATTGGTGTTCTCTTTGTATGGGGAATGCACTGTCAATATCGAGAATAAATCGAGTGGTATTGCTTTTGTTAGCTATCATACATCAGAAGGGGCTACAGAAGCTATGAGGAACTTAAATGGCACAGATTTAGGTAAACATTCAATTTGGTCATGTCTCTTACTTCTCTTTTTCTTTTTCAATTATTATATAACTAATATTCTTTAATCAGGTTCACATCGTTTGTATGTAAGAGGTATTGTGACACATACCATCATCGCCAATTTATTCTCATTCAAACCAGAGAGAGCATTTTGGTCTAGGCATCAATGCCAAAAATATTTTGGCTTATTTTATTTACTTTTCTCTTTCCTCTCATCACATCTCTCTCTCTCTCTCTCTCTCTCTCTCTGTAAAACATCTCTCTCTCCACTCTCTCTGTTGTTTGAATTGGTAGCTACTGGGGTTCTCTTGTTTGAGTTTTGGGTTACTGGGTTTTGGTTTGAATGGGTTTGAATTGGTGGCGAATAATTGTTTGGGTGTTGGGTTTAAGTTTCGGTTTGATGGGTCTAGTGTTAAGGAGGGGGTTTTGGGTTTGAGTTTTGGGTTGTTGAGTTCAGGGGCAGAGCTACATGGCCCCCCCAAATTTTTTTTTTCTCCTACAACTATACTATTAATAGGATATAGCCCTCTCAAAAAATTAGAACCGGCCCCCCCCAATTATTTCTAAGATTTCTAGTTAGTCCAATGGATTTTTAGTTGGCCTCCTCAATTGTCCAAAACTTTATTACCTGTCCACTTCAATTATTCCTAAGATTTATAATTAGTCGAAAAGATAATGACTAACAGTTGATCTTATCAATTGTCCAAAAAAATTATAATTAATCCAATAGATAATAACTCACTCTCTAGCATCATTGACAACCCATTTCCCAACATAATTTCAATTTTCTTTTTTCATCTTTAGGTACCTGCAAAGCTTTGTTGTAGCTGCTAGTACCAGCCTATTGCCCCATTTTCTTTCTTCTCAATACAAAAACTCCTATCTCAACCAAAATTATTAATCCCCTTTTTTTCCTGGTGCAACATCATCTTCTTGACTCTTTAAAGAAGTGAATATGCATATGGGTATTTAAGGTTTTTTTGTTCACATTTTTGTATTGCTATCTTTATTCCATTAAAGATCGTCGGGCATAATTTTGATGTGAATTGTTCTTTTATTGGATTTTTTTTTTTTTTTTTTTTGTATTTGTCTACAATAAACTATATAATTTTTGTATGTTCATTAATATTTAAGAATATAACAATATATCAAAGTTAATAATTTTGTATTCAATATGAACTATGGTTAATATATCAATACTACAATTCGGCCCTCCCATATAAAATTTTTTGGCTACGCCCCTGGCTGAGTTGCTGGGTTCTGGTTTGAGAATCAGTGGTGGCTAGCTATTTGGTTGGTTGGTACTTCGCATGGTGGTGGTTTGATGGTTGTGGGATCGAGGCTTGGGTCTGATGGATTGAGGTTTGGGTCAGTGGGTTTTGGTTGATTTTGTGTGTTTTGTGGTTTGGGTCAATGGTTGATCGTGGTTTGGGTTAGTGGTTGATCATGGTTTGGACCAATGGGTTTTGGTTGATATTCGGAGTTTTTTGGTTTGTTGCGATACTTGGTGATGGTTGATCATTGATTGTGGGTTTGGTGGTTTGTTGTGAATCCTGTGATGTTTGGCGGTGCTATGGTGGTGGTTCGGTTGGTTTGGTATGGATTTTTAGGGTGGTTCTTGGTATTTTTCTATGAGAATGGTGGTGAATGGTGGTGGGTCTTGGTGTTTTGCTGGGTTTATGGTGGTGGGTCTTGGTGGTTTGTTGTTTGTGTGTGTGTGTGTGTGTTTTTAAAGTGGCGTTGGTGGATGTGAGTTTATGCCGGTGATGGCTGTCGGTGTTGTTGCGGCAATGGTTGTTGGTGGCACTTGTTTGCACAATGGTGGTTGTGCCGTTATTGTTGTTGATGATGATGATGATAATATGGAGGAGTTAATATATTATTTTAATGTGTAGTAAATATTATTTTAATATATAGAATTGAAGGATAAAACATCTGATGAATGAGATTTGGTAAAATGATGTGGTAAAATAATAAAGTTGGCTTTTGGTGTGTCAAAATGACATTTTTTATGAAACAATTGATGAGAATGCTCTAAACTCAAATATGTCAAACTTAAGTTTTAAGTAAAACTTGAGTTTACCAAACTAGATTTCCAAACATTATGTTTGATCAAATCCCCATAATGTTTAGAACTTGAGTTTGACAAACTCGAATTTCAAAAAAGATGCTACATAATTAAATAAGTTAAATCTGATATTTTTTTCCTAAATATTTTTAAAAAATATGCTATTTGGCAAAATATGCCCAATATACTAAGCACTAAAGTCGGCAGGTGGGTTTCCAAATTCTAATTATATTCGGTCACTAATGTGGCTGGACTTAACCAACTTAAGGCTTGTGCCTCTAAAAAAAAAAAAAAAAAAGGCTTGTGGCAAATTCAAGGGCCCACGTCAAAAATAAAAATCACTTCAGAAAACAGATTTTCAGTGGAGTGTATGGGGGAGTCGGTTCCTACTTCCTTGCAACTTTTTCTACCTCTGTATGATTGATCTCAAGCATGGGGCTTTACACATTGTGATTCTATTGTGATGTTTCCAGATTTGTTGTCTTTTTTTACATAATTCTATTTTGTAATTCTTTAGGCTTCTTCAAACAAATTAGTTTTTTCCAAGTTTTTCAAACTCGGACCGTTCATTGAACCGTAAAAATGAGAGGTTCAAGGTTTTTGAGGTCGAACCGAAGTCAAACCGGAGTCGAACCGTGATGATGTCATAATTAATTTAATAATTAATTAAAGTCTAAATATAGATATTAAATTTATAAAACTAGCAAAATTGACTAATATTTCTATATATGTGAGGCAAAATTTAATGATTTTCAGGTATATATTTAATAATTAAATAAGAAAGTTAATAAAATAAAATAATAACCACAAAAAATTAAAATTTATGATTAATTTTTGAAGTAAAGTTGAATATCTTTGAAGGATTTTTATTATAATTTTTTTATTCTTTTTAAGAGATTGATAATTTAATTAAGTAGAATAAAATTGTGTTAAGTTGTTTATATATATATATATATATATATATATATATATATATATATATATATATATATATATATATATAAAAACATTGCTAAGGGGTTGGACCACATGGTTCTTGCCACCGGTTCATGCGGTCTAACCCTGGTTTTAGGGGTTCATAGAATTAACAAAAAATCCGGTTTTTTGTGCTTAAAAAACCGATTTTCATCCCAGTTCCTAGTTTTCATGGTCCGACCGCCCGGTCTGGTCTGGTTCTGAAAACCTTGGTTTTTTCTCAGTAAAATTTTCTTCTTCATATATATATAAATCATTGGCTTTTATTTGACTGAAGAAACTAGTTAGTAAAAATAAAAAATAATTTGGCTTTTAAGACCACCTTATATTTTAGGAGAAGAAATTGCCAATTGAGCTACAGCTATTGTCATAGCTGCCTCCATTGTCATTTATTTTTAGATTTTATTTCTCTTTTATATTTTGGATTGTAGAAGAGGAAGTTTTACAAATAAAAATGAAAATTGAGATGGAAAAAAAATTTACATTGTCTCTATGAATATTAGATCAATTGAAAAATTCCTTTTTGAGAAATTTTCTTTTAAATGTGTAACAAATTAAACTATTTAGTTTCAAGAGTAACAAATTAAAATGTAAAGTTTTATAAATAAAAATTAAACTCCAACCTATATCATACCTCAAACGCAATGGGTTGAAGTCTAATTTGTTAATTTTAGAAATAAAGGTTTATTTTGTTACTTTTGAAAATTATAGGATACTCCTCACTTGTTACTAGTTCCGCCCTTTAAAATCCACATTCACTATTCTATAGGGTGTTCAATGCTAATTAAACCCCAAAGACATTGTCCCTTGGAGCAAATTTGGGTTTGAATGAACCCATCATTCATTCGGCTTCAGCTTCTAGGAAGATCCAAAAGCTCAAAACTCTGAATGATGTAGATTTCTTTTGGGTTGTGGGCTTTGGCTAATTCAGGAAGCCTGCACCAACAAAAGTTTCTCATCGGAAGATTATTTGGGCCACAAGAAAGCAGTGTTGTCAAACGCTTGGCACAATATGCAATTTGTATTCCTTCATATCAGACATGGGTGAGTCCAACTATTGTAACGGTTAGTTTTATACTTTTATTATCATTCAAATTTCTATTTTCATGTTACCGTTGGAATTTAATCTATCTTCTAATGTTACCTTTGCAAAAGAAGAGTAACTTGGATGCTGATTATTGATGGCAAACATAAAAGTATATTAATAAGATGCATTGGATATTTGATTGGGACTATATATCCCTTCCATCTCACACAAAAATATGACTAATTGCTTGACCTTAACAAATAGATAACATACAATAGTTGTTAATAGATCCATATGACCAATTGCTTGATCTTTTATTGATGGAAGCAGTGGTGTACAGAAACTCATCCTTCAGTTCTAGACATCCCAAATTTCAAACCAAAATCAAGACATCCAAATCAACAGAGAAATGCAGAGATAAGAATAAGAGTGGTGAGTTTAGAGGTATACCCAACTAGCGTTTCCTTGCCTTACTAGCCCCCTACTCATTACCACTCATTTTTCTACTTTATTTTATTTTTCCTCTTTTTTTAAATTACTAAAACTCAACGTTTCTGTGAACTTTATAGTTTTCTTCGATCTGTTCAATTTAGATTTGTTGAAGTAGAAAGATGAACACATAGAGGACGAAGTTGCAACTCCAATTTCAACTACAGATGTAAAAACTACTCCTCTTGCTGAAAAAGTCTTGCCCTCACCACCCATCACAAAGCCTGTGAAGTTACAGGAGTTTATTTAGGAGGATCAGCATGCAGTGAAAACTTTTCAAGTGGACGTTGGAAGAGAAAATGAAGATCAAACCAAAAGATCCTGATGAAAAGAAGCGCATCGATGAACAGAAAGCCATTTTCAGACAGTTTATTCAAGCAAAATCTATCCCAAGTGTTTGATTATTTAACACTTGTTCTCAAATTTAGAGACAACTAGATTTTCTTTTTCTTTTTTTTTTTCTTTTTTATTAGTATATCCTTCCATTGAATATCAAATTATTAACGGCTTTCCCAATTGTCTGTCTAAAATCATGTCTGCAAAAACTTCATGTAATTCAATTGAAGCTCTTTATTTCATTGTTGTTCAGTACAAGGAAGATTTTGATATTAGTCGGTGAAAGGTAGTGGCTACTAGTTACTTTCCTGCTCTTCTAATAGAACGGTAGAGGACCCCCTTTTTTTCTATTTACCCTGTAACCAATGTTTCATCATCAGAGATCACTCAGATTGTGGGTTAAATGGTTCATTGGAAATCTATAAAAGATGACAAGCCAATGTTTTTTGGAAATGTTAAATATTAGTATTGATACACCATGTTGAATATGCTAGTTGGATACGGAAGCGAAAACATAAAGTATAGAACACAATAACACACGAGAGATACGTGGTTCAGCCAAACGGCTTACATCCACGGAGGAAACCCTAAAAGGCTACATCAATAATATATTATAGTGTAGTGCAAATCCTGTGTTACAGTGAATCATAACATGTGTATATATAGTAAACTAAACTCTCGATTAATAGACTTCTAGTACAAGTAGGAGACTTGGCTTGCACACAAAGTAGAATTAGGTTTGGGCCTATGCTAATGGGCTAATATATCTCTAACACCCCCTCTCAAACTTAAGATGGAAGTTTGATGAAATCTTGAGATTTGATAAGGTTGAGAAGATCCCTTGAATGAAGTTTAGCTTTGTGACGGTAGTTTGAGGAAGGCAATGGTCTTGCAATGTTGATGCGACTTCTAATGGTGGCCTGACTATACCGGAGAGTTTTAACGGCAGCAGTAGGAAGCCAAAGCAGATGAACACAGCGAAAAAATATCGAGGAAGACAAAGATTGCTCTTAAATATACAGCAAGGACAAAAAACCATGGTCACAAGAAGGTGGCTCTGATACTATATTAAATATTAGCATTGATACACCATGTCGAATATGCTAGTATGGATGCGGAAGCGAAAACATAAAGTATAGAACACAATAATACATGAGAGATACGTGGTTCAGCCAAACGGCTTACATCCACGGAGGAAACCCTAAAAGGCTACATCAATAATATATTATGGTGTAGTACAAATTCTGTATTACAGTGAATCATAACATGTGTATATATAGTAGACTAAACCCTAGACTAATAGACTTCTAGTACAAGTAGGAGACTTGGCTTGCACACAAAGTAGAATTAGGCTTGGGCCTATGCTAATGGGCTAATATATCTCTAACAGGAAACAATCTGAAAATCTGCAAATAGAAAATGTCAATAAGTATGAGCTCCTATGAAGCACGGGTGCAAAGAAGAAGAAGAAGAAGAAGAAACACAAAACAAACAAACAAAAAAAAAAAAAAAACAACACAAAAGAAGCAATAAATATTCAAAATAAAATTGAGGATGGATAGATTTAGGATGTTTGGGCATCATTCAAAGCTGATTTCGACTGTTCCGGCATGATTCAAGGCCGATTTCAACCTGTTTTGGCCATTTCGATCCGTTTCGATCGCTGGCCGATACAACCCAATACGACCCTATTATGGCCAAAATATGCCCAGTTCAGCGCGAATCGAGCCGAGTCGTCGCAAATCCGAGGGAAAAAAAAAAGCTCAGACGCGGCACCGACGCGCGGGCAACTGCGTCGGACTCTGATGCAACACCTTCCCAGCTGCGTCTGTGCTTCATAGATGAGCTCTCTTGCTTTAATGTTCCCAAATCCCAATAAGTTTAATTGGAACCCACAAATACACCTTGATTTAATGAGTTAGGAATAGTTACTAGTAAAAAAAAAAAAAAAATCTAGGGGATCACCAACTAGAATAATTTTATATAAAAATTATTTTCTTAAAAAAAAGAATATAAAATTTGGCTAAAAACTTAAAGGGCTACAACTTCTATTAAAAAAAATTAACATAGCTACATATTTAAAAATTTTAATTATTGAATTACATGTTTTTTATGTTTTTAAGACGTAAGTCGAATTCTGAGTCAATCGGTTGTTATTTATTATTTGATTCATAAACTTATTTTTTGTACATAATTTTATTTTACAAAAACTTAAAATTTAAAAATTTGACTGATGACTTAGTTATTAATCTTTAGCTTTTTAGAAATTTTGAAAACATGAAGAAAATAAAAAGAAAATGTTATTTAATTCACATTTAATGAAAAGATATTGAATAGAGTTGTAGCCAAATTTTGTAAAAAATATATAAGAGGGAGGATGAATTTTTATTATTATTTTAAATCCCTTCTCCCTAGCTCCTTAGTCCTTAGATGGAATGCTTTTATTTCCACGTCTAGATAAGTTTTCAACCAACCCACCAACAAAATAAATCCACCTCTAGAATCAAAGTTTAACTTATTTGTATTATATTTGGATAATATATTTGTATTTGGATAATATATTTGTATTAGAGAATCAAAGTTAAACTTATTTTCTTTCTCCAAAAAAAAAAAAAAAAAGTTTAACTTATTTTAGTTTTTTTTTTTTAATGGAAACTTATTTTAATTGATCTCTATCTATTAAGTAGATTAAGAAAATTAGTAATGACTTCAAAAAATATCAAAAATACTTCTAATATAATTAGATAATTAATATTCTTAAAAAATAAAAATGGTTAAAATTGAAATTCAAAAAAATTTTAAAAAAAAACACTACTAAAGAAATTTTTTTCCTAAAAAAATTTAGCATACTCTCTATTTAAATATATTTCACTCATGTTTGATATATTTTTTTCCTAAAAACTAGAAAACACTAAATGAGCAGTTTACTTCATTTCAAATCTTAAATTTTAGTTTTTTTAAAAATTTATTTCTATATAATCTCACGTAAATTCAAATTAAAAAAATTACATTAAACTTAAAATAAAAATTAAAAAAAAAAAAAAAGTCCTATCACACGTGAAGAGCACTGTATAACCTCATTAACAATAGAGCATGTGCAGAACACGTACGAAGAGGCTAGTTTATATTAATATTTTGACACTTAATTTTGATAAAATTAGAATATTAAACTCAACTATTTGAATTGTAAGTTTGTATTGAAAAATAGAATTTTTATTTTATTTTGCCAGATAAAATTAGCCGACTTAATCCCACGTTGTTCGGTTGAGGTATACTTCTACTCGGTCTCGGATTTCCTCAAGAGTTTGGCGGTGTAAGAAAAGTATAAAACCATAGCCAAGGAATGCTTGGACAGCACAGTTAACCTAAATTCACAGACCCTTTTTTGAAACACAGTCTATTTTAACCAAAATCACTCCAAGAAAGAAAGAGCCTTCGCATTGAAAAGAAAGGAAATTTGGAATCAACAATGAGTGAAGGTCCAACTCCAAGACTCTTCAACATGAACAATCCAGTACAGGGTAAGTTCAAAACTTTGTATATATATGTTTTTATTTTTTGGGTGTGCTTTTGCTTTCAGCAAACGATGTTGTTTTTGAGAAACTGAAACATGGTTTTTCTCGAAAACCCACATTCATGAATGAAATTCTTGTGCTTTTGAGTTTGTTTTTGGTTTTTAGTATCTGGGTATTGGTGTCTGACCCTTGTTTCATTGATTTGTGTTCTTTGCAAACTGCAAAAATTGCAGAACTTCTAAGGCATCAACAGAGATCCAACTCTTACTTTTCTTCATCAGGAGCATCAGCATGTTTAAATCTCAATGGAAATAGGAAAGAATTATTATCAGATCCAACCACATGGAAGGCTCGGACTCCAGCTATGCCACCTCAGTCAACCCAAAGGTTTTTTGCTCGGCATTGCAGGTCTATGTGGTCTATGCTCATTGTTGGCAATCTTGCTCTTTCAGGTCCCATTCTTTCTCTTTATTCCTAGTCAGCTTTGTAATATCATTATATATATCTTTCCTTGCTTTTTGTTAGAAGGGGTGGTTTATTAGATACCAAAAAAATTATCCCATGTGTGAATTTGAATTTTAGGACAACTTAAGTACAATGCCTTATATATGGTACTTTAGAAAGTTCCTTAATTAAATTCAATAATATGATTGCAGTGGCCAATAAGTCACACGGTTAAATTTAATTGTAAAAGGTAACAATGTTCACAGTGAATTAGTGAATGCAATCTTGAAGAAACCGTAGTAAAAAAAAAAAAAAAAAATTACAGATCTTAATTTGAAAAAACACCTTGAAATAGTCGCCTCCAAATATAGCGTTTAAAATGTAATTTGCTGAGATAGATATATGAATGCGGCTATGTATTTGTATACAAGTGGAAACCTTCTCATGTTTTGGATATGTGTTTTGAGAGTGTGTATGTGTGTGATAATATAGGTTGGTGAATGTAGTTTCTAGATGGCTTTTGAAGTGACATACTTATATATCAACTCTTCAATATAGACTTCCTAACAGAACAAGAAATAAGGTGGGGTAGGGTGGGGTGGGGTGGGGTGGGGTGGGGTGAGGCTTCCTCTGGTTCTTTTTGGTTGTATATTAAGGTCTTATTCATTTGGCTTCTCCAGGTATATAAGTGTGATCAAAACTAATATAAATTGTTTGATACGTATTGGAGACAATGTAATTTTATAACTCTTGGATGCAAAGTCTTGAGGATTGGCCTAACCTTGTCATCTCTCAATCAGTGTCTTATTCAATCAGTGTTAACTGTACATCAATTGAAGGGTTTCGTTGTTCCTTTTTACGTTTAGAGAAGTGAAACTAGAGCAGTGTTGATAGAGGGAGAGAGGTTCCTTCAAAATCTCCTGCAATTCAAGGTTTTCATTGTCCCTTTTTTGAGTTTAGAGGAATAAAACCAGGGAACTATGGAGAGAGAGAGAGAGAGAGAGGTTCCAAACTAATGAACCTGGATGACTTGTAATAAATCTTGCAATAAACTACTTATCAAAAATAAATAAATCTTGCAATAAACTATAATAACTGGAAAACTTTCAATCTATAGCAATTGGGGTTCCAAACTAATGAAACTGGATGAGTTGAAATAATTCTCTTCTTCTTTACGTTGACTCCTCTAATAGAATGTGAAATAAATAGAGCATAAAAGGATTTTGAAAGGAAAAATTAAGTAAGAAAATCTAAAAACTAGATAAAAAAAATTTACATATATTGTTGTCAACAAGACAAATGAATTCCATTTCATAATTAATTGCATCTTTGCAGGTTAAAGAAAAATTGAGGAATGAGTTTGCTTAGTGAAAGGATTTTTAGCTTGTCTTTATCACATTTTTTTCTCCTTTAGGAATGTGCTTATGCTGCTAATAATGCATTATGGCTGATATAACTTCAAAGGATTATTTCGAAGCTTTTGCATGTCTATGTATAAATTGGAAGTGAACTTCTTATTATTCCTAAAATTAAAGCTAAAGCCTCCTCTTTGATTTAAATGCACAAGTTCCCATGCTTTTCTCCATGCTCTTCTTCATCCAAAAATTATTAATTTTTTTGATGTCTCTAGTTCTGTGGTTCATTCTAATATAATGGGGGTCTGGGGTACCATTGAAAAAGATGTGTTTTGGGGGTGTGAGAAGGCACCCCATTATGGTATAGGGTATAGCCAACTATTGCTGTTTGCATTCCCCCTCCCCCTCCCCTACCAAAAGGGGGATAGAATAGCTGAAATAAGAATGAAAGATAGCAAAGGAAGAATATCAAAAGGCTTGATGAATATTCATTGCTGTTAACTTCCATATGTAGTTTGTTGAACCTACTTCACCTTTATTTCGAACTTGCTGTGTATTGGAACCTCTGCTTTACTATACAACAGACTAGGGATGCATATTTTTTATCTATATTTAGTGCTGCCTTTTCTGTGGGCCAAATTAAGCACCATATGCTGAACTAAACAGGTTGTTGTGAGGAAACATTAAATGGACTCCCAAAAAGTTGCAATGTATCCCTGTAAGACATAATTAGACTTGTGAATATATAGGATTTGTGCCCTTGCATGCGTACTATTGGACATGTTCCAAACTGGCATGTCTAACTTAGCTAAAGAGGAATGTATCTTCATTTTCTGTGAGGTTGCTCTAATACTTCTTGTATTTTCTCTGTTGTAACAATCTACTAATATGAGTGATTACCCCTATAGACTTGCAAACTACGTGTTAGCCATGTCCTGTGGATAAAAATAAATTGAAACTAGGCAAATTGGAAACCTTGAAGCCCCAATTATACTCCCAATCTTCCCACCCTAGGATGCTTGACATGATATTATCATTTGCAACTTTACATTTTTGTTATTCTCCTTTCAGATAGTTATTCCTCACTTACCTGCACGCTGTTTGAATTTTCCACAATGGGTGTATTCATATCTCCTTGATATTGATGCTGTTGGTTGTAATGATGTTGTTATCATGCGTGTTTGCTGTGTATTGAAGCAAGTTGAATTATTGAACGTGTAGTTAGTCCACTTTCTATAAAGCAACATTCCTGATGAAGGATGCACATTCCTTCATTCTGGAGTATTGTGGAGTTCGTTGTTGATTAAATTTCTTCTTGTTTTGTTTAAATAATATTAACAGGAATAACTAGAAAAATTCTTCACTGCATTAAAAACGCGCTATGGTTGCCTAATAGAGTAATGTTTACAGCCAATGGTCAAGTAACAAACGTATACGACCATCCCTCTAATTGGCGACAAACCATATCATGATTCTTTTCCCTTTAGCATAATTGGTATAGATTATTGTGATAGTGGGAAAAAGGACAAACTTAATCATTACACAAGGTGGGCGAAACATGACACGCAGATTGCAATTCTTGCATAATCATTTACTAGCCACCTAAAGCTCTACTACTTGAGATGTTTAAAATCATATACGAGTAATCTTTGGCTTTATCCCTGTCTATGATGAGCAATATGCGGAAAAGACAAAGTTTGTATCAATTCCTTTTTCTGTGCATTGTATCTTGCATATGAAGTTACGTACTGTAACATCAAGTAGGATGTAGTTCTAGTATAAAAAAATTATTAAAAAAAACAATCATTACACGAGGTGGGCAGAATGCAATTCTTGCATAATCATTTACTAGCCATCTAAATCTCTACTACTTGAGATGTTTAAAATCGTATATGAGTAATTTTTGGCTTTATCTGTGTCTATGATGAGCAATATGTGGGAAAGACAAAGTTTGTATAAATTCCTTTTTTCTGTGCATAGTATCTTGAATTATGAGTTACATACTGTAACATCAAGTAGGATATAGTTCTACTCAAAAAAGAAAAAGAAAAAAAAAAGGTAGGATGTAGTCACTCATGTGCCTCATTTATAGTGTTGAGCAAATATTGATTGCTTAATATACTATGTCTAGGATCATCTTTAATATCATGTTTGGTGTCTCAGTGGGGTTTGAGATAGAACAACTGGAGTATAAAAGAAGACTTCAAGGACTGATTTTATTAGATTAACATGGAAGTATAGTGAGCAAATTCTGATAAAGGAAATATATGCCTAACATGTTATTATCATTTTTTAAATAAGTGCTTAACATGTTATTAACATATGTTATCTGAGATGTGTACATATCTAGTTTCATGGTCAAAGTTGGCCCCCTTCTTCTTTTTGGTTGTTTTATATATAAATTGTTAGTTTAATCTTGCTGGAATAACTATATTAAAACCTATGATTTAGTTGCCTCACAAAGTTTTCTCTAGGGATCCTAATGTGCTTCTGTGAATTTTTCAGCTTTCGTCTTTTTGACAGCAGAGAAGAAAGATGCAGAAAGTGGAAGAAGAAAGATGCACATTGATGCAACTCAAGTTTCAACTATAGCTGCAATTCCAGAGCTGTTCGGAACTTTCTAGTGGATATTGGAATAGAAAAGGAGGGTCAAACCGAAAGACCTGAAGGAAAGAAGTGCATTATGAAGAGAAAGCTATTCTCAAACGATTTATTTGAGCAAAATCTGTCCCAAGAGTTATTCAACACTTGTTCTCAAATTTAGAGACTAACACAAATGATGCTTTATTTTCAATCTTAACCGGCATGAAGTAGTTTATTATGTTGAATGTGGATGAATTTTCCAACTCTGTCTAGAATGATGGCTGCAAAAAGTTCATCTAATTCGGTCAGAGTTGTTTAGATCATGGAGGATAATTTTAGCCAGTAAAAGATAGAATAGTTACTTTCCTTGCTCTGCTAATACAATAGTAGAGGAATATTGGACTGATGATTAAATAAGCCATCAGCAGTCTACTAAAAGATAATAATCTACTGTTTTCTGATAAAATAGCTGAAAATCTGCAGACAGAGAATGATAACAACTAAGAATCATTTATAAGTTCTCTTGCTTCATTATATTTCTGAATGTGCGTTTGAAATTAGTTTTTTTTTTCTTCTTATTTACTTATTTGTTGAAAGTGATCAAAAGTACACTTCTCTACACGTATGTAAATAAACACTCAAAAAAAAAATGCTTAACCAAACGCCCATTCGACTTATGTCAAATGGCCAATCCTCTCCCCATAGACCATGGTACTATTTCCAGAATTTCAATTATTCCACATATGCTTCATGAAACATACCAAGTAGAAAATATGATCTATGTTAAGAACACAGGAAGTTTCTTGATTACCTTGTGAGTTCTTGTGTTATTTGTTTATGTATCTTCTAATGTCTTTCTGGTTATGAAATTTAGGAAGGTGTAATGTGAACTATGAAACTTGTAACCTATATCTGCTTGTCTGTGGTTCATATCGTTTTCTTTGCAACAGAAAGTTTTAATTTCATTTCATTTCATGCCCTATCCTATTCAAGTACTAAGTGTGTGCAATGCATACACCTTGTTTTTTTTTTTTTTTTTGATGGGGGGAAAAATGTGTGTGCATACAGTCCAACTATACCTCGTGGCCTTTCACATGGGCCTAATGTGCGAGCATGCACAATTTCCAAAAAGGATGTGGACAGTGGACACCCCAAATTTGTATATACTGATAGAGTTTCCAAAACATGCAATCTTCCAACACCAAACCAACTACAACTACCGAGTAGGTTATTTTGCCAACCTCACATTAAGCTTTTCCTCAAGCTAAATTACCTACAAGTTAGTAAACAAATAAAGAGCATAAGGTTCCGACCTTTCAAAAAATATTTAAATAAGATAAGGTTAAAACCACTCAAAATAGTTACAAACTGATATGATAATGAATAGTCAAAGGCCTTATAACTGAATTGGCACCTCCTCAGGCACAAAGTGTTTGGGGGTCTAGGGAGGAAAGGGTTTGAACTGCGGGGTTAGCAGCGTGTTGTAATTATCTCTCAAAAAAAAAAGATATGATAATGAATATAATTGGTTTCGTTTTAACAATTAATAAATAAATATTTTAATTATTTTTTGAAAAATTATTAAGTACTTTCAAAACATGGTGATGTAATACTTCACATTCATAATGGACTATACCATAAATTTAATTAATGAGATCCACCATAAATGTAAAAGAAGAGGGCACCACACTAGCTAGCATACTCTATAAGTACTTAATAATTGCTTTTACTTTTCAATAATTATTGATATAAAAGTTTGTAAAATTTATATAGTAAAGTTTGTAATATCTCCTAATATCACTTATATAAATATTTTCAAAATATTCTGCAAGATTCTTAGAGATATAGTGGGATCAATAAAAACAATAGGGCAAGAGAGCCCAACAAAATGCAATGATGATATGTGATTAAAGTACAAATTCTTAAGTAAGATACTTAATCATAAGTTAGGTAGTTGAACAAAGAGATAAAGCAAAGTTGAGGAATGGAGCTTAGCAATTAAAAACTTATAGGCAATCAATAAATGGGCCATTTTGAGAATTGAATATTGCAGTCAAAGAGAGATCTAGAAAGCTCATAAAATAAGTCAATTAAGCCATCCCCAAAGACAGAGGGGCTTGATTTTTATTCATGGCTTTTCTTCACAATTGGGCACCGATCTTTGTGCTTACAATTTGAATACACAATATTTTCAAATAACCATTAACTTTCATCAAGAGAGTTTCATATAATTAAGAGTATTTTTTGGTAAAGAGGAGGGGGTACATGTGGCCTCTTAGATATAAAATGGGAAAGAATGTGACATGAGAGGTTGGGAATGAATGTGACATGAGAGGTTAGCTTGTGTGTGGAAGAGAGAGAGAGAGAGAGAGAGCAAAAGTTTTGAGGGTTGGGGATGATGATGGAGGAAAGTGGTTGGATTTATTGAATCTCACATGAATGCACGAGGCCGCCCGGCTGCCACTGCCAAAGGGGGGACTCCACAACAACAATCATGGACTAGTGGGGTGGGGACTTTCTCTCTCTATTTGTATATATATATATATATATATATCCATAGACTGCATAAACTTATCACAATATACATGGAAGGATTTTATGAATATTTTGCTCTCCACCTTTTACCTTTAGTACAAATCTTACAATAATTTGACCCATGCTACCCATAATAAAACCTGTACAAAAATGGATTATTAAAGGTCATATACAAGGTGTCATTTCTAGGTTACTTGTGTAAGAAATTGAATACTGTGGGAGAAATTGAAGATTACTATTAACCCATCTCTTAGGGTCAAAAGTTAAGTTAATAAATGCTCAATCATGAGTTGTATTGCATAGTTTTAAAAGAAGAAAATACACTTGTTAATGATTTATTGGTTTACACGTACAAATTTATTATGGTTATATGTGTTTTTTTTTTTTTTTTTTGGAGATATATGTATATATACTGTATAGTTTCATTTTATTTTTTTGAAAATTATAAAAAAAATATAAATATATTATTTAATAAAACATTGTATATACCTTATACATTATACATTGCGCTTAAGGCATTCATTAACAAAATTTATTAATAGTATACTTATATGTCCCGTCACAATTGTTCATCAATTGCATTAATTGAAGAGTAACTCGAACTTTAGAGAATTCTTCTAGCCCATGACCAACACTATTGGAAAACTAGGCCTTCCATGGAATACATGCTTTTGTTTTATAAAAAAAGTTCTATGACCCTTTATATTTAAGGACGGTTTCATTTTATACTCATTTTTCACAACACAACCTTTCACATGCAGCTAGAATCCAAATAGGTTTAGTAATTAATTATCTTTATTAATTATCACCCATTAAATAAATAAAAGTTAATAATTAAATAAAACCTATCATTCAGCCTGGTTAATTTCTAGTAAGATCCTAATAAATGATTTTATTTTATTTTTTTGTTGGTTAATTTTTTTGTCAAAATGATAAGATTGAAAATTATAATTAACTTAGTTACAGCACCCACAGTAGATGTGGGATATGTGCCAAATGCTAAATATTTGGCACATATCCCACACCAAACCCTTTTTTCACCCATTTAGTAGATGTGGGATATGGTTTTTTTTTTGCAACATTGAACAGTACCGTGACAAATTTGCCACGGTACGGAAGATGTGTGGTATATTATTTATTGTTTGTTTATTGTGTTGATGAGTAGTAAATATTATTTTAATGTGTAGTAAATATTATTTTAATGTATAGAATTGAATTATAAAATATCTGATAAATGAGATGTTGTAAAATGATGTGGTAAAATAATAAAGTAGACATTTGATATGGTAAAATGACATAATTTTTGGAACATCTGCTACGGATGCTCTAATACAGTGAAAATGGAAATTTATAAGAATGAGTCTTAGATTCTAATATTATTGTAAATCAATATAGTAGAGAATGTTAATCTGAAAAAAATAAAATAAAATAAAAACCCAGCTAAGCAAGTTTTTCAAGACAAAAGCCTCTACTTACGTTGAAAAACAACTCAAAGCAAAAATTCTTGCTATGCTTTCCCCAATACAAATATTCCCTGTGGCTGTGTTAGACATTAACTTAGCTCCAAAGTCCAAATATCATTCTCTCTCTCTCTCTCTCTCTCTCTCTCTCTCTCTTCGCCACGCGTGCGTGTACGCATGCACAAAAATGTTTAGACTTAGCTGTGGTGGTCACCATGATTGAGCATATTTAAGCCAAACCATAGAGAGAGATAGAGAGAGAGAGAGAGAGAGAGTGTGTGCATGCAGGTAAAAATTATTGCATAATGGACAATATGTGGGTTGTGTTAGTGACAACAATTTTCTTGTCTACCATAATTCTCTACAAAAACAGGTTTAGACTCAGATCAAAACACAGAAGTCCGCTTCCTTTAGGCACTCTTGGATTGCCTTTTATTGGGGAAACCATTGAGTTTGTATCTTGTGCTTACTCTGACCGTCCTGAGAGCTTCATGGACAAACGTCGCAGCATGTAAGTATATATATGATTATTAGTACTAATAAGCAATACCCAGATCATATTTTTCTATCGCACTGTGTATTTATTCTTATTAACATTCAGCTAATCTATATACATGCTTTAGTAAAACTACCATGTGTATGTTTTGTTATATATACTTTGTTACTCTTCTCTGTCACTAATAAAACATGTATTGGTTCTTTAACTGATATGTTTTGCTTTGGCTTGAAAATTAAATGGTGAAGATATAAAGACGTGTATAACAAATATTTTTGTGGTTTTGTAGGTATGGCAAGGTGTTCAAGTCACACATATTTGGAAGCCCCACAATTGTTTCAACTGATGCTGAAGTGAGTAAATTTATTCTTCAAAGTGATGCAAAGGCTTTTGTGCCATCTTACCCCAAATCTCTCACAGAGTTGATGGGGAAGTCTTCTATTTTGGTCATCAATGGGAGCTTACAAAAGAGAATCCATGGACTCATAGGAGCCTTCTTCAAGTCCCCACATCTCAAGGCTCAAATCACTAGGGACATGCAGAAGTATATTCAAGAATCAATGGCAAATTGGAAAGATGACCATCCCATATATATGCAAGATGAAACTAAAAATGTTAGCTCTCTCTCTCTCTCTCTCATTTATGAGGTCTAGGAATTAAGTTCTTATCTTTTAAGTTTGAATCTATCTTCTGCTTCCTCTAAGTTTAAAGAGTCTCCTTGGAAAGAGTTCTAGTAAATACTATAGATACAACAAAATATGCCATTTCTTGCTCTTAAATCTATATGTGACTTCTTTTACTGTGTTTAAGATGTTTTATGAGAAAGTAAGAGCCCCAATAGGCACATAATTGACTTACACACACACTCTCTCTCTTGTGAAAGGAATCGTTCATGTTTGAGTAATCTCTCTGGCTTCTACTTAAGTTTGAAGATGATTTGGCTATAAAGTAAAACCCAGTTGTCTATGGGGTTCATAATAATTTTGCATGAATCATATTGTCTGGAAAATTAGATTCATAATTATTATGTTATCTAGTACTTTATAAAAGTAACTAAGATCTACCCCTTTTTGTCTCCAGATTGCCTTTCAAGTGCTAGTTAAGGCATTGATTAGTTTGGATCCCGGTGAAGAAATGGAGTTTCTTAAGAAACAGTTCCAAGAATTTATCTCTGGCCTCATGTCTTTACCCATAAACATACCCGGGACCAGACTCTACAGATCACTACAGGCAAGTCATTAGTTTATTTTTAAAGTAATGATAGAGACGCAATAATATTTTTAATAATTTTTTCACAACTGTTGATATAATTTGTTATGATTAATTAGAGAAACATTGTTTCTACTGAAATCTATTACTAACATCACTTTTATTAAACACAAAAACTAATAATACAACAACAGTGAAAAAACAGTTGTGTATATATATATATATATATATATATATATATATATATTTTTTTTTTTTTTTTTCCTTTCCTCATAATGATGATTACTTGGATTTCAATTTCAGGCCAAGAAGAAAATGGTTAAGTTAGTACAAAATGTAATCCTAGCCAGAAAACATAGTGGCTTCTCCAATGTTCCAAAAGATGTGGTAGATGTTTTACTCAATGATTCAAGTGAACAATTTACAGAGGATTTAATAGCAGATAATATGATTGACATGATGATACCCGGAGAGGATTCAGTGCCAGTTCTTATGACTCTTGCAATAAAATACCTCTCAGATTGCCCCACTGCTCTACAACAATTAACGGTATTAGTATTTTGTGTTTTTAATGGAGTTGTAACCCAAACCATTCATGTTACAATCATGGCTTACATATACTATCAAGATCATTATCATCTTATACATGTTACAATCTACATATAGTGTCAAGATCATTATCATCTTAGCTTGGTGTCAACCTAGTCCTATTCGTATAATTGGTGTCACCTCAGTTGCATATACAAGCATCCAATTTGGCTAGCAGGTCCAATTTTCTTAGACTAACTTTTTTGTAAGTTTGTGACATGCAATTCCAATTTTTTGACTACTTTTAGTCATGTCTAGGAGTGTTTCCTTTCCCACTAATTTTGTCAAAGATCTACTAGTAGAATTGATACTCAGAGAATTTGTAGCTACTAGGGTTTGTCCACACTTTATTTGTTGTAATATTGATTTCCACAAAAAAATAGTCTCCAATCACTAATTGGAAAATAGTTTCTCATTTTTTTGGGGGGACTTATAGAGATTTTATTCAACTATAGACCATTTAATTTGGTTGGAAAAATTATGATAGGGTTAATAGATGACATATTGCACGTGTGGTGGCATTACACTGACATCATGTAATTGTAGGAGTCATTACTTATTAGTACCATTGTTTTTTACTATTCATCAAAAAAGTACCATTGTTTTATATATAATTTATTTTTGTATCCAAAATCTTGATAAAACTCAGGAGGAAAACTTGAAGCTGAAAGAACTCAAAGCTCAGCTTGGACAACCTTTGTCTTGGAGTGATTACTTATCATTGTCATTTACACAAAGTGTAAGTTATATTAAACTGGATAAAGACTCAAGAAAAATTAACACAAGCCATTAATTATGAAATAAATAATGTGTGTTTCTTTTTATCTAAAGGTAATTACAGAAACTCTAAGGATGGGAAACATTATAATTGGAGTGATGCGTAAAGCCATGAAAGACATAGAGATAAAAGGGTATTTGATACCAAAGGGATGGTGTGTTTTTGCATATTTTAGATCGGTTCATCTTGATGCGAATCACTATGACGGGCCCTACAAGTTCAATCCATGGAGGTGGCAAGTAAGTAGAACCCATCTTTTTGGTGTGTCTTTTAGCTTCCTATGTCATCTGTAATTCTCTTTTAAGCTTTAGTAAACAAAAAGTTTATAGATACAACTTTTCTCACAATTTTTTTTCCACGACGATTAAGGTGACACGTTATTAATGAAAAATAATAAAAAAATGTTAGTAGTAAATCCATATGAAAATCATTAACTTGTCAACTCAACAACTACAAAATATATTACAAAATAGTTTATGCATGTAACATTTTTAGCTAATTACTGTATTAGTAACAAATAATGGTTTGTGCCTTTGGGGTCCCTCACAGGACAAAGACATGAGCAGTAGTAACTTCACTCCTTTTGGAGGTGGACAAAGGCTATGTCCTGGGCTTGATTTAGCCAGGCTGGAAGCTTCTATCTTCCTACACCATTTTGTTACTCAATTCAGGTAATGAGAATCACTCATATGATCTCTCTCTCTCTCTCTCTCTTGTTTATCGCTTTTAACAATAGTTTAAAGGCATGCAAATTGAAATATAGCTATCTCCATTTTCTTTATTTTCAATCAATTAGTAGTGAACTTTTTATCATTACACACGTGTGATCAAGTAACATACATGATGAAAAAGCTAATGACTAATAATGCATGGCCCCAATTCAAGCTTTCCACAGTTAACACGTAGCTAATTAAACTCAGCCGTGTACTACATATAGAAACTTAAAAGAAAGTGACATCTATTTCAGTATAAAGTTCTTCGATTCTTGAAGCTGAAAATAATCTTTTTGCTTTATGGGAGAAATTAACGGAAGTCTTTTCTCTAGGTTGTCATGCAAAAACACTAATTTCTTCTATACACTTTTTTGCATAGGTGAAAAGACATAAACATAGCAAAAAACATCAAACATTCTGTCATTATTGGCTCTCTAGGTTTGTAGTTCAGGCATCATTTTCATACTTTATTCACAAATTATCCTTTGGATAATCCATGTGAGACCAGTTAAAAATTTAAGATTAGATTCCACAGATAATTTCCAAGTGGGGCAGTATAAAACCATGTCCATTTGTGTTGCTTTGTCTTTTATCTTAGAGGACCGAGAACAAGATCATAAGGAAAGAAAGCAAACTTGTAGCAATTTTTGGCTCTCAAGAGATGCTGTATCTTGTACTCTTTTAGAATTTCAACATGGCCAAACATGAAAAATTCTTAGGTGCTCCCGGGTATGGTGAAATAGTATTTCTTCGCTCATATTTATGATGGATTTCACCATGAATTTGATAAATAGACCCTACCATAAATATAAAAAGAGAGAACATTATTTATGGTGTTTCGAAAGTACTTATACTAGCTAGACATTTGTAGATATTACAGCCCAAACCAATTACTCCATCCGTCCCACTTTATTTGTCCTCTATTCTATTATGGGATGTCCCAAAATATTGTCATGTTTCTAAAAATAAAAGTCATTAATTTACTAATGTTCCTATTATACCCATATTTTATTAATAATTCAATTTTTTGATAAATTTATTTAAAGATAGTTTTGAAAACTTATACAATTTTAAAAGGTAGACAAGACAATAAATGATGTTCTATTTAAAAAGTTTAATTTTTTAAATAGAATAAACAAAGTGGAATGGGAGGAGTTCTATATTTCAGAATTGTGATAAAAAAAAGGATGCTATCCCTTAACCAAACTCAAATGTTGAGGAGTACTAGCACACACGTGACTTGACAATTGTTTAATTTTGGACCATTGAATTCGAGGATTACCTCTTTCTCAAGCTATTGGCATATCCAAAAAGGTTTTTTTGACTAGTCAAGTGCATCGAAAACATCATTCTCGAATAGCTCATATTTTATGTCTTCATCTAGCGGTGATAATTTGGCCACCAAGTGGCCGATAACCCTCGTAGCAGGCACCAAACAATAATTATATAGCTTAAGCAATGGTGCTGTGGTCAATATGGATTTTCTTTTTCTTTATTTTTTGGCTAATCATGGTCAATGTGACTTAGTATAACACAGAATATCCGGATTAATTAGTCAAAAACGCAAAGAATACGGTTATATTGCTTTGCAAGGACATACCAAATCTCACCGGATAAATTAATCAAAAACTCGCAAATCAAGGTTGTATATGGTTTCAATTGGCTAAAAGCTTTGCTTTGCTAGCTAGGACATACCAAATCTGATATTGGTCGAATCCAAATTGACTAATGACTGCCTTTGTTTTAAACGAAGTATCGATTTTACATAACCAATGATTATTTAATACCCCATAGGGATTATATTGCTTCATACAATAATATCTTAATCATTAAATAATGCCATAGCCAATTTAAATTTATTAGGGTTAGACGGACAAAGAGTGTACTAGAGAATTAGGATTTGCTAGGGTGGCATTACGTATTATAGGGTAGCTGATGTTCTGTTTACCGAGGAAAAAAGGAAAAGGAATGCAAACTTTTGATCTTATTATAATTCCTGATTTGACTATTCTTATCTTTGGTAAGATTATACAACTTATTAAGATTATAAGTTATGATTAGAATAATATTATGTTTTGATGTACCTACCAACCCACCATTTTTATTATGTATTAATTATTATGTGAAAAAAAAATGGTGTAGATTTATTGAATACATAATGTATATTAATTCAATATTTTATAAGAACTTTGGATATTGTTTTTTAATTTTTTATCTTTTCCATACAGCTGGAGAGCTGAGGAAGACACAATTGTTAACTTCCCCACTGTAAGAATGAAGAGAAGGATGCCAATTTGGGTCAAAAGGAGAGGGGCAAAGGAGAATTTAGCGATGCTATGATTACAATTAAAATTATAATTTTATCACAATTTATCCACGTAACGAGTTATAAGCGATGGATTTATAAACCTATCATTTTTACTCCATCTCATATGACTCAACCCGTGAATAAATTGTAAAAAAAATTATAGCTTTAACTGCAGTGTAAGCATTTTTTAGGAAAATATGAAGTAACTTTCTTAGAATAATACAAACAAGCAACGCACACATGAAAAAGACAAAGCAATTAAAAGGAAAAGGAATTGGCAGTAGTGCACACGTGTGGGGGCATCACAATCAGCTGACACATTTGTCCTCTTCCAGAATCATGGTTGCATATATCGACGAAAGTAGTACAAAGTTTTGTAGGACCCAATTGATCGCTGATTCTTTTCTTTAATTAATTAACCTGTCGTCTTTTTCAATTTTAGCAAGAGGGAGCTACTTCACCAAGCAATTTCTGATGTTACCTCGAACTTGAATATGTATAAATTGAAATAAAACTTACCAAGGGAGCAACTTTTGGCTTTTGTTTTTCTTTTGATTCCTGCATGGAGCTTTAGATAAGGAATAGTGGGCATGGATAATGATTTGTGTTCATGGGTCCCAATAGCCGATTGCAATTTTTAGAACAACTAGTGGGGTACTCTAATTATATTAGTAATACAGATCTTCGATTAGATGGTCCTTCTAAAAAGAAGTCTATTGAATTTGTCGGTGAAACTTCATAAATGGGGCAAATAAATATAGAACCATTTATTGACTCATTGACCCTCCATTCTTTTTTTTCTTTTTCTTTTTTGATGAACTTTGTTTGTAACAAAGTCCAAAATTAAATCATAAACATTGACCCTCCATTCTAGAACTACAATGGGTAGCTCATGTACATTCTATTTTCAAATCATTCAAAACAGAGAGTGAATGATGTTATATTTATGGGTTTAGGTCTGTGAGTAAATCGAGTTCTAATGAATGATTTGTACTTGATCCGGGTATAAAAAAAAAACTTGTTTAGTTTTGTTTACTTTGCAAATGGGTTGAGCTCAAACCCAGGTTTAGACTTGACATTAAAAAAAGTCATTATTAAACCTAATAATATGTTTATGAACGAGTTTATTTATTTATAGTTATTGACTCAGTTTATTTATAGCCCTTGATGGTTTATCAATATAGCATAAAAGTTATGAGTGTATAATTATTAATCCAATTTAGAAGTTAGTAGGCATTAAAAGTTTTTCTACCAATTGCAATTTTCACCTTGATATCTCATTGCTAATAATTAATCTTTGCGCTAATCATACTTCATCTCAAGTGTTTCTAACTTCTAGTCATTAGTAAAAAGCATTTTGTCCATTCAATTTCAAAAGATAAAATCATTTTGAATTGAGACTTTACTTACCATAAAGAAAACTGTCAATTTCAACCAAGAAATGAAGCACAAAGTGGTTTAATACCTACTGCAATTTAAAACAACGAATATACGGTGGCAAACCTATAATGTTAGCAATACATATTTAGACATGCATATAAATCAACTCATTGCTATTATTGTTATGAT
Organism: Quercus agrifolia; assembly: GCA_029955455.1. Lineage (NCBI taxonomy): Eukaryota > Viridiplantae > Streptophyta > Magnoliopsida > Fagales > Fagaceae > Quercus > Quercus agrifolia. The sequence goes on from JARQAD010000002.1 coordinate 11,108,262, forward strand.
CATCACCAGCATTATTCATTACCCTCACCAATCTTTATGTTAAAAAAGTCATCATTAAACAATAACCATGGATCTCATGTCTTCTTGGTAATATTATCATCCTTATTAACATTAACATCCCCATAATAAACATTTGGCTCATCTCAGTGGTAGCTCCAGGAATTTTTCTCAGTGTGTTCCTTAAGAAGTATAAATTATACAATTTAATAAAAAGAGAAATTCATATATATTGACAACAACAACAACAACAACAATAAAAAAAACACGCAAATACATAAAGTTTATAATTACCTTCTACGAGTTTTCATATTTTGAAATCATTGCATGATTATTTCATTATTAATGATACAAGTCACATCTCTTCCAATATACACAACCAAGCAATCATTCATTCACTGAATGTAGAACAAATTATGGAGCAAAATTTAATTTTATTGGCATAAAAAAAACTGAGGGTGTTCCCAAATTTTTTTGAAGGGTGCTACAAGTTACATCTCTTTCAATGTACACAACCAAACAATCATTCATCCACTAAATCTAAAACAAATTATGGAGCAAAATTTAATTTTATTGGCATAAAAAAACTGAAGGTGTTTCCATTTTTTTTTTTGAAGGGTAGACAAATAAAAAATTTTAAATTATTATATATAAAAAAAAAATTCAGGTCAGGGTGGTCTTGGGACCACCTTGGCCTTAAGGTCGCGCCGCCCCTGGCTCATCTTCCCAAAAGGACCATGTAAGTTACTTAAAAGGTATTTGCACTTAAAATGGTATCTGTCCCTTCATCTAAGAGATCTTTAATTAGAATCAATCTATTAGGGAGTTCAATTTTAATTGAAATAGGAGAAGCTATCCCTATCGTGCATTATCATCATTTCATAATGAGTCCCTTTAGCGAATGTCCTTAGGACATTTGCTAATGTACCATTTAAAAAAGTATTTCCTAAACCGATACATATCCGTTAACTTTTTCCTTTCATAATATGTTAATTACGTAGATATCAACATGTTCCTTTAGAGTAAAATAAAATGCAATTATTGGTGTTAAAAATAAATTAAATATATGTCTGATAGTGAGATATATTGGTTGTAGAATTCTTAGTTGTGGAAACACAGTTTAGCTTGACTACTCATTTCTTCAACCAATACAAGAAAGTCCAAGTCTTCGAGACCTCTCTCTATCATGGCTTCCAACATTGATGATCTTGATTTTCACGAATCCTACCTAATTGCATTACTTTGTTGATAATATGTGCGTCTCTCACACTCTCACTGACTTACTTTTGGTCAGTATTGCGCACTTATAATAATTGAATAGATTAATAGTCATTCAAAACAAGCTTAAAAATTGTCTATGGATGGGCTAAAGTTTTACCAAAGTACCAAACTTTTTGTCTTAGATTTGTTTTCTTGGTTGACATCAAGAAAAGGAAAAGAAAAAAAGAGCTTCTTTTATTGGTGAAGTTTTGTCTACCAAAACATAATGTTTTTGGCGAATGAATCTATGAGATTAGGCACACAACAAGCACAACTTGTCTGCCTTTATTTCTGCTATTGTGGATTTGCCACATCAAGAGCAGCCTATTCTTTTTAGGGTTAGCGCTATTCTTTTTAAGGTCATCCATTTTAGGAAAGTTTTGACATCACTTTTATGGAAAATGAAAAAAACTGTCAAAACATTAGTTTTTTTTTCTTTTTTCCCATAAAAACTTTTTATTTCCTTTTTTTCAGAAATTATTTGACCAATCCATTGACGATTTTAGATCTTTGTCAAAATACAATATTATATATATATATATATATATATATAGACACACACTATATATAAGAGGATTTTCTTCTTTTAACTGGACTTTTATGTGGTTAAAAAATATCATTATTAATGAAGGGTAACTTCATTTAGAAATAAGATTATAAATGTTAAATAACAAATTTCATTTTGAATTCAAAAAGAGAATTCCTAAAATTTAAAATTTTTTCCCCTTCACTTTCAAAAAGAAATTACTGTTACTGCTTATCTCTAAAGTTTATAATTTTAATTTGTTTGAAAAAAAAAATTCTAAATTATAATAGATACAAATTATTAATTTTTACCTAAAAAAAATAGAAGAGCCTCTGAGTATGTGCGTGAGCGCGTGCTTAGAGGCTAGCGTGTGTGTGTGTAACAAAGGATACTTGGTGCAATTAATTACCCCATTCTCACTCACAAAATATTTTTATCACTTTCACTTTTTAACTTTAATTTTTTTTATTCAATGGTTGCGATTGAAAGTCATTTTTTTAAACTCTCAATCTCAACCATTAAGAGTTTTCTAAAAATAAAATCTCAACCATTGAGAGTTATTGCATTAGGCGCACTGGTAATCTCAATCCCAAAACTAAAAGTAAGAAACAAATGATAAAAAGAAAAAATATATTTGCAGATAGTGTTAAGAGATGGGCGATTTAAATGTTAGGCATCTCCATTGAGCTTAACTACAAGACACTTGGCCCTGTGAATAAATATTTGGATGCAACTCAAACACACCAATTATCATAAGAACAAAGTGTTAGGATTAGTACCCTTAAATCCTATTGTGTGATATTATGTATGCTATTATGTACGACATTATGTATGACTTAATGTTGTGATTAATAAAGTTTCTTTATTATTATTATCTAAAATAATGGTAACATGAATATTTGGACATTATCATATAGTCCATGAGATGCATAGTATGTGATTTATGTGATTTAGTCACAGAAGATATAGATCACAAGTTCTTTGTAAACTCATAATTTTGGTTCGTAGTCGGTGATGAAATTGGGCATTTCATCTGCGAAGACTATAACATATCAACTAAGATGATTTGTCTTGATCATGGAAGTGGAGACTTCTAGTTGATATGTTGATATGTTTTAAGAGTTAAGACATATTGAACTGGACCGCTGTGAGATTTATTATTCTCCTAACGACTGGCAAATGAATAATAAATCTCATGACTCCTATTTGCATGAACTCTTAATCCTGAGAGAATAATGGACCTGATCATGAGGTGTAGGTTGCTTTGATATATCAGGAGTGAGATCTAAAGGCACGATCAAAACCTCAGTATGTTGGGCAACCGCATTTAGTGTTGATGGAACATATATTCTCAAGATGGAATTCATAGTCTCTTAACGGAGATATAAAATATTCCCTTGAGATAAGTTTAATGGTTTTGGTTATTCAGAGAGTTAGGCCTAACCACTTTAGTAAGAAATTACTAAAGTATATATTTATGAAATTGGATTTCATAAATATATGATGAATAACTTTAAGGATTAAACCGGGTACTCAAGGATTAAGATGTAGTAATTTTCAAAGTAGCAGTCTACATTTATGACTTTGTATTACTACGAATATTTTTTTGAAGGGGTTGCGTGTATAATAAAGTCTTGGGATATAATTTATAAATAAGACCTAGAGTGCAATTATATTTATATAGTGGTATTAAATATAATTAATGGTAACTTTGGACTTGTCAAGAGTTGACAGAAAAGCCCAAGGCCCATTGGAGCTAGTGTCTTATTGGTCCCTTTTGGTCCCACTCCAAGCCACACATTAAAGCCCAATTGGAAAGGCCCAATAGGCCGGCCCAATTAGATAATCAGTTAGTTATAAAAGGGAGAAACATACAGAAATTTATTTTAAGAGAATCATAATTGTGAAGTGGTGTGTATGTGCAAGTGAAACCACTCGATTATTCTCCTTTAGAAACTGATTGAGAGACCACACTTCTTGGGCGAAAAGTGGAATTGGAGTGAAGATTAAAAGTGTTCCCAAGAACTTCTAATCTTTTGTTTTGAATTTCACCGCACCAAAGATACGCTATCTTGTTCTCAAATTCTCAAAATCACATAGTGCATGTTATCAATCATGAATGAAATAGATCCATGAATGTCGCTTCCGCTGTGAGTTTTGTATGGGATACAAAACCAGATTTTCTTTCACAAAGTTTGGCAACAAACTTAGTTGTAACTTATGATTACAACTCCACTCAATATCTTTTTATTAAATGTGAATTTTGATAAATCTATCATTGAATTACACTTTCTTCTTCTATCCTCCAAACTTGTAAAATTTCTAAAAGATCAAAGATCAATACCTATCTCATCGATCAAATATTTAAATTTCAAGTTTTTTTAGTCTAAAATTATGCATACATAATAAGTTGATGGATCTAATAGTAAATAACATCTGATTAACACAAAATTTAACATGTGTATTTAAAACATGCAATCCAATTATTAGATTTTCAAAATACGTAGCATGTTAATTTTTTTAGTAGAAATTGTAGCCTAAGCTACAATCAAGTTTGTAGCCACTTTGTCCTTCTAATTGGACAAAATCATAAATCATTTTCTTAAGCTTTTTTTTTTCCTAAAAGGTAAATACACCTTCATTATGTAGATATTAAAAAAAATTAAAAGATTAAAGCATAATATACAACCTCTTTGCTTAAGTAAATTTGGATTTTGTTATTTAATGTTTGAAAATTTTTATTTTAGTCTCTATCGTTTAATATCATTTTTAATGGGTGTCCTTCTGTCAATCCCTATTAATGACACGGTTGTTCAAGTTAACTAAATTCAAAACAGCATAATTTAAAAATAAATTTACATCATTTTAACCATACCAAGATTTCTTTTCATTTTTTGGCTTTTTTTGGAAAAAAAATTATAAGTTATACTACCCTCACTTAAGGCTTGACAAAATTACAATCTCCTAAATGTTTAGTAAAAATGACACTCTTCTAAGATTTGTATAAATGTAATAGTTAAGTCCATGCACTCTCAAAATATTATTTTATTAACGGAATATTCCTTATTACCAAAACTATGGATGAAGTGGCCCTTGAACTATTCTCTCTAAAGCATGTAGAAATTAATATAAATCTTTTTTTTTTAATGAAATATTCCATTAGTAAAAGGCAAATTATTACATTTATACAAACCTCAAGGTAGGTTGGTGTAATTTACCCAAAAATTTTTGTTCTTTCTTTTTGAATTGTTTGTTTTTTTACAAGCTTTTTTCTATTTTTCCATTTTTCTCTTTGTTTGCCATCAAGCCCATCACCGATATCTTCTATTCTTCTCCAACCACAATCTCCAATCTCAAATGCAAATTAAACCCATAGCCACCTAGGCAAAGATTTTTTCTATATTGGTTTAGAAAAATCTCCTCTAACTCATTGCTTGGTAATTTATAAAATCATTCACATGTATTATTTAAACAAGTTATATAACTTATTAAATAGGTTGTGTAACTAAAAATACATGTAGAAGATTTTATCAATTATTATATAGTAGGTCATTGAGAGAATTTTTCTTCAAACTCATTTAAAAGTAAACTTTTTCCTTGCCACAATGAACCACCATTGGCCACCACTATCAATTAACCCATCTCATACCCAATTTTTTTACTTCATACCAAATTTAACTTCACCTCCAAACTTTCTCACTTCTCCCAAGAAAACAAAAGAGAGAAAAATCAAATATAAAACAATGAGGGAAAAAAACCAGCAGATCCTAGAGTTCACTGCCAACCTTTCTCACTTACTCAGTTTAATGTTAATGATACAACATAGGTAGCATAAAAATCAATCCCAAAACTTGGGCTGTGTTATCCATGTACTTAACAACTTTGTCTCCCTCTCCACCAATGATCAATCCCATGTCCACCCAACCTACTTTTACTATTTTCGACTTTTTAGGGGCGGCAAATTTTGGTTTATGTTAACTCATTAAAACTTCCTTATTGCATTTTGTTTTGTAATGCTCCTATATATTTCGTTTTGTTACAAAAGATAGCTATGTAGGCAAATTGAAACCTTTGCCTTAATAAATTTAAAATAATTTTCAACCCAATACCTTTGAAAGGCCATAGTTGTATGCTTGCTTATGTATCTGAGATTTCATTTTTTAATTTACATAAAATTTTGAGATATATAAAGAAAAAAAAAATACAAAAAATAAGATCTACAAGACTACAAGGAAATATGGGGAGAAATGTTAAAAATTTGAAAGGTAATAATTTGCCACTCATTTTATATTTTTGAATTTTTTTTTTATTCTACGTGACTATCTTGAGGTCTATGTGATTGTAGATAGTGAAAGAAGTAAGCTCACTTTTCTTTTTCTTTTTTCTTTTTTTTTTCTTTTTTTTTTCTTTTCTTAAAAAAAGGTAAGCTCACATTTTTTGGAGAAATTACAAGATAAAGCAAGATGAAAAAAAAAAAAAAACTTAAAAATTTAATATCTAAACTATAAACACAATTCTTAGGATACGTTTAGTAAACTGTAATAGACACTTTAATGTAATAGATATTCTTATGAGTTAGTTATACGGTTATTTATTTATTTTTTTACTTTTTATTATAAAAAATAATCATTTCTTATAAATAATTATTCCTTAAAATGAGAAATAATCATTCATTACAAAAAGGTCTGAATTCCTATTCCTTCATCTAATAACACGCATTATTAATAAAATTTCCTAAAATTTCCCCCTTACCCACTTCTCCAAAATTTTCATCTCCCTTCCAAAAATTCTCTCTTCCTCCCCTTCGAAATATTATATGTCCCTCCTCTCAAAAATTTTAAGGTCCGTTTGGTGAATATGTTTAAAAATTGAAAACTATTATTTAAAAACATGTGTAAAAATATGTATGGGAAAAAAAGTGTATGGAAATACATGTGATGCTATTTAAAAACTGAAAATTGTTGTTTGAAAACATAAACCAAACACTCCCTTAATCTCTCTCTACTATAGTTTTTCTACAGATACGGTGTTACTGCCTTTCTCTCCCCTCAGTTGCTTCTCTCTTCTTATGAATTTTTTCTCTCCCCTACAAGAGCCCTACGATTCCATAGGTACTGCCCCCTTCTCTCTTTGTACTATATTTCAATGCATAAACTGGAAGTTGTAGAATGAGGAAACAACTAAAAGAGGAAAATACACAGAAGAAGAAAAAGAGGGAGGAAGAAATAAATGCCGTGTAGATTTTTTTGAGAATATGCGGTCTTCATTGAACTTTGGAAATGGGAGCCGCGGGGAAATAAAAAATAATAAAATTAGTAAATGATAAAATTTATGAGAGAGATGGTGGCTTATTGTAACTATTGTTGGCAGGTGATGGAAGGTGAGTGTATATATATATAAAATTTAAACCTGTATTTAAAATATATCTATTTAGCATAAGGGTATTTTAGACAATTTAATTTAAAATGTTTTTTATTTTATTATTTTTGGGTTTTAATATTGTGTTGTTACCAAACAAATGAATAGTAATAAGTATTAGGTCACAACATCTTGTATTCCTTATAATATCTATCCTTATTCCTATATAATTACATTTACAATTTACCAAACGTACCCTTAGTATGTTCAAGGGTTCAAATCCCCTCTCTGCTCCCTCTTATTATAAGTATTGAATTATATAAATAAATAAATAAGAAAATGTGACCAACCCAAAGAATATATATATATATATATATATATATATATATATATATTCCCAACTTGCATGATGCAGGGTTTTAATATTTCCAAAAAATAATTTGGTAAAAAAATTTAAAGGGAAAATGCTAAATTTAATACCAGATTTATTACATAACTTTTACAGATCAATGTACAATAAATGTGATTAGTACCACTTAAATAACTTAATAAATAAAATTATAAGTTTTAAAAATTGGTCTACAATGAATATGATTAGTACCACTTCAATAATTTGATAAATAAATATTAGACTTTTTTTTTTTTTTTTTTGCAATTTTATAATGTTTGTGTTGTAGAATTTATAGTGTCTATTTGACTAGCTTATTTTTTGCTAACTTATTTTACTATTTATGTTATTTTTGCTACTATTCATGGGTCCTACTACACTTTTTTGTACTATTCATGAGTCTCACTATACTATTTCAACTAATATTTACCATTATCTATCGTACTTTCAGTAAAAAGTTTTCAATTTCAGCAAAATAAGTGAATCACAAACAAACCCATAATATTTGTAGCATATTTTATTTAAAGAGTGATTCTAGAAAAAAAAATATTCACAATCGTTTTCACAAATTTCTAAGGTGGCAAATTATATTTGGCGTGTAACATCATTTCTCACTAATGCTATTTTTATTATGCACTAATTATAACATATTATATATATATATATATATATATATATATATTATAAATTTTTTGAATCATTAGACTAGGTGATATTTTAAAGCAATCACCTACCTCTGCAACCCAGCCAAATTCCAGCTCATCTCTAAACTTATCCTATTCTGCTTCAGCTAAAAGAAGCCCAGCCTTTTTTTTTAAGCTAGCTAGGCTTAAGACTTTCTGATTATTTGGATGGGCTTGCCACCATGAATTTTAAGCTTTTTGAAGACGACGTCTTTAATACAATAGCTTGGGCCTAAAGGGTAGTATTTTGTGACAGTTGAATTTTTTTTTTTTTTTGGTCTTATTTTTTTTATTATTTTTTTTAATACAAGATTTTGTTTGCATATTATTAGAGTATGATATGCAAACAAAATAATTTAATATGCAAACAAAATTTGGTATATATATATATATATAAAATTCACAATAGTTGGGGAGATTGGAGTTTAGGTAAGACCTTTGATGGTTTATCTTTTCATCTTCTTGATTCACTTGTCTTGATGGATTTATTTATTTATTTTTATTTTTTGGAAAATGACTTGTTTTTGGGAATTTGGTTGGGATTTGAAAATGAGCGAGAAAAAATTTTGTTGTTTAACTTACAATAAATCATTAACATTTCTTGCAATTTCAAATCTTTATATAAACGACTTCCATTCACAAACACAAACTAATATTTACCACACACACAAAAAAAAAGTCATTTAGGAGCCTCGAAAGATAGAGCATAAAGATGGCATGAAAAGCAACAATGTGAGGAAAGAGTAGTTGAGAGGTGGATGAGGTCTAAAGGGAAAATGAGGCAAATTAGGACTAAGGAAAAAAAGAAAAAAAAAAGGATAATATAAGGCTTTTTGCTTTTTGCTTTTTTTTTTTTTTTTTTTAGAAGAAATAAAATTAGGCATTATTTATGTTTTTTTTTAAGAGGGGTTTAACCTATGGCGTCCGTTCCTAAACTAATGATAGCTCATTAAACGAGGATTGAATTTCAAATATCTTATTTAACCATTAAAATTTTTATTAATTGAGATAAATGGAACCCAGAGACTTTTACTAATTATAAGGGGCATTAAGAGTATTTGGGCCAAATCTTCATTAATTAGTAATATTTTTTCTCTAATTTTACTTAATTTTGAGATTTTTTTTAAGGAAAGATGGAGAATATAAACTCCCAAATAAGGATATGAAAGGAATATTATTTAAAATTTCTTTTCAATCTATCATTTTCTTTTATCCTAAATGAAATGTTATTTTATTTTAGTTTATGGTTTTATTAAAAAGGGAGAGTAATAAACAAAAAGATTTTTCATTACACTCATTCTATTATTTTCCTTTATTCTTTTTTAAAACAATATTTCCAATATATTAAGTCAATTTTACGAACTCAATAGTCTAGATAGGTCATAACCACAGTAATCTTTTGAGTCAAATGAATACGTGGAATAAGTCATTGCCTTAATAAGTAGTAATTTAACCTTAAGTACCAATGCAATCATTCTAAAACCAGAATGGACTTGTTTGAAGCTATCTCCTTCCAACACACTACATGATAATTTATAAGATTATTCATATGTATTATTTAAACAACTCGTAAGATTTATTAAAAAAATTATATGACTAAAATTACACATAGATGGTCTCTTCAATCGTCATATAATAGGTTGGGGGAAGATAACTCTAAACCGGTTTAGAGCTCAACTTTTTTAAATTAGAATTACCTTAAAGTCTCAAACTCAATCCTAAATTTCCTCACAAGTATTTGAACCAAATAAACTAAATGCATAATCCCTTTTCTCACATGAAAGTGAGTAGATCTTGAATTTAATTAGTGAAAACTAACTATTATATATATATATATATATATATATATATATATATATATATATATATATATAAATGAGTGAATACACATTTATTCCACAATCAAAGCTATTTTTTGCTAAATATTATGTTTTTGCAAAAAAAATTACTAAAAAACCTTTGCTCGAAGTTATTTTACTATGTAGCCTTTTTTAGAACTTGAGTTTAACTCGACCTTTAAGTCAAAATCGAGTTTAACAAATTCAAGTTCCAAACAAATAGCTTCTGATGCAATCGTTTGATGTAGTATTTTCAATTAGACAATCCAAGCAAGTGGCTATCTACTTGAAACTCAAGCTTGCTAACAAAAGGAGGCTACGTAACAAATTAACTTTGGGCGTAGGCTTTCCACTAATATATTCTTTTGCAAAAAAAATTAATATTTGGCAAACAATGCCCACTATCCAAGTATACAAAACACAATAGTATACACCATAAAAACGACGCCGCTTTAAGATATTCCATCGCCAGCTCCAAATAGGCAAATACCACAACGCAATACATTACATACAAGAAGCAACATTCACAAGAAAATTCGATTCCCTTCAAAACCCTTTTCTTTCTCTGACTTTTATTATTATTATTTTTTTTTATATTCTTTCTCACAGTCCCTTCTCAGTTCTCACAGCCATACCAATTTCAACAGGTTCGAATTTCTTCTATTTATTTTAATTTTTTTTAAAATATATTTTGTGAATTATAACATATGTAGATGTATTGTAAGTGAATTAGGGTTTTCAAAGATTGTGAATTTTCGAATTTTTTGTTGTTGTTGTTGTTGGGTTGGTAATCTTGTGTTTGGATACCGAGAAAACAGAGGGGAAAGTTTGCTCATATTTGTGCGCGTGTGTGTGTGTGTGTGTTTTTAGGGATCTTTAATTCAATGGAATCAAATAATTCGAATTCTATGAGAGCAGTAGTAGTTTGGATGGTGCTGAAATTAGTGGAATTTTTGGTCCTCTAGGTCACAAACTCAAAGTGCTTTTGAGGGTTGGTAGCTAGAACCAGTAGATTCTGTTATGGATCTAGGTCTCAAATTCAAAGCGAATATGTATAATTATGCATGCATGTTTATGGGGGTTTTTCATGATTTTAGGATTGGTAGCTTGAATCAATAGGTTCTCTTGTTGATCTAGGTCTCAAACTCAAATTGAATTTATATGTATGTATGTATGTTTAGGTTTTTCGTGCTTATAAGGATTGGTAGTTAGAATTGGTAGATTCTTATGGGTATATTAAATTTTGAGCTTCCAACAGGATTAATAGGAGGTAGGTTGGTTTGAAAGTTCAATTGCAACCATAAGTTTGATGTGGGTTCTTTTAATGAGGTTTCCAGCGGTTCTCGTTAGTTTTTAGTTGGGGTTTTTATGGAAGAGCATTTGGTACAGTAAAGTTCCTTAGAAAGTTGCCTTTTTTCCTTTTCTTGGATGTGTTGGGAAATATTTTTTTGGCAGATATGTGCGTGTTATGATGTAAATTCAATTGTGTGATTTATTTTAAGTGTGCTCGTAGTTAATTACATTCTTAGGGTGCATATATGATTGTGCAATTATAGAAAGACTCACTTTATTTAAGCTTGATTGAGAGTGGTAAATTTTGTAAAATGATATAGCTGTATTATACCAGTATTTTGTAAACCTAAACATCCCCTTTTCCCCTTTTCTTTTTGGTGTTTTTTAGGTTAATTTGGTATGGCAGGAAGAAACCGTGGTCCCCGTGAAGCATTTAATGACCGTCGTGGTTACCCACCTGAAGGACCTTTCATCCGGGGTCCTCCAATGCCGAGGCCTCCTCCTCATCCTGCTTTATTGGAGGAAGAGCTTGAAATGCAGCACACTGAGATCCGAAGGCTCTTGGGTGATAATCGAAGGCTGGTTGAAGACCGTATGGCACTGCATCGTGAACTTGGCGCTACCAAGGAGGAACTTCACCGCATGAATCTCATCATTGCTGACATTCGTGCAGAACAAGAAATGCGCTCTAGGGAGCTTAGGGAGAAAACGATGAAGCTTGAGGCTGATCTTCGAGCTACTGAACCATTGAAAAATGAGGCTGTACAACTTCGCACAGAAGTTCAAAAGCTGAATAGCCTCAGGCAGGAGCTTTCAGGGAAAGTTCAGAGCCTCACACAAGACCTTTCAAAATTGCAAGCTGATAATCAACATATTCCTCATTTAAGGGTAGAGATTGATGGGCTGCACCAGGAGGTTATGCATACTAGGTCTGTGCTTAGGCTACCTATGAAGCTTTCTTTTCTCATCCTAAAGCCTATTGTAGTATGTAAACTTTTAGCTTGAACTTTGCATATTAATTGAAGACTTTTTTTCTGTAGAGCTGCGCTTGATTATGAAAAAAAGGCAAACATTGAGCTGATGGAACAGAGACAGACAATGGAGAAGAACTTGGTTTCCATGGCCCGTGAAGTTGAGAAGCTCCGTGCAGAACTTGCAAATGCTGATAGTAGGCCATGGGGTGCTGGTATGATCTTTCTATCTCACCGTTCTCTAGGGATAGGTTAAATTTTTCATTGGATCTTTGGAACTATATTGTGATAATGTATTACATGCTGTGGTCTCTTTATGGACACCCATATCCTAGTAGATGCATTTTGCACCTATATTTATGGAGAGTCTCAGTTTTAGCCTTTTGTTGTTATTTTTTAGACTTACGAAGTAGCCTAGTTGCAATTGACAAAAAAAAAAAGAAAAGAAAAAAAAGGTCCACAGTCCACGTTGTGTGGAAGTTGGGCAACTTGCTATAAAAAAGCTCTCTTGCTTTTCATCCTACCTATAAGCATGTATTTTTATAATTGTCTTGGCAATTTGATGTCTTCCTTGTTCACTTATAAAAAAAAAATGGTTTCTTCCTTGTTCAATCATTTGCTACTGTTGCACACAACCAAACATCTCAGTAAAAACGTTAGTGGTTCTACTTGGAATACATTAATATGTTATAATTGAATATTCTTTCTCATGCAACAACTCAACCACTATCCAAGCATAAAAGTATGAAGGCATTCCATGTTTGAATTTATACATAAATATAGAAGGTACTGAGGAGTAAAGAAACAATTACTTTTGTTATGTGAACTTCCAATTATTTTCTCATTTATTATATGGGAAGAGACAAAGAGGGTTGGAAATATTGAAACATTTTTGGTGAGGAAAACAATGGAGAGTGTGTACATGTTACAGCTTGCAGAGGATAAGTTCTGCAGGAGGAATAATATTGTCTTGTTCCCTATCATGGATGGAGAACTTATTCTTATTACCATAGCCTGGGGTCTCTCTTTACAATTTTTTTTTTTTTTTGGGCACATTCTCTATGACTTTCCCAATTTCCAGGATCATTATCTTCTTCTATTTTCGGTAATTAACCTGCCTTCGTATATTAAGATTCTCCTTCATATGTGGAAACATCAGATTCCATGTCAGTGTAGCATTGGTTGGTTTAGGCCTCTCTATCTCTGTCTCTAATGCACTTTTTTTATTTTATTTTATTTTAATTATAGGTCTCTCTTATGCACATACATGCCCAAAGAAATAGATGATGATCCTGTTATCTTTCTGTCTTGGGAAGTAGAAATCCTTATAGATTTAGACCTGATGAACTGATTAGCAGTACTTCTCTACAGCCCTTGTATATGGTGGTACCATGCTCAATATATGTTTGTTTACTCGTATGCTAAGATTGGTTTTTGAGCAGTTGAAGTTAGAGAAACTGGTGTCTTATTACTTGTTGGGAACAACTGTAGTCTATGATTTTTTCACTCTTCGAAACCAAACTTTAATTGTTCTCTTGCTTGGTTAGTGTTTAGAATCATTATCCAGCTGTCATACAATTCAGAAATTTATAAGAGCAGGCACATTGTATCTGTGGCTATTTGGAGTTTCATTGTTGTGTTACACTTTGCTTTCAATATCTTTAATGATTTATGGTTTTTGCAGGTGGACCATATGGGATGAAATTTAGCAGCTCAGACAGCGTTTTCCCTAATCCTTATGGGGATGGATATGGAGCTCATCTGGTATGTGTGTTCACATGATGAGGATTATATTTATTGGGTTTTGTGGTCATTTAATTACCTTATTAGGTTCTTAATGTTTATTTTGGTTTCTTTATGTTAACTGTTTTGTTTTCTAGGGTGCCGCTGACAAAGGTCCTCTGTATGGTCCGGGTCCAGCTGCATGGGGAGGACCTGAGAAGCCTCGCATGACTCGTCGTTGAGATTTGGGTGATTACTGTTCGAATGGAGCGATGCCTTACCTGTCTCTTTCGATCTCCGTTATCCGAATACATTGTTAGTTATGTGTGCTTGCCACATCAATAGTAATTTATCTGAATACATTCGTAGTCATCCTGATCTAGCGTTTATAAGGTTTTAATGTTGCTTTAAAGTATAGTATTGGAATAACTGGTTCTATCTTTTGCTGATAGTTTCTTTCTTCTTATTACCATTATAACTTGTCTTGTTGAATTCTCTTCTTTTTCTGGGCACCTTTTGTTGATTAATTATTTTTATTTGTTGTCTATAAGCTTATTATTTTGGAATTTTGTGGTATTGTATCACAAATATATGAATTTCAAATTTTGGCTGTATTTGGTGTGTCTGGAGGATGAATTCTATTAGAATCATATGGAAATGGACAGGAAAGATACGTCACGTTGCCTGGCTGCAAACAAATAATCTGATCTGCTGTTGTAGTTGATTCTTTGTTTTGAAGTTCTAATGTGATTTATGGTGTGCATCATGGACAATGCATTTGAGGTGTTATCAACCTGTGATTTGGTATTTGGTTTATTAGGTGTGATTTGTTTTTTTCCTTGGAAGTCTGCCCTGAAGATATTAAGTAATGCTTCCTGGACCTTGGAGGAGAGCGCCTGTTATATTGTTATGCATGTCATTCTCTTTGGGAAAATAGAATCCAGAGTTCATATTCATTTGGATATTATAGAGTTAGATTGACATTTTTTCATTATAGAAAATGATGAACAGATCTTATTGCCATGGGATCAGATTATTTGAAACACTTTTTGCACTGGGAGTGCTCATGTACTGTGGCTTCCCATTAACAACTGCCTTTTCTAGATATGCAGTTCAAGCATGTGTTGAGCGTACTGCACTAATCAGGAAAAGTGATTTCAGAATGACATGTATCTTGCAGTGCAATGTTTAACAAGCCCAGGAACAATCTTTTGGTTGGATTACTAGGAAACAATGTTTTGGAGATATTCAGGCTTCTATCATCTGTAGATTTGGTGATTAGGAGTCAATTTCCATATGTTTTTGTGAAGTTTTGTTCCTTGGATGAAATTTGTAGCACTGTTTTAGTATCTTAAATATGTCACCGCAGTGGATTTTAGCGATTGCACAGCTAGGTAAACCAAACATCTCTCTTTTGTTTAGATTGTATATTGAATACAAAGTGATTGTCCCTTGCATTTATTGTTAGTCAAAACCCATTTACTTAAGGTAGCTTTAGAAGAATCAATGGTGGGAGTGTTTTCGGCTTATTTAAAGTGGCAATCTTTTTAGTAATTCTTTGGTGTAATGTTGGATTTCTGTTTTTGTCTTTTATGATTATCCGTCATCCATGGGGTGGTGTTTTGTGGTTAGCATGAGTTGACAGTGTACCAAAGGGCACTAAACTTTATGGTACTATGGTACTAAGTTCCATGGGGTTTGATTAAAGCTGTTTTGGATGGAGAAGATATAATTCTATGTATGCTTTATACCGTTCTCTGTTATTGATCCTGACAGTTTAAATAGCCAAGTTAAGTTTTATACAATTCCAAAGATGACTGAGGTTTAGCGGGATATGAAATTTTTTATGCCTGATCAAATTTAGTTTGTAAATGGAACTTTGTACCCAAAATGGAAGATGGAGCATGCTTCTAAGTTTAGCCAGTTTTATTGGAAGCAGATTTTAAGGTCATGAAGGATTGGTTGGATCTGGATGATATTGGATGTAGGATGGCACAATGGAGGTTGAATATGTATATCCATAGAAAAGGAGGTAGATTTTCGCGGACAGCCTTCTCATGAATGTTCTTCTGTCATGGTATATTCCCTCTTTCCCTCTGCAAACAGGTGTTGAAATCCAGGACTTGCAGTTCAGCTATCTCGTGTCATTGCGAAGTTTCTCATTCTTTATTTGTATTGTAATCCTTTAAACTCTTTCAGTGGTCAAAATATTCTGGCCACTTCCATGATAAAGAAGTTGCTCCAAGCATCGAAATGACCCTGGAATATCTGAAGAAATGATGGTGACCATGCCATGTGACAAGAAGCCATGCTGATTTGAACTTCATAGGCAAGTATTTTGTCTCTTTTCAATGGTTGTATGGGTCTGGAATTTTACATTTTGTTTTTCTAACTAGACTTTGTAACTGGCATTAAATAATGCTCATGGGTCCCTTTGATATCCTAAGTTTAAGGTTTATATGTTGCTTTATTCTAGAACTCTACTCTTAAGCAGGCTCTAGGTTTTTGTTCTATCTTTTGGTCTCTCTTAGTATGATATTTTAGCCTGTATAATTGCTATATACCTATTGAATCTCTCATGGAATGGGGATCAACCTTGTAATGAACTTCACCAACCATTTCATGCTACATTCTGTGCTTGCTCCTCATCTTGCTATTTTTTAGCCTGTGTGGTCATCAGTTTCACTACGGACCTGTAAAGATACCTTCTAGTTTGTTTTTGTGCCATGTCATGAGATGAGACTAAGGCGGTGTTATTAGGTTTTGAGAAGTTAGTCTTTAATCTATTAAGTAGTAGAATCGGAATAGCAGCTGACACATTGCTTCTTTAGAATAATATGATATATTGGTTGGTTGTGTAAATTGTTGGATTCTTAGATATTTAGAGATTTTAGTGATCATTTGAACTCTTATAAAAGGGCTTTTTTATTATTGAACTTATTTCTGGGAGTTCGAAAAGTAGTGTATGTTTGAAGGAGAAATGTTGTGACTTTTCTGGGGTAGTTAGGAAAGTCATTGTCTTACAAGGACTCTTCTGGATGGGTATGGCACAGTGTAGATTCTGAGATTAAAATGGAAGACTAGGGTGACTTTGATGGTTTCACATTGGTTCTCCTGTTTCATTTAGATCCTTTAACAGTACTGTTGGAGTTTTTGAGAATGGAAGATGTCTCTTCGAAGATGTCCATTGGATTTTTATCTTATTGGTGGAGACATCTCAGGTGAGGTTTTGTTCCCTCTAAGTTTGCATCAAGAATTAGCATTAAGTCCATATATCTTGCACTGGTGATGGATAAGCTCACTAAATCAATTCAAGAAGAAGTTCCTTGGTATATGCTTTTTGTAGATGATATTGTTTTTGGAGATGAAACTAAACATGAAGTTAATGTTAAGTTAGAAATTTGACATGATGATTTAGAATCTGAAGGCATTTGATTAAGTTGGATTAAAACAAAGTACGTGGAATGTAAATTAAGTAAAACTAGAAACAAAGACGAAGGGGCTATAAGACTTGATGATCAAGAGAAAGCATAGAACAAGTACTTTAATATCTTGGACCATTTATTGATAAAGATGGAAAGATTGAATTATCGGACAAGAGCATGGTGGATGAAGTGGAGAAACACATCAGGAGTATGGTGTGATCCTAGAATACCTATTAAGTTAAAAGGAAAATTTTATAAGACTTCTATAAGATCAACTAGATTAAATTGCAATAAATGTTGGGCTGTTATGAAGCAAGAAGCAACATATTCATAAATGAGTACAGCTGAAATAGCTGGAAGGTGAACGTTAGATAAATAAGTCGAAATACAAGGAAAAATAGGATTTGAAATGAGGAAATTCTCTTATAGATAGGGGTGGCCCCTATTGATAAAAAGATGAGCAAAACTCACTTGAAATGGGTTGATCATTTTCTGACGAGAGTAAGTAAGAAAGTAACAAAGAGTATGACTTCAGATTGAATAGAATTGCAAAAAAGAATACGTATGGTTGACCCCGAGTAGTCTGTTCAAGATTATAGCTGACCCTAAAATTTTGGTATTAAGGCTTGGTTGTTGTTATTTTGGTGGCTGGAGAAAGCATCAATGAATTGCTCTAGTTGCCTGGAGTAAGCAGCTGCGATAGGAGCAGAAAACATTCTGTGCAAGTTCTTTTCACAGTTGCCTTGAGATCGTTCCAGTTTTATCGAATGCATGAGCCTGCTTCTTTAATGAAAGAAATGACTGAATGAGGAAATTAAGATCATAATTTTTGTGTGGTACAGCTGTTGTTCAGCACACAGACCTTAAATATTGGTAAGAGAGTGCTTTCTGAGGATACATCCCCATTGCATTGACTTGATCCCTTAGGTAGCTCAACTGTAAACTTATAGCTTGTTATAGCTTGATTTTTTTTCCTGTTTGGAATGGTGGTGTAGCATTGTTGCTTCCTAGTCTGCTGGCAATTTGCAATTCTTTTTCTGGTGTAATAAGTGCAATGTTGTTTTGAAGACAGAAATGCTTTTCTGAAGGGTAAATTAATAGGGGAGTTGCTTCATATGGTAACCATGTGTTTGTCCCATCAATGTGATCTAAGTAAAATTATATGCATAAAGCAGTTTTTTCAATATACATCTTTCTTACTTATCAAAAAAAAAAAAAAAAAAAAAGAACGAGGAAAAGTTAGCATTTGGTATTAGAAATATTGATGGGTCCTTGAGGTTCTTTGCATTGTTGGACACTTATGGCCTGCTGACATGATTCAGACAATTCAGTATAAATTTAAGCTGTTAATATTACTGCTGGTATGAAGCATGGGGTGTTGTGCGATTGTCTGGCTGCCAAGTTGGCTGCAATATCATTTGTTATGTTGTACTTCTATAATATATTTTTGTGAAATATATTTGATGGTTACATAAACTTGTAACAAGTTTATTACATTTGTTCTCTTATATATGTATTTGTATATCTTGATATTGCCAATTTGTTGATTTTGACTAATTTTATTCATATTGTGGTCTGCAGATGGTATGT
Organism: Quercus agrifolia; assembly: GCA_029955455.1. NCBI lineage: Eukaryota > Viridiplantae > Streptophyta > Magnoliopsida > Fagales > Fagaceae > Quercus > Quercus agrifolia. The sequence goes on from JARQAD010000002.1 coordinate 11,127,313, forward strand.
TGGTGCCTTTTGTGGATGATTAAAAAAGAGAGAGAAAAGGATGTCACATGAACTTATCCAGTGCCTGGCTAAAGGAAATTCATGTTTGGTGTTGCAGTTGGAGGGTTGAAAGCAATTTTCATGTGTTATTGCCCCCTTACGGAGGTGTTCTGCAAGGTGCTGTAAACCCTTTCAGTGAGAAGCATTCCATTTTGACCACATTTCTGGAGAAGCAGCAATTAGCTGCTTCTGAAAATTGCTAGTCTTAATGAATTTTCTTGAGACCCCAGTTTCACCTTCGTCCTTTTTCATTAAATCCCACACAATTACCTACATAATACCCTGTTCTTCCAGTGTCCCTTATTTTCCCATCGCCAGCCTCCTTTTTGTGTGTGCACCGTTACTGATCCCACCGCTTCATTTCTGGATTTCAATGCCATAGAATGAAAAACTCCTTTGCAAGAATATGTCAAACATTCTGAAGATTTGATTTCCTAGCTTGTTAGTGGAATCTGTATTATTTCTGAATCCAATGTGATACTGGAGTTGATCATAAACATGAGTTGTTATTTTGTTCTGAAGTTAGAGATGGTTCAAGAAGGGAAGAGCACCGGTAGCAATGGTATTGACTATTGAGCCAAAAAGACAACAATGGTGATACCAGCTAGTTGCTGTTGTAAGTTGGGAGAGTTTTCAATTGGTATTGAGGAGGTCAGGCCCTTGGGTGTGGTTTTCACGATAAGAGGTTTGCATGGGTGATCAGGTTGTTCAAGCACTTGGCTATGGTAGCTATGGTTCCTGACATTGATGTTTGCTTTTGTTGGGCTTAGTTTTTGCGGATCTTGAACTTAGCAGAGGGATTGGGAAGCTTGGGTTGAGGGGCTAATTTAAAAGAAAAGAGATGGGCTTCAGGTGTTACTATTGGCGGAAGAATATTGGTAAATGTTGTTTGTTTTATAAGTGGTTCACTCTTTAAAACTAATCGAGTCAATTTAGAAATAAATAAATTATACAAATTCATGGTCTATTTTTTTAGCACATTTCTTTTTCAATTGGAAAAACTTTATCTTATGAGAATGAGAGATTACAATAATGCTAATATCACACTATGCCACAACTGCCCTGCATAACAGACCATGATTAGATGTCTATTAGTATCAAATGAACCTACCATTTCTTCTTTACCGCTCACGGTTGTGGCCTGTGTTGTAATTGAAGAGATTATGCTAAATTGTCAATAAGTTGAGTTAGAAGGGAATATTATCAGGGATGACAAAAGGACAAGATAAAATTAGATCATCCACCCCTAAGGATGTGTTTGTTTGGAGGTGAAATAGGATGGATTGAAAACTTTAGAGAGAAAATGGGAAATAAAACTTTTTTGGAATGTGTTTGATTAGGTGGGAAAGAGGAAAATAAATGATTGGGCCTGGGTGTTTTCTCTTTTAGCTCATTAAAAAGTTTTCTCTCAAAAATGGAGAGAAAATTGAAGGGAGAAAACGAGGCTGTTTAATGGACAAAAATGCCCATATCCAGTTCATTTTTTTTTTTTTTTTGGTTGGGCACGTGGCCTCTTTCTTTATTCTTTTTTTTTTTTTTTTCCTTTTTTCTTTTTTGGATTTTTTTTTTCATTTTTTGATTTCCTAGGCTGTGGGTGTGATAGTTGTTTTGTTTTATTTAACTAGACATGATTTTTATTTTATTTTTAATAAATTGGGTGATTGCTTTTTTTTTGGGGGGGGGGGTTGTTTATCACTTTTTTTTTTTGTTTTAATTAGCCATAATTTTTTAACAAGGGTGTAGGAATAAATTTATATAGAATCACTTTTTCCATCCCTTCACTTTTCCACTTCCAACCAAACAAAAATGAGAGGAATTAAAATATTTTCTAACCTTCCACTTTTTCATCTTCTCATCATTTTCTATCTTTCAATTTTTTCACCATTCCAACCAAACAGATCCTAAAAGGGAGTGATATTGTCTCAACCTCGTTGGCTGGGGAAACCTTTCTTGTCTTATCCTTGCCTTGCAAGACTAAGCCCTAGCATGACCCCAAAAAGAAAAAAAATTCTTGATTGCCCTGTATTTGATTTTACGTCAAAAAATTCTTTTGCCACAACATCTTCCACTTCTTTGCTACCATCACATATTCCACTGTGTGATGAGAGAGAGAGAGAGAGAGAGAGAGTACATAAGTATTGAGGGAGTGGAAGGTTAGAGAAGAGGAAGAGACTTTATATGTGTTGGTAATTGAAAAATGTATTTATAATTGGTAAACTATATATATATATATATATATATATATATATATATATATATATATATAAAACTTATCAAATCCAATGTGGTAATATAATAGTAAGTTTGAATAAAGGACTTTTGGGCTACCATATAAGTTTATGAAAAATTTGAGACTTTCCATATTCTTTATTTTTTTTCACTAAACTTTTTATCATAAAAAATAATTTCCTTCATAAATGAGAATTATATGTTTTTTTTTTTTCAATTAGATAGAAGAAATATATAGGTAGGGAACTACTTCCCCCCCCCCCCCCCCCCCCCAATTATACCAGAAGAGAAATTGTATGTAGAGATTAATTGTTTTAACTCTTGAATTTTAGGTTACTTCCACCCCCCTCCCCTCCCTTCCTCTCCTCTCCCAAAGAAAAAAAGATTATAACCATATAAAACTAAGTTATAATCCTAAATACACATAAAAAGAGAAAATCATACAGTCCATACCTATTGATCATAATATTATGTTTCCTCTTCCAAGTTATCCTAAGAACTAAGAAGTTAGAAATTAGCATAGATTTAGATGAGATTAAAATAACATTAGCAAGAATTTATGTAGTATTTAGTTTAAAAATTATAAAGCCATTTAGAAAATAAAATAAACAAATGGGAGGAAAATGATCATGTACTTAATCAATAAAACGCATTCCAATTCTTAATTTTGATGTTATAACTAAATAATATATCAATAAAAATAAAAATAAAAATATTGTCTATATATATTCATCTTGGACGGTTTAATTTTAATAGTTGATAGATGCAATTATGTAAAGAAAAATTGTAAGCATGAATACAAAGAAATAGACTCTCAATTGAAAATTCCAAAAAAATAATAATAATAATAATAATAAAAGAAAAAAGAAAAAAAGATACATGGTATTTTACAACCCTAGAAGAGAAAATCTAGTACAAACCTTTACATTGTAATTTTTCAAAAAAAAAAAAAAATGAAAATAACCATATAAAACTAAGTTATAATCCCAAATACAAAGAAAAAGAGGACCATACAATCTATACCTATCAATCATAATATTTTTTTTCCTCTTCCAAGTTATCCTAAGAAGTTAAAAATTAGCATAAATTTAGATGAGATTAAAAGAAGATTAGCAAGAACTTATGTAGTATTTTATTAAAAAAAAATACAAAGCCATATAGAAAATAAAATTTAAAAATGGGAGGCAAATGGTCATGTACTAAAACAATAAAATGCATTCCAATTCTTTAGATACAAACAATTTTAATGGGTAAAACACAATTATGTAAAGCAAAATTGTAAAGGTGAATACAAAGAAATAGACTATCAATTGAAAATTGAAAAAGAGAAAAAAGAAACATGGTATTTACAACCTCAAAATAGAAAATCTAATACAAACTACAAACCATAAAAATTGCAGCAAAAAAGTAAAGAAGTTCAAGGGAAGAAAAAGCAAAATTGACCTCAAATAGACTTTCCAATTATAGTTGTAATTTTGTGACTCATGGGATGGAAAGAAAGCAATTCAAAATCTATATATATATATATATATATATATAAATTACTTGAGATCGAGCTATCATCCTCAAATAGATCAATATATATATATATATATATATATATATATATATATATATATATATATATATATATATAAAAATTACTTGAGATCGAGCTATCAACCTCAAATAGATCAACGCCGAGCTGCTCCTCAAGTAGTTCCTAAGATCGGGCTATTAAGGTTGTTCTTGAAAATGACATCGATCTCTTTAGGATCATCATTGCCAAACTGATCACTTCCTACGTTTCCTTCGTTGTGTCAAACATTGATGATAAAGTTACAAATTCTAAAGTAAATTATACTTTGCCAAACTGATCTCTAAATAGTTCTAGGAATTAAAAAAAAAAAAATCACTCCTAATTTTCCAATGCTTCATTTTGTTAAATTCATTTTATTTTTTCTTTTAAAAATCATTCTATTTTTTCAATGTTCTAACGTGGATTTTATTATGTGGATGTGGTTTTTAAAATAAAAATAAAAATATTTTATTAGCTACATAGGCATAAAGTGTGCCAATTGTGTAATCTGTTAGTCACCTAAGCATTTTCTCTTAGTAAGTTGATGGTAGGTACCAAATTGACTTTAAGTTGAAAATAACATGGACAAAATTGACTGTTATCAAAATGTAAGGACCAAATTGACCGTAATCCCAAAATGTAAGGATCAAAATGGTATTTTCACCAAAAAATTAAATCACTGGGTTTTAAATCAAAGAGAGACAATTGAATGTTTTAATGGGGAGAAAATTCATTTGTTTGATAAGAAGATGATAAGTTAGAGAGAGAGAGAATGATTGATTGCTGAATTGAACGCAATTTGGATTCAATGGGAAAGTCATTAATAGTATAAACATTGGCCGTTTATTTGATGGGAAGATGATGAGTTGAGAGGGAGAAAATGGGATTGATTAAAGAGAATGTGTGAAGTGAAAATGCTAAGCTAGGCTCTTCTTCAACTGCTAATAACAGTAGCAAATATCTGGTGCATCTAATTTAGTTCCTCAATATTCCACATAAAATTCAGTGTTTTAGGTGGACAGCTTGCCATCAAATCCTACCTACACGGACAAAACTCTTTGAAATAGGCATTATTTCCACCTATTTAGTGTGGGATGTGTTCAGGGGATCCATAAATTGAGCATCATTTACCATGAAGCTGCACTTTTGGGAGATTGGTGTGGCCATTACTTGATGGATTGAGAGATATGCAACTTGGAGAAGATTTATTATTAACTTACATTTAATCAATCTATTAGCCGTATCAGCACTTTTCATATGTTAGATGACAACTTCATTGAAACGCATTAAAAAAGAGGAGGAACTAATTGACATAAAATATTTGCAGATGACCCAAATGGAACTGTCAAAAGTGCATTTAAATTTAAAATTAAATGTGTTACATAATAATAATAATAAAACTATTCTAAAGATTTTTTTTTTTTTTTTTATAATATCTTTTCTACGAAATTATTGTTTAATCAATTAACATACGAAATATCAATCGGTATGAAGCGGGCATTGCAGTTTTGTGCTGAAGCTATGGCTTTTGCTCAGTGGATATGGAGACCTCTGTACCGGGCTGATGCCTTTGTTTTTCCCAAATATATATCTAAGAGTGCTAATGACTTGATTGAGGATATTCGACCTATAGCTCTAGTTTTTAACCAATTCAAGTTTTGTCATTGCCTCAAGTCTTGTAATCAAGGGGCTGTTGGCGATTGTCCCATGGAAAGGTTGAGAGTATAGATGGGGAAGAAGATTCTGGGAATTCTAGGTGGATTGCTTTGTTAAAGTTGTGTGGAAATATGGATTACTAGACAACTAGTTTTAAACTTAAATGGATATCTGATTGATGTGGAAGAAAGGCTTAGATGACATCTTGATCACAAATAGTTTATGCATCAGATCCAACAACCACTGATCAAACACAAATTAAGTGTCACAATGCACATAAATCATTCGTACATGATACATGCATTTCATTTGCAAACATAATAAAAAAACTATTAAGCGATTGAATACTAACGTTTATCTGCAAAGGTGGTATATTTCATAGGGTCACATGTTCCTGAAAACATTGAGACACAAGTTTACTAGGCACTTGGAAGTGGCAGTACTCTTCTTTATGTTTCATCAGCAAAAAATAAGGCAATAGCATATTAGAGCAAGCTTATCGTAGCACTATGGAAAAAAAGAAAAAGAAAAAAAAAGAAGTCAAACTGCAATGCATGTATGTGTCCTATTCTGTTGAAGCTTCTCTTGCAGCCTTGGACTTCTCTTCTGCATCTTCGTTGGCCAGTTCTTCCAGGCGTGCCTATAAAAGGAGAATAGTATACCGAAAACATCAAAATCATGGACAGGTAAGAAGGTAACTATATGAAAAACCTCTAAAAAAAAATAGCACAGAGAATCCAACACAAACCAGCATGAATGACTTCAGCAGGGGCACCAAAATTAATCGGTGGTCATAAGCAGCTATCGTAACAATTTTCGTCCCTGTCTGCTGCATAGCAATAGTAGTCGTCCTGATTATAGCATCAAATTTGTAAAGCTGCAACAACAAACATACCAGGGTTCAATCATCTAATGGAATATAGCACTTCATCAAGCAACATCTTTAATATCACACACCAGTGACCACACTACACACAGAGACATGAGTTTCACATTAAACGACTTAGACAATTTGACAAGTTCATACTTTGGCTATAACATACCCTTAAAATTATGTTATGAATCTGCTTCTTGATCGCTAATTTTATTTTATTGTCCACGCGAGTTCCTTCAAAAATATTCCATATGATATCTGACTCGAAAATATCACCATTTGTCCTCTCAATCTGTCTTCGCCGCTCTGACAAGAGATACTCGTAACTCACTGGTTTGTACCCAGAATCTTCTCTTCTCTTATCTTCTTTAACACAAATACTCTCCAAATTTCGCCATACATTAAGGTCTCTCGAATACTGTGCCTTTTTCTCACAAATGTTCTGTATCCGTTCAAATTCAGCCTCATAGATCTTGAAAAACTCTTTCCCCAGACTAATACTAGTTTCTCTCAAACTTGTCCACAGCTTTAATTGCTCCCCAATATCAGTACTTCCCTTTAATAACCAATTCACAAAAGCGTCTTTACATTCATCATCGTTTAATTCGATTTCCGCATCAGCACTAGAAGTAACAGCAGCTCCATCATTCGACACAACAAGCTCTCCACGCAACATTCTCTTGTCGAAAACTACACAAGAGAAGTCCTCATTAAAACCAATCTTCTCATGATAAGCATCACAAAGCTCAGCTCTAACCACATCCTTATTAACACTCTTATAGATCCTCTGTAACCCGCAAGTATTATCGAGATCATCCAACAACTCGAGCACACGATAAAGCTCTGAGATGTCAAGGAGGCACACTGAGAGCGGCGTTTGGTTCATGCAATGTTCCTTAAGCAGCTGTGCCGGGATTCGCTCCTCCAGCATTTGCATAATCAAGTTCATAAACGCCCGAAAATGATTCGAAACAAAACATCTAATCTTCAAGAACACATGTAAGCTTGTTCGAATTTTATCAATGACCGCGCCACGCCTGCTATTTTGGCAATAAGGCCAATCTTTCTGGTTCATTAAAATTTTAGATTCATGTAGGCCCTCACCTACACGCTTATTTCTTGACAAATCTTCCATCATTCTCTTCGCAGCAACCACGTCCACGGGTTTCCATTCTCTTGATTCAGTGGTGTTGAGTAAATCAATTACAATTGCAGGCTCGAGCAATCGTAACTGATTGGATAAAGTCCTTAAATGCACACGCTTCATGTGCTCTGCAAACCATTCCTCGTTGAAAATCCTCACGTCGCAAAGACAACACGTCGAAAACTTCCAATTCTGTGAGATCTTCACATACTCCACGGCCTGCATCACCTCCTCCGCCACAGCCACAGCCGCCGGTGATTCATTCTTCGCAAAATGCAGTTTCAGGTCTTCTATCCGAATCCTCAACAAATCCTTCTTTAGCTCCATACTCATCGTGTTGTTCCAATAGGCCTTGACTCGTGTCTCCATCGTGTCTTTCTCGGGGTTCTTGAGCTTTCTTGAGCCCATTTCGAAGTTCTTCCTCGCCACAATAGCACTCTGTTCGATCTCGTCCTTTCTGTCTTGTACTTCTTGAATCTCGTTCTTTATATTTTCCATGTATTCAGCGTCTATGATATGCCTGCTATGCATTTTGAAGAGTCTGAGTATAGTTCTGAGTTCTTCAATTTGAGACTCTCTGGTCCGCTCTTCATTTTCCAAGAAACCTTCCATGAGGATGGGGTCTTCCATGGCTAAAGCGGCATCACATGCTTCGATCACGGGTTCAAACCTGGCATTGGCGCTGTCGTAATCAGCTAAGTCGAACAGCGCATTGACATGGTATGACCGGAAGTAGAGGGAGTCGGGGCATAACTCCACGGCTCGCTTGGATGATTCGACAGAAATCTTGATATGTTTGAGCGTTTCTGCGAGGCTGAGGGGAGCGTCGGAAGAGTTTTTTCTGACTGAAAGGACGATTTTCATGTGACAGAAGCAGCGGAAGCCGTGAGCGACAGCGGAGTTTGGCTGGCGGAGAAGGATGTCCTCGGCAAGATTCAAGGCTTCACTGTGGTTCCCTCTTTGGAATTCATTCATGGCGTGGGTTACTTCACCGTTGATGGTATTTGGAGGTTGAGGTTGAGGTTGAGGTTGAGAGGGAGAAGCTTGGGTTGCATTGTGTTTCTTGCTGCTCATTTTTGGAGGGAAATGGAGAATGGAGAAACAGTAGTTTGAATGGAAATATTGCTTTTGTGAAAAAAGCTGAAATGGGTGAACCCAATGTATATATATATTTGAAAGAAAAACGGAGGCCTGAAATGCCCAATTGGGGAACAAACTATATCGGGATTAACCAATCACAAAAAGATAAAAAAGGGGGCCTTATGCCCTCACATTTCTCCCATTATTTATTGGGTTTTAACTCTTTATAAGGAGATACTAGGCAAAAACCCGACCCCTATATTTTGATTTAATTTTTCATTTTGATCTTCAAGTATTCACAGCTTTTGTTTTAGTTTTATATAATTAAAATTAGTTGTTATTTTGATCTTTGTCGTCATATTACTTATGAAAAACTTCTACGTGGCTAATAGACTAATAGATTGCACGGCTAATTTAAATTTAGAAACAAAATTTTTTTCGTAAGTGAGATGAAGATATAAAGTATAAACCAAAAAGTCTACATTTATAGTTGCATAAAGTAGAAACTGCCTCAACACTTAAAATCAATTTTGTCATCCATAGGAGCATGAGGATGGAAGACACCGAGTGGACGAACAAACTCCAAAATCAATGACCCCATTTTTCTTGTCATCAAAATGATTAAATACCTAGGTAAGAAAGGGCAGCCATTGAAAGAATTAACTGAATCACAAATCATATCAGCAACACAACTCATCAATTTAATCAAGTCAGGAAAATCAAGCATAAATGTCAAAGCAAAATTACTCTGTCCAGAAAAAGATTCTCGCCTGCTGGCATTCTAAACAGTGCCAATTGGAATGACAAGCAAACAGAAGGATTATAAATTTAGAATCTGGTTACTTCTAGGACAGTAGTTCTAAAACTGCAACAAAACTCATTCATTTGAGCCAACGCAAGATGCATAGTGCACAGATGAGTGAGTAATCTTTGGATGAAAGTAAGGAAAGCAAACAAATAAATTTCTTATTCATATATTATAGAATTGCCTCAGAGGGTGTCTTAGTTAATCTCTCACATATGTGAATACTCTCTGTCCTATCCCCAAATAGGCTAATAATTACCAGATCGCATGTAAATACAAAGAAAATCAATCTCAAAAGAGTAATGCAATGCATCAGAAATTCTGATCCTTACTAACATGGCTCATTAGATTTATTTCATTTTAGCAAGATTGGTTATGACAAACAATAGGATTACCCTTCTAACAGTGATTAGAAGGATTGTATGCACTCTCAATAAACTAGAGAAGATAGAGAAGAAAAGAAAACATACATCATCATCATATATATTAATAAGCTCAATGTATGTAAAATGATTATAAAAAAAAAAAACAAAAAACATGAATAGTGAGATAAACCTATACTATACATCAAAATCCTCACTACATCCCTCAAAACTACCTAACTCTCCCCCTATCAACTAGGTCTAACTACTCTCAAAACTACTCCCCCATTTTGTCACAATGGACAAAGGGTTAATCATGGTGAGGTAGTCATCTCATCATCGTCGGAAGAGCTACAAGCATCATCTTTATCATCACCACTAGCTGAAGGAGCATCCAATGACTCATGCTTTGAAGAATGTGCAAACCCACCAATTCGAGATTAAGGGCTAGCTATGCGTCCAATCCTAGTGTTCATTTGACTCATATTATCAAAAAGAAGGTCAAGACGATCACCATGAGCAGCCTGAGTATCTCGAATCTCTTCAAGATCATCACGAATGAGCTGGAGCTGATCAAGGATGGCAGCTAAGGTAGCCTCAACTCCAGAAGAGGAAGAAGAAGATGGAGCAGATGAAGAGGGATGGCGAGCATAGGCAGCATCCTCTGTGGCACGAAACTCTGTCTCCTCCCGTTGAGCAGGCGTAGTATCATCTTGAGGTCGCTTGGACTTAGCGACCATCTGTGAAGAGCTCCTAGCCATAGATTCCTTTCCAATAGCACCCATAAGAATGAAGTGTGAAGAGGAAGGAATAGAAACATTTTCCTGTTGCTCCTTGCTACTTCCAGTTACCTGTGATAAGTGAATGTATATTTTTGGGACATTAGTTTGCATAATCAATTCTCATTGTTTTGTAGGAATTGGGAACACTATGCAAATCTTCTTTCTTTCTTTCTTTCTTTCTATTTCAAAAAGGTATGTGTTTTCTCAGCCTTAATTAAACCCAATCTCAGCTGCTTTACTATCTCTAGTTCTTAATTTATTAGTCATATCTAATTTTTCCATTCCAAAATTTAAAGAAAAAAATATTAAATTTTCTTACATTGTTGTGCAACTGCAGAGTTTATATGCAATTAAATAGCTGCTGTGATAATCTGTTTCAGGAAGTGCTTGTGTTTAATGTCTGTTGTGTGTCATATGTATTAGATTGCTCCCTTTATTACTCTCTCAAAGTAAAGATCCTTAAGTACTACTATTCTTGTAAACTTGATCAACATTTCCCTAACTTTTCTGCCTCTGAAATACCCATTTCTTTAACACTATCTTACTGTTTTGTTTCACCTTTTAAAACTCTAGCTCCTACATATCTTAAGTCTTTTGCATCCAATTCAAGTATATTTCTCCAATTTCTGCCATCTTATGTTAATATTTAACATGTTACATGCTCTTATTTTCGCACTTTTAGTTCCTGCCCCTTCTCCATTTTTTCAGATGAATTTATACGTGTGTAGCTTTAGACAAGTGTAAGTACCATAAAAAAGATACTGAACAATAACCAGTATAAAAGACCTTTAATTCCTTTGGCTTTCTTTTATCCTTTTTCTTCTTTTTTACCTTTGATTTTCTCTGTCCTTGTCTTGCATCACCACCTTCGTTGTTAGTGTTCTTCTTGTCATCAGGATCAAGTTCTGATAACGAAGCTTCTCTTGCAGCCTTAGACTTCTCTTCTGCATCTTCAATGGCCAGTTCTTCCAGGCGAGCCTATAAAAGGGGAATAGTATACCGAAACATCAAATCATAGACAGGTAAGAAGGTAACTATATGAAAAACCTTTAAAAAAAAAAAACAGCACAGAGAAACTAACACAAACCCGCATGAATGACTTCAGCAGGGGCACCATAACTAATCGGTGGTCATCAGCAGCTATCTTAACAATTTTCTCCCGTGTCTGCTCCATAGCAATAGTAGTCGTCCTCATTATAGCATCAAATTTGTAAAGCTGCAACAACAAACATACCAAGATTCAATCATCCTATGGAATATAGCAGTTCATCAAGCAACGGCTTTAAGGTCACACACCACAATACACATCGAGACATTGAGTTTCACATTAAACAACTTAGAAAGTTTGACATGTTCATAATTTGGCTATAACATACCTTTATAACTATCTCATAAATCAGCTTCTTGATCCCTGATTTTATTTTATTGTCCTCATGATTTCCTCTCAAAATAATCCATATGACAGCCAACTCGAAAATATCACCATTTGTCCTCTCAATCTGTCTCTGCCGCTCTGACAAGAGATACTCATAACTCACTGGTTTGTACCCAGAATCTTCTCTTCTCTTATCTTCTTCAACACATATACTGTCCAGATTCTCACATACATTAAGGTCTCTCAAATACTGTACTTTTATCTCACAAATGTTCTGTATCCGTTCCAATTCAGCCTCATAAATCTTGAAAAGCTCTTTCCCCTGACTAATACTAGGTTCTCTCAAACTTGTCCACCGCTTTAATTGCTCCCCAATATTAGTACTTCCCTCCAATAACCAATCCACAAAAGCGTCTTTACATTCATCATCGTTTAATTCGATTTCCTCATCAGCACTAGAAGTAACAGCAGCTCCATCATTCGTCACAACAAGCTCTCCACGCAACATTCCCTTGTCGAAAACTACACAAGAGAAGTCCTCGTTAAAAACAATCTTCTCAAGATTAGCATCACAAGGCTCACCTCTAACCACATCCTTATCAACACTCTTGTAGATCCTCCGTAACCCGCAAGTATTAACGAGTTCATCCAAGAACTCGAACACAAAGCTAAGCTGTGAGGTGTCAAGGAGGCACACCGAGAGCAGCGTCTGGTCCAGGCGATGTTCCTTAAGCAGCTGTTCCGGAATATGCTTCTCCAGCATTTGCATAATCAAGTACATAAACGCCCGAAAATGATTCCAAGCAAAACATCTAATCCTCAAGAACACATGTAACCTTGCTTGAATTTTATCAATGACCGCACCACGCCTGCTATTTTTGCAAAAAGGCCAAACTTTCTGGTTCACGAAAAATTTAGACTCGTGTAGGCCCTCATCTCCATGCTTATTTCTTGACAAATATTCCATCATTTTCTTCGCGGCAACCACGTCCACGGGTTTCCATACTCTTGATTCAAAGGTCTCGACTAAATCGATTACAATTTCAGGCTCGACCAATATTCGTAACTCATTGGATAAAGTCCTTAAATGCACACGCTTCATGTGCTCTGCGAACCCTTCCATGTCGACAATCCTCTCTCCGCAACAACAACACGTCGAAAACTTCCAATTCTGTGAGACCTTCACATACTCCACGGCCTGCATCACCTCCTCCGCCACAGCCACAGCCGCCGGTGATTCATTCTTTGCAAAATGCAGTTTCAGGTCTTCGATCCGAATCCTCAACAAATCCTTCTTTAGCTCCATACTCATCGTGTTGTTCCAATAATTCTTGACTCGTGTCTCCACCGTGTCTTTCTTGGGGTTCTTGAGCTTTCTTTCGTTTTCCGGAGACCCCATTTCGAAGTTCTTTCTCGCCATAATAGCACTCTGTTCGATATCGTCCTTTCTGTCTTGCACTTCTTGAATCTCATTCTTTATATTTTTTATGTATGTAGCCTCTATGATAGACTTGCTAATTAGTTTGAAGGCTCCGAGTATAGTTCTGAGTTCTTGAATTTGAGACTCTCTGGCCCGCTCTTCATTTTTGAAGATGGTACCTTCCATGAGGATGGGGTCTTCGATGGCTAAAGCGGCATCACATGCTTCGATCACGGGTTCAAACCCGGCATTGGCGTTGTCGTAATCAGCTAAGTCGAAGAGTGCATTGACATGGTATGACCGGAAGTAGAGGGAGTGGGGGCATAACTCCACGGCTCGCTTGGATGATTCGACAGAAATCTTGACATGTTCGAGCGTTTCGGCAAGGCTGAGGTGAGCGTGTGAAGAGTTGTTTCTGACTGAAAGGACGATTTTCATGTGACAGAAGCAGCGGAAGCCGTGAGCGACGGCGGAGTTTGGGTGGCGGAGAAGGATGACCTCGGCAAGATTCAAGGCTTCACTGTGGTTCCCCTTTTGGAATTCATTCGTGGCGTGGATTACTTCATTGTCGATGGTATTTGAAGGTTGAGGTTGAGAGGTAGAAGCTTGGGTTGCATTGTGTTTCTTGATGCTCATTTTTGGAGGGAAATGGAGAATGGAGAAACAGTAGTTTGAATGGATATATTGCTTTTGTGAAAGAAAGCTGAAATTGGTGAACCCAATGTATATATATGGAAGAAAAACAGAGGCCTGAAAAGCCCAATTGGGAAAAAAAAAAAACTATGTAGGGATTAACTGATTAACCAATCAAAAAAAAAAAAGAAAAAGAAAATTCCATTATTTATTGGGTTTTAACTTTTAACTCTTTATAAGGAGATATTAGGCAAGAACATGATCCCTATATTTTGATTTAATTTTTCATTTTGATCTTCAAGTATTCACAATTTTTGTTTTAGTTTTTATAGACCTAAAACTTGTTGTCATTTTAATCTTTGTCGTTATGTTACATACGAAAAACTTTTATGTGGCTAATAGACTAATAGATTGCACGGCTAGTATAAATTTAAAAACAAATTTTTTCGCAAGTGAGACGAAGATGTAAAGTATAAACAAAATGACAACAAATTTAAAAATATAAAAACTAAAATAAAAATCGTGAAAACTTGATGATCAAATTGATAATAAAGCCAAAACTCTGTTTTTAAGAAAATATTATTATTCCTTTTTTCTTTTTAATAGAAAGGTTATCAATTTAATTGAAAGGAGAAGGAATTACATCATAGGAACTATATTATCAACCAAAACAGAAGAGAATTATAAAGATAAATCCTCTAACTGCACCAAATGAAATATTCGTCTCAGTAACACAAAGCTCGTCTCTACTATTTTTGGAAAAAACATTGATTCCTTTTTATTAGTAATTCTTCTTGGTTTCAGATACTATATAAGATTAATTAATTAATTAATTAATTTTTTTTTTTTTGTTGACAAAATGGTTAGGGGTTAGATTGTAAAAATGATGGTGCCAATTTTTCCATAGTTTTAAAAATAGGAGCAAACAGGCCGGTTCAACTGGAAACTAGACCCGAATTTGATCCAATAAAAACCTTCATAACCAGTCAAAATTTGGTAAAAATTTGGACCTTTATCAGTTCTTTAACCATTCCGATTTTTATAACCATGTGCTTTTTTTTGGTTCAATGATATCCTAGCCCTTTTATTGTTCTCTATATATGATAACTAGTCAAGGACCCACACAATACGTGGATAATGTTATAAATTGTTGTATGAGAAGGTTATGTAGAATGTATAAGATATGTTAAAATAATAACATTAAGTAACACCTTTTTCCCAATTCAAAAAAATAAATTTAGTTAAATTTTCAGAATTACCTAATATATCAGTTGCATTCGCTAATAAATTACATCATCAATACAATTTTCCATATCATAATGCTTCAACTTTGCAAATTGCAAATGACTTCAATAAAATAAAAAGGAAGCACTAACTTAAAGTTAAATAGGGGAAGCACTATTTGTCATTGAGCAAAAACAGAAGAAAGAATGTGTAGGACTTTAGAAGTACTGATTGCATATGTTGCTTGTGATTCTCTTTCAATGTTTTAGATAATGCTCCACCACTAGCTATTTATCTGTACAAAAACAAAAGATCTAAACCCTAGACGTTTGTCTCTAGGACTATGATCTAAATCAACAGAGTTAATTTTTAACCATTTAAATAAAGTTGGTATAGTTTAGGTAATGCAATTTTGTTGTGATTCTTATAAGCATCACATTCTAAATTCTACTCATAGATGAAAATAAAATATAAATATCCCAAAATTTGCACATGCAAACCTTGCAGAAAATGTCAATTGTTCAAAATGAAAATAAAACATTAAAAAAATCCTAAATGTACAAATGGAAGCCCTTGCATAAATCTTGTATTCTAAAAGAAAGCTGTTGAACCCAAACCATTTTAAAGTATATAGCTATTCAGATATAGTCCCCATAAATCAAAACTCCTAAGAGCATCACTAGCAGCCTCTTCAAATTTTTGTTTGTTTGGAGAGTGAACAGTTCATTTTACCTTTTGCCTATTTACTTTTTCAAATACACTTTTCTTTTCTCTATCTCATCTATATATTACTAAAAACTGAAGCATGGCATTTATTGCTGCTGAGCTCCTGTTGCTCCACCTTATCGCCACGTCATTCGCCACATAATTATTATTTATTATTTATTCTTTTTTTTTTAACAAAAAAAAACATAAATAGATTATTGACTTTACATATTCATCTTTGTTGGTTTTAACATCTATATATATATTTTTTTATTTCTAATTTTCCTATAATTTTTTTTACATTCACTTATTTTTTAAATATTTACACTTTCTTCAACCTTTCTTCTTCCCTTACCTTTTCATCTCTCCACTACTCTCTACTTTAATATTGCCATTCATCTTTCCCTTCATCTTCCTTTATTTGTCTCTTCTTATCCCTTCCCTCTTACTATAAATTTGTCACTCTTTTCCATTCTATGCATAGTTTTCTCTCACAAAAAGGTTCTCTCTCTCTCTTAATGTTTTGGTGGATTTTTATTTTTTATTGCATCTCCGCTTTAGGTTGATAAATTTTTGTATTTTTAAGAACTCTAATTTAGGTTGATACGATTCAGTTTTGTGTTTTAAGTTATTATTATTATTATTTTGCTCTTTGATTGTTAAATTTTATTTGATTACATTATAAAAAATTAAAGATAGTAGATAAAAAAAAATAGTATTCCATTATATAGCATAATTTGGATAATTTAGTGTTTATTGTTATATCTTTCAATTTTTCTTATTTTTTTCTTCTCTTCTATTTTACTCAATGTTGAAATTCAACCACATCCTCCTTATCAATAAATTTCTCTCTTTTTGTTTTAAAAAATAAAAAATGTAATATTTTACTTAAATTCAAATAAAATAAAAATTGTTCTCATCAAATTGTACTCATTTTTTTAACATTTACACTTTTTCCAACATTTCTCCTTCTCTTTACCTTTTCATCCCAAACATTCTATCTTGATATCACTCTTCCTCTTTCCTTTTATCTTCCTTTATTTTGATTCTTTTTATTATCATCCTCTTAGTATAAATTTGTCATTCACTCTTCCATTCTATACATAATTTTCTCTCACAAAAAAGTGGTTATTTCCCACTCTTTCTCCCTCATTTTTTTGGTGGATTTTTATTTTTATTTTTCTTGCATCTCTATTTTAGCTTGATAAAGTTTTGTATGCTTTAGAACTCTATTTTGGTTGATGGGATTTAGTTTTGTGTTTTAAGTTTTTTTTTTTTTTTTTTTTTTATGACTTTGATTGTTAAATATTATCGTATTGCATTATAAATAATTAAAAATAGTATATAAGAATGTACTATTATTATACTACATAGAATTATTTGGATAAGTTAGTGTTTATTGTTATGTATTTTATTTATATTTTTTTCTCATATCATTTTATTTAACATTTAAATTCAGCCACATCCCCCATATATATAATTAAATTATTTATATTTCCACTCCTTTTTTATTTTAAAAATTTTAAAATATAATATTTTGCCTAAATTAAATAAATAAAATTGTTCACATTAAGTGGAGTAATGCTAAGGAAACACCCATTCTCACACCCAATGCATCAAAGGAAGAATGAAATACAAAACAAATCAAGTGAGAAACACTAAATTAAAATAATAATAATAATAATGCATATTTAATGTCATAGAATCATCGTCAAATTTTGGAAAACAATAGGTTGCCAATGGAGAGAGAGAGAGAGAGAGAGAGAGAGAGAGAGAGAGAGAGAGAGAGAGAGAGAGAGAGAGAGAGAGAGAGAGAGATGTAATAGAAAAAAAAAAAAAACAAATACAAAGTAATAAAGAGTAGATAAAGAAAAAAAAAAAAAACCAAATGTCAATTAGTAATCGTTGATTGGAAAACAAAGAGGTTGTACGGAGAAGTAAAAAATAAAATAGAGATTACTGTATGGAGAACATTAAAATTTTACAGTATAGTAACATAAACCGTTAAATTCACTTAAAAAATTAAATCAACAATCAACAATTAAATACAATCATAGTACTAAATTTAAATTTAAATTTAAAACTAATCAAACTCTAACTATGGAAACCATATTAATCATAACTAAAAAAGAGATGTTATGTGATAGTTGTAGAAATTACATAAGAAATAAAATTAGAAAATTTAAAAATACATTTTTTGACATTTTATTTAACCTTATATATATATATATATAATTTTCATACATTATTATTTTCGAAAATCTAATGAACAATGCTACCTCTCTTTTATCGTCTTTGTTATGCAAATCATCAGTTAATAAATATATGATAATGGTAAGAAGCGTTGCAAATGAGATCACTAAAAAAATATATAAAATTAATTAGCCACTATCATTATGGATTGGTAGTCTATAATTGTACGCATCCAAAAAAGTGGAATATATAGAGTTTTCTTAAAGGTATGTGTAAAAATTCACTATATATATATATATATGTGTGTGTGTGTGTGTGTGTAAAGGTAAAAAGAAGGTATATTTAAGGTTTTTATTAACTTAAAAACTAATGAAAAACCAATGGTTAATAACTAAAATTATAGTGTTAATAAAATATTTAATGTGTTCATCCTAAAAAAATTATCATGCGCAACGTGTGGGTATGTGACTAGTTTAAATATTATTTCGTCATTCATTCTTTATTCTTTTTTTATCATCATTTATTCTTCCTATATTAATTCCCAACAATTATATTTTTCAATGAAAAATGTTATATCCACAACACTTTTTGCAATACTTTCACAAAAATCACATCAAAATCTTATGTGGAAAGTTGTTACTAGTTCTAATTTGAACCCACCGTTAAAATTATATTTTTACTCACCAATATTAGCTAATAATAATATGTTACTTAAAATTTATTGTGAAAATATTGTAGTAGCATTTCTAAATTGTATTTTTCCTTTCTTTCTTTCTATCATCCATACGTTTCCTTTTTCTTTTCTCTTGATTTTTCTCCACGACACACGTATACCCATTATCTCCATCCTCTCCTTTTTTTTTTCTCTACTTTCCACTTCATTCCAAAACCTCCCTCTCTCTTTCTTTCCCTAGCTCTCTTTCTCTATTTTTTTTTTTTTCTACTTGATTCTAAAACATTATCCAGCTCTCTTTGTGATAAGAAACGGAGAAAGAGGTAGAGAGAGAAAGAACAG
The DNA here is from genome assembly GCA_029955455.1 of Quercus agrifolia. NCBI lineage: Eukaryota > Viridiplantae > Streptophyta > Magnoliopsida > Fagales > Fagaceae > Quercus > Quercus agrifolia. Next base: position 11,146,407 of record JARQAD010000002.1, read on the forward strand.
ATGGGTTAGATGGCTCTGCTCTGCTGCGCCTTCACTCCGCTCTCTATGCCGCCGCCGCTTGTCTTCCTCCCCAACGCAGCCCAGATGGTAGATGGCTTGTGTCTTTTTTTTTTTTTTTTTTTTTTGCTTTTATTGTTATGGTTTGATTAATTTTAAGATTATGTTTTTGAGTTTGTATTTTGATTATACTTAAGTTTAGAGATGTTTGAGAGAAAGATGGTTGTGTTTGTAGCTGTGAGAGGAGAGAGAAAGGGAGGAAAGAGAAAAAGTCTTTTTTTTTTTTTTAATTCAACCGGTATTATTTTAAGGGGAAATATTCTTTAGATATGCTACAGTAATTGCTACAGTGCTCTCCATGCCTAGAGAGCTATTGTAGCAAATCTAAAAAAAAATTTGGAGATGGAAAGGCTATTGGAGGGGTTTTTTTTTGTGTGAACAGTGACTTTTTTCTCCAAAAAGTAGAGATAGACAGTCTGCTGGTGATGCTCTAACACCTATATATCCAAAAACAAAAAGGCATATGTTAACATATAAAAGGAATATAAGCAAAGCGTGTACCAGATAAGCTTTGTCTAAAAGTCTTCAATTACCATCTAACAAATTCTGAGTGTAGCATTACTTTATTATTTGAAACATTTCCCCTAGATCAAAGATTACTGCAAAATCGATTGGCACAATGACAAAACAATATCTTTAGTTGTATCATTTCTTGGAAGACTTTGTTGAGAAGCCAAAGAGGTGGCAAAAAGAAGAGAGAGAGAGAGAGAGATTAGTTATTTAGAAAATCAAAGAACATAATTTGCCAAAATTGAAAAAGCCAAAGATGCAGGACCCCACAAATTGTAAAACCAAAAAATTTTCATATGGCTAATTATATATATATATATATATATATATATATATATATTATTCCATCTCAATATTCAAATAGTTGCACAAAAACAATAATTAACCATCAACAAATATAAGAAATTCAAAGTAAGATTACTATGTTGATGGAAAAAAGTAATAGAAAAAATGAAAAAAAAAAAGTTCCAACCATGGTTGGAGTTTCCATTAAGAAGTTTGATCGATATTAACTGCATTGCAAGAAGTCAGCGGAGTCCTTTTGTAAATCTCTAAGTTCCTTCAAGATTAATACTTCAACTGAAAAATTGGTTAAAATTTCCATGACCTACAAATTCACATTTTATAGTACAACTTAAGAGATCCAAACTTAAATAAGTAGATCTTTGAAGAAAGGAACAAAAACCAATTTAATGAAGCAACCCTACTCAAGTTCCAACTTCCAACCCAACCAAATCTTAATCAACATTGAAATCAAATCAAATCTTAAGAAAAGTAACACACGTGCGCGCAAACACACATATAGCTAAAACTTAATGACTTACATCAAGCTAAGCACTCAACTCTGAAGAGAAACAAATAGTTTGTTTGGGGCTTTGATTTGTGGAGGGAGATCAAACTCCACATAATTATCATAGCTATACCAAATATGAGAAAAACAACCTAACGTTAATGACTTTCATGAAGCAAAGCAAACATGTACATATGTGGCTGTATATGGAAAGCAACAACATTATGACAAAAGCAATTTGCAAATGAAACTAATAAAGTAATTTACATATTTCTGCATAATATGTCCTTGGGACTAGAAGAATTCTGCCACTTTCTACCAAAGAAGGCCATATTGTTCCTCTCCCTAAGAATATGGGCCAACATTTAGAAGTAACTCCAATCTATATATTCCTAAAAGCTGAAACATAACATTTATTGTTGCTATACTCTAGTTGAGCCACATCAACGTTCACGTCATTATCTTTTTTTTTTTTTTCTTTTCCAATTTTCCTATAATTGTTTTTAACATTTATTTTTTTTTAATATTTACACTTCTCCAACCTTTCTACTTCCCTTACCTTTTCATCTCCCCGCTAGTTCTCCACCTTTCTCCATTCCTTACCTTTTCATCTTCCCACTACCCTCTAAATTAATACCATTCTTCCTCTTTCCCTTCATCTTCTTTTATTTTTTTTCTTTTCTTATTCACACCCTCTTACTATAAATTTATCGCTATCTCTTTCATTCTATGCATAGTTTTCCCTCAAAACAAAACGGTTCTCTCTCTCTCTCTCTCTCTCTCTCTCTCTCTCTCTCTCTCTCTCTCTCTCTCTCTCTCCCTCTCTCTCTCTCGTGTGCGCAACTTTTTGGTGATTTTTTTTTTTTTTTGCATATTTGCTTTATGTTGATAATTTTTAATATTCTATAAAACTCTACTTTGGATTAATGCGATTTAGTTTTGTTTTAATTTTTTTTTTTTGTTCTTTTTAATTGTTAAATGTTGTCCTATTGCGTTTTAAAAAGTTAAATATATAGCGTATAAAAATATAATATTATTCTATTACATAGCATGATTTGGATAATTTGTTATTTATTGTAAATTGATATTTCTTCTATTACATAGGCATGATTTTTTTATAGTGCTCAATTTAGATGTTAAACTATGAGACCTTACTAATTTTTGTTTATTCTTTAATCCTTTGTGGAGGACAAAGTACTCTTAATAGTTGTATTAGAAGTACACTATAATGCCATTTATTTAGAGAAAAGCAAAGGTTAACCAAACGAAAATAATCGGATGGGTGACAAATTTTAGCTTTTAAAATTTTATTTTATTATTATTATTATTATTATTATTATTTTATAACAATGCATATATAGAAATTTAATTCTTTGATTTTGCTAATAACTGTTTATTTGATAATATGTTTTGGGTGGATGAAATTACAACAAATTGTTTTCCTAATTAGTCCAATTAATCATTGTTAAGTTTTATTAATTTTCTTACTTACATTTTTTGGTGTTTTGGATTGTAGGCAGAAAAAATAAAGTTTGAGAAAGTTTGTTTAAAACTAAAAGAATAATTTCCAAAATTTATATTCTTTTTAATGATTTACAAAATGTTATAAATAACTTTTATTAAAAAATGAATATTTTCATTAACTTGCATTTTGAATTTCTGAGAAAAATTGTATTGTTTTCATTTTGATACAAAAATAATTTTTATTTATGATTTATGATTGTTCCTATATTACATTTATGATTGTTCCTATAATAAAGAAAAATATGATAACGAAATACATTACTCTTTATTAAATTGGTTTAAATTGTAAAAAAATAAAAATTAATAAAACCATCATAAAATAATTATCACACTCAATGTGCGGGTTTGTGGCTAGTTACTCATAAATTGCAACACACAATGAAAATAAATTGTCTGGTATATATTTTATTCTTTAAACTACCATGGAAAAATAAAAATGGTCCACTTAAATTGCTGTAGAAAACTCATTACATTAGTAGTAATAGCTAAAATCAATTATATTTTTTTGGTTGCAATTAAATTCTATCTCCTAGTTCAATTCAAGAGCAAGGTACTAATGGTAAAATCAAGTTCGCTTACTACAGATGATCTTCCTATCACAATAAAGTAGGTAAAAAAAAAACAAAATAATGGTAATAATACAATAATCAAAAGTAAAATATTTTTTGTTATACAAAAAACCCTTACGGGGACAATTGCAAAACATACTTATTAGGAGAAACAAAGGCAATACAAATCCACTAAGGAAGCTCCGATTGAGAACCAGTTTCTAGAAACAATCAAACATTCAATAATGTTGGAGACATTGGGCTTGGGTTGGAAGATGTTGGTTTTGTTTGAATTTTGAGAAGGAGGAGACATGAAGAGGAGAGAAATGGGCAATTATTCTGTTTTCAAAGAAAGGACGAGGAAGAGAGTGGATAGAAATAGCAAAAGCAGATAAAAATTGACAAATTTATTAATGAGTGAAAAGCATTGGATTTGCAGAATAAGAAGAGGTAGAATAGGCAGAGGTGAAAATTGAAAAGTGGTGGGTTTGTGTAATTGAGGGAGGCAACTTTTTGGATATGCTAAAAGACATGAAGATTGAAAAGTGTTGAGTTTGTGTAATTGAGGGAGGCAACTGTTTGGATATGCTAAAAGAAATGAAGAGCAGAGAGATGTGGAGGGATTAAACTCTTCAAAGGAAGCACCTCTTGATGAGATCTCTGTTTTTATATATAGCTAGCTGAATTCCCGCACAATGTGCGGTGCAACTTATTATTAGTTTTCTCTAATATTTCAATAAATTTTACCAAGAATCTTGTAACTTCCAATAGAAACATTCATGATTTAAATCCCCCAACTATCGATGTATAAAAAAAATTCAATAAATTTCCTTGTAAAAACAGTAATATTTAGTTATTTTATAAAGAAAATAGAAAGACACTAAGATAGCATGATATAGTGGTTAATATTGATAAGCACGTTTCATGCCTACCAAAAAAATGCATATATCATTCAAATTTTTTTTTTTTTATTTACATTCTTGATTGTGTATTACTAATTTTTCCCCATTTTTGTTGGAGCTTCAATTGTTGCATGATATTGTGTTTCAATTGTTTCTCACATTAAAAAAATATATTGTTTCTCATAATTTAATTTTTTATGGCTTTTGTGTTAATTGTTGTCAAAGCAACTAAACATAAGTAAGAATGTCATATTCTAAATCTATTATTATTATTATTCTAACTAAAAATTATCTCTTATATAGAGTTTATAAAAATAATCATATAAATTAATTTAATATAAATAATTAATGTACAACTATAGATAATTAATATATGCATTTACTCTAATGGTTAATTCAATGAACTAATACTTTGATATAAATGCAAACTTTGTTGATTTAGAAGCCTAAATAAAGAAAACTTCAAAGAATGCACCACATGGTAAAACCTCATACGTTCCCGTATGAGGTCTCTGCTTTTATATATAATATTGATATATATATATATATATATATATATATATATATATATTGATTATAAATTCAAATTACTCTTATAGGATTGACAAATCAAGGATTGAAAAGAGTTCCATACATGCTTCCTGTTGAATACACACAAAATATTGAAGGGAGGAAAATAAGAGGACTTTGGAAGATTTTAATTGCAATTCTTGATTTTAATGCAATGATGCAGAGGAATGCTGCCCTTACGCATTAAATCTCGAAGTTGGATATGGATTAAGAGTGTGGAAAGGGCAAGAAAGGGGAAAAATGTTTATATTTTTAAATATTTTTTTATGATATATGGCAATTTGATGGTTACATAAACTTGTAACATGCTTATTACATTTGTTCTCTTATATATGTATTTGTATATCTTGATATTGCCAATTTGTTGATTTTGACTACTTTTATTCATATTATGTTCTTCAGATGGTATGTTGGTGCCTTTTGTGGAAGACCCAAAAAAAAAAAAAAGAGAGAGAGAGAGAGAGAGAGAAAAGGATGTCACATGAACTTACGCAGTGCCTGACTAAAGGTAATTCATATTTGGTGTTGCGTTATGGAGGGTTGAAAGCAATTTTCATGTGTTATTGCCCCTTGCGGAGGTGCTTTGCAAGGTGCCGAAAACCCTTTTAGCGGGAAGCATTCCATTTTGACCACATTTCTGGAGAAGCAGCAAATATTGCTAGTCTCTATGAATTTTCTTGAGACCCCAATTTCACCTTCATCCTTTTTCATTCAATCCCACACATTTACCTATATATGATACCCTGTTCTTTCACCGTCCCTCATTTTTCCTATCCCCAACATCCTTTTTGTGTGTGCACTATTACTGATCCCACCTGTTCATTTCTGGATTTCAATGCCATAGAATGGAAAACTCTTTTGCAAGAATATGTCAAACATTCTGAAGATTTGATTTCCTAGCTTGTTAGTGGAATATGTATTATTTATGAATCCAGTGTGATACTGGAGTTGATCATAAACATGAGTTTTTATTTGTTCTGAAGTTAGATCTGGTTCAAGAAGACAAAAGAGCACCGGTAGCAATAGTATTGAGCCAAAAAGACAACAATGGTGATACCAGCTAGTGGTGTTGTAAGTTGGGAGTTATCAATTGGTATTGAGAAGGTCATGCCATTTGGGGTGTGGTTTTGATGATGAGAGGTTTGCATGGGTGATTGGGTTATTCAAGCCTGACCTTGATGTTTGCTTTTGTTGGACTAGGGTTTTGCGAATCTTGGCCTTAGCAAGGGGATTGAGAAGGTTGAGTTGAGGGGCTAATTTAGAAGAAAAGAGATGGGCTTCAGTGGTTACCATTGGCGGAAGAACATTCCCAAATGTTGTTTGTTTTATAAAAGTAGTGGTTCACTCTTTAAAATTAGTCGAGTCAATTTTCATGGTCTATTTTTTAGCACATTTGTTTTTGAATTGGAAAAACTTTTATCTTATGAAACTAAGATATTACAATAATGTTAATATCACACATTTTGCCACAACTGTCCTACGTGACAGATTGTGATTAGTTGTCTGTCAGTATCACATAAACACACTATTGTTTCTCTACCACTCACAACTTGTCATGTAAGATGGTTGTGGCATGTGTGATAATTGGAGAGATTATGCTAAATTGGAGCTAGAAGGGAATATTATTAGGGATGACAACATGACAAGATAAAATCAGATCATCCACCCCAAAAGAGGAGTGATTTTGTCTCAAACATGTCATGTCTCGCTGGTTGGCCAGCCAAGCTTTCTTGTCCTATACCCAACCTGAAAGACCAAACTCAAGCTCTGGCAAAACAGGAAAAAAAAAAATCTCTTACTGCCTCTTAACTACTTATGAGTTACGAGTTTGCCTCTTGCCCAAAAAACTAAAAATTAAACTGTGAAAAAACGAATTAATCCAAATTCTTATGTGAGCGAGCTAATTAACCCAGATTCACATTGTTGGAGGGCGGATTTAATTGATCGAATTTTCATGCCCAAGCTAGTCAGATTAAAAGTATCCCTTTGAGTTCAAATTGAAGGGAAGGTAGCATTTTATTTTTACAATAAAGAATGCATACAAATTGTAGCAAATGGAGTTTCATAATGCTAAGCTGGGCTCTTCTTCAACTGCCAATAACGGTAGCAAATATCTGGGGCATCTAATTTAGTCCCTCAAATGTTCCACATAAAATTCAGTGTTTTACGTGGACAGCTTGCCATCAAATCCTACCTACACGAACAAAGCATTATTTCCACCTATTAGTGTGGGATGTGTTCAGGGGATCCAGAAATTGAGCATCATTTATGTGAAGCTGCACTTTTGGGAGATTGGTGTGGCCATTACTTGATGGATTGAGAGATACGCAACTTGGAGAAGATTTATTATTAACTTACATTTAATTAATCTATTAAATGTTGATCAGCTCCATCATTTGGTAGCCAAGACTTCTACCCCTGATGCATGTGAACCTTAAATTATTACCATTGCAGAGCTCTATCTGGAAGAAGATATGTTTCCAGCTAGGCCCCTGCCTTTTTTGCCACTTGTAAATCCATGACTTAGGCCCCTACTTTCTTCTGAAATGTATAATGTACATTATCTCTAAGCTTTATGGTCTATATATTGTCCTTGTAATTCTGAAGAGGCAAGAGAAATTTAAAATTAATTGTGTTACATTGAAAAACTATATAACTAGACTATGTTTTTCTAAAGAATTTTTTAGACTTTGTAACTTGTCTTAGAAACTGAGATACTAAACAAAATGCATCAAGGCATCATGTGTGAAAAATAGACAAGTTATTTAAATAAAAAAACATGTGTAAAAAGTGAGAAAAGAAATAAAGAAGAAAAGAAAACATACATCATCGTCAAAATCCTCACTACATCTCTCAAATTACCTAACTCTCCCCCTATCAATTAGGTTTAACTACTCTCAAAACTACTTTCCATTTTTGTCACGATGAAAAGGTGAATCATAATGGGGTAGTCATCTCATCATTGTCAAAAGAGCTAAAAGCATCATCATCATCATTTCCACTAGCTGAAGGAGCATCTAAAGACTCATGCTCTGGAGAGGATGCAAACCCACCAAGTTAAGACTGATGGCAAGCTATGAGTTCAATCCTAGTGTTTATTTGACTCATCTCATCATAAAGAAAGTCGAGAAAATCACCATGAGTAGCCTAAGTATCTAGAATCTCTCCAAGATCATCACAAAAATCACAAAATCCACATAGACCGACACGTGGCAGGCAAACCCACAAAGGGCAGGGAGAAACTACAAATAGCGACAACGTTAGACCTACACAAGGGCAGAAAGAAACCCACACAAGGGTAGAAAAAGATCCACGACGGGTGTAGACAGGTCCTCGTGACTTCAAAACTATTGATTAATGTCAAGGGTGTTATGTACATAAATGATTCATTTTCTTTTTCAATTAAAGCAACCAAAAAAAAGTAAGTTTTTTTTTTTTTTTTTTTTGAGAAACAAACAAACGCAAACACAAGGTAGAGGAAAATGGATTCTAACACAAAGGCATACCACAACTCCACTTAAAAGTCATAGCAACTTTTAAAAGAGGGTGGAGCAAGTTATATTATACACAACATACTCTTCTAAACAATGTGAGACAATTAACCATTCTTTTTTTTTGAGAAGCAAACACACATACAAGGGAGAGGGAAATGGATTCTAACACAAAGATACACCACAACTCTACTCAAAAGCCATGTGACAAGTCTAATGTAACATCAATTACCTCAGCCTCTTTGCTTGATTAGCAATATTTAATTCCTCTTTTTTAGGGAAAAAAAAAAGAAATAATTAATTCCTTGAAATAGAATATAATCACAAAAGGGAAAAAATGATTCTAAGTCACGGATAGACTTTCTACAAAAATTATTCCCAAAATCTAAATTAATAAAAAATAAAAAATTACAGCCCGAAAAGACAACTTCAGATACATTGACTTGTGTCACCAGACTGGGGAAAAATAAAAGGAAATAGAAAAAGAAAGCTTTAAATTCAAATTGTATCTTGAAGAATTGCTCCACAAGATTAGGTATCCGTATTACATCCAGTTGAAGCCTTTCCTTAATAAATTCTACAATATTATTTCTTTTTTCTTTCAATTTCCTTTCTATGTCGGCCTCCAATCTGATTTTATAATTTCTTCCCAAGGGCTTCAAAGAGTTCAAAAGAGCATTCCGTGAGCTACATCTTCGAACACAATCACTTTTCGATTCAATATTCATCGTCACCATTATCATAGTTAAAGTCATCAAAATCCTCTCCATTTTCATAGTGCAATCCATTGCTATATATTCCTGTGTCATCTTCCGGCTCCATGTCTTCAAACCCTTGTCCCGGTTCATCATAGTTGTCTGTGATGTCCCCATCATGCTCTTTCTCACCGTCACTTTGCCCTGTGGCATCACCATCACCATCATCATTTGATGCTTTGGCTTTTTTATTTGAATCAGACGGTGGCTGCCAGGATTAATTATAAAAAAAAAATTATAATAAGTTGGACTAATGTATTTAATTGGTAACTACACACACGCATGCACACACTTCCAGAATCTTGACATTAAAGTTTGTACAATAAAAATAAGAGAAAACAAACATACATCGTTGGTGAAGAGTGTCTCCAACACATCATAGTTGATTTTCGAACTGAGTCTCTATTAACAACACAATCAACACCAGAGGAAAAGTAACACATTAGTAGCAAGGATGAGAGAGGCAAAAAAGAAATGAAATTAATAACAGACTTTATACTGGTAAAAAAGGATTCAAAAAGATTATATGGTTGTCAGGGAAGCTGATAGGACAATACAATTGACAAAGATGATACAGAAAAAATAAAAAATAAAAAACCATATTAATTCAATTGAGCAGAATACCAACATACTGTGTGATTTGCACACAAACACAAACACAGTTGTGGTCATCAGTGAAGCTCATGGGAAAACACAATTGACAAAGATGATACAGAAAATGATTTTTTTTTTTTAATAAAATTAAAAAAAAAAAATCATATTAATTCAGTTGAGCTGAATAGCAACATACCATGAGATTAACAAACGCGTGCACACAGCAATTTACAATATTTAGTCAATACTCATTTGCTTCAAGACTGATCTTTTCATGAATTACCTTCTTGATTAGCATTTGATGAGCTGCTTCTGCAGCTGTTTGAGCAGGATTGGCATTCGAATCTTGTGTTCGTTTTCGCTCCTAGTTTAATATGAAACCAAAGAAAAGTATTGCTAGATAATAAATGTTTCAAATGAGAATAACTAGGGAAACAAAATTATAATTTCAAAACAACCATAGCCTAAATGAAGAAAACATTTTCTCTTACAACTGCAAGCAGTGCTTTTTTTTTGGGGTGGGGGGGGGGGGGGAAGCAAAAAAGCTAAATTTAACAATAGTCAAAACAAGTGCATAAGTTTGAGCCTTTTTATTTCTCATTTAAAGAGCAGAGTTAGGAGTGTATTGGAATATAACATTTTCCAGGACCCGATAGCGTGATCAACACTAGGTAGAGGTTTATCTTAACTCAAAAAAAAATATAGGCTACAAATTAAAGCCAAAAACATATCACAAACAAGAATTGATCCCAGCAATAGTATTTGGATTTTGGAAGATGAAACCTTTACTACAAGGCATGAAATTTGTACATAAATAACTAATGAAATCCTTTAGACAAATTTTACTTGACTCTCCCTGCCATTTAAAAACTAATTTAAATAGCCAACTTCACCCATATTTTTCCCACAAAAAAGTTCTTGTCCTCGTTGCATCTAACAGTCCAGGATTTCACTGATATAACTTATAAGTTACCTTTAAAAATATAAAATAAAAAATTTAATTTAAAATAAAACAAAAACAAAGTGCAATAAGTTGCATGTAAATAACACCTTTCTTGACTTGGCCACAGCTGCTGCAGCTGCTGCAGCAAATTCATGCGCAGCTCGTAATTCATCAGAACAATTCTCTAAGTCTACCTGACTAGCTTCCATCTTAGCAGCTGCTGCTGCTGCTTGTTCCTAAAAAGCATACCAATACAGTATATTTTATAAACCTTTAAGGGCAAAATATTGTCAGAATATGTATATTTTCTGTTCACCAAAAACTCAATTCAAAGTTGCAATGAAATCTTAACCTCAAGATACTCTTTGTTCATTTCTTCCCATATGATTGTCTTATAACGTGTCTCCTCATCATTATTCAGGTAGCCATCAACCTAGCAACACAAGAATCAAGTAACAAACGCACAGTTAAAATTAAATGAATGAAAATAAAGTATTATCATGCAGAGTATAGAGCTTTATAAAAATGCAACCTGAACCAACCCAATGAATTCAGTTGTTGAGAATTTCAAATATTGAGATTTACCAATTCTTGGGAGTTCAAACTCACAACAATTAAAATTCCCAAGAATGATATGCGATTTTTTGGATGTGTCAAAAATTACAAAGCGGGCTTATACACTTACAAAAGCCCTCCTGGAAAAGCCCAAGTCTGCAGAACCCCAGAAATATTGAATCTAAGTCCCCATATACCTAGCAATGGGCCACTATTATTTTATTTTTTTTAAAAGTCACTTTTTTTTTTTTTTTTGGATAGGTAACAAAAAAAATTTATTAATAAGGAAACCAACCCGAGTACATTGGGGATGCACTATGGGGGCATAAATTAAGAGCCAAAATTACAACGATCAAGAAAAACAAGAAAAATGAAACAGAGCCACATTCCAAGCAAGGAGAGTATGTAGGAAAGAAGACTTAATCTCTAGCAAGGACCGTTCACATCCCTCAAAACATCTAGCCTCCAAATACACCACATCAAGCAGTGTAGCACCAGTCTCCACAAGTCTATATTGCAATGTCGCCTGAACTTACCTTGCCAAGTCTCAAACAACTCAATTACCTTTATGTGGCATAACTCAGTGAATTCCAAACAAACAAAGCACCAAAGACCACAACTCAAATGCAACGGGGCAATGAAGAAGAAGATGATCCACCAACTCCCCACACCTCTTACACATATAACACCAGTCAAGAACAATAATACGCCTTTGCAAAAGTTATCTGTTGTAAGGATCTTACCTAAGGAAGCAGACCATGAAAAGAAAGCTACCCTTGGAGGAACCTTCGATTGCCACACCACTCTCCAAGGGAAAGAAGGAAGAGTCGGAGGGTAGAAAGAAAGATAAAAAGTCACTCTATTATTATCTCTACAACCCCATTCAACATAAAACTAGAATCAAGATGAGCTTGCATAAATCCTCAAGAGTCCATCAGGAGATGCATAATATCTCACCCATCTTTCTTGAACAAATTCACATCCCTTCTATTCTTTTTTTTTTTTATTGATAAGTATCCTTTCTAACACTAATTTAGCATCACCTTCTATTAGACCCTGCTTGCAGCCCATGTTAAGCACCAACTCCAGAGCCCATCTCACTGCCAGGGCCATGGCAGCTGCTGAATACAATATAGTGTTCTCCAACCGAGTTTTTAAACCTTCCCCTGTGCTATTCCTTGCTACAACTGCTACACAAGCAATACCTTCATCACAAGCAGCATCCACATTAAAATTTAGCCACTGTTCAGGAGGGCATTGCATTCCTAACTTGGTATCACTTGACTAAGAATCACCATCTCTGGTTTTTGGTACTTCCTGGCACTCATGGTAAAAGTATGATGTAAACTCCAAGCAAAACCTCTGGTCAACCTAACCTCCTCCAAATAAAACTGAATTACTCAGCTTCCACAGAACATCAATGGTAACAGCAGTAATCAAGGAAAAATGATCTGCAGTCATTTGGTCCTGCCACAAATCATCAGGAGCACAATTACTGAACATTGATCCCAAGAAGATCTGAACACCATCCAACTTCAAAGCCGAATCTGAACCAAACCAAGGTGGCCTCACTTCTTAAAACCTCAAAAACAAATGAGTTTTTTTTCCATTCCACACAAACCTCACCTCTCCTTCACCAATCAAGTTTCTAGCCAATCTGCTTGCTAAGGTAGAAAAACCAGCTGCAACCTTCCACAAAAACATTATGGATAATTTTAAAATGACAAAAAAACCCTGGAACAGTGAAACATATTTTTGGCCAAACTATCACCCCTTTTTGCTTTCTAGAATTCACTCAATGCACATGTTTGTTCAATGAAAATTCAAATTTTTGATAAGTAATGAGAAAATTTTATTAGAATTATCAATGAAAATTCAAATTTACATGTACTATTTTTAATTTAGCAATTCTCACAAAGATTTAGATATACCAGAATTGGCAATTCATATCTAAGTGATGGGAGTTAGAATTCTCATGTTTCATGAGAACTAAAAATGCTAATTGGAATTGTAATTGTTGGCAATTTTGTCAAATGTATAACTAAACTTTCACAACTTCCTAAGAATTGAAAATTCCCCTTCTAAATTCAACATACCCTTACAAAATATTTATTACGTCACTGCCAATGAACTCTATCTTAAATGCCAATTGTAAAAACAAGGTAAAGGATAAGTTCTTCGTTGAAAACCCTCTAAACGCATACATAATTACCAATAAAAAAAATATTTTCCTCTCCTACCGCTAGTTAAAATATCATAGAAGGCATGTATTGAAGAGGTATTATTATTTTTGTAAGTATTAAAAACTTTACTGAAGAATCAGTGGAAAAGTAACTTCCAGAAAAATATAATATACAGGTCAAAAAGGATAATAAAAGTGCAGCTCTCCTTCCCCCCACATAAGACAAAGACGTACAGCATTTAAAATCTGACAAGTTCCAATGCACCCCAAATAATGACAACACTAACAAGAAGGTGCAGACACCAAATATAGACTCTTGATCACACTTGTTTTTGGGCACTGAAACAAGGATATGGTCCACCTGGTAACTTTGTCAATGGACAATGGAGGCCTACAGCCAATTAGATCCGATTGATTTATTAGATCATATTTCATTTTTTTGAAATTACATCTATTTCCTTTTATTTTTGTATTTAATGAAATCGGTTATGATTTATTTCCTTTCCTTCCTTGATGTAACTAGGGAACCCTATTTAATGACCTCAGAATTCAGTATTGGTACATTTTGACTTTAGTGATAAAGCTTTTATTGTAATTTTCTTTCAATGGCTTGGTGCTGACTCTAGGCAACCCCAGGCCTCAGAATTCAATATTGGTACACCCTTATTTTATTTATTTATTTATTTATTTTTGTTCTATGTAGTTCTCTCTTTTTAATAAGTAATAAGATTTATTGATATAAAAAAAGGGACGCCCTAGTACACAGGAAGTGTACAAGGGTCAACAAATCAAGAACAAAAATTACATAAGTCAAGTAAATCAAGAAAAGAAAAAAAAAAAAAAAAAGATTGGTTTCGCAAAGCTGACAACCAATCCAATAAGGTTCTAAAGAAAAATAACTTGATAATTTACCTCCAACTGAGAATGGAGACCGTATGAGATGGAAGTTAACGAAGAATGAGGATTTTGATATCCACTCGTTTTATAATAGACTACAAGCACCCTTGCCTATTATCTTTTCTTGGAAAGGTATTTGAAAGGTTAAAGCTCCTCGGCGTGTTTCTTTCTTTGTTTGGACCGCCATATGGGACAAGATTCTTACAGGCGACAATTTGCGGGGTAGAGAGTTTGATTTTGTTGACTGGAGCATTATGTGTCGTTGTAATGGGTAGACGGTGGATCATTTGTTACTTCATTATGAAAAGGCTTATCGGTTGTGGAGTTTAGTTTTTAGATCTTTTGGGATTTCATGGGTCTTGCCAAGATCGATTGCAGATACTCTTTTTGGTTGGTGGAATTGGTTGGGAAAGCATTTGTCTAGCGTTTGGAATTTGGTTCCGTTGTGCTTAATGTGGTGTATTTAGAGGGAGTGAAATTGGCGGACGTTTGAGGTCATGGAAAGCACTAACGACCAGCTGCTTGCTTCTTTTAGTGGCTCCCTTTTCGACTGGTCTAGGGCTTGGGGACTCACCTCTAGTGATTCTCTCCCCATTTTTCCTAGTTCTCTCTTTTGTAATTAGTATTCTCTTTGTTTTTTCTTTTCTCTTTCTGTAATATTTGATATGCCTTATGCCGTTATGCATGAGGTAGTTTTTTGAATATACATCTTTATTACTTATCAAAAAAGAAAAATAACTTGAGGTCTGGCATGGATCTCTCATTATCTGTTCCCCCTATGAAGCCTCCTTGAAATTGCTATGGGCTGCATCACCACACCTCCTTCAACAAACCACAGTGCAAAAGATGGATATCTACAATCTCACCACCATTTTTACACATGCAACGCCAAACTACAATAAATTTTCTCTCCCCCTAAGGTTGTTAACTGTCAAAATACTACCCAAAGTGTATGTCCACCAAAAGGTTCCTCATATGACAACTGCCGAAAGTAAATAAAAGGAAAATATTTGTCTAATATTCAGATCTCATTTGATAAGCTTTTGTGAAGTCTGTGCACCTCCCATGAGACCAAAATATTCTTATAATAAAGCACAAAAATAAATGGCTGATGCAATATTCATACCTCAACATCATCAATATCAGAAAGTCCATCTGATTCATCATCTGTGATGGAACTCATATCCTTAGATTTCTGAAATTTATCAGAAACACCATCTACTTCAATCTGATCTCCAGTGGTAGCTGCTGAAATTGAGTATTAATACGATTGATTGCAGATATATTGTATAAAAATACAGGAATAAAACCTTTCCTGTAACAATATTTTCAAATAACACTTACAATTACTTCCATTCTCCCTTTGGTTCAATTGTTCATTCTCATTTTCCTTTTGGCTGCTTTCAGTGAAATCCCTTTGGTTCAATTGTTCATTCTCAGTTGCCTTTTGACTGTTTTCAGTGGAGGACTTGACTTTCTCAACCTAAAGTATACCAGACAAAAAAGAAACAAAACTTAAATATACATGGGAATACTAGGCAAAGAAGTTGACAAATCCTGGGAATCAGCAATACACTAGAAGAAACGACAGATAAAAATACATCAATACTGCTTTTCTTTTCTTTTCTTTTACGTTTTATTTTATTTTATTTTGATGTTTATTATTATTGAATCAAACTAGGGATCACAGTAAATATCCATGCCCTTGCTTCTTTCTAATAAAAAATTACCTCCTAACTTCAATACTTGTCAAGAGAAAAATACAAACACAAATACAAACCAATAAGGAAGTTTTTTTAGAGGAAGTTGGCATGCCGAAATAGGGCTGACATTCAGTTACCTGTTCAATGTTTTCACTCTCTTGCTGAGGCACAGTTGATTCATCTGCCTTATTAGGAGATTCCATGGCTATTCTCTCTTTTTCAGCACGCTGGAAAGCAGGAGGTTCTGACCCACCATGTAGTCCCCCGGAAAGTTTAACAAACTATAGCAACCAAAAACAACCATGAACACATAAGTAAAACACATTGAAGAAAATAGCCAAATGAAAAAATGAAAAGAGAGAGAGAGAGAGAGAGAGAGAGAGAGAGAGAAGTTACAGCGTCATAGCAAGTTCTACAAAGTCCATGGGCAAAATGAGGTGCCCCACTATTTTTATGTTCACAAAGCACTTCCCCCGACTTTTGGGACACACCAACTGATGGTACGCTCTCCTTAAGCTCTACAGCATTCTTGGTTAACTCCTCAATCTATTTAAAAAGAAATTTACAAGACAAGCTATCAACATCATATCATAAGAGAATCAAGTTCTTGATTTCACAACATTGTATCTAAATAATGTTGTTAGACCCAACTTCTTGTTCTAGCTTTGATAAAATCTTAAATCAATTTATTGTCATTACAAAGAATTAAATGTGTGGTAGTTAATGCATTTAACATTAACACCAATCAAGTATCCGAGGGAATATGAACAACTTACTAACCATGTTAAAAGAATTTATTAAGCAGTTGAGTTATTAACTAACAAAAGGAAGAACAAAAAGCACATTATTTAAAGAAAGTAGCCACAAAGTATCAGCCATGAACTGAAATAAGTTATCTCTAGCTTCAAACAAGCACTTTATTTGAAAGTGAAGAATAAATATCACACAGAAGTTTAGGATATATATTGGCAAAGCATTATTACTTAATGTATCAAATGAGTGGAACAAAACCAAATGGAAATGAAGTTTACAAATTGCATTCTTTTTTTTTTAATAGGTAATAGGAATTTTATTGAAATAGATGATTTTTTTTTTTTTAGGTGATAGGAATTTTATTGAAATAGATGAACATTGTGTTCACGATAATAAACACTCTGAAATGAAACAAATACATATAACTCAAGAACTAAAGCTTGCAGATTGTAGAAAATCATAAATGGAGATACATTGAGTAAAACCCCATATACGAGCCCATTGAAACAAAGTCCCAAACAGGAGAAACTTTAAGAGATCTAGAGGTCTCTCATTATCTTCAAAGGTATGGGTAATGTGTTCTTGCCAAAGTAACCACATACAACATGCTCAAATCCTAGAACCATATTTCAGATATTTGATAGGTATTTCCCAAACCAATTCCTCCAAGCAAAAAGAATAGAAGCCACTGTCTTTGGCATCACCCACTAGATCCCAAAAACCAAAAAAACTTCGCTTCATAAAACATAAGATAACTCACAGTGGATCAATAGATGGTCCACAATTTCCCCCTTGTAACGACACAAGCAACACCAATTAACTAAAAGCCAACCTTTCTTAACCATATTATTAATCGTAAGTATCCCACCCCAAGCTGTTGTCCATAAAAAGAAAGACACCATTTTAGTCACCTTTACACACTAAATGCTCTTCCTAGGAAAAACATCAATAAGAGGACCAGACAACAAATAATAATAAGAGCCCACATTAAACACACCATACTAAGTCAACTTCCAAGTCAGGTTATCATTCCCTTCACCCCTCGGCATATTAGAATAAAGAAGCTCAAAAAAAGAACATACACCCTCCAATTCTCAATCATGAAAACTATACAAAATTGTAAATTCCATCTCCTACTTCTCCCTTCTGATGCAAGCTTCTTTAGACAGAGAACATGCAAACAGATCTGGAAAGATCCTTTAGAGGAGCATGCCTACTCAAGGATCATGCCAGATTTGAATACAATGACCCTCTCCCGCAATATGCACTACCTGTAGAAACTCTCTGCACCTGCCTAATACCCTTCCACATCCCACACCCATAAGTCCCTCTTACACCTCTAGTGCACCAGCCTCCATTAGCCACACTATATTTGGTTGCTATAATCTGACGCCATAATCTATCACTTTCTTTCCTGAAGCGCCATAACCACTATCCAAGGAGAGCTCAGTTAAACAACCCAATCCTCCAAATCCCCAACCCACCTACCAGCAAACTAACCTTATTCCAAGCCACTAAATGATATTTAAAAACTTCCTCAGAAGTCCCCTAAAGTAAATTCCTCTGAATCCTTTCTAGTCTAGCTGCCACAGCTTGAGGGATAATGAACAAGGATAAATAAAATAAAATAAAATAAAAAGGTAGTAAGGTACAAATTAGATTCATTGTTGAACATATTAAATATAAACTGAGAAGTTTATGCAATTATATACATCAACAAATAGTCAGTATTATGATAATTTCTTTTAATTGATAAGTATTACATGAGCCAATGGATTTTGAATCAAGACCTAATTCTCCACCCAATCATATCATTACATCTCATAGCACATGTCAAAAGTAAAAACTACATAAGTATAACAACTACAGAAGTAACAGACACATTTTAATATGAGTTTAACAAAGTGTGCATGCATCACATCCTAATAGAAATGGAACATACCGTCAAGCTCCCCGAATCTGTATTCTCAAATTCAATCAATCGTTTTGTCAGCGTCATTTCACAAATATGTACAATTTTTACCTAGTGAAAAGAGAATCCATCAGACAGTGTATGAAAGGTGGTTTGCACATCAAGAACATTGTTGACATAGATTATTTAATGCCATATAGAAGTGGGCAATATCTAATTAAAGATAAGTGGAAAAGACTTTAAGAATGAAGTAATTCATTATTCATTATAATCAAGTTTTTCAATGTCAACTAATAACAAATTGCACATAACTTCCAGAAAATCAAGATAGTTTTTTTTGATAATGTATGGAACCTTTCTAAAGAAGAGCCCTTTGGACTCACCTCTAGCCATTCAGTTAAGCTAAAAATAACATTCTAATGAAATAAAATCGTTAAAAATAATGCTTCTAAAAATATTAGAAGTACAAGAAGACATGAACGGTAAATGGTAAGGCAATGTAGCTTAACAATGTTTAAGAATTTACAATATAACATAGATAGTGAAATGGTTATCACAAAAATCTAGACATATGACATGGTTAAAAGTGTACCTTAGTGATGTTATTATCACATACATTACAAATTGTTAGGCACATTTGGTACACCAGAAAGATGATTACATAGGCATAAGAATGAGCATTGTTGGGAATACAAGATGTAGAGATAGTAAACAATTCTTATTTATTTGTTTAGTGATAACATACAAATATAACCTCGAATCTGTATTTCACAATTTAGTAAAACATGATAAGAATGTGAAATAGAATCATATTCCAGTCAAATTTCCTAAAATACCTTTAAAAGAAAATATTTAAACATAGTGGAAAAGAAGTTTGGACAACAATGGATGTCCTAAACATATATCATGGCAATTCTTGCTAGGAATAGCATCATACAAATCAAAGGTGGGTGGACTTACAGAAAAGAAACCCAAAAATATAAACACTTGGATTTGAATTATGCAGAAAGATCACATATAGTGCTGACAAACAGTTTACATGGTTTAGCATTTGGCTTACTTGCTAATAGAAAATTTAGTAACAATACCGATGGCTACTTCACCAGTATAAACCTAAGTCCCATTGCACCCAATTTGGTCTTTTGTTCTCTGTTCTCTTTTGAATATAAAACATCAAGTAAAACTATTAGTCACAAAAGAAACAAACTCTTTCTTCCGTTGACAAAAAACAGGGATTTTACCATTTGCTCATATCATCATAAGTTACATGGCTCTTCTTTTGTTGTTTTTCCATAGAAAGGTATTTGGAAGGTTAAGGCACCCCGGCGTATCTCTTTCTTTGTTTGGATAGCTGCATGGGATAGGATCCTCACGGGAGATAACTTGCGGCTTAGGGGCTTGACTTCGTTGACTGGTGCATTATGTGTTGTTGCTGTGGTGAGACAGTGGATCATTTGTTGTTACATTGTGGAAAGGCTTATCGGCTATGGTGCTTTGTCTTTAGGATTTTTGGGATTTCATGGGTTCCCTCACGTACGGTATCAGATTTTCTATTTAGGGGGTGGAATTGATTGGGGAAGCATTCATCTTACATTTGGAACTTAGTTTCGCTGTATTTGGTGTGGTGTATTTGGAGGGAACGCAATTGGTGGGTGTTTGAGAATTTGGATAGATCCAAGGACCAACTGCTTGCTCTCTTTTCTGGTTCCCTTTTTGATTGGGCTAGGGCTTAGGGACTCACATCTAGTGACTCTCTTCCTCTATTTCTTAGCTCTCTTCTTCTTTGTAATTAATACTTTTTTATGTTTTTGCTTTTCCATCTTTTTTGTACTTTTGATATGCTGGTGCTAATTTGCATCTAGCAGTTTTTTTAATATACTTTCCTATCAAAAAAAAAAAAAAAAAAACTCATATAAAACTTCTAATCAACTTAATTCAACTCAAGTAGTAGCAGTAGCAGTTGTAGTAATTGTTATGAGCAATATTGTATTGTGGGGTAATTACACTCCCCTTCCTTGAGGTTTGGGGGAAAAAACACTCCACCCCAAACCTAAAGGGAAAAAACACTTTCCTCTCTTGAGGTTTGAAGAAATTAACACTCCCCTCTGTTTTGTTTATATTAGTAAGGAAATATTCTAAATTTTTAAAAGAATCTCTTTACAAAAATTTAATCATGGTTAGTTAAAAAATAACTAATAAATTTAGAATAAAAATTCAAAAATTATCAAGCACCAAAACACTTGCAACAGCAAATCTCTCCATAACCCATTTAAAATAAAATAAAAAATAAGCAAGATTATTATCATATAGTTGTCCATTAACAATTGTTTTCAATTTTACTATATAAAAAATTTAAGAAATTGACATAAATTCTATAAATTTGAACTTACAAATTGTGCAATTGCAATATCTACTTTAGCTAATCAGCAAAATAAATTACTATTTTGAGTTTATTAACTTTAATTTATTATATGTTATGTAAATTTTTATTAGAAATTATAATATTATTATATTTGAAAAATGAGCACTTCACTGTAGTCAAGCGTGCGCTTGAGCTTTGAGCCTAGGCTCCAAGAGGCTTGTGCGCTTAAGTGCATTTGACACTTTTACCAACACTGTCTAGCACAGATATCATTACTCATTCTTCTGATTGGTCTGCTTTGATTGCCACAGCTACAAGTCATGTTAACACTAAACAAAGACTGGAGGTCAAGGTAATAGAGGCTGTGATCACCAGGGAGGCAAAGGTAGATGAGAGGGACCCACTCACAAATGTTTTCATTGTCGGGGTGAAAATCAAACTGTTGATTCATTGAATTCTCCCTTTCACTATCAATATCATCTTGATCATCATTCTCTTCAAACTTTGAAGTCATTAGTACACCATCCTGTCATCAAATTGAGACCTTGCCATCCAATGCTTGTCAGTTAAGTAAGCATCATAGGGCGTCCTTGTCTAGGCATGAGAATCTACTTCCCCTTCCAACATAGCGTTCCATGAGTGAAGCAAACATATAGAGTTGGATTGTCATCTTGTTCAAGCAAGTGTGAAAAAGTGTAGTTGCTACTTTGCATGTCTCTATAGGGATCCGAGCTACTGATATGTTCACAAAACCATTGTGCAAGGCTGGTTTAGATTTATTATGTAACAAGCTAGGATTGGGGAGGATAAGAGATGTTGGCTACCTTGTAAGAGTAAGGGGTTTATGGTTAGTACGTACTACCATCTTCTAGTTGGCCGGAGTGAGCAGTTTTTCCCTTGAAATAGCATTTGGAAGTAGAAGATTCCTTCTAGAGTGGCTTTCTTTATATGGACTGCTGCCTTGGGGAAATGTCTGACAATTGACAATCTAAGGAAAAGAAAGGTATGCATTTTGGATTGGTGTTATATGTGCAAGTGTAAGAGTGAAACTGTTGACCATCTATTCCTTCATTGTTCAGTTGCTTTGGAGTTGTGGGATATAGTTTTTGGTTTATTTGGAGTTTGTTGGGTTATGCCAATGTTTGTGTTGAGCTTCTTGCTTGCTGGCAAGGTCGATTTGGTCGCCATTGTAATGGAGATATATGAATTGTTGTTCCTCATTGTTTGATGTGGTGTATTTGGAAGAAAAGAAATAGTAAGTGTTTTGAAGACAACGAGCTTTCTACGCCTGATCTCAAGCTTCTATTTTTCAGAACCTTATTGGACTGGTTCTAAATGTGGAGAAACCAACCTTTTTCTTCAAGTTTGGATTTACTTGATTCATGTAATTTTTGTATTTGATATGTACACCCCTGTATACTCCCTATGTACTTGGGTGTCTCTTTTTTTTATAACAATAAATCTTTATTACTTATCAAAAAAAAAAAATTTATGTAACAAGCCAAGACTATATGATTTATATGTTCCAACTTGAAGGAAAGTGTTACAAGTAATATTGTATTAGTAGTGAGGGAACTTTAACCATTTTGTATTTTATCATTAATACTATAAATGATACATGTGTACTATGGTTAACAAATGAATTAACCCTAAGCATTTCATTTCCATGATGGATCCATGGAGGCTACCACACACTTATAAACCCAAGTCCCATTACACCCAAATTGATCTTATGTTATCACTTCTATTTTGTATAAATGTCAGTTACAAAAGAATCAAACTCTAATTAAAATTTGATTACAATACACTTATGCAAGCAAAACTAGATCTCTAACTAACAATGCATCAATTTGCACACAAGAGAGCAAATTATAGAAGTAGGAGTAGGTAAGTTGGACTCACAATGTCAGTCTTTGAAAAGCTGTACCCATGTGAAAGAGCAGAGATATATAATGCTGCACCACAGAGCCCACTAGGTTTTCTGCCAGTCTGTAAATGAAATAAAGTTTTTCTTTTTTATTGTTGAAGTAAATGATATAAAGATAAAGTAGGTTTTCCGGTAACTAATATATATATATATATATATTACCTGCATCCAGTCTCTTTTCATTCTGGCAATAAGGTATAATGCAGTTTGAGACACCTTCATATTTCTTTGCTTTAATAATTCTACAAGGAAAAAAACATGCTACATCAGTTAATAGTTTCATCAACTCCAACCATTCATTAGAATGTCCATTTCTCAATATCCTCCAATTTCTGTTTCCATCTTTCCGCAAGTGACTCATCAACAGATTTTTTTATTTATTTATTTATCACACGAGTATTAGAGAATTCTGGCAGCCAACTGATATTCGTATAATTCAGTAAGAACAATTATATATTTCTATTTAAAAGCACCCTATCTCTCTTTTTTATCCTTATGGAGAGAGAGAGAGAGAGAGAGAGAGAGAGAGAGATACTTTGCTTATTTTGATTCACAAATACAACTCAAAAACCGATGAAAGGACCCATGATCCCACCCTCCTCTCCCTGTTTATGGAGAGGAAAGACCCATCTCTTTTTTTTTTCTTTAATCAAGTACTCCCTCCGTCCCAAATTATTGGTCCTCTATTCCATTTTGGGATGTCCCAAAATGTAGTCCTCTTTGAAATATCAATAAATATCTTACCCATTACTTTATTTAAAAAGTCAATGCCATTCTTCTCAAGAATTTAAATTAATAAGTTTAGTTTTGGAAACTTATATCTTTTTGAGTAACAGACAATGCATTAAATGATGTTCTCTTAAAGAGTTGGATTTTCCAAACATGACAAAAAATTTGGGACAAATGTAATAGAATGAAATAAATATCATGGCCACAGCACTTTCAACAAAATTGCTGGTTCCTCACTGTTCTCAAATGAACTAGAATTTGTTGTACTACATTGAACTTAGCACCACTCTTAGGAACGATGATGTGCAATACCATATTGCATTACTCCTCTAATTAAAGAGTTGGATTTTCTAAACATGACAAAAAATTTGGGACAAATGTAGTAGAATGAATCAAATATCATGACCACAGCGCTTTCAACAAAATTGCTGGTTCCTCACTGTTCTCAAATGAACTAGAATCTGTTGTACTACATTGAACTTAGCACCACTCTTAGGAACGATGATGTGCAATACCATATGGCATGACTCCTCTAATTAAGTATCTTTTTTTTTTTTTTGCATTTGCTAATATTCATTCATGTCAGATGTATTTGTTGGGTATGTTTCTTTCTTTTAAATTCAAGGGTAACATATGGAGCTGTGTACTTTTCTTTCATCATTTCTACACTCTTGGTATATTCAATGTTCATAATTCTAAAATTCAATAATTGAGTTTGTTCTTTAAAAAAAATAGAAGAAAACAAAGTTGCATCAACCCAGAAGGTTAAACGTGCAGATTTTCAAACATAAAATAATTGAATAAAAGATTGAAGTATCAATTATATGAAATCCATTTTTTTAAGAGGCAGAGAATTCATACATCTGTTTGGAAATTTGTTTCCAAAAACAGAAAACTGGCTTGCTGAACAAAAACATTTTTGGCATATTCTTAAAACAATTTTTGGAAAACATCTAAAAGATATTTTCAGAAACTTGATCCCAAGAAAAATATTTTCCACACTAGTGAACAAATCACTTGAGTGCACAGTAAAAGGATGGTTTTGTTCTCTCTCTCTCTCTCTCTCTCTCTCTCTCTCTCACATTGTCTGATGCCAACCGCAGTAGGGATTCATAGGGATAGAGGGTAGGTTTTGCAGGGGTTGATGGGAGGTGGGGTTGGCTTTCCAGTGGTGAGGGGAGATTTGTAGGGTTGGTTGCTGGGATGGGCGGGTGAGGAAGGGTCTATGGGGTGAGTCACAGGAGGGGGACAGGTGGTTTTTGAATTTTGTTTCTAAAAATTGTTTTTATTAATCACTTCCCAGATATATTTTACATTTTAAAACAGAAAACCTGCAGGGATGGAGGTTAGATCAAAGAGGATTGGACCTAGATTGAAACCAAATAAGGCCCAATTGTGTATTAACGAAAGAGAAATGGGCTCAAACCAAGCATTTTGGCCCAAAGCTAAAGGATTCAGCCTAGAGAGGACTTGTTCGAAAACAGACCACCCTCTAGAATTTTGAGAAGACCCACCCGAGGAAGGTTGAATCAAGAACCCGGGCCAAGGAGAAGGGCAACCTTGAAAGCATAGACAGACAATTGAAGAGTGAAGACTAGCAGGCTACACCTAGGATATTATCTGGCAGAGGAACAATGCTTTACCCAAATGAAGGTTGGAGGAAGCTTCTTGATAAAGTAACTATCTCCTCCACATAAAATGCACTGTACAAACTAGCCATGCCACATTTATGGCTGAATGACTCTCCTGAACAGTGCTCCAACAGCCTATTACCTTCACATCTCAGCTCAAAAGGAGGGGAGGGGGAAGATGGGACAAGAGTCCCACCTGAAGAATCATCCGCCCTATAAGTGGACAACTAAGATGGAAGCAACCAACCTATAAATAGGAAAAGACCCATTATGTGAGGGGATCTGAAAAAGATTAAGTCTAGAGAGAGAAATTATTGTAAACACTTGAATTTTATTTTGTACTATGGTTATCCTTGTGTATTAGTCTTCCTCAGACAGACCAAGGAGAGTTTATAAAAGAAGAGTATTGTTCATTTCTCACATCTCCCAGCCTTTAAGTCTTTTTACTTTGATTTTCTTTTCACTATTTTAAAGTTAGCTTTTAAGCCCATCTCTACAAATTAGTTGTTTTGGTTAAGGGCCCAACCTGAGAGGGTTATTCGGTTTTTACCCCATACAAAACCAATAAAAAAAATGGATCCTATCCTTAAAAAACAAGATTTTTTGAGAACAATTTTTAGAAAACATTCCCAAACAGGGCCAATGGATCCTCTAGTTTTATCATATTCCCTATAATCACGCTCAGTCTACTAAGCCTTTAAATATGCAATGCAAGCGAAATGGACGCAGGCAATACACACTAGTGAATTCTAACTCAAAGAACACAGCCAAAAGAATAACTAAACAAAGCAGTGAATTCTAACTCAAAGAACACAGCCAAATGAATAAATAAACAAAGCAAAGACGGCAATACAAATTCTTGTAATGACTTACCAAAAACAAATTCTTGCAATATAATTATAAACAATGAACAGTAGGTCCTTACTTTCTGTAAATCTAGAAATATAAAGGGAAGGATCAACAGGTTTTATAATGGTAGGATGCTCTCCAAGGCTTAGAAGTTGGCACAGCTGCAAAAATACAGCACCTAGCACATAACTGCATTATTTTAGAAAAGAAGATGTCAATAGTACAAGAAAAAAAGCAGCAGCAAAGTCATAATGTATCATACTGTTTAATGTTAATATAGGTTGCACATAAAAAAATTAAAATTTGATATTGAAGTAGGTTCTCTCTTACACATTTATGGACAAATACTCGGAAAAATCAATAAGAAGAAACGGTTTTGGGTCTTTAGCTACACTGCAAAACAGAAAAAGCTAATTTCAATTATTGAGTCCCATTAATAAATGCCTAACAATTAACAGAAGATATTATCACAGGTACCTGCACATTAACATGCCATCCAAGGCCACAAAATGAAATTAAAAGAAATATGAAACAATCCATAAGTAAATTTAAAAGCATTACTGTTTGATTCATTAGTATTTCCAAGCACAAAACTATTTCTCAAGTCGAGTAAATGACTAAATGGTAGCAATGTCAATTTTGGACGTTAGGTCAGCCACTAGGCTCTTAAGCATTTATTTTTCATATAATGTTAAATATACATCAATTTAAGAGCAATAATGGGTAATAAAATGAATTTTTGACTAATAAAGGATGTTTAGAAATTAGAATACAAACCAAGAATAAGAATATTAATTAATGTTCAAATGCACTGTTACTATTAGAGCATGAATATTCCCTTTGTTTTGTGAAAGTGTATTCAATTCCTCTTGTTCTTGTATCCCTTCTGTGTCCCACAAATACAATTTTATTTTTTTTAAAATAAAAATAAAAACACAATTGGGACACACGCATACAAAAGTGTCCTAGGCGTGTCCTGTGTCCAACAAGGGTACAAAACTGGTACGGCACTCCAAATAAAGTGTTTGTGCTTCATAGGTTGTCAAACAAGTACAAGATGACCAATTAAACGTACAACAAAATAAAGAGTATAAGGTCTTCCGACTATAACTGTAATTTCAAGTTTTAAGGAATCCTATATAAATTTGCTTACCGACATGCAATATAAAGGCAAGCAGCTGCAACTTGATCTGTCTTACGCCCCCTAGTAAAATTCCGTTCAACAGCTATCTGCAAAGTCATACCTAAATCAGATGTTTGAAAATAGTATTCAACTGATGAGGACACCATAGGAAAAATAAAGAAAAATAATAATAAAAACACCATACCTGATAAAATGCACAGGCTGGATTAACTATAGAGTCACCACCACTTATATTAAATGTTGTAACGATACTTTCTATCATATCTCTCCCTATGAAAAAAATAACTATTTCTGATTAGAAGTGAAATTACTATTCCAGACTAGAAATGAAATTATTATATCTAATCCCATCTTTATGTATGCATGACTTCTAAAACATGAAAATGGTATATGAGATTATCAGGGCTTGATTATCTTGTGAAGAATATGGTAGGACAGACTTTTATTTTTCTTTGCCTCATTCATTTTACTGGATTCGTGCAAAACTTCCAAAGTTTGAAACTTGTGGGGCCAAGAAGATTTGTTACTTGAACATTGGCAATTGTTTTTGTAAAAAATAAACAATAAGGCAAACCATCCAACTATGGGGGTAGTTTCTATTCGGTCCCTAAAACTTTAATTTAATCGATGTTAAGCCACAATCTAATCTGTGTCAGATTCAATCAAGGTACATTATTAAATTGACAAGTAGCTTCATGAGTGAAAGCCTGAGTGCTTTCAGATACAACCTGCTGTGTTGTGACACAGTAACTACTGCCCCTGTACCACTGGGTTCTGCTGTACTAACTGGTGGCTCTCTCTCTCTCTCTCTCTCTCTCAACAGCTGCCTAAAATTTTTTACATCTGGGTGGTTTCAAATAAACCTTAAATTTTAAAACGTTACAATTAAAATAGTTAGAATAATAGTTAAGCGATTAAAATTCACCATTTCTTGTCAACATAAACATTTTGGACAACAGGACAAGTGGTAATTTATCATGGTTTCAAAAATGGTGGTCATGAGTTCCAATCATGTCTCCATTCTACCCCCCAGTTTTAAAAAGAAAGACACCTAGCAAGATGGACCCCACCCATTAAGGGAGCTTAGGCCTACTTACAATAGGATGAGTACTTCATAAAACCAATTTGGCCACTCTGAGCCTATCTGTATCCATATCCCTGCATAGCTTGAGAAACTGTTCAACCTTGCTCTAAGATATTGCTTCAAAACATACAATTTTTTTTTATTCTATATACCTTCCCTTGTGTAAAGGAATTCCCGAAACCTGAAAGAACATCCATATAAACCTCTTCTTCTAAATTACCATGAAGAGAAGCATTTTTTACCTCAAGCTAATTCACAATCCAGTTCAAACTAGTTGCTAGGGATAGGATTACTCGTATGAAATTCATGTTCTCTATTGAGGCAAGTCTCTTGATAGTCAATCCCATAGGTCTAAGTGAATCCTTCTGCAACCAATCTGGCCTACTACCTCTCTATGGACCCATCTGCCTTATGCTTAACTATGAAAACCCACTTGCAGCCAGCTGTCTTTTTTCCATTTAGGCAAGAGAACTAATTCCTAAAAAAAAATTATTCAATCATAGCTTAGCAACCAACTATGAAAAGGATACAGGCTGACCTCCTCGTACACAGGCCATGTGTACTAAGGAAGGTTAGCAATCAACAATAAGTACATAAATCTAAGAACTCTACGAGAGAAGAGAAGGATAGACCACTCATGGCATATTTCTACCATGGATCATGTGAAGGGCAATAAGAGCATCTAATCGTCATTCTTCTCAGGGCTAAGAGTATAAATATAGCTAGAGGTCTTAAAATACCTTGACCCCCAAGTAAGCTGACATGTAGACAGCAGATTGGTCTTTAGATTCTGTGTTTGAAATACTTCAAGGTGACATCCTTAGTGAGAAGGAGAGCTCTATCACCACTTGAGACTGTTAATGTTGTTCCACCACAAGAGGCTGTTGGGTGCCTCATCAGATCAACATAAGTAACAGTGGAAGGGTGAAGGGGTAATCATATGCAACACATGAACACCAAAATGGGGCTCTTCTTCACTAATGTCCTGCCCTTGAAGAGGAGTGTTCAAACTAGAAATGTAAGCACCGGACTCGAAGTACTTACAAGAATGACAATGGTGACAATATCCTTTGTGGCCAAATAGCCAAGAAATATATACTTAAGAGCATGAGGATCCAACAAACCACCTTTGAGATGATGAATGTGAAACATATATAGTGCACATGAAGAGTAAGAGGAAATAATTCTGAAGACAAGGGAGGAGACAATAATTCTATAGGATTTTTGAAAATCAAGACACATGGCATCCGATTGATAAAATATGTTGCCCTGAAAACAACATCTACTTGGTAATGCCAAAAGGAGGATAGTGTCAAAATGCCATTAATCTTTATTTGGATGGAAGAATTGGTTTGGCAAACACTTTTTTTTGTTATTTAGCCCCATTATACTTGGTGTGGACACTATGGCGAATGAGGAATCATCGTACATTTGAAGATTTGTATGACTCAATAGTTCAGCTAAGCCTATTGACAAAATGGTCTTTCATGAGAACATTGTTTAAATAGTCCCATATTTTGCGACCTAGGGGACCTAATGATATCCATTCTCTTGTAGATTTCATTGATTCTCTCTTTTTTCTTTTGTAATTCTTTAGGCTATCTTATCCACCGGACTACATGAGATAGTTCCTATTTTTCAATAAAATAGTTTTAATTATCAAACAATATTTACAAACCATTTCAAAGTTACTTATCAAATAAATATATAAAACCATTTCAAACTTTACTAAAATGAGTTTTCTTTATGAACAACATTAACACACTGAATATTGAAATTTAAACTCCTAATAGAACAACCTAACTTTTTTTTTTTTTTTAGAAGAAATAGGACAACCTAACTTAGTAATACATAAAAGTAAACAGTTACAAAGCACAATTACATACCTTTATCTAAAGTCCTCCTAAATGATTCTGAATAGCCACTTTGAATGGATCTTACCACGCTACCTGACAATTTGCTCTGCAGATAAAAGAGTTCCACTATTAAAAAATCAAAACATGCGGCCATAAAATGCAAAATAAAGCACAATGTACACTAAAATTTATTTGAAGCATTTGAAAAATAATGCAAAGTTGCAAACTATCAGAGTTATAAATCCCATAAACATTGGTCTAAATTTCATTACAAAAGATAGTTTACTCAGGCCTAAAGATTAAAATAAATATATTAAAAGGAAAAGATGGTGACATTGACCTAAATATATATTTTGACCGAGTATTATTTATACACTTAAAAATAAACTAACAATGTCTAAGAAGAAAAATCTAAGCATGTACATTTCAATTCATCACAAGCATTAGAAAAACAAAGCAACGACATCACAGTACAAAATACTCTTTTTTTTTTTGGTAACATAGGGAACCTTTTAAAAGAAAAGCCCTTTGGACTTGCCTCTAGCCAGTAAACCTACAAGCAACTAACCCCATCCTCCAAAATCAATTATAGGGTAACACATTCACAGTTTATGATCATGCCTAGGAGAATTAGAATACAACATTCTCACACACACTAATCTAATTTTTTATTACAAATGGCTGTTTACTAACGTATAAATATTTGAAAAAAATTTAAAAATAACATGTTTTTTTTATAGGTAAGTAGTGCAATTAATTAGAGAAAAAAATAAACTTTTTCATGATGATGATCACAAAGGAACAAAAGAAAACACAAAAATATTATAAGGCAGGTCTAAGTGAAGCTAGGAACTCAAAAATAGATGAACAATCAGAAAAATCCAAACACCATGCCCAAAGAGTGTGTTGAAACACAGATTTTAATTGGTCCAACGAAATTACATTGTCCTCAAATAGGTGACCATTCCACTCCTTCCACACAATCCACATTAAACAACCCGGTACCATATTCCATATTACAGAGCCATGCTTCCCAAACCAATTCCTCCAACAAAATAATAAAGTTGCAACAGTCCGCAGCATAACCCAATTAATCCCAAATATCAAAAATACATCCCCCACAGAGCATGGGCAACATCACAGTGCAGTAAAACATGATAAACTGACTCCCCATTACTTCGACACATACAACACCAATTCACCAAAGGCAACCCTTTTCTCATAAGATTATCCAAAGTAAGGATCCGACCTAAAGCCGCTATCCACATAAAGAACAGAACCCTTTTAGGAACCTTAACGGACCAAATACCCTTCCATGGAAATGGAGACTTAGTAGCAGCCCGAATCACCTGATAAAAAGGCTATCAAACTGGCCACTACCTTTAAGGCACCAACACATCCTGTCAATCCCCTCACCCCTTGGAAATCGAGAATAATTGTGCTCAAGAAAAGAGAAGACTGCCTCTAGTTTCCAATCATGAAAATCTCTATGTAATCTCAAATTTCAACTCCTAAAAACGCAATCCACCTAGTGAACCATAACATCAAAGAAAAAAGCTTCCTTATCACCCAAACACACAAAAAGATCAGGGTACAAAAGCTTAAGGGCAATATCCCCAACCCACCAATCATGCTAGAAGAGAATAAGATTACCTTCTCCAACTATAAATGCCATATGTTGAGAGAATCTATCTCATCCTGCTCTTATACAACACCATAACCCACACCCATGCATCCTCCTACTAGCTTTAGTACTCCACCCCCCGCAATCCTCCCCATACTTGGTGGCAATAACCCTCTTCCAAAAATAAGATGTATCAATTCCCAAAACTCCATAACCATTTCCCTAACAATGCTCAATTAAAATGAACAACTCTCCTAAGCCCCAATCCACCCACCACAACGGGTGAACAAACCTTGTCCATAGCCACCAAAGAGTATTTAAACTCCTCTAAAGCACCTCAAAAGAAATTTCTTTGAATTTTTTCCAACCTATCAGCCATTGATTTAGGGATGGTGAATAAAGATAAATAGTATGTTGAATGGCTTGACAGATTCAAAAAAGTGAGTCTACTTCCTTTTGATAAGTAGAGTCACTTCCAACCTGAAAGTTTCCTCTCCATCTTCTCTATAATGGGATTCCAAATAGAAGTTGCCTTAAACAGAGCACCCAAAGGCATACCCAAATATTTCATTGGTAGACCACTCACCTCCCCAATAGAAACAATTTTTCACTTTTCCCCACATTAATCAAACTAGTAACTCCTTCAAAGCATCTCAATGCCAACCTAATGTAAAGTAATTGCTCCCTAGAAGCATCACAAAATAAAATAGTGTCATCAACAAAAAGGATATGTGAAATACTCACTCCTACTGAAGTATTGCGTCCCACATGAAAACCACATAGGAAACCACTTTCCTCAGTTTTCTTCAAAATCCAGCTCAATACCTCCATGACCAAAAGAAACAAAAGAGGTGACAAAGGGTCACCTTGTCTCAAACCCCATGAGCTGCCCAAAAACCCAACAGGAGATCCATTCACCAATACTAAAAAGCAAGCAGTAGTGACACAAGCCTCTCCTCCATCTCTCCTCAAAACCCATTCTGCCCAAAAGGCAAAATAGAGAATCCAATTCACATGCTTTTTCTATATCTAGCTTGCATATCACACTTGGGACACAGCTCTTCAATCTGCCATCCAAGCACTCATTAGCAATGAGGACTAAATCTAAAATCTGCCTACATCAAAAGAATTTTGTACAAAGTTTTCCTCCAAATCAATCTAAAGGAATCTCTCCAACCCATTACAAGGCCATTTCAAAAAATACAACACATAGTCAAAAAAAAAAAAAAAAAAAATCTTAATAAAAATCTATGGGGTACATAACTACAAATACAACCCTTTTTTTATTACGTATGGAATCTTTCTAAAGAAGAGCCTTGTGGACACATCTCCAACTAGTAAAACCTACAGGCAACTGACCTGACCCACTAAAACCAATTGTTGGGTAATCCATAGTCAAAATTATCTTTTCAACCCTTTCCATCACATTTGATGGATGAAAGAACCTAAATACAACCCTTTGAACTATTCAAGAGATTGATTACATCTTATAGACTTAAAGAACCAAAATGAAACTCTTATAATTTTCAAGAACTAAAATAGGTGTTTGCCCTAAAATACTTATACATGAGAAGCATTTTCAAGACAAGCCACATCAAAATTCTTATTCAAAACAGATATCCCAGGTCCGAATATTTATTTAATCAACCTAATTTGATCTATACTCTTTGCGTCTTTGCCATTAACGTTAAGGCTTGGATCTTCTTTTCATTCTCTTTTCTTATATTTTGCTTTGCTTTAGCTTTGTATACTTCCGATATAAACTCTCTTTTTCCGCAAGAATAAAAACTCACATGCATCAAATGAAGGCAAATTGTTAACTAATAGAGCATCAAGCTCTGAGTAACCTCATACCACCATAAAAAGACAGTCATTTTAAGTATGTAAGCTGCAATAACAAACTCTTACTGGCCTATTTCATTCTTTTTTATTGGTAAGTTACATATGCACCCAATGGATCTTGAACCCATGAGCTAAAGCTCATTGGCGGTTTAAATCATTCATTGGAGCATATAATTTGGTGAAACAATCAAGCCAAATCTTTTTTTTTTGATAAGTAACAATCAAACCAAATCTGTCAAATAAGCTTCCCTGAAAAACACATAATTGATGCACTTGCTCCAAACCAATTACCCAAAGTAGGCAGGAGAAATAGCATTTGAGCCAATGTCCTAACAATCACTCTGCAGCAACACCAACACCAACACCAACACATGCCAACTAGTACTCAAGTACACAACATTGTGTTGCTACCATATAACTGAAACCAATACATACAGGAATTTCTACCAACAAAACAAGCATCAACCTCAACAAAATGGAGTTTCTCTCAATGAATAAGGAGCCCAGGATAATAAATTGAAACCAACCTAACAATAGCTTCAATATTCTCTATCAGCTAGCTCACTTTACACCCTACTGACCAACAATTCTGTAGCAATCCCATTCACTAACATACAAGCCCTAAAAAAAGTTTCAAAATTGCCATCGGCCAAGGCAGCAGACTTATCGTTTCAGATTGCTTTGTATCAAACAAACAAGACATGGTCTAAGGTACGCATTAATGCGCCTATTGGGTCCATTTGGTTAGGCGTTTTGGGAGATTAAAAGAGCATTTTAAAACCCAAAACTCTGTTTTGCAACCAAAACTCCTTTTCTAACACACCCATTATCAAAATCATGGCCAGGAAAAACATAAATAAAGTTTTCCCAAGTTCAATATTTCTGTATTGAATCTCCGACGCTAATTTTATTGACTGTTTTATTAATAAGCAATCAAATGTCACATCTTTACAATCACTATTACAGTTTCTCATTTCATACTGATACAACACTAATATAAAAAAGCAGTGACATTGATTACATACCTCTCCTCCCGCACCCTTAACAAAGGAAGGTTCGTCAGTGTACAAATCTTCATGGAGAACTTTCCCACAAACGTCACAACACCTATTGGTTAAAAAAAAAAAAAAATTATATATAAAGCATAACAGTTTTGCACATAATATTTGAAAAGAGTAAAAGTCTAGAAGGTACTTACACCAAGCCATTGGCATAAGACGAAGTAGGCCGATGGTTACCGTTAGCACAACTCAAGAATAGAGCCATAGTTTATTGAATTCGAATTCGAATTCGAAGCCAATCTAATTCACAATAACAAAATATTAGAAAAAAAAATTATCGTAAGAAAGAATTAATTTTGAGTTTTGAGGGGAAAAATGATTGGGGAAGCATACCTTACCTTAATTGGCCTCGAAAGGTTGAAGAATTACAGAGCAGTGCCACTTTAGGAATAGAAAATAGCTTAGCTTCGCTTGGGTTTTTAGAGTAAGTGAAACAGAGGTCCTCTTCTTCTTCTTCTTCTTCTTCTTCAGGTTATTCAAAGTTCACGAACGCCGCCCCCGGTGAACACCGCGACGCCAGTGAGAGATAGCAGAGAGAAAGGGGCAAAGAACGAAGAGAGCCAAATATATTTGGTTTTTTTGCGGTTATTTGAGGCTTTAGCAATTTTAGCACCGGATACTTACAAATTTTGCTTTATTCGTTGTTGTCTGAATTAATTAAGATATTAGTATTCAATATCTTATAAGTTTCCCCGTTTTCAAAAAAGAAAAAGAAAAAAAAGAAATATATATATATATATATATATATATATATATATATATATATATATATCTGTCTTAAGTTTCCCTCAATTGAAAGAGTAATTTGGGGCTCAAATAAAAATACAAAATTTAGCTATAAAATTAGTTAATATCTTTTTATTTGAGGTGAATTTTGACAAATTTACTATTGGATTACATTTTCTTCTTATATCCTCTATGCTTGCAAAATTTCTAGAAAATTAAAAATCAATTGCTATGTTATCAATAAATTGTTTAAATTATAAGTTTTTATAGTTTAAAATTATACATAAAATATAAACTTATAGATCATATAATAAATAATATCCAATTGACACAAAATTTGACATGTATATTAAAAGCGTAAAGAACATGAATGGAATGCAACGGTTAAATTTTTAAAATATGTAATAATGTTTATTTTATTGAGTAAAGTTATAGTCTAAAGTTACAACCAATTTTATAACTAAACTTTATTCTAAATAAAATTACATTAATTATGGAGGATTGTTTGATGAGATTATGAATAATTGTAAATATCTTCTTTTTTTTCTTTAGCTAAGGTTTGGTGGATGAGATAATTGTAAATCACAGTTTAAGATAGTCAGCAGCATATTCACTTATTAAGCATTCTTAATATTGTTGTTATTGCTTTTATTCATAAAAGGATTTAGATGCTGGGATAGGTTAACTTAGACCTATCCCCCACACCCAAAAAATAAAAATAAAAATAAAAAATGATGGGAGTCTGGGACTGTTATGTCCTTATGTTTGAAGCATGTATGCATGTCAGAACATAAAAGGATTTAGATGCCAATGGAGTCATACATTTCGGCTAAAAGATGAAGCATGTATGCATGTAAGAACATGTGAATAATGCAAGACTTCTATCAACAAAGAAGTCAATAAATTCGGCTATGCAACATTTAATGCAACTTCTTGCATTTCTTCACGCATAAAGTCTTGCAACTTTCTAATGATTTGTTGGCTAATGTAATTTAATGATTTGTTGGCTAATGTCAAGCCACCAATTTGACAATTCAAGCCATTCCAACAACTTTCAAACCTCATACTTCATACCTCAAAAACAAAAACTCTCATATTTTCACTACAAATACTGTCCACAAAACATTTCTAGCTTATTCACACCTTGTATTCTATTCTATTCAAGCCACAAACACATTTCTCCCACAATTGACACCTTTTAGTCTTTTGAACAAACATGGAGAACTTCTTTGGTTGTGCTGATCATGAAGATTTCTTCTCTCATAGATGCATTTGGGTTAATGGTCCAGTCATAATTAGTGCTGGCCCATCTGGGCTAGCCACAGCTGCTTGTCTTTGAGAAGGTCATTACTTTTGAAGTAGTAGTAAACTTCCTTCTGAAATTAGGATTTATCTGGAGTCTAGTCCCCCCACCTTTTCTTCCCTAAACCTTTTCTGATGCAGGGCAGTCTTAGAATTCTCAAGCTAGAGGTTGTCTTGGAAAGAAAAGTTGGTGGAATTGATGTTGTTTTTTAATACCCATCTCTTCAATTTTGCCAGGCAATTTTGGGTATTCAGGGAATTCTTGTGGGAAAGGAAGCTTAGGGAGCTGGCAAAATTGCTTAGGGAGGTGAAGCTTTAGCCTGTCATAGGTGCGCTTTTGCCACAAGGAAGCTATGCAATTAGCTTTTTCAAGGACTACATAGGGTACTCCTTGTTCTCTAAGACAAGCAGCTGTGGCTAGCCCAGATGGGCCAGGACCAACTGTGACTGGACCATTAACCCAAATGCATCTACGAGAGAAGAAATCTTCATGATCAGCACAACCAAAGAAGTTCTCCATGTTTGTTCAAAAGACTAAAAGGTGTCAATTGTGGGAGAAATGTGTGTGTGGCTTGAATAGAATAGAATACAAGGTGTGAATAAGCTAGAAATGTTTTGTGGACAGTATTTGTAGTGAAAATATGAGAGTTTTTGTTTTTGAGGTTTGAAAGTTTAGGAGCTTTTGTTAGAGAATATGATGTGAGTTTTGTTTGTAGGGACTAACGGGTGGAGAGGATCATATATGTAGGTAGCATCCGAAGGGAGTGGTGAGTTAACGCCCATTGAGAGAGTTGAAACTTGCAAATCATGAGTTTAGCTCGCCTTTTGGAATTTTTAATCATCTAAAAATGTTATTATATTTGGGGCATTAAAATATTAGATCTTACTATATTATTCTTGAAGCGTATATTTTGGGGAATAAATTTATGATTTTCTTGGGAAAGTATTTTTAGTACCACAAGATGTGAACAGGCTTTTTCTCTAATTTTTGTTTTTGTGAAGCTGCAGTGTATAATAAAATAGGGAATGTTAGGCAATATACACATGAGGTAGTGTAAAAGCGTAATTTTTTTTATGTGTAAAAGGGTAATTTTTGTAGGAAAGGGTAGTGTAAAAGGGTAATTTTTGGTACTGTCATAGCCTTCTAGCCTGGTGTAACCTTGAGGATAACCCATTTTTAATAATCAAAATCCTAAGCTCTTTTTGTAATACTCTTTCACAAATGTGTTTGGATGAGCTTATTTTGACTACCTTACTTTGTTAAAAAATAAGCTGTAGAATAGTACAACTATTCTTAGAAAATTAATTCAACTTTTGTTTGTTCCCTACTTTGCCAATTGGCTTCATGTGAATTAAAGCTACCTTTGTTGCTTAGGGTACGACTTCATTGGGTGTGCTTTAATCACAAATTTTTTTCTCATGACAGACTTGAACATCTGGCTACAACCATTTGAGAAGGAATGCTGAAGAGGCATATGCAGAGGAGATCATAGAATGGCTAGTAAAGCCTCTTTTGCTGATCAACTGAGCCAAGTCCAAGAAAATGTCCATGCTCAAGTTAAAATTTTCGTCATGTCTATGGATGAAATTGTTATTCCTGATAATAAAAGGATAGGTGATGCACATGAATTGCCTCCACAACCAGAAGCTCCTTGTTGGAATGGCCAACCTACTGACCATCCTGGGAAGGTTCTATTTGCAATCCGGAAACTTTTTCCAATGCTACATTATGAGCTTGAAGTTATGTGAGTGCAGCATGAGATGTTCAGGATCTTAGAATTTTCTTGAGACCCATCCTTTCTATGTTTGAAGTAGTGGGACTATCTTGATTCAAGGGAATGATCTTTTTTGATTACCTTAACTTCTTGACTAGTTTACTTGAACAAATTTAGTTATTTAAAAAGTTTAAAGTTATTCAAGTAGAGTTAATGTTAACATCCAATCACTTTTGAACTGAAGTGTAAGCAAAAGTAATCTACAATTGGGTAGCAAAGTGTGGGAACTATTTCTTGGGGATACTTAAAATTGATTTTATGCTAGGGAATGCTGAAGATGACTCTAAAAAGGGAAATTCTTAGCTAGTCTGAGACTACACGGTCATCTTGCTGACCTTGTAGTCCGAACCAATTAAAATGAGACACCTAAGATAAAGTGCTAATATCATTTAACAGGAAACCAAGTCAGCAATAGAGTTAATGGCGTTTAGTGTGTTGCTATTCCGTTAGGTTCAAATTCACATCTCAACCCTTTAGTTAATCCAACGGTAGAGAAACATCATTAATCCGCGTGAAATGGGAAAACCCCTATTCTCTAACCCGCCTCTACAAATTAGTTGTTTTGGTTAAGAGCCCAACCCAAGAGGGTTATTCGGTTTTCACCCCATACAAAACCAATAAAAAAATTGGTTCCTATCCTTAAAAAACAAGATTTTCTGAGAACAATTTTTAGAAAACATTCCCAAACAGGGCCTAAGGATCCTCTAGTTTTATCATATTCCCTATAATCATGCTCAGTCAACTAAGCCTTTACCTAATGCAATGCAAGCGAAATGGACGCAGGCAATACACGCTAGTGAATTCTAACTCAAAGAACACAGCCAAAAGAATAACTAAACAAAGCAGTGAATTCTAGCTCAAAGAACACAGCCAAAAGAATAACTAAACAAAGCAGTGAATTCTAGCTCAAAGAACACAGCCAAATGAATAAATAAAAAAAGCAAAGACGGCAATACAAATTCTTGTAATGACTTATCAAAAACAAATTCTTGCAATATAATTATAAACAATGAACAGTAGGTCCTTACTTTCTGTAAATCTAGAAATATAAAGGGAAGGATCAACAGGTTTTATAATGGTAGGATGCTCTCCAAGTTTTAGAAGTTGGCACAGCTGCAAAAATATGCTCTCCAAGTTTTAGAAGTTGGCACAGCTGCAAAAATACAGCACCTAGCACATAACTGCATTATTTTAGAAAAGAATATGTCAAGAGTACAAGAAAAAAAGTGGCAGCAAAGTCATAATGTATCATACTGTTTAATGTTAATATAGGTTGCACATAAAAAAATTAAAATTTGACATTGAAGTAGGTTCTCTCTTACACATTTATGGACAAATACTCGGAAAAATCAATAAGAAGAAACGGTTTTGGGTCTTTTTTTTTTTTTTAAGAGAGAGTTTCAACCTATGACGTCCGCTCCTGATGATAGCTCTTTGTCATCAGATCAAGACACCAATCAGTTTTTGGTGTAGGCGGGGATTAAACCCCAGATCTCTTATTCAACCATCAGAAACTTTACCAATTGAGCTAACTGGAACCCACTTTGGTCTTTAGCTACACTGCAAAACAAAAAAAGCTAATTTCAATTATTGAGTCCCATTAATAAATGCCTAACAATTAACAAAAGATATTATCACAGGTACCTGCACATTAACATGCCATCCAAGGCCACAAAATGAAATTAAAAGAAATATGAAACAATCCATAAGTAAATTTAAAAGCATTACTGTTTGATTCATTAGTATTCCCAAGTACAAAACTATTTCTCAAGTCGAGTAAATGACTAAATGGTTGCAATGTCAATTTTGGACATTAGGTCAGCCACTCGGCTCTTAAGCATTTATTTTTCATATAATGTTAAATATACATCGATTTAAGAGCAATAATGGGTAATAAAGTGAATTTGTGACTATTAAAGGATGTTTAGAAATTAGAATACATACCAAGAATAAGAATATTAATTAATGTTCAAATGCACTGTTACTATTAGAGCATGAACGTTCTCTTTGTTTTGTGAAAGGGCATTCAATTCCTCTTGTTCTTGTATCCTTTCTATGTCCCACAAATACAATTTTATTTTTAAAAAAATAAAAATAAAAACACAACTGGGACACACGCATACAAAAGTGTCCTAGACGTGTCTTGCGTCTGACAAGGGTACGAAACTTGTACGGCACCCCAAATGAAGTGTTTGTGCTTCATAGGTTGTCAAATAAGTACAAGATGACCAATTAAACGTACAGCAAAATAAAGAGTATAAGGTCTTCCAACTATAACTGTAATTTCAAGTTTTAAGGAATCCTATATAAATTTGCTTACGAAATGCAATATAAAGGCAAGCAGCTGCAACTTGATCTGTTTTACGCCCCCTAGTAAAATTCCGATCAACAGCTATCTGCGAAGTCATGCCTAAATCAGATGTTTGAAAATAGTATTCAGCTGATGAGGACACCATAGGAAAAATATAGAAAAAAATATAATAAAATAATAATAAAAACACCATACCTGATAAAATGCACAAGCTGGATTAACTATAGAGTCACCACCACTTATATTAAATGTTGTAACGATACTTTCTATCATATCTCTCCCTATGAAAAAAATAACTATTTCTGATTAGAAGTGAAATTACTATTCCGGACTAGAAATGAAATTATTACATCTAATTCCATCTTTATGTATGCATGACTTCTAAAACATGAAAATAGTATATGAGATTATCAGGCCTTGATTATCTTGTGAAGAATAAGGTAGGACAGACTTGTATTTTTCTTTGCCTCATTCATTTTACTGGATTCGTGTAAAACTTCCAAAGTTTGAAACTTGTGGGGCCAAGAAGATTTGTTACTTGAACATTGGCAATTGTTTTTGCAAAAAAATAAACAATTAGGCAAACCATCCAACTATGGGGGTAGTTTCTATTCAAACTCACAATCTGTCAAATAAGTTTCCCTGAAAAACACATAATTGATACACTTGCTCCAAACCCAATTACCCAAAGTAGGCAGGAGAAATAGTACTTGAGCCAATGTCCTAATAATCACTTTGCATCAGCATCAACACCAACACCAACACCAACACGTGCCAACTAGTACTCAAGTACACAACAGTGTGTTGCTACCATATAACTGAAACCAATACATACGGGAATTTCTACCAACGAAACAAGCATCAACCTCAACAAAATGGAGTTTTTTCTCAATCAATAAGGAGCCCAGGATGATAATTCAAACCAACCTAACAATATAGCTTCAATATTCTCTATCAGCTAGCTCACTTTACACCCTACTGACCAACAATTATGTAGCAATCCCATTCACTAACATACAAGCCCTAAAAAAAGTTTCAAAGATGCCGTCGGCCAAGGCAGCAGATTTATCGTTTCAGATTGTTTTGTATCATACGAACAAGACATGGTCTAAGGTAGGCATTAATGCGTCTATTGGGTCCATTTAGTTAGGCGTTTTGGGAGATTAAAAGAGCATTTTAAAACCCAAAACTCTGTTTTGCAACCAAACCTCCTTTTCTAACAGCTTATACAAACACACCCATTATCAAAATCATGGCCAGGAAAAACATAAATAAAGTTTTCCCAAGTTCAATAAGTCTGTATTGAATCTCCGACGCTAATTTTATTGACTGTTTTATCAATAAGCAATCAAATGTCAAATCTTTACAATCACTATTACAGTTTCTCATTTCATACAGATACAACACTAATATAAAAAAGCAGTGACATTGATTACATACCTCTCCTCCCGCACCCTTAACAAAGGAAGGTTCGTCAGTGTACAAATCTTCATGGAGAACTTTCCCACAAACGTCACAACACCTATTGGTTAAAAAATAAATTAATTATTAATATATAAAGCATATAACAGTTTTGCACATAATTTTTGAAAAGAGTAAAAATCTACCAAGGTACTTACACCAAGCCATTGGCATAAGACGAAGTAGGCCGATGGTTACCGTTAGCACAACTCAAGAATAGAGGCCGATGGTGTCCTCTTTTAGGTCTCAAATAAAAAAAAAATTAAAATTAAAAAAAAAATTCAACTACAAGATTGATTATTATTTAATATTTTTTATTAGAGATAAACTTTGATAAATCTAACATTATATTACATCTTCTTTTTATATCCTCTATCCTTACAAAATTTTTAAAAAATTAAAAATCAATTGCTATGTCATCAATAAATTGTTTAAATTATAAATTTTTGTAGTTTAAAATTATGCATAAAATATAAGCTTATAGATCATATAGTAAATAATATCTAATTGACACAAAATTTGACACGTGTATTAAGAACGTAAATAACATACATCATGCAATGATTAGATTTTCAAAATATATAGTAATGTTTATTTTATTAAGTGAGATTGTAGCCTAAGGTTACAACTAATTTTGTAGTTAAACTTTGTCTTAAATAAAATTACATTAATTATGGACGATTGTTGGATGAGATTATGAATAATTGTAAATATCTTCTTTTTTTTCTTTAGCTAAGGTTTGGTGGATGAGATAATTGTAAATCACAGTTTAAGATAGTCAGCAGCATACACTTATTAAGCATTCTTAATAATGTTGTTATTACTTTTATTCATAAAAGGATTTAGATGCTGGGATAGGTTAACTTAGACCTATACCCCACACCCAAAAAAATAAAGTAAAAAATGATGGGAGTCTGGGACTGTTATGTTTGAATAGTATTTATTAGCTGCATTAATTCTTCCTATGGTTAGACTTGGTAATTGCACATGATAGGTGCTGCTTTGTGTTTATAAGCTAACTGCAGAATTATTTCCAAAAAAAAAAAAAAAGGCTAACTGCAGAAAATTGAACATATAAATAATATTAGCCCAAAAAATTTATCCAAATCTATTAATTGAATTTATTAAATTTGGGTGACTTATTTTGTGTATTTGTATATGTTAGTGCAAGTGATATCAATGTATTAATGCTTCTTTGCAGCCTTTTTGTTACTCTTTTTTTTTTTTTTTTCTTTTCCCTTTGCAGCCTGATATCAATGTATATGTGCATTTGTTTACACACTACAAAACGCGGGGGTGTCTGGTGGGTATAAGTATAACCTCTTTATCAAGGCGCTGTCTTTGATAATTAACAACTTTTGGAACTCATTGAAGTGTCATCACTTTTTGTCTTATCTTTGTAGTGAGCAATTTATAGCCTTTTTTTACTTCAGAATTCCATGAGCTAAAATAGGGCCGAATAATTCAGTATGCTACACCAACTATCAAAATTGAGATTTTTAATATGCTTTGAGCTTTAAAGAAAGATCACAAGGAGCTTTTAGTTTGCTATTACGTATGAGTAGTTTAATCAATAAGATTAGATATATTTTTTATTTTTAGATGGTTTTATTGCAAGTTTTGAATGAATATTGGAAAAATATCACTATCGTTCTTCTGTTTTTTTTAGGTTCCTTATGCATGTTACATTTCCACTGCTAATGAATTAGTTTTGCTTGTTTAGTTTGGATATTCTTACTAAAAGATAGCATATAAGTGTATTTTTTTAAATGCATGCAGTGACTTAACAATTTGTGGTGGAGCATGGTAGGGACTAGAGATATAATGTCATGCTCTATTTGAAAATGTAAATTATAGACTTTAGATTTTGCTTTTAGCAATCACTTAACAAAATGCTCTTTAAAGAAATTTTGTTGTTAATAAATTATTGATTCTAATTTTAAATGATAAGGAGAAAGTTAGACTTTAATTAAAGTAAAATATGATTGAATTCAATATTGTTTGTTATGAATAATTTTTATAATTATTTTTACATGCGTCAAAACTAGTTATCAAGGAAGGGAAAGAGGATTTGTTTTTAACTATGTAAATGGGTTTTTGGACTACTTGTATCTAGCCCACTCTCTCCTTTACCCAATGTGGAGTCATGAAAAATTGACAATTCACAAAGAAATAGTAGGTAGTAGTGTGATTTTAAAACCTAGACCATTCAAAGAACTGTAAAATAGAGAGATTTAAAATTTTTGAGGTTGGATTGGGTTCAAACCAAGGTCAAATCACAATGACTCATAATCAATTTAATAATTATTTAAAATAAACAAATACATTAAATTAACAAAAATTGACTAAAAAAAGTTATTCAAAGAAATTTAAAAAATAATGAAGTATATACAAGAATAAAAAATATATATATATAGTGTTTGGTATTCTTTCAAATAAAAACATTTTAAT
The DNA here is from genome assembly GCA_029955455.1 of Quercus agrifolia. NCBI lineage: Eukaryota > Viridiplantae > Streptophyta > Magnoliopsida > Fagales > Fagaceae > Quercus > Quercus agrifolia. The sequence goes on from JARQAD010000002.1 coordinate 11,191,228, forward strand.
CTAAAATAAAATTATAAATTGCACAATTGCATGTTATGATGTCAAAGTATAATTCTTAAAGACAAAAATAAATTTAGCAAATAATAATTTATTGAAAGAGAAGTGATGCAATAAAATGGAAACCATGTAAAAGTAAGTTTTTTTTTTTTTTTTTTTTTTGAAACCAAAAGTAAGTTAAATATAATACGAATTTAACTAAAGACCACAATCACCAAATTAATAATCTCCGTAATATATAATAATTTTAGTAGAAATATAACAAATAAAATAATAATTTTGGTTGGAGCCCTTCAACAAAGAGACACCCAACGGATGGGATTCTCCGACTCGGCCTTACTCTCGTAGGAGTTAAATGAAACTGGTGTTATAAATGAGCTGCTTACTTTTATGAGGAAGCTTGTAGGAAATGCATTAATATGGAGAAATCTTATGTCTTCTTTAGCAGGAATACTTCTCCTCTTCAGAGGGAATTGGTTAAGGCTGCCCTTGGCGTGAGAGAATTGGATTGTTTTGAATCCTATTTGGGGCTCCATACACTTATTGGTTGTGCTAAGTATCAGACTTTCTCTTTTCTAAAGGATAGAGTTTGGAATAAGATGCATGGCTGGAAGGGTAACATGCTATCTAAAGCGGGTAAGTAAGTCTTGATCAAAGCAGTCATCCAAGCTATTCCTACTTATACGATGTGGGCCTTTCTTTTGCCTATGAAATTGCGTAATGAGTTGAACTCTATGCGTGCCCGGTTTTGGTGGGGTAATATTGGTCATGATCACAAAATCCATTGGATGAGATGGGAGAAGCTTACTTTGCCCAAGTCAGAGGGGAGTATGGGTTTTCAAGATTTTTGATCTTTTAATTTGGTTATGCTTGCTAAACAGGGATGTTGGTTGTCACAGGAGCCTGACTCACTTCTTTTTAAGTGTTTCAAAGCTCGGTATTTCCCTTGTGGTCATTTTTTGGATGCTCAGGATTGCCCAAACAGCTCTTACACTTGGGAGAGTATGATGGCGGCTAAACCTATTCTTGCTGTTTGTTGGCATGTGGGGAATGGTGCAAGCATTCGTGCTCTTCATGATCCTTGGATTCCAAACCGGCCCTCTTGGAAGATTATACACCAGCCTAATTTGTTGGAGTTGGAAGATTATACACCAGCCTAATTTGTTGGAGTTTAATTATCGTGTCCATGAGTTGATTGATTACTCTGTCCATGGCTGGGATCGGATCCTCATCTCCTAATTGTTCCACTTTAAGGATGCTCTGGCCACCCTCTAGATTCTGTTAGGTTGTATTTCCTCCCCTGATGTGCTGTTTTGGCTTCACATAAAGCTTGGTGGCTATGCATCCCTTTACTAGCTTTAGTACTCCACCCCCCGCAGTCCTCCCCATACTTGGTGGCAATAACATGCTTCCATAAATGAGAAGTATCAATTCCCAAAACTCCATAATCATTTCCCTGACAATGCTTGATTAAAATGAACAACTCTCCTAAGCCCCAATCCACCCACCACAACAGTTGAACAAACCTTGTCCATAGCCACCAAGGAGTATTTAAACTCCTCTAAAGCACTTCAAAAGAAATTCTTTGAAATTTTTCCAACCTACCAGCCATTGATTTAGGGATGGTGAATAAAGATAAATAGTATGTTGGAAGGCTTGATAGATTCAACAAAGTGAGTCTACCTCCCTTTGATAAGAAATTTCTTTGTAATTTTTTTTTTTCAAAATCTTATGTACCATTGGGGGTATGGAAATTTTAAACTCTAGGAAGCAAAATGCAAATTACCCCAAACATTTAAGGGTGTAAATTGCAATATTTTTCTTAGCATATATAAGAATACACAAATTATTGGTACCCCTCTTCATCTCTCTCCATAAAATTAACACAATCAAGCTTATTCCTTTTCACTTTTTCTCACGCCCTCTCATTTTGATATACTATGTTTTGGGGGTGATATGTAATTATGGAAGTTCTTAGTATAGAGTCCCACCAACAAAGTTAATCATCACATACTTAGGTAGTGGGACAAACTATCAATACCATATTTTGTCCAGCCCCGATTCACGCGTTAAAACAAAGACCAAAAAAATTGAAAATTTTACAAAAACCATGAATTTCAAAGCCAAAAAGGGTAAAAATAAGTACAACATGTTTGAATGGTGAATCAAAAAGTCACCACATTTGAAAAATCTATTTTACAGTAATTAAGACCAAAACCCTAACCGCAAAAAGTTGACTTTTTAATCTGACCGTTGGATTGTGTCGAATTTTGGACCATCTCGTAGGGCATATTTTTCCCTACGAAACGATAGTTTAAGGACCAAAATTGGAGTTAAAACGGATGAGATATCACAAAAATACCTAAACCTTAATAAATTCTTCACTGTATTTTTTAAGAAAATTGGCAGTTTTTTACCCGACTTCACACAATAAACTGTACCGATTGGTCAAGAACTGGAACAAGCGGGCTAGACCATCTTGAAGAGCCATGTCTTAACTAATTTTACCAAAAGAGGTCGACGATATTTGCTTTGGATTGGAAGATGTGAATTTTTCAAGAAAAAACATCCAAAATTTTTTAGCTTTTGCATCACCTTCCTTCTGAGCTCTATATCTCGACAACCGTAGCTCCAAATCGAATGAAGACATGACCATTGGAAACTAGACATCCATACCTTTATGTGAATATAAAATTCGAAGAAAATGGAGCTTGGAAAGCCTCCAAACAGCTGCGGGAAGATCAGGTTAAAAATTAGAAAAAGACAAAAAGGACCAATGACGTGGCAAAAAGAGAAGGCTAGCATTGGTGTATCAGGATACACCAATGCTAGTGATAATAGCATAATTTTGCATATTTATATCATTATTAGAAAGCATAATCATACTTATTTTGAGTTAATTCATACATTTTTTATTTGGTTTTTGAATAATGTTAAATAATTAATTTTGTACTTAATTATATTTTAATGCGTGAATTTGCGTTTTATAAGAGAAAAGAATTAAATAAGTGGATCTGTGCAAAGAAGAAGGCTAATGGACTTAATTTTACAAGGGCCATAATAAAATTAAAGAAGGACAACCCAATTAAATTTGAGTCCAATTAGAGCAAGAAATTAAAGGAAATTTGCATCAAATCCAAGTTCAATTCGGACTAGGATTCCAGCTTGCGCACTAGTTAGTATTCTGGGCATAACTTTCGGCTCAGATGTCAAATCGAGATGATTCAAGTTGAGCTGGAAATTTAACTTAAAGGGCTACAATTTTGTAGTTTACCGAAAGTCCAAATTTCGAATTTAAATGGGCCAAAAACGTCGGTTAACTGAAGCCTAAAAACCTGTGATTTTTTTCCAAATGGGAATTCAATTTGTAATAGGATTCTTTGACCTATTTAAAGGCTTGTACACACAATTTTTGTAAAAGATAAATCACACGATCACGAAATAGTGTAACAAATAATCAACTTGTATTTGATTTGTATATATGTGAGTACAATCCTCTGTATAAATCTTTACAATGAAAGAGTACAATAAATTCATCTGATTCGATCTCCAAGAATCGTTACGATCTGAAGGAGGCTATAAAGCTTGATCTTGAACTGTGATTTGATGTCTCCAAGTTGAATGAATAGTTGAACGTGCGTGATTTGATGCGAGGGCCGTTGGCTTGATCTCGAACTAGATTAAAGGAGAATCCCCACTTTGATTTGAAGAAGTAGGAATAGGCCTTAATGAACAATGAAATTCTTGTGAACTTTAGAGATGACTCTCTAGTTTGGCAGAGTGTCAGTATTGTTTTCTCTCCAAGTGTCTGTCCTTTTTCTCATATGAGAAGCCTCTATTTATAGGCAACTCAATAATATTTAATTTGGAATTTTCTTTGAGCATTTATTGAGAGTTGAATTATGAATTTAATTTGGTATTTCATTTAATAAGAACTTTCCATATAGGTCTTTTCTTCTAACGCTGCTATATGGTTTTCTTCATTTGATGTTGCCACGTGGCTTGATTTCATTCGCTGATCGTCCATGTCATCAATTGGAGATTAATTTGATCACAAATATTTTATCATGAACAATCAGACGGTTGTGAATACATCATAAAATTTTGATGTCTACAAGACTCTTCAGGGAAAAATTCAGGGGGGGAGTTGCTATAGAACATAATTTAAGTTTTCTTAAAGTTTCTTTACAATTTTTAGAGTTTTATTTGTGTTATGGCTTGCTAGAAGCCTTGCTAAGGTAAGGAGTCAAACCCAACCGTTTATTGGTATGTTCTTAACAATTATTTATTGGTTTTAATGCTTATGTTTTTATGTTTTTTATTGATTTACTTATCTAGAAAAGTGTTTAGTTCTGTATAATTCTTTGATTTACCGTAAACTTTGGGCACGTTAAATGCTTAGTATTCCTTGCAAACTAATTCACTAGTTTTTTTTTTACCTAAAATCAATCAATATCATAAAACTATCTTAAACAATTAATTCTTGAGTTCTTATTGTTAAATCATTTGACTAAGATCATCCTTCGTATGAATTTTAGTTGTGTTATAAAATAAATATTGTTAAGACTACCAATAGATGTGTTGTGTGTGGATCCTAAACCTTAGCACCCTAATATATTGTTATTTTCTCTCAATTTAAATTACCTTTACTAAACCATCAAAATCTCTTCAATTAAAATTTATTATTTTAGTTTTATTCTCTTGTGGTTTGCTAATCAATTCCCTTTTTCCTGTGGATTCGACCTCGAACTTATCGAGTTATCACTTTGCGACAATCCTGCACTTGGGAGCATTATTTAAGTCGCAGCAAGTTTTTGGCACCTTTGCCGAGGATTAGGCGATTAAAGAAGCATTCCACTTTGTTTGGAGAGGTTTTCGGCATTAATTTTCTTCACGTATTTGGTAATATCTTTCAAACTCTTTTCTTTTTAAGTGATCTAGTTTCTTTTACACCCAAAATACTAACTAGTGCGCAAGCTGGAACCCTAGTCCAAGTTGGACTTGAATTTGATGCAAATTTCCTTTGATTCCTTGCTCCAATTGGACTCAAATTTAATTGGGTTGTCCTTTTTTAATTTTATTATGTCCCTTGTAAAATTAAAGTTCATTAGCCTTCTTCTTTGCACAAATCTACTTATTTAATTCTATTATCCTACAAAAGACAAATTCACGCATTAAAATATAATTAAGCACAAAATTAATTATTCAATATTATTCCAAAACTAAATATAAAATGCATGAATTGGCTCAAAATAAGTATGATAATACTTTCTAATAATTATATAAATATGCAAAATTAAACTATTATCAGCTAGCCTCCCCTTTGAATACCGGGCTAGCACCAGTGTATCTTGATACACTAATGCTAACCCCCCATTTTCCACCTGTCCTTATAAATATCCCCTTCCCCCATTTTTGTGAAAAATATGAAGAAGAATATGAGAAAAATAGGGGGAAAAAATAGAAAAAAGTGTGGAAAAAAAATAGAGAAATAGCGAGGAAGATTAGAAGAAAAAAAGAAGAAAAGCTTTAGAAAAAAAAAAAAAAAAAAAAATCCTCTCTCTCTCTCTCTCTCTAGGAAACCCTAGACAAAAAAGTCTCTTCCTTTTTTCCTTGCTGTAATTTTTGTGGGTAAGGCTCTTGGGATGGGTTAGTTTCTTAATAACCAAACCCATCCCACCCCTTTTACTATATTGTAATCATCCTTTCATATATATAAAAATATTTTCTTTTATTTTGTTTGTGTATATAGTTGCTTTATTTTACTATGCTCTTGTACATATTGTGTTTATATCTAACCCTTTATTACAATGTTCATAATATTGTTGTTGGTTATTATTATTGTGTTGGTTATCCTAGATGGGTATTGGATCATCTCCTAGGCTATGCATAGGAAGTACCCTTAAGGGGAAGAAATCTCATCCCACCTAGGCATCTAGGGATTTTATTATTGATTTTAATTTCTTGTCATCCCATTTACTTTCAAGCAACCCCCATCCCCTTTAATTTCTTGTACATCCCCTCTCCCCCTTTATTCTATTGCACTTAATATATATATATATATATATATATATATATATATATATATATAGACACCCTAAAAAAATGATTTTCTACTATCTCCCTTAAATTGTTTTTAAACCTCCATCAGAGCACAATATAGGTATGTCTCACAACTACAAGAATGGTGATGGTTTAGAACTCTCATTTCCTTATGTTGAAAGATCCATAAAGTTTGAAAGAGATTAAAATCTATTTAAGTGAGAAAAAAATTCTTTTTAATCAACTTTACAATATTCCAAGTCTTTACTTTTTATGTCATTTTAAATTCCTAGTCATTAAGTTCTTGTCATTTAAATTTTAAGCTCTTTAATTTTCAAGTTATTTATTTTTCTGCACTTTATTTTATTGTTGTCCCTTTACTTTTCTTGTTAATAACATGCCATAAAATAAATATGATTGGGGAAAACACTTCCCCTACACCCTATTCTAAGAAAATGTTTTTTTTTTTTAATAATCTTTTCCCACCTCTTCCTCTAAAGATCAAGTCTTTTTCAAAAAAAATAAAATAAAATGTATAAGGGGGCCCAAGTGTGTGTGTATATATATATATATATATGTATATTACTGAAAATTTACCTACTAATTTTTTTTTTTTGGGCCATTGGGGGTCATAGGCCCCCCACCTGGGTCGTCCCTGGTTGCTTTGTGTTTCTTGCTGCTCATTTTTGGAGGGAAATGGAGAATGAAGAAACAATAGTTTGAATGAAATATTGCTTTTGTGAAGAGTGCTGAAATTGGTAAACCCAATGTATATATATGATTCATGAAAGAAAAACAGAGGATTGAAAAGCCCAATAGAGAAAAACTATAAAGGGATTGAGCTATCACAAAATGGGCCTTATGCCCTCACATTTCTCACCTTATTTATTGTATTTTAACTTTTTATAAGGAGATCTTAGGCAAAAACACAATCCTATATTTTGATTTAATTTTTCATTTGATCTTCTTTCGTTTTAGTTTTTATACTTTTTGTCATTTTGACCTCTAACGTTATCTTACTTACAAAAAACACATGTCACTAATAGATATTGCATGGCTAGTTTAAATTTTAAAACAATTTTTTTCACAGGTTGGGTGAAGATATAAAGTATAAACCAAAATGACAACAAGTTTAAAAGTAGAAAAACTAAAATAAAAACTATGAAAACTTGATGACCAAATTGAAAATAAAGCCAAATTGTTGAAACCATAATGGTGTTTTTACGGAGATATTATTATTCCTTTTTTTCTTTTCAATAGAAAGTTTATAAATTTAATTGAAAGAAGAAGGAATTACATCATAGGAATCATATCATCGACCAGAACAGAAGAAAATTGTAAAGGTAAATCCTCTAACCACACGGGTGAAATATTCGTCTTAATAACACAAAGATCACCTATACTGCTTTTGGAAAAAAAAACATTAATTCCATTTTATTAGTAATTCTTCATGGTTTGAGGTACTATATAAGAGTTATTTATTAAGTATTTTTTTTGACAAAATGGTAAGCGGTGGTGAGATTGTGAAAATGATGATGCTAGTTTTTTTGTAGTTTAAAAAACCATACTGGACCACCTGCTTCAATTGGGATTCGAACCCTAATTCGGTTTGTAAAAACCTCCATAACTAGTCAAAAATGGGTAAAAACTAGGGTCTTTTTTCGGTTCTTTGATCGTTCCAATTTTTAAAGCCATGTGATTATCTTTGTTCAAGGATATCTTAGTCTATTTTTTTGTTCTCCTCTATATATGATAATTATAAATTCAAATTACTCTTATATGATTGACAAATCAAGGATTGAAAAGAGTTCCATACATGCTTCCTGTTGGATACACACAAAATATTTAGGGGAGTAAAATAAGAGGACTTTGGAAGATTTTACTAGCAATTCTAGATTTAATGCAATGGTGTTGAGGAATGCTGCCCTTGTGCATCAAATCTGAAAATCGAAGTTGGATACGAATTAGGAGTGTAGCAAAGGGTAGGAAAGGGGGAAAATATTTATACACCCCATATCAAATCTGAAAATCGAAGTTGGATACGAATTAAGAGTGTAGCAAAGGGTTGGAAAGGGGGAAAAATATTTCTACATCCCATATCAAATCTTCTCCTTTTTGTTCAATCATTCAAGATGCATTTTTTCTCCTGTAATTAATATTGTAGATTGCTACAGGCTACAGCTATACTACTAATTGGTTGATGCAATTTTGAATTTCTGCCGTTCAGATCAGAAATTTCCATTTGGTATAGGCAGTCAGTATATATTCATGTGATAAATTTATGGGGTTAATTAAGCAATCAAGATCAAGAATGTCTTAATCAAAAAGGTTAGAAGGAAATTTGGTGAATGTGAGTCAGAGAATGCTTTTCCTGTCATTCAACTCAGGAAAGTTGTACAAGCTTAATCTCAAAAACCAGGAAGAACCTAATTTCCTAGGACAAAATGGGCTTCTGCCCTTTTCGCGCAAATTAATTAGCTTTATACCCTCTTTCCCAAACTAAATAGGGAAATGTCCCTCTTTTAAAACTTGATTTATGATAAATCGAGTTAAGCCCTAAAGTGGCATTTTAAGGAGCCTATAGTGATATTTTTAAGACCTATAGTGACGTTTTTTAATTGCCTATAACTCGATTTTATTGAAGTCGAGTTAGAAAACGTCACTATAGGTCTTAAAAACGTCACTATAGGCTCATTAAAATGTCACTATACGGCTTCGGGATTTTTTTTTTTTTTTTTCTAATTCGATTTATCATAAATCGAGTTTTAAAAGATGGACATTTTCCTATTTAATTTGGGAAAGAGGGTATAAAGCTAATTAATTTGCCTGAAAAGGGCAAAAGCCCATTTTGTCCTAATTTCCTATCAAAATCCTTAACATTGTGTCACATACAAAAGTACATTGCGACCCCTAATTATTATAAAGCAGTGATAAATGTTGGAAGTGGGTGAAGAAAGCAACGCTGTGAAAAGTACATCTTTATTTCACAACATTTTGCACGACCATGATTGTAAAACCAAATCTAAGTAATTACAAAAAAAGATTCTACCATCTTTTCTCAATGAAATCAACTTGTAAATGTAACTGATCCAACAAAAAACTGCTTAACACATTCTTACTTGCCAACTATAAATGCATAAATCTGGGGCTCTTAGAGCATTCGCATAAACTTGTGCAAAAATCATTGTCTATTTTAGTTTAAAAACCTAATTTTTTATTTTACATACTCACTTATCCAAACACCTCACATCTTACTATCTATTTTGCACTATATTTCATTAAAATATGAATTTTTTAATTATTATTTATCTTTCTTCACGCACAACAACCATCACCCACTTTCTTCCTTCATCCTCAAGATACATAAAAAAAATGAATAAAAAGCTAAATATAAAATGAATAATATCAATATAAATTTTCGTGGTTACTATAGTAATCATGTATTTTCAAACATCTTTTCATGGACTGAAAGGCTAAATAATATCTATTTTGTATTATATTTCATTAAAATATGAATTTTTTTATTATTATTTGATAATGCTTGGATGATCAGTGGGCTGAACTGTCTTCGACGTAATCAAAGGTTGGTAGTAAATCCTGAAAAAGAAGAATAGAATCAAAGGAAACCGGTGGAGGCCAGCCAAAAATCCTCTGATGGCAAAGTTAGTATCTTTATGGTTTTTTGTTTTTTAGAAAAATGAATGGAAGTTCTGACCCAATACCTTGTTCGTAGATCAATGCTTTTATAGCACACCCACGGAACAGTCGTCTCCCTTCATGTAAGTCGACGGTTTCGAAAGTAACTTCTAACTGTTTTCGGTACCGTATCGTTTGGCCTGATTGATCTAACCGTCGTTGGCAACGGTTCCCATGAATTTTGTCGATTACGAAGCAAGGTGTGATGTCCTATGTCTGGTCAGTAATGTTGACCACTCAGCTTACTCAGGACGAGGATATGCTCAAGACGAGATTATCTAAAATCTCGTCCTTCCTATTTCATTCAGGACAAGTTTTCCTCGTCCTGACTTTCACGGGTTGAGGTCGTAGATCAGGACGACCCATCATGGACGAGTATAGAGTTATATATTTTCTAGTATCATCATTATTTATCTTTCTTCACGCACAACAACCATCACCCACTTTCTTCCTTCATCCTCAAGATACATAAAAAAAAAAAATGAATAAAAAGCTAAATATAAAATGAATAATATCAATATAAATTTTCGCGGTTACTATAGTAACCATGTATTTTCAAACATCTTTTCATGGACTGATGTGAGTGAATTTTGGATTTGGTTTACTAAAATGTGGTACTTTTTTCTATTTTACACGCACTAATATGAAGTGCTCTTAACCCAATTATATATTTCAAAGACTTGCATGAACAAAGTTTCTCTCCAAACTAGTTTGGAGAGAAAAGCTTCAAACTTCTCATATATTTCTTTTTTGGGTATGAATTTTGAAAATCTAACCGTTGAATTTCATGTTCTTTATATTCTTAACATGCATATCAAATTTCATTCAAGTCGGATGTTATTTACTATTTGATCAATTAACTTATTTTTTATATATAACTTTAGATTACAAAAACTTGATATAACATTTATTTGATGACATAGCAATTAATCTTTGATTTTCTTGAAATTTTGTAAGCATTAAGGATGTAATAAGAATATATAATCTAACTGTTAGATTTCCAAAATTCATACTTAATATAAAAATATACGATAGGTTTGTAAGAAACTTTGTTCGGCTTGCATTACTTGAAGCTTCTTTTTACTAAAAGCGGGAAATGAAGGGTGGTGTTTTGTTCTGGGGGAGCCACCTTGAGTAGCTCTTCACTCCCCACCCTTGTTGCATATGGAAAATGCTTTATTGTCAGGAGAGCATCATATAGCAGCCCCTTCCACGTTGTAATTAACTCAGTGGTTCTTAAGACAAAACTGGCTCAAGGCTTGAGTAAAGAATACATCCTCTTTCTTTACTTTTTACTTGAGGAGCACGTATCGCTGGGCTGGGAGGCTATTTGTGAATATCTAGGAACTCCACCACCAATAATTAGACTCAATTGACACTCAGGAAAAATAAATATACGGATTAATAAAATCATTAATTGGAATGATAGCTGTCGAGAATAAAAGCTTCAATTATTGGAAAGTATAGGTTCTTATAATAATTATTTTATTTGAGAGAGTTCTAATAATGATTAAACAAAAGGATATATCTTTATCAAAAAGAAAAAACAAAAGGATATATATATATATATATCACGTCAAGGACGAAAGTCCAAATGTTCAACCGAAAATACAGGCCAAAATGGCCAAATAACCATAAAATCATAACTATATATTTAGTAGTTCTAGTTTTCAAACTATATTTTTTTCTAGCAATTCGAGTCTAAGAGACTCGATTTAGGGTCCATAAATCGAGTTTTTGGGACTCGATTTTTATGGATTGTTCACGTCTGATGTGGCACTTTTTCCATGTGGCATCTACATGGAAATCGAGTCTTAGAGACTCGATTTCAAACCAAAAATAATTCCTATTAATCACCCAAAACGCAGAAACAACCAAAAAAAAAAAAAAACAGAGGAAAAAAAACCCACCCAGATCAGAGAACCACCCAGATTAGAGAAGAACCAGAGAAGGAAAGAAAAAAAAAAAATCAGAACAGAGAAGAACCCAGATCAGTGAAAAGAGAGAAAGAATCTGGAGACCTAGGCCGCGCGGCCTGGGTCGCGCGCCTGGGCTCGTGACAGGCGACCCAGGCCGCGTGCCTGGGCTTGCGCGGCCTGGGTCGCAGGCGAGCCCAGGCTCGCGATAGGCGACCCAGGCCGCGCGCCCAGGCGCGCGGCCTGGGTTGCAGGCGAGCCCAGGCTCGCGACAGGCGACCCAGGCCGCGCGCTTGGGCTTGCGCGGCCTGGGTCGCAGGCGAGCCCAGGCGACCTAGGCTGCGCGCCTGGGCTTGCGCGGCCTGGGTCACAGGCGAGCCCAGGCGTGCAACAGGTCCTGTTTCTGGGTTTTTTTTTTTTTTTTTAATTTCTCTGTTTTCTCTTGGTGGATTTCTTTGTTAGGATTGCTGTGGTTTTGTTGGTTGTTGTGGTGATTTTCTTTGTTAGGATTGCTGTGATTTTGTTGGTTGTTGAGTTGAGAAGCTGTAAAGGCAAAATATTTTTTTTTTAGCTGTAAATGTAAATCGAGTCTCTAAGACTCGATTTACAAGTAGATACTACATGTAAAAAATGCCAACTCAGACTCAATTAGAACATGCAAATCGAGCCTTAAAAGCTCGATTTTCAGGTCCAAAATCGAGCCTCTAAGACTCGAATTGTTAGTAAATGATATAGTTTCCAAACTGGACCTATTAACTATATAGTTGGTTTTTTATTGTTAGTTACCTATTTTCGCCGAAAATACATTTTAGAACGGAAGTTTACGATCATAGCTTTTTGATACGGAAAGAAGATTACAAGGCCCACGACATGTCAAACCCAAACTCTTGATTTGAAGTTTTGAACTACAACATCACCATCCAAGACAATTTTTTACCCAAATTCCAAGTCATTTTCTAGACCACTTTTTGTACATTTCCTTATTTCTAAAATCTCTTGTATTATTAATTCGGTGACCTCTATAATTATATCACTTTCAAACTAGTTCATTTCGTAGTTGATTAGTATTAATCAAATTCAGTTTACTTATTTTCTCTCATCAAACATGTGTGTATTAGATGTTTACATAATTTTTCTTTCCGTTCATCAATAAGAGAGAGAGAGAGTTGAAAACATTGTAGTTAATTACTCCACCATACATGCTTCTTAGTCTCACATTTTGTTTTCTAATTTATTTGTTTCGGATTTTTATATATCTCATCCTTTTATTTTTCATTTCAGTGTCAATTTAGTTCATATATTTCCAAATTGAAAACTTTTCCCTTTGGGCATTACCTTTGAACGTCAATTTAGTCCTTAAATCTTATGAAGCAATTTAGTCTACGTGAAGTAAGTCTTGTAGGCCACTAACTCTAAGTCTTTGTATATATATATCATTATAAAAAGTTTAGACGATGAGACAAGATCATGTACATATACTTATATAAACCTCATCAAAATTTAATAAACATTTTTAACAAAAGTTTTTATTTTTTACAAAAATAATGTCAAGGTTGATTATTCAAATTAAAAATGTAAGAATTCATTTTATATTCAAATAAAATATGCCTTCTTTAGCGATTCCATGTCATGCTTGCTTTTGGTACGCCAAAGAAACAAATCTTTATCAAATCTATATTTATTCAATTGGAAAAAAAAAAATTCAGTAAAATCTCATATACTAATAAGTTTTCAATCCAACATAGAACGAAAAGGACAATACAAGGGATGTGTAGAAGAAGTTATCATACATGGATAAATGAACCAATAACCAACCTTAAGGATATATAAAATTAATTCTTGACCTAACAGAACAATAGAAAGACTTGAGTTGTTCGTTGTATTATTATTTTTTTAGCATTTGCATATCTAAATTACTTAGAGCATTTCCATTCGCTTATGCACCAATTAAAAAAAAAAAAAAAATCGTTTTGGCTTACTAAAAAGCCACTTTATTTACTTATATAACCACTTTTATAACACTCCTTACATCTTGTTCTTCATTTTAGATATCATGTTAAAACAATCTCTTTTTTTTCTCAACAAACCCAATTAACTCATCACAAACCCATTCGTCCCACTAACCCAAACCCAACACCGCACAACCACCACTGCAAAACCAAATCGTTATGATCTCAAACCAACACCATCACTCAAGACCCATGCTACTTGCAACCCAAGTATCGCGACCAATGACAAGGAGATCTCCAAACCAGAGAGAGAGAAAGAGAGAGGGTGGGGGCGGCGGTCGTAGTTGAAGAGTGAATAAGGATAGAATAGATTGAGGAAGTATACCATGTTTTGGGTGTATGCTTCCTCCCTCTCACAAGTTGGTTGGACCCATCAGCTGTGGGTCCCACCAACTATGAGGAGGGAGATACATACACCTGAAACAAGGTGTATTTTCTCGAATAGATTCAATTGAAATGGGAAAAAAAATTCCAAGGGTATTTTTGAAATGACATAAATATAAGGGTATTTTAGGAATATGTTTAGGACGGTCAAGGTGGGATGACCAAAATTTGTATCTGCCCCACCCCAGGGGTTGAGGTAAAAAAATTTCTCCGCCCCATCCTATTATCCATTTGTGTCAAGACAAGATGAGGTGAGTTAGGGTAAAATTGCGATCCCTAATAATCATAAAGTAGTGATAAATGTTGGAAAAAGAATAGAGGTACGGTGAAGAAAGCAATGCTGTGAAAAGTACATCTTTATTTCACAACATCTTATTGCAATGATGACCATGATTGTAAAACCAAATCTAAGTAATTACAAACAAAATTAACATCAACATGTAATATATACTGATCCAACAAAAAACTGCTTAAGATATTCTTGCTTGTCAACTATAGATGCATAAATCTGGGGCCTTTAACCCAACTATATATATTTCAAAGGCAGGCATTTCTTGAAGTTGCTTTTTACTAAAGGAGGGAAATGAAGGGTGGGGTTTTGTTCTGGGGGAGCCACCTTGAGTGGCTCTTCAAACGATGTCGAGCCAAGAGCACCCTCATTCCTATCTAATTAATATAAAAAGAAAATGATGGATGTAAGAATCCTCAAGTCGCACATTGCTTTTTACCACATTGTTTTAAACGAAGTTTTACCATAACATTTCCTAGTAGGTTGCTGTAAATAGTATGTAATTGATTCCATTATGAAATCATGAATAATCATTGGTTCGTTCGGTACATAGTAATCCATACTTTTATGAATGGGTAATTTCTCAAGAAGTATCAGCACGAATTAAATTTAACCCCATATAATATATATAATAAATAATATATAATATATATAAATATAATAAATATTTTTTTAATATATTATTTTATTTTTTCTTTAGAATTATAATCTAAATATAAATATTAGAATATAAAAAAATTGAACTAATAAATAACACAAATAAGTTTTTTTTTAATCTGCATCTTGAGGTGACTTGCTAAAATAGATTCACCAATTTCACACTTCTTCGAGTACCAAGGACTCATAAGACATTATTAAAAATATTTAATTGATTGAAAAATTTCCTATTTCACTATCATTACATTATTTGAATAAGGCTTTACAGTAAAAATCGCATTGATAATAATAGAGAAAAAATCATAATAGGATTAAACCATTAAAAAAAAAATGTAAATTCTTTTTGTTTTTCACGAGGTGGTGGATAAAGACTGATAAAATAGAGGCTTTGGGTTGTTATTCTTTTTGATAAATCATAATTAAAAGATGATCCCCATACCTATCAGGTAGACTAAACAAATATCTTTGAAAGTAATTAGAAACATTCTATGTAAAAGGGTAAAGTTAAATATTTAAAATTTAGGGATAACAAATCTATTGTCACAAAACTCAATTGAAATAAAATAAAATTTTCAATGAATCAATGAAATAGAAGAAATAGAACGATAACAATACATACATATATATATATATATATATATATATATATATATATATATATATATATATATATATATATATATATATAAGCCTTCGCTCCCTTTCTGCGTAGTTTATTTGACTTGGAGTCAATAATCCGGCTACAATTATTTCCTAAGGAAAAGCGACTAAGATGTATGAATGCACTTTGTCTCAATTGGTACATATCATATATTTACAATTTTTCATAAAAGAAAATACAAAATACTTAAAACGGGGTTCAAAGAAAAGACATATGTTACGTATGTAACTTGATTTTTTTTAATGAAATTCAGACAACCGCATATATTGAAATTGGTATTTTACATTGACGTTTAACTCCTATATACTGCATCAATTCTATGAAGATGATGAATCCTAAATAAATAAAAAAAGAATCCTATTAGAGTGTTCCAGACTATTACTATTTTGTATAAATGTAAATTAAAACAAGTACAGATTAAATCATGGCTCGTATTTTTATTTTATGAAGAACTAACTTATTAAATAGAAATATGATTTAATCTATGCTCCGATCTTACCTCTTACCTGTATACAAATAGATTCAATTACATCTGTGTGTTATTTGAACATGATTCGATTTTTGATTTTTGAAAAAGATATAATTCATATAAGAATCAATCATTATAGGAAAGCAAAATCAGATTATAACCAATCTTATTCTACTCTTAAAAAAAAGTAAGGTTATTTAAAAAAGGGCAATCTTTCTTTTATTCTGATATAAAATAGAAAATCTATATTCTTATATGATATATATAATATAATAGGTATGTTCTAGGACAGAAGGATTTGAACCTCCGAATATTGGGACCAAAACCCGTTGCCTTACCACTGCAAATTCTTATTGTCAAGAGAGCATCATATATATAGCAGCCCCTTCCACGTTGTAATTAGCTCTGTGGTTCTTAAGACAAATCTGGCTCAAGGCTTAAGGATAAGTCCTCTTTTTCTTACTTTTTACTTAAAAAGATATGCTTATAAGTTATATGAATATATAGCCAAACAGGCTTACACACACAACAACAAAGAGTCAATTGAGGCTATAAAATTTTAAAAAAAGAGAGGTGTGGAAGACAAGAGGGTATCTCCTAGTTCCCAAGACCAGTCCCATGGAGTGCACCACTCACAAGCTAAGTCCTACAGGTGCATTGGACCCACATCATGTGAGAGGCCTGCTCCATAGAGCTGGCATAGGATATAATTATTGGTGGATGACAGGACAAACAACGAGGGCAATGATAAAATTACATATCACTTTGCTACACAATAGGAGTATTTTGATCAAGGTACATAAACAACTAGGGATATTTGTTGCCAATGAGGTTTCGAGTGGAAGAATGGATTGATCATAGATAGATGCAATGGTTTTAGCCAGCCTTGTGTTTGTACTGGTTGGAGGCAACATGTATAAACCAAAATAGTAACTTCTTTGGAAGATGAAAACATAGCAGAAGTTCCTCTCTTCCTTTTCAACATTTAGCCTTATCGTATTGTTGCCAAAATGTTTTCATCAACTTCAGTGTTGAAAATAAAACTTGGAAATACGGTTGTAATGTCCCTGGCAAATGGCAAAATCATAAACAAAGTAGGTTTAGAGTATTTAGAGTATTCAGTGTGATACAAATAGTGGTTGACATCATGTGTCAGAGAAAGCTCAATGCCTAAATACCAAAGAATGCTAGTTTAGTTCTTTACATTGCCCCAAGCCAAGTATGTAATAACCCAATCATCTACTAGCAATGCATCATGCAACAGTCACAAGTGCAACACAAAATCTGTGACATTCCTAGATTATGTCCCCAACCCAAAATAGAAAATATAACAAAGTTCACAGGCAGGTAACCACGCAAGAGCAGAACCAAATGTAATAGACACTCAATTCAAAAATAGCATTGAGAAGTTGATCTGGCATTTATTACTTTATGCTACAGTAGATTGCTAAGATGTTAAATGCATAAAAGGAATTTCCCATTTTACCATACCATCCTAACATCAACAAAGTTAAGAACCCAATTTTCCATATTCTTTCCCATGTTTCTCAGAAATCAGAGGCAAATAAATAAATAAAAACAATATCTTGATACAAGTTCCATGAGAAAACAAACCATGCTTCTAAAGACAAAAGATAAAACGAACAGCAAGGGCAATTCAATGTCAAAAAGTCTGGCGTATGATCTTACAAAGTATTCATATTTGCCTTCTTCTTTTTTTCTTTTTCTTTTTTTCTTTTTTTTCTTTTTTGTAAGTATTTTATTTGGCTATCTTTTTCAATCACTCGAGTGTAAACAAAGGAACCGAATACTGGGTTTAGAAACAGGACTTGAATAATAGAAATTTTAAAACAAGTAATTTTTTTGGACAGGAAAAGCAGAATTCATAGTCACAATAATCTATCAGCAGTTGTAATGGTAGTAATGATAATGATTGTAATAAATTTAACAATAAAGTGAATAGAGAAAGTGAGATACTTTAAATAAGCAAGTGTCATGTTCTTCAGAAGTGTTGGATGCCCCACAGCAAAAGCCTTCCATTCTTCTTTGCTAATCTTGCCATCCATATCGGCATCAATATCAGCAAATGTCTAAGTAAAGAAAGAAGTCACTGTCAGTGCACAAAACTTCAAAAATGGGGTATCAGAAGAAAGAATTTTGACATGGAATCCTTACCTTATCAAGGATAGCTTCAAGACTTTCATCTGACAGCTGTATACCAGATTCTGAAAGAATGGCAACAACCATCTGCCTAACCTGAGATCTCAACAATGGCTCAACAGTAAAATTGATGGTTGGGAAATTTTAGGGATACCAATAAACGAAAACAATAAGGAATTAACATGCTACAATCTCATCTTTCTCCAATTAGAGGCACATAATGGACCAAGTATTTGAATGGGAATAGGAGCTGTACTATTAAAAAAAATGAAAAGTTCCATTTTGAACTCCAAATGAATTTGATTTTAACATTTTATGTTTTACAACGTTGTCTGTTAGCAGAATAGTCTTTATGAGGCAAGGATACACATGAACCTCTTCTTTATCAATTGTCTTTTGGATGAAAAGAAGTAATAGATAAGATTTACACTATGTTTTAGAGTTCACAAAGGAAAGTGATCAGATGGAATGGCAAATTACAAGCAAATGGATTGGAATAGGGAGGAATTTAGTTTTCATTTTTTTGATAGGTAGATACTGGATGAAGGGAGAGGTGGGGTTTAAATCACAGACATAAAACACCACAAAGGATGCTGCTACCACTAGGCTATCTCTTAAACCCTGGTTGCTTATCTTTTTTTAGTATGTTTCAGAGTTTATAACAGAATGAATTGAAAGGAACGGGATACATCTTTTACTATTATGTCCCTTTATATTTTATTTCTATTCTTTTCAAATAGAGGCAAAGATGCCATTTTTCCTCAATTAATAATGACAATAATGAAGCATTCCACCCAATATGAGCAGGATAAAAAAATGGCTGTTGGAGAAGAATGGAACGGCCCATTCCATCATCCCATCCCCTTAAAAAGTCACAAATGGAGAAATGGTAGGGTTTCATCATTTCTTTCTCCTTTTCTCCCGACCCAAAACAAGCTTGTAGTAAAGATACAAACAACTTTGACATCCAAGTTTTACATACATATTAAAAATATACCAACTTAGAATTACTCACTTCTTCCTTTTCAATATATCCAGTCTGTCTCAAATCATACAGCCTAAATGCAACTGCATAAAAACCAAAGGAGAAAACAAAATCAGTAGCTTAAACTGAGTGAAAAGTCTGCATTTATAGTTGCATAAAGTAGAAACCGCTTCAACATTTACAATCAATTTTGTCATCCATAGGAGCATGAGGATGGAAGACACCGAGTGCACGAACAAACCCCTCAAAATCAATGACCCCATTTTTCTTGTCATCAAAAAGATCAAATACCTAGGTAAGAAAGGGTAGCAATTGAAAGAATTAACTGAATCACAAATCATATCAGCAACACAAGTCATCAATTTAATCAAGTTTTGAAAAGAATATCCAGATTATTAGAGTCAAGCATAAAAGTCAAAGCAAAATTACCCTGTCCAGAAAAAGATTCTCGCCTGCTGGCATTCTAAACAGTGCCAATTGGAGCTCTTCCTTCAAATGACAAGCAAACATAAGGATTACAAATTTAGAATCTGGTTACTTCTAGGACAGGAGTTCTAAAACTGCAACAAAACTCAATCATTTGAGCCAACCCAAGTAGCATAGTGTACAGATGAGTAATTAATTATTGGATGAAAATAAGGACAGCAAACAAATAAATTTCTTATTCATATATTATAGAATTGCCTCAGAGGTTGTCTTAGTTAATCTCTCACATATGTAAATATAACACATCTATGTCCTATCCCCAAATAGGCTAGTAATTACTACAGATTGCATGTAAATACAAAGCAAATCAATCTCAGAAGAGTAATGCAATGCATCAGAAATTCTGATCCTGACTAATATGGTTCATTAGTTTTATTTTTCATTTTAGCAAGATTGGTCATCACAAACAATAGGACTACCCCTCCTGACAGTGATAGGAAGGATTGTCTGCGCTCTCAATATGATTTCTCTCGATCTAGACACACACAAAATCAATAAGTCTGGATGTTTATACAATTCACCTGATTATTCTTTGCGGTAAATACTCAAGTAGATGTCGCCTATAAAAAAGTTTAGTTTTAATATAAGTTTATGAAATTTCAATAAAAAGTAGGAGTCATTATTGTTGCATTAATATCCACTAATCAAGTTATCATAACAATTCAGTTTTTTCCTATCTCAAACTCCCTTCCCTGCTGGAAATTGAAAAAAAAAATGAAGCATAAGTTGAAAAGACAAAAGATAAACACACAGAATTCCAGCTACCTTGTGTATGAGACCATCATCAACAAGCAATTGACTCAACTTTTTATACAACTCGCGCAACGCCTCAATTTCATTGACTGTAACTGTAAACAGATAAGCACAAAAACACCAAAAAATATCATTCCAATCACTCATTTACCATCACCAATTATTTAAAAAAACAAAAATCCAAAACACAACAGCAACAAAGTATTGGACGCACATGGGGTTATATTAGCAAGTCGGACGATGTCATCAAAGGAGTAATACAAGTGCTTTGGTGTGGAGTACCGAGGAAGGCAGCGAGAAAAGCTGACGACTAGGACTTCAATATAGCCTATGAAGGGCGCAAACAATACACATAAACTGCCTCCTTCCATCCGAGTGCTTGATCTCTGATCATTTCAAAGATCAACCCAGATAATCAAATCCAAATTCATACACATAACTGTTAACTACAACTTTTCTCTGAGTTTGTCATTAAGAAAACAAACACATACGCAAACATAAATATATGAACTTTGTAGTACGTAAGGTGAGAAAAGCTTGAGTCATTGAAACCAAAACATGTTTGTAGTCAGTGAAACCAAAACGTGTTCCTTGCCAACCAAGCGGAAATGAGAGAGAGAGAGAGAGTACCTGAGAGCTTTGAGTGCAACCCATTTCTGTACGACACAGTACATTAGAGATGACAACTCTTTTTCCTGTCTTCTCTCTGTTTTGATCTTGAGCTACAACAGCACACACAGAGAGATCTATGTTTTTCTCTCTGTACTGGTCTTGAGCTTTAAAAAGCAGAGAGAGAGAGAGAGACCTGCAGTAACAGCTAACTGGAAAGAAAGAAGAATCGTCTAAGAATTTAGGGGTTGTTTGCTACATGGTTTTAAACTACCATTTTCAGTTTTTAAACAATATTCTATGTATTTCTACGTACTTTTTTATTCATACGTATTTTCACACATATTTTCAAACAATAATTTTTAATTTTTAAGTGCATTTATCAAACACCCTCTTAGCCATTATTTATAAATATTTAGCCATTTTTTTATTAGGACAGGATAATTACAAGGTATCTTTTTTTTAAGAAGAATCACAAGGCATCTTGTCCTTTTTTTTAAGTATACAGTAGTACTTATTAAAACATACAAAAAAATAATAATAGTATTTTAAACTGGATTTATAATATATTATATAATCAATGTATAACTACAAAAGGGTCTACAAGTTATCTTGTTCTTAATGTTCACACCCAAAATAAATAAATAAGTAAATAAGAAAACAAAAGATTGATGACACTAATTAATTTTTTTTTTATGAATAAAAAAAGTTAATCAGTAATGTATAATACAATATTCACCCCAATATATATATATATATATATATATATATATATATATATATATATATATATATTTATAGAGTGCACCATAAGTTACATTTAAGTTCTGTAATGTTGTAGGTTCTAGTTAGTTCAAGTGGTAAAATCTGGGGTTCAATTCTCGCCTACACCAAAAAGTGATTGGTGTCTTGGTTTAATAATAAAGAGTTATCATTATGAGCAGACAAATAACTTCATTTACCCTATTATACACTATTTAATTATATAGCACAAATTTGGACTCTATTACCATTATACATATACATGTCAAGAGTCTTGTAATTCAATTTGTTGACATCTCTTGATCTTTCAAAGAGATTCGGAGTTTAAATACCACCCCCTCGTTGGAACTATCGAATTATCAAAATATATATGTGGGGGGATGAAGACTCGAGATAGTTGATAGAAGGGGTGAAGGCATTTCCAAGGAGGTAGACCTTGGTGAATATTGGCGGGGTGTCCTCGGAAAGTACTTCCGTGATTCGTGTAGAGGTTGAACGACCACAGTTGGCCAAGGCACCGAGGATGCCCACCTAACCTCAGAAAGTCGAGGGATAGAGTTAAAAGGGGCACGACGCAACCCAAAAGTGGAAAAGGGTAACTTGACATTGAACAAAAAAGAAAAGAAAAAGGAAGGACAAAGTAGTCATCCCCTCATTAAATGCACTGCAACCACTTAGCTGGCTGCATTAATGAGAAAATGACCATGAACAATATCCATATAGCTCACATCTTAGTGTAAGACCTTATAGCAAGATCTTGATAGGATAAGTATCAAGGAGATCTAATCCTAACCCTCAAAATGTAGAGTCCAAATGCATTCTAGCTAACTATATAAAGCCAAGAAGCACATGGATTTGGGGAGGATTTTTTTGGGAGAAAAAATGGGAGAATAGAGAGAAATTATCCAATTGTAACTTCTTCCTCAGACCAAACTTGAGGACAAACACTTAGCCATTTCAGGGCTTTTTCTAATTGAATATTTCTACTATATGCTTAAGATTGGTCAGACTATCATTTTTTGTCACAGAATGGGTATTTAAAGGTTGACCTTGCACTCCACCAGTAAAAATGAATTGTGTGAGCAAATAGTAATACAATTATAACCTGCTTAATTTCCTCATTTTTACTTTTTTCCTGCCACAAAAAAAAAAAAAAAAAATATATATATATATATATATATATATATATATATATATATATATATATATATATATATATATATTACATGTCATTAAAATAATTTTAGGAAATGTAAATTCTTAAGATTAATATAAAATATGGATATATTACTTTAGTGAATTCACAAATATTTAATTATTTCAATCAATTTTAAGTTAGGGGATGGATGATTGAACTCTAGATGTTAGGGTTGGAAACACAAAGAGATACCAATTGAACCAATGGGCTATTGGCGAATTTTACCTTAGTTTACAATACTTATTGTTGTAAAATAGATGATAATCTATAAAGAAATTGCATTTAAACGAAACCTGTGTAGGGCAAAAACAAACACGAAAGGCCCATGCAGGATAAATGGGTTTTGGATGTGAACCCACTCAATTAATTTGTAGAGATAAGAATAGCAGACCAACACTTGGACTTCTTATCTAATAGGTTGAAGTTTCAAAAAGGGTCCAAATGGAAAGAAGTAAAAATTAGACAAATAAAACATGCAAAAGAATATATTGATCTTTCTTTGGTCAACCGAGGAAGCTTGTTACACTTAAAGGTTTACAAGTTTGAGTGTTTTCTCTCTCTAATCTCCAGATTCTGATCCCTGTTCACTGGGATCACTCATCCTTTTATAATGGCCTTCTTTTAATCTTGTCCATCCACTTGGAGGGTGGTTGATCTCCCTTAGATACTTGTCCCATACCACCTTTGAAGGAAATGCTAAGTGAACTACATGCTGTCTTGATACTATTAAGGTGTTATTCAGCCATTAATACGACTGACATAATTGGTGCAGGGCATTCAATGCAAATGTGATAGGTGCTTCCTTGGGAAGTTTCCCCCTCTTTCTCTACCCATATTGGCTACTTTTGCTTTCCTCGGTTCATGCTTCCCAACCAATGGCAAGATCCATTTTCATTCATGTTGGGAGGTTCACGGCCAAGGGACTTCCTCGGGTTGTTAAGGGCCCTTGTCCAAGCCCCTTTTTCAAGCTATATCAAGTTTCCCAGCCAAGGTCCTGTTTGCTAGACTTGCATACTCCTCGGACATAGTTCGGTAGAGGTGCTACTCTCGGATCCCCACAAAACCTAATGAACATATGGATAAGAAACAAAAGTAGTTTGTATATATATGATCGATGAGATTATTAGTATGTCATTTGAATAATTATATTATTTTTAATAATTTAAGTTTTTTTTTTTTCTTATTCTTTTTTATTGTAATTTGATAGTTAGGGTAGGGGGATTTGAACCCTAGATTTCTCTATTGAAAACACCAGAAGGTACCAACTAATTGAGCAACGAGCCTCTTGGCATTTTTTCTTATTCTTGATGAATGATAACAAGTAATACAATTGATAAAACTAACTCTTCTAATGTTAAGAACATCATATATTATAAAATGAGTGTTACAAATGCATCATTCAAAAAGTCCTATAAATTTTTTTAGAACAAAACTAGATTATACTCATGTATTGGCAGTATTGCACAAAATATCAGTTAGTTTATGAACACTCATGGGTTGAGGGAGTCTATAAAGAAAAGAATCATATATATTTCAAGATAATTAAAGTCATAAACGAATAGTTTAACTCAAAACCTAAATTACAAAATTTATTTAAATTAAATTCCTTTATTTCAGGGGGAGCAAAGCAGCAAAGTTTATTTCTTTTCTACGTTAATAAAAGTACCAACAACCTGATTGAAAAAGTAGCTATTAAGACTGAGGCTAAAATATTTACTTTTTTTTTTTAAGAAAAATTTTGAGATTGATTATAAATCAGTCAGTTACCTATGAAAAGTTATAAAATAAATTATTCTAACGTGAAATGATATTACAATAATATCAATGCTCATTCCATAAGTTTCTGTAACAATAACCCACACAAAATGACATCATTTTGGATAGAAATATAGAAAAGTACAGTTTTTTTTTTTTTTTTAGAAGTATAATTTCTTTTAGGTAGGTAAATGACAAAGATATAACAGACCATTACAATGATAATAATTGATAGTATGTGGATTCCAGTTAACTCAACTAGTAAAGTCTCTGTAAGGTTGAATTTATTCAATCATTAATTGGCTTGATTCCGTGCCAAATTTGCTTGTAATTCAGTATTTAGAAACCCTGTATTTAGGTGGGAATCATGTAAAGGTAGTGTGTGAGAGAGTGTGAAGAAAAGCTCAAGAGTGTGTACTCAAGCAGGGTCTCACGACTAGATCTCGCGACTGGCAAGTCGCCAAAAGTGGCACACGTGTGAAGCATGCAGGGGAGCTAAAGAGTCACGCCAGCTAGAGCACTACAAGACAAAACTTCCAATCTGGCCAGGCCGTTAGCTTGTGACTCAAACTCGCAACTCATTCCAGTCGCGAGCTCAAGTCGCTAGACAGCTCTATTTGTTACAAAC
Organism: Quercus agrifolia; assembly: GCA_029955455.1. Classification (NCBI taxonomy): domain Eukaryota; kingdom Viridiplantae; phylum Streptophyta; class Magnoliopsida; order Fagales; family Fagaceae; genus Quercus; species Quercus agrifolia. Next base: position 11,216,684 of record JARQAD010000002.1, read on the forward strand.
CTGACATTTCGCATTCCAAACACACACTAGTATAAATACCCTTATACCCATGAAATGTAGAGAGCTTCTAGAGAGAATTTTGAGAGAGAAACCCTAGAGAAAAACAAGATTGACTCATCCACAATCTTCATCCTTTGATTCTCCAAATTCCTCTACTCTTACCCTCTCCATTGTTACATGCTTGAGAGGTACATTAGTCAAATCTTTATCTCACCATACACATATCTGTGAGAAGGTTATTTGGTGCTTAGGAAGCAGTTAGGAAGGGACCAATTGATATTGGTTAATGCAATGGGCTAATTGCGGGATTCGGTAAGCTAGATAAGACAAACGTTCGGCGTAATCTCGTTGGAGCAAGAAGCTTGGAGGGCTTAGGTAAACTGGGTAGATTAGGCTTGGAGGGTCTTCTGCTGTTCATGTATCCCAATTTTATTCTCTAGTGGATTATTGACCGCTTAGAGGGCGGCATAGAGGTTTTACGTCGAGAACTTTGGTTTCCTCTTCGATAACACATCGCTGTGTTGTCCTTGTGTTTGCATCTTTCTTCTCTTTATCTTTGTCATTTAATTACTGTTGTGGTTGTGATTATTTATGGTTTAGATTGTTTTATCAATTATGTTTTAGCTTATGTTCATGTTCCGCACATACATTGTTTGATAATAAGCTTGAATTGGTAATTTGGGGGTCTAAATGTTCATAGGTGTTTTACACACTATTTGAACATTCAGTCTCTGATGGTTGAATAAGAGATCCGGATTTCAATCCCTACCTACATCAAAAATCAACCGGTGTCTTGATCTGATGATAAAAAAGCTATCATCAGAAGCAGACGCTATAAATTGAAATTCTCTTTAAAAAAAAATTGATAGTATAAATTATAAGTTTTGAAAGTCAAATGACTATTTTATAAAGTAACCTAAACTTAAAGAGCATAAAATAAATTTTAGCCTAAGATTTATGAAAACTTAATTCTTGTTTATTTTAACATTTCTTTTTGTAGCTGGATTATTTGAGTTCTTTTACAATGGTAATGGTATAAATTATAAGTTTTGAGAGTCAAATGACTATTTTATAAAGTAACCTAAACTTAAAGAGCATAAAATAAATTTTAGCCTAAGATTTATGAAAACTTAATTCTTGTTTATTTTAACATTTCTTTTTGTAGCTGGATTGTTTGAGTTCTTTGACAATGGTATTGCGTAATGATGCGTAATTAATGATAGAGTGTCCAGTTTCCATCAAAAAAAAAAGAAATGATGGGAGTGTCCAGTGATCTTGATGTGCCTCTTGGGTCTCCTCCACGAAGCCATTGGTGTGTCTCCGCCACAGGACTTTTTCATTATCCAACTACAATAACTATTAGGTGGTGCATGCATTATTGGATCTTATCTTATACATTGCATCCAAGATATTTGGATCGGCTGGCACTGGGCACACTTATGAGTTATGACATTTTTTAATAAGCAAAAGTAGCCATTGTTTACAATGATGGGTTAGAATAATAATCCTTAAAAAAAAGCTAATTATTGAGAGATTTCTACTGTTACTTTTTCCAACCTCTTTCTGGTGTAGGAGTCTAATGAAACTAACCTAGTGGCTCTGATGAATCCTCTTGTCGTTGTCCATGGCAGTATCTTCAGAAAAGTATTGAAAGAATATGATTTGGCATTAGAATAATTGATGTTAAATAATTGAGTTTGGGTCAACAATTTTTTTTTTTTATATATTATATATGGAGCCTACATAAGTATACATTATGCTTAAAAGGCCAAATTGTGGTTTTGAGATGAGCTTGAAACTGAGGTGATGTTTGGTAGGTGTATTTAAACCATAGTTTTTGTTGTTTAAATAATACAACACGGTATTTTTACAATATTTTTTTACCGTATTTCTAAATAATTTTAACATTACTAGAATAATATTGTCAAACGGACCCTTAATGTCTGTATGGTGATCTTGCATTATGTATTGGAGAAAGTTTAGATATAGAATTGGTTACAATTTTACTCAATAAAATAAATATTACTACATATTTTGAAAATCTAATCATTGAATTGCATGTTCTTTACACTCTTAATACACATGTCAAATTTTGTGTCAATTGGATATTATTTACTATATGATTTATAAGCTTATATTTTATGCATAATTTTAAACTGCCAAAACTTGTCATTTAAATTATTTATTGATGACATAGTTATTGATCTTTAATTTCCTAGAAATTTTGCAAACATGAAGGATATAAAAAGAAGAGGTAATCTAATGGTGGATTTGTCAAAATTCACCTCTAACAAAAATATATTGAGTAAGATTATAATTTTAGGTTACAACCAATTTTGTAACTAAATTTTGTCGGTTATTAAAAAAATTTAGCTACAAACTTGATTGTACCTTAAGGCTACAACTTCTTTTAAAATATTTAACATGGCTACTTATTTAGAAAATCTAACCATTGGATTGTATGTTTTATATGTTTTTAATACACATGTCAAATTTTATGTTAATATGATATTATTTACTATATGATTGACCAATTTATTTTTTATGCATAATTTTAGAATAGAAAATTTTGCAATTTAAACAATTCATTGATGATATAGTTATTAATATTTGATTTTCTTGAAATTTTGCATGTATAGAGGATATAAAAAGAAAGTGTAATTCAGTGGTGAATTTGGCAAAGGACAAAGTTTAGCTACAAAATTGGTTGTAACCTTAGGTTACAACCTTACTCAATAAAATAAATATTACCACATATTTTAAAAATCTAACCGTTGAATTGCATATTCTTTATACTCTTAATACACATGTCAAATTTAGTATTAATCGGATATTATTTACTATATGATCTATAAGCGTATATTTTATATATGCATAATTTTAAACTACAAAAACTTATAATTTAAATAATTTATTGATGACATAGCTATTGATCTTTAAATTTCTAGAAAATTTGCAAGTACGAAGGATATAAGAAGAAAATGTAATATAATAGCGGATTTGTCAAAATTCATCTCCAATAAAAAAATATTTAGTAAGGTTGTAGCCTAAAACTACAACTAATTTTGTAGCTAAACTTTGTCATTTGCCAAAATTCACATCCAATAAAAAGATATTAAGTGATGTTGTAAATTTAGACTACAACCAAGTTTTTAGCCAAATTTTGTCCATGGTAAAATATTAATAAAACAAATAATAAATTAAATCACATTCAAATATGGATATGGTAAAGTAACAATGAATTAACTTGCGTTCAATAGTTAAAACAATTGCAAATTCAAAGGTAGTAACTTATATAGTAGTCTACCTTTGCAGTATAAAAAAAAAATTAAAAAAAAAACTTATATGGTAGTAAAAAACAGTTTTAAGAGTTTAGTGGTAATGAAGCAATAAAGAAAAACAAATTTAGCTGTAAAAATGGTTTGAGTTCAGCAATAAAACAATAGTAATTAAAATACTAAAATGTTACAAGTCCAACAATAAGAACAGTCGTCAATCCAACCATTAGAGAAATAGTATACTGTCAAGAGTTCAACCATAAAACTTTAAGGTTAAAATGCAAAACTCACCCTCTAAGTTTTTCCAAAATTCATTTCAATCCTCTAACTTCATATTTGTTCATTTTGGCCTCTATTAAGTTTCAGATTTATTCAATTAAGCCTTTCTATCAACTTTTGTTAAAATTCTTTGAAAAAAAAAATCTAGAAAATATTTTTTAATCAGTAATTGAATTTTCCTAATTTAAAAAATTTGAAGAAAATTTTTTAAAAAATAGAAAATTAACGACAACATATAACAAAAGTTGATGAAAATTTTTTAATTGAATAAACTTAAAAGTTAGAGGACTGAAATTAATGAAATTAAATTTAGAGGACTGAAATGAATTTTAGTAAAACATAAAGAGTAAGTTTTGCATTTTAGCCAAACTTCTATAAAATGAGAGTAAATTTGAATATGATCTATGAATGGATCATAGATGACATGACCAATGTTGTCCAAAGGGAAATGGGCTCTTCCTTCAGTAAACCTTTCATTGCATGAAAGATATTTGAGTGAAGTGTAATAAAATTAAGTAGAGGGAAGATATTTTTTTCTTTGTTCCTCTCTTGTGCATTTGAGTCAAGAAAGGATTATGATAGTAAGCAATAATTTGAGTGTGATGTGAAAGATGATTGTATGTTTGTATCAGTGCTTAAATGTCATCCATTTTGTTGTTTCCCTCGTCTTCCTTAAATAAGGCTTAAAGGGTCATCTTTGAAAGAAAAAAAAAAAAGATAAAACCTATTTTAGTCCTTACATTTGCACGTTATTTTCACTTTGGTCCATAACTTTTTTTTTCCACCAATTTTAGTCCCTATTCTAGAAAACGCGTCTCGTTTTTGTCCCTGACATTACATTAGAGACAGAAATTGCACAGCTGGCAAACGGAATAAATTAAAAATATTAAAATAATGCCCACAAATGCCACGTCATTTTTTATAAACAAAAAATTAATTTATAAATTTTAACTAAATAAAAAAGGAAAAAACTGAAATAAAAATAAAAACCGAGAAAAGTAAGAAAATTCAAAAACCAAAAGAAGAACAAGAACAAACCCAGAAAACCCAAAGAATACAAATCCAGAAAATTAAACTTTGAGCACTCAAAATTTTCAAAACCCAAAGAATACAAACCCAGAAAATTAACCCAAACCCAGAAATTTTTATTTTTATTTCAACTACAACTTACAACGCTTTGTTGCTTGTAATCTCCTCCGGTTTCGTACGGTTCTTCCCACACATCATCAACAACACAACCAACCAAATTAACAACACCACAAACCCTCCCACGCTTCCTCCGATTATCTTTATTAGTTTCGTACACTTCGACGACGACAACGCCGTTTTGTTTGGCAACAAAGGAGGTGTACCAGCTGGACCTTGACTCTGACGAAAATAATTAGTAATATTTTTAATCTGTTCTCCACACAGATTTACGTTACCCGAAAACGACTACGTATTGAAACGAACCAAAGCTGGAGTTAATGGGATCTCACCGAAGAGATTGTTATTGGACACATTGAAGAACCGGAGACTGGTTTGGTTAAACGGAGGAAGTGAACCTGTCAAGTTATTGTCCTGCAAATACAACGTGTATAGTCGTCGGAGTCTAAGGAGTGAGGTCGGGATCTGACCGGAGATCTGGTTACCAGAGAGGACGACGATTTTTAAGTGGTGGAGACTGGAGATTGAGTCAGGGAAGTTGTCGAAGAAGTTGTTGAAGTTGAGAAAGAGAGATTTGAGGTCGAGGAGGCCAGAGAGGTTTGGGATTGGGTGGAGAGAGAGTTTCCTTTGAGGCTGAGGACTCTGAGTTGGTCTAATTGGTTTTTGAATTTTCTTACTTTTCTGGGTTTTTTTTTTATTTTAGTTTTTTCTTTTTTTTTCATTTAGTTAAAATTTATAAATTGATTTTTTGTTTTTAAAAAATGACGTGGCATTTGTGGGCATTATTTTAATATTTTTAATTTATTCCGTTTGCCAGCTGTGCAGTTTCCGTCTCTGATGTAACGTCGGGACAAAAACGAGACGCGTTTTCTAGAATAGGGACTAAAATCGGTGGAAAAAAAAGTTATGGACGAAAGTGAAAATCGCGTGAAAATATAGGGATTAAAATAGGTTTTATCCCAAAAAAAAATGAGAGAAGTGACATCTGGGGAAGGTTGATTTATTTTAATAGTGAACCTGGCTTGTTGCTGACCTAGTTCTTTGGCTTAAGAGAGACAAGTTAACACATTTTGGTTAGCTTGGTCCAACTTCTGAAAGAGTTAAAAAAACTGATGAATGCTTGGATAGAAGTTGTCTTGTTTTCTATAGAAGAGATCTAAGGATTCAAATAACGCATGGAATATCAATTAGACATGAGGGACCTATTCTTCCCAAGGCTCATTGGTGATTGAGGAATTTGACCAATGAAATCTTTGTTTTGCAACTACTCATCCAGAAATTCACATGACCACTTTTGACATGCCAAATTCATGTATATGGCTTTTTCATGGACCATTAAGAGCCACTGAATTAAACATATATCTTTTGCCCTCCAATCTACAAAGCACAAGTTGGCCTTAAAAGAACTTATGGTTTTGGACTATGATATTCAAAGCTTAAAACAACAATTCAGGTGGCCTGTGAGTAAAGAGTGTTGGCTAGGCACCCACGCTTCGGTCTTGTTCTTACACACACAGAGAGAGAGAGAGAGAGAAAGCAATGGCCTTGATGTGGCAATGAGCTAAAACTGTTTTTAGTGAGTTGACAAATTTGCATTTTTAAGTGGAAGAAGGCTAAACCTTAAGTTTTTGTTCTGTCTAGAAATGGAGAAGGTATTTGGTATCAAATGATACCATGTCAGCGGTATCAAAATCCAATAAGTGTGAGACATGTCAGTAAAAAACAATTATCCCACTAATAAATGAAAGACATGTGTTAGTGGGTAGTTATTTTTATACGCATGTGTCTCATTTATTGGGATTTGATATAGATAACATGATATCATTTCATACAAAATACTTTTACCTAAAAATGACTATTTATTTATTTATTTATTATTATTATTATTTTGTGAAGGAAAGACCCAATGATTTTTTTTTCTTTTTCTTTTTTTGAGGAAAAAAAACCCAATGACTTAATTAGCTTGAAATTGGCATTTATTCTCCAAGAACCACTTTGTGTAAATATAGTCTTTATTGGGAAGCCCATACTAAGAGAGATAAGAAATAATGCTACTCTTATAAGCATTGATCCATTAAGGAGAAAATATGAGTCTTGAGCCCAACTGCAATGGAAGAAAAACGTGAGTTTTGAGCTCATCTTATGATGTCGAGAAAATACAAGCCATGATTTTAGTCTATGAAATATAAAAATGTGAGCCATAAGCCCAAACCAATAGGCATTATGAATTTTATGCAAAGCCCAATGAAATTTGGGCAGTTCTGGCTCTAAATGAACTTAACCCAACACTTCATTCTTTTTTCTTAACGAACTTAGCAAGATAGGTAAAAGAATCTCCACATCTCATCATTGCAAGATAGACAACTGAGAATAGAATGAAAATAGATAGCTAAGGACTCTTATAATTGCAAAAAGAAAGATAGGCACCTATTGATAGAATAAGGACAGAAATAAGATAGAAAGTAGAAAAAAAGAAAGAAACGACAAAGCCTTATAATTGCAAGAAGACAGAATAAGGACAGAAAGAAAATAGAAAGTAGAAAAGAAGGAAGGAAGGAACGACAAAGCCTTGTAATTGCAAGAAGACAGAATAAGGATAAAAAGAAGAAAGAAATGAAAGAACAACAAAGTCTTATAATTGCAAGAAGACCAAATAAGAACATAAATAAGATAGGAAGTAGAAAAGAAGGAAGAAACTACAAAGCCTTATATCATATATGTTCTATGAAATATAAAAATATGCGCCATAAGCCCAAATCATGAGGCATTAAGAATTTTATGCAAAGCCCAATGCAATTCGGGCATTTCTGGCTTTAAATGAACTTAGCGCAATACTTCATTCTTTTTTGTTTTTTCTTTATAAAAAGAGGAAAACTTATGATACATGTGTAATAATCACTGTCCTTACAAAAATATGAATATGTGGCATGAGTTAACCAATGGGGTGGTGGCTGAACCAAAAAAAGAGACATCCACAATTGCATTGTTACAAAAGTTTATTGATAAGCTTATCTCCCACTTATTTGTCATTCCCTCAATTAAGGTTCCCCAAAAAAAAAAGTTTTAATTAGATTTAAATGGTTTGTTTTTAAGACAAGAAAATAGAGTACACATGGTTGAGACTGATTTTCATTTTTCTTCTCAAATTTGAGAGGGGTCATGAACAAAGAGACTACTACCTTTTGGTGTATACAAGCTTGATTAACTTTTTAAGCCTGGGTTATTGTTAAATCTTTGCTTTTAAGAATCTTTGCACCGAAAACAAGTGTGCATAATTACCTGGACTGAAATGGAAGTTATTACATCTTAAAGTTTGCACCCAAAAAAAAAAAAAAAAAATCGTCTTAAGTTGCAAAAAAGACCTACAATGCAAGATAAAAGAAAACGATAAACTTATGCATGCTCTCCACAAAAATTGGAGTGGATAAAGGCAAGCAAAAGCAATGATGCAAGGTGAAACATTTGTTTTATTTCTTTTCTCTCTCTCTTTTTTTTTTTTTTTTCTTGCTCTGTAAAATTGTTTACATAAATATACAAACAAGTGAAAGAATTTCAAAAAATTGAAAAAATTAGATATGTACAAAAGCCGATTCTATAATCTTTACATCAATGGGTAACAATCAGTTAAGGTGATTTTTTGTATAAAAGAAAAAAAACAAACTAAAGAAAGGGTTTTTTTTTTTTTTTTTTTTTTTGGTTACTGACTGAGAAAGCATAAGTTAACAATCTTATGTGGTAAAAACAGGTGGTAGCAACATTGATCTCTTTCCCTTTACTTGTATTCCTGTGTCAGGAAAATTGCCCCCATTATCTGTTAGATCCTCCATAATACCATCTTGTGTCACATTCATAGGGAATGTTACCAAGTGCACCCCTTCCATGTCTACTAATTCTTCACCACTGTAAATCTTCCACATTTGGTCACCTATGGAACACATCTTCTGCACACATTCCAGACTTTGTGGCTCTTGAAATAGTTCCTGATTAGCACATTTACTATGCTCATACCACAGTGACAGACGGTATGCATGAATATCGTCGTGACTCATTTTGTCTTTGTCACTTTTGGACTGGTAGCACCCTATAGCAATCTCAGTGTCACGTTGCCCATCCATGGATCGCTGGTTCACATTTGTAGATCCAATCAAAATGTACAGGTCGTCCACTGAAATATAAATAGCAACAATGGAGGAACAGGTTGTTAATATGTAAATCACTATTATGTTATCATATTCATTGTGGAAAGTAGAGGAAAATAAAATGGAGGGAAATTGTCAAATTGTTGGCCATAGAAAACTTTATGTAAATTTTTTCTTCATGCATTTAGTATTTTCTACTGGTGAGATCCATTTACTTAGAAAGTAATTCAAAGAAAGCCAAAACAGCAAAAACCCAATAGGTCTATATCCTCACCCAACCCACAGGATAGTTATAGGTCTATATCCATCCAAATAGTCTCTACTCTTTTTTGTTTTTTGTTTTTTATTTGGCATGGTAAAAGAAGCGATAATTGACCTATATAAGTTATTGGCAATATGAAATATAATCTTTTGGGCAAAACTTAGGTATAGCGATAACGCTAGCTTAAATGCTATGTCTTAGGTTTTTTTAATTAAATTAAACTATGTGGTTGTATTGACCAATGTAATGCAAAATGTACTATATTATCTCAAAGAAAATTAAATTCAAACTATGCAGTTCATAGACCAATGCAGCAACATGATTAAATTTAATTGAGGAATATAAGATAAAACACCCAAAAAATTGTGCCTAAGTTTTGTACCAATCGTTAATGTAAATTTTGACTAGGCCATTAGGGCAGTACTCCTCTAACAATAAAAATAAAATCAAAAGTAGAAGGAACTCTATTTAAGTGTAAATGAAGATTGACACACATACCTATCATGAGCTTGGAGTGTACATAAACCATGAACCTCCTATTCTTTTGAGCATTCCAATATTGTGTTTCAGGGCGAGGAGACTCTGGAGGAATAACTTCCTCTTTACCTATCTCTTCTCTATTTGCTAGGCAGAAGAAATTCAAGTAGTCTCTAGGGTGCCCTGGCTCACCACTTTCTTGTATTGCTTCTCCTATCAACTTATACATCATTGACATTGTTCTTCTAGTCCAATGCAATATATCTTGAACTACATCACTCTCAAGCACTCCTTCTGGCCACATTGGTATTAGTATATACACTGCAAACCTCTCCTTTGCTTTAATCTTGTTGACCACCTTGAGTGCTATCTCAATAGGAATCAAATTTCTGCAGCCACTATGTTGATCTTTCTCCCACAAATGGCACCCTCCAATAAAATACTGGTTCTCAATATAAATAAACCTCTCAGCTTTCCTTATTGCTTGTATGTAAGCTTCCTGGATGCTTTGCTCCACAGTTAAGTTTCTAAACATTTGGCTAACTGACACATGGTCAATGGACCTAAATACTTGTACATTCCAATTCCTCCCAGAGGGAATGCTTGAATAACTCTGGCAGCTGAGATTTGACAAGGTACTAATGGGAACTAGTAAAGAAGGATCACATTGTTTACTCCATCGTTGCTCGAAATTGGTTAGTACATCCCAAGCAGCTTCACCCTTGATACAAGCATGAGAATCATGCCATGGCTGTCTTGGCCCCCCCCCCTTCTCAAGGCTAGCTCCTGCAATACTTGTCTGATAAAAATCATGACAATGTGGTTCCATATTGAGATTGTGGAACAATGAATGTTGTTCTGTATCGTAGCGACCATCACAAAGATCTATTCCACCAACAAAACTCATAATTTCTCTATTTCTTGAATTTATTTGCGACTTAGTGTCTAAGGTTATGGTTTTCTGATGGTGAGAGAATAGTGGGGCGGACATTGGGTGTAATCTTGGGCACAATCTGCATACTACTTTGGTACGTTCAAAGTAGGCTAAGCCATATTCATCATGTGTTCTCATTATTCCTTCATTCTTGAAGAATGGTAAGGATGTTTCATCATCCCATAACATAATCCTTACAGCCACACCTTCCTCTGCCTTCTGCTTCAACAAATCACCAAGCTTTACTCCTTTTGCATGTGGGATTTGAGTTTGAAAATCCCTAACCTGTTCAAAAGCGAATCGGGATTGACAGAACATGAGACAAAAGTAAAAAGTTGATTCCCAGAACATGAGACAAAAGTGAATTTGGTAAATTTGTAATTAGTTTTCATGACTTACCAGCACCATATTGGGATTGACAGACCAGCCTGCAATGTATATCAAGTGTTTTGCACCCTCAATGGCATTGTATACATCCTCCCATAATCTTCTTGGAGCACCACAAGAATAGAATGGAGGTTGAAAAGTAGAGAGATGGTGAGCGTCTTGATAAAGTGTGACATGACAATTTGATCGTTGTGGAAATGTTGCATTCCTCAACCCCTGGAATTCTCTATTACTTAGTATCTTTCTCCAGCTTGGTTCAAACTCCGCTGGTTTAAACCATAACATGAATCGTAGCTTCAGTTCTGGATTTGGTGTTCCATTTTCCTTGAGGAGAGAAAAGTGCCCATTAATCAAACTTGATTCATTAAGAATCTGATCAGCCTGGATGTTGATCTTTCCCAAGAAGCAGGACCATGCTGTTTTCATTGTGATGGTAATAGTTGAATTGGATGGGTGAGCACAGATAATTTGAAAGGTCTCATTCCAAACTCGGTCATGCTCATGGCTGGTCTCTGCTACCTTCCTGTCATCTATCTCTATGGTTACATAGGCAGGCTTTCCTCTTACAAATATACACTGCAAAACATTTAGTAGACAGCATGATTCTCCCTGTAAGTCAGATACTAATAAATTACCACTAGTCCCAAAATCTTAAGCTATTAGGAAATATTTAATTAAATTTTTTAACCATTATTCTAACAAATACGAAGATATTGCAAATATTTTCAATGCTTAGCTAACAAGTAAAGGGTTATACATATATTTATGAGACTTTGAAGTTTAAATAAATTGTTGGAACTTAGCAAATTTCATTGTATTGTATACTAAACTTCTAGTACATACATTGAAAGGAGATAGTGGTGTATAAGGCGTGGCATAGAAGATGGTAGCTTCAAGTGTTCCATGGAGAAATTTTTGCTTTCTCTCCATTGCTCTAGCTTTCAAAACAATCCCACAGAGAGAGAGAGAGAGAGAGGTGGGAGTTTAGATTTTTTTTTTTTTTTTTTTCAAGTGTGGCTTTGATTTGTTTGGACATGTAAGGGAATTGTGCTATGTTATTGGTCGCTTATAAAGGTAGATAATCTCGTTGTTGCATTTGAAGAAGCAACATAAACTTGGAATGCAATTCGAATGTACTAGCGGTTGGAAAAACTTGTAGTACTTTCCATCTCAATTCTTAGAAAGCACCTCCAAGTCTATCAAAGTATATACTTCAAGCAGAAGTTTCTCGAAGTGAAATTAGTCACATTTTTCCTTGCCAAAAGAATGAGACCAAGCACTTGTATAGCTATTAGCTATACACTTCCAATTTTTTGTAGCTGTCCCTAGTCAATTAGTTAGCTGACTTTTTCATTATCGTTTCATGTCTGATTAGATGACATTATCAAATTTTGACAACACATAAACAAATGTTAAGGATGTTGCATGGCCCAGACATTGTTAGAGTCAACTGGTTTGCATTTCATGAAGAAAAGCGTAGAGGTAACAATCTTGTAGCAACTATTGTACCATAATGCCAAGTCACAAATTTTTATTAGCAAAGATTGAAAAAGTTTTACTCCCTAATACGTATCTGATTAGACTAATTCCCACAGCTGCCAAAGAAACCCTTTTGTTTTACTCAAACAACGCTGGTTAAGACTTAATTTTCAGTCATCAAAAGCTGGTTAAGACTTAAGAATAAGCCATGTTTTATTGAAGACTAATTTGAAGCTTTTGAGTTGGTTACTTAGAGAAATTTTTTATTTATCAGTCACTTACGCAGCTACGCTACCTATTGATTCCCAGTGCCGAAAATTATATTCCTACATTTTTGTTTATAATATTCACGTATTTGGGTGATCATGGGCTATATGATATACTTGAATGAGTCAAAAACTATATTACATGTCCATATATATGCGAATCTATTTGGTTTATCCAAATCTTTAGTAAGATTAAGGAAGCTGTTTTTTTTTTTTTATAGGAACAAAGTCAAGGAAGCTTAAGTGGCTTTATTAGTAACCATCATCTTAACAAACATGTTTTGTAATGAAATACCAAAGCTTTAGGGGCCGTTTGGTACATGATTTTGAGCAACAATTTTTAGTTTTAAACAACATTACATGTATTTTCACATATTTTTTCACCCACACGTATTTCCAAAAAATACAAATAACGTTACCAAACGAGCCCTTAGCCTTTTTGATACCGTATTTGTTCTCATCTCTCGGGATCATATACCACTTGTGGGACCTTTGAGTGTTTTTTTTTAAGGACTTTTTGGCTCTTAATGCAAATAAAATCAATCAAGGCTAGCAAATCCCACCCAATGATAAGTTTTCCACGCCCAATGATGAGTTTTCCAAGATGAGTTTGCCTATACCTATATGGGTCATGCCAACGGGTGCCTTTAGGGTAATGGTTAATAGTCCATTTTAGGAAAGTTTTGACACAACTTTTACTAAGAAATAAAAAAAAGTTTTCAAAACATTAATTGTTTTTTTTTTCCCCATAAAAACTTTCTTTAAATGGATTATTAACAATTTTCCTAAGAGCATCTATTAGCATTTCCCTATAGGACAAAGTTTAGCTACAAAATTGATTGTAGCTTTAGGCTACAAACTCACTCAATATCTTTTTATTGGAGGTGAATTTTGACAAATCCACCATTGGATTAGATCTTCTTCTTATATCCTCCATGTTTGCAAAATTTCAAGAAAATTAAAAATCAATAGCTATGTCATCAATAAATTTTTAAATTGCAAGTTTTTGTAATTTAAAATTATGCATGAAATATAAGATTATAGATTATATAGTAAATAACATCCGATTGACACAAAAATTGACATGTGTATTAAGAGCGTAAAGAACATGTAATTCAACGGTTAGATTTTCAAAATATGCAGTAATATTTATTTTATTGAGTGAGTTTGTAGCCTAAGGCTACAACAAATTTTGTAGCTAAACTTTGTCCTTCCTATATAATAATAATAATAATAATAATAATATATGGAAAGTTTAGAAAGAAACTCTTCAAATTTTTAGTATTTTTTTTTATTGAATGTGAATTTTGAACATTTAAATGCCAAATTATATGTTCTTATTATATTATCTATATTTCTATTTAAAAAAAAATTATTATCTATATTTGCAAATTTCAAAAAGGTCAAAAATTATTATTATGTCATTAATAAAATATTTAAATTTCAAGTTTTTATGATCCAATACTATGCACAAAAAATAAGTTTATAAATCGAATAGTAAATAATATCAGATTTAATCGAAATTTGACTTGTATGTTAAGAACATAAAATACATGCAATCCAACTGTTAGATTTTCAAAATTCATATCTAATAAAAATATATAGAATGAGTTTGAATGATTTCTCTCCAAACTAATTTAGAGGAGAAAAAAAATTGTCCATAATATAGTGTTGTGTATAAATGTGTGAGTAAATTCCTACATTAAATAATAATGATTAACGAGAAAAGTGAATGGTTAATATAAAATAGTTTGGTTCAATTTCATAAGTCTAAACTTTTGGGTTAAGTAATGATCATATATGTTATTTTAACTACTCAATTGGAGGTTTCTGAAGGGCTATCTCCACAACATATAGCCTCTACTAAGTGTTATCTCCCCAACATATAAAATCATGGTGCTAAGGGGCTTCTAACCTAGTTGGGACCTATCCCTTCTCAATCTTTTTGTCAGTCCGCCCAATTGGGAAAAATCATAATTTTTCCCAGTCTTTCTGTCAGTCCACCCAAATGGGAAAGATCATAATTTTAATTTAAGGTGACAAGATTAAAACAAAAATAATTCTAAAATACTAATTAATATACTTAAAAAGTATTAATTAATGTTTCTAAAAAAAAAAAATTGGTAAACTACATATTTGGTTCTTAACCTTTATGTTGTTTGTCAATTTGTTCCCCGACCTTTCGAATGTATTAATTTAATCCCTAACCTTTTGATATTGTGTTAAAAATGTCATTGCCGTTAAGTGTTGGATAGAAATTATGATGTGGCTAATGGTCTTATTAAAATATTATTTTTTGCCACATAAGCTGCCACATGGACTTCATTAAATATTAAAAAAAATTACAATGTTGAAAATTTGGAGAAATCTCTCTCTCTCTCTCTCTCTCTCTCTCTCTTTCTCTCTTTAAAGACTCAAGCCACTACTCGTTGATGGTCACCAGATCTATTTATATTTCTGTTTCATATACTAGTAGCATTTTTCTTTTCTTTCTCCATTTTCGTTTCAAGCTCACAATCTTTGGTGAAACCTCTCTCTCTGACTTATGTTTTTTTTTGGGGGCCTTTTTGTTATTTTGACCCTGAACCACAATAGAGCTTCACCATTTTTGACAACCAAAATTTTTTCTAATTCCTAGATAAAAATCAAAAGGACTCCACAACGTCTGAAAGATAAAACAAAGACTTAATTAGTTGCCCACTACACTCCTAAGCGAAAGACCTGAGAGAAATCAAATTGAAAAAAATATAAATACTGAAACTAAACACTTCTAGCGGATAAGCTTGATTCACGCTACCAACCCGTGAGTCAATCCCACAATATTTATGTTATTCTTTTGTCAAGATATTCAGTTAAATATATTGAAGAGAATAACATAAATATTTCAAGTTTTTTTTTTTTTTTTGAGCAAATAAAATATTTCAATTTTGGAATGATGAGTCGATGACAATGCGCCTCCTGTTAAGACTCAAACAATTGACGAGCTTCACTCGCTGTAGAAGAAGTCTGCACCCACCATCTGTGATTTTACAAAATCTTCTCAAAACTCATCGATCTCCACCTCTCAAACTTCTCGCCATCGATGCTACATTCGCCACTAGACCGCTGTAGACTAAGAGCATCTCCAGTAAACTAGCCAAATTTTTGCACTGTTTGGAAAATGAATAGTGACTTTTACCTTTATCTACCAACTTTTTCAAATACACTTTTCAACAGACTCTCTGGATACGTTTGGATTCGCGTTTCCTGCGTTTCCTGCGTTTCCAGTTTGCTGCGTTTTCCTTTTTTTTTTTTTTTTTTTTTTTTCACGCGTTTTCTCCCACTTGCGGCTACTGTTCATGTACGGTACATGAACAGTAGCCGCAACATTTGACCAGTTTTCCGTGAACAGTACATACGTGTACTGTTCACGGACCCACAAATTTTATTTTTTATCAATTTTTTCATTAAAAATGGGTCCCACGGTACTATTTACACATTTAAAAATTATTTTGCTACAGTAATTTCAGCAATAAGTTTTCAGTTTCAGCAAAATAAGTTCTATCCAAACAGACCCTCTATCTCATTTAAATATTATTTCTTCATTCATTATTTATTATTTTTTTAACAATTACACATCTTCCAACATTTTTTTATTCAACACCCAATTATTATAATAGAAAAAAAAAAGATTTGAAGAATGAACAGTAGCTCATCAGACCTGATGAGCTACTGTTCATTAGCAAAAAAAAAAAATGATGTATAGAGAGGCTATTGGAGCCCCTTTTTTTGTTCTCACTCTCTATTATAGAGAGTATTTTGCACCATTGGAGATGCTCTAAAAGTGGGTCACTATTAGTGTGAGACTACCTACCTCTTCATGCTCTTAGTGGGACCAGGGATTTCAATCCTAAATGTGTCTAACAAATTTCATTTGTGAGTTAGGGATTTTGATCCCTAAAATTACACACTATTTTTTTTTTTTAGATTATGCTAACATGTTAGTCTTAGTGGCAATCAATGTGGCAATAAACTATTTTTTTTATTTTGATTGTTTGTCATATCAACAATTTTCATCTAACAGATAACGACAGATACTAAATTCACACAACACTGAAAGGTTAAGGACTAAATTGACACAATTGAAAGGTTAAGGACTAAATTGAAATATGGTGTAAAGGATAAGGACCAAATATGTAGTTTCCAAAAAAAAAAGTATTAATTAACTAACAAATTAATTGATATAGAAAATATAACATAAATGTAGCCTCCAAGTGTGGTCTTTAACCCGATTGGCGCCTATTCCTCCCAAGTCTCTTCCATGGGAAAGTTAGAATTCTAATTTAAGGGGATAAGATGAAAATAAAAGTAATTCTAAAAATACTAATTAATATGCATAAAAAAAAGTATTTAATTAATTGATATAGAAAATATAACATAGATGTAAATAATAATTTATTTTTTCATGGAGCGAGTTAGAGTTGAAACTTGTTATAATAATTGTTACTTTTAAGTACTCCATACTCTAAAGTGACTAATTATGAATTTCAACACAAGTTAGAAACATAAATAAAAATAATAAATATATAGGCACTAATAAATGAAGTTAAAATATTAGTTTAAATGTAAGATAATTTTTTTTTTTTTTTTGATAATTTGATAGATACAATAGGAAAGGAAAGATTTGAACCTGAGATATCTTGGAAATACTAGAAAGTACTAGCCAATTGAATTACAAGGTTCTTGGCAAATGTAAGATATTCAAACAAGGAATTTGATTACGTAAAATATATAAGCATTATTAGTAGAAAAACGTTATGTCCATAAAATTTTCGCAACACTTTCACAACAAATTCTATGTGCAAGTTGTTATGGGGTGTTATTAGTAGAACAAAAAAGTAATTTAATGATAGATTCAAATTAGAATTAATAACAACTAACCACCTATGGTTTATTATGAAAGTATTATGAAAATGTTGTTGATGTATCACCTCTTTTATTAGTATTATCCCCCCTCCCAACCAAAAAATACATGGGTATATAATTATGCTCCAAATATATTATGAAATTATTAAGGTAGCCCAACAAAGTCCATCGCTTTTTACATTAGAGTGGGCCTCATTTGTAACTCTCATACGTGACTTCTAGGGAAAAATCTATCATGCGTCTGGCGCATGAGATGTCAACTCATGTCTTTCACCCTCATGTGAAAGGGGCCAAAGTCAATTAGGTGCAGCTTTACATATGGAACCTTCTAAACCAATCTATTTAATTGTTAGCATAATCAAATGATTCAAAGTGAAAACAGTATTGAAGCTTCATGGAAAGAATGGAACTCCAAATCATTGGCACAACAAATGAGTCAGCATCTTCAATTTGTGGGTTTGTATTGGATTAGAAATTTAGAATCACACGCATTGAAGAAAAAACCACATTCTGTGGCTTTGTGTTGATCTAGAATCACACGCTATGGAGAAAGATCACCAATTTTAGTGTAGTGACTCGGTGGAAAAAAAAATGTGGAGGTGAAAAAGTACACTGAATGAATAATTCAACACCCAATTATAGCTATCAAAACTAAGTTTTTTTCTAGGTTAGTCCTACAAAAACAAAAGGACTAGGTCATGTTATGAGGAAATTTTAGAAAGGTTAAGAAGAAATTGAACCCAAATATTGTCAAGTTAAGAGCTTGGGATTTGTCTGCCACATTTTGAGTTGGGCTTTTCTTTGGGCCCATATGATTGCACAGCAAAGGGAAGGGTCCACAAACAAAAATGGTTTGTGCTAAAGTGCTAATCAAAACTCCAAAGCATCAAACAATGGCCCTTATCTTTTTCATTCTTCTTTTCTAGGGAAATGGAATCTAAGCTGTCTCAGAACAAATGAAAGCAACAAAACAAAGCCCTTTCTTTTCTTTTTTATGTACTAGTAGTAGAATCCCATATTAGTGTAATTAATTTTTGAATATCGTTAAAATAAAAAATAAAAACCTTCTTAGTCTAACTAGACTCATAACCAACGGAGTGCCTTAACTTGATGGTCTATCCATATTTTACATTATAACTCACCTTTTAAACTCAAAATTATATAATAAAAAGGAAAATCATTGTAGGCAAAATTTTATATCATGAATATTTTTTTTTCTTTTCCTTGTTATAAACATTTCATATTAGTCATTTCCAAGTTCCAACCACCGAGAGTTGTGACCTAATGATTAAACTCTTGATATAGGATAGGTCTTGAGTTCGAACCTTCAAATATGACAATATGACATTGATTCAATTTAAGTACTATGTATTTCCTCTTAACATTTGTAATACTAGTCTATACTATTTATAAGAGGATTTCCCCTCTTTGAATTGAACTTTTATGTAGTTCAGAAATACTCCTGAACCTTCCGTTTAAGAAAAAAAAAACTTGAGGACGGTAAAAATATTTCTTTAACTCCACTTAAAATGCCTACAAAATAGGACATTATCCTACTAATCCATAGCTTCAAAATAAACTTATCCAAGATTCTCAACAAAAAAAAAAAAAAACTTATCCAAAAAAAAAAAAAAAAGCCCTCATTGCATAAGCAAAACACATGTGATGAGGCTAATATTTTATGTGGGTTTAAGATTCAGCTATGGTTCAATTCACATGAGGGAGTATTTACGAGTTATGATCCCATATCACTATTTAAACCCCTCAAACATCAATTATAAATAACTAAGCTACTATGATTATGCTCTAACAGAGTAATCATGTTGAACTTGATGTCTTTTTTCTTTATTTTTGTCTCTACCTTAGGGGAGTGGGGGTATTGGTTGAATAAAAATTCTATGTTCCACTCTTTATATTTTACTTTATATTTTAGTTATTATGATATGTTACATGTATGATTTTTTTTTTTTTTTCCATTTTAGACTTTAGTTATTATATAAGAAAAGTAAAAGGAAAAAGATGTAGCAAGTTGTGAATATAAAACAATAATCACTCATATAACTTCCACGGGTTATGGAATGAATGAAGAAGCTTTACATCATCTATTAAATTGTGGCACTTTCAAAATTTGAATGGACTTGAAGATTTAGATAGAAAGTGCTTCTTCAAGCAAATGGGTACTATTCTGCTTTCGTGGCAACCACTTATTGGCCAGATTTACCAACCCATATCTCTTAATTCACTATCTTCCTGCCACGTTTGCATATTATTAAATATTTTCCAGATTTTGCATTCAAAAAAAAAAAAAAAAATCTTTTCCAGATTTTAAAATCTGGAAATGATTTTACTCATTTAGGCTTGGGCCTTCATGAAATATTAATGGGCTTCATGATTGATGTAGCTAGCACTATGGACCCAATGACTTTTTTTTTTAATTTTTTTTTTTTAATTTTTTTTTTTGTGGAGGAAAGACCCAATGACCTTTTTTTTTTTTTTTTTTTTTTTTTTTTTTTTTGGAGTAAAAAATATCCAATGACTTAATTAGCTTGAAATTGGCATTTATTCTCCAAGAACCACTTTGTGTAAATATAGTCTTTATTGGAAAGCCCCTATGAGAGATAAGAGATAATGCTACTCTTATAAGCATTGATCCATTAAGGAGAAAATATGAGTCTTGAGCCCAATTGCAATGGAAGAAAAACGTGAGTTTTGAGCTCATCTTATGATGTTGAGAAAATACAAGCCACGAATTTAGTCTTTGAAATATAAAAATGTGAGCCATAAGCCCAAACCATTAAGCATTAAAAATTTTATGCAAAGCCCAATGTAATTTGGGCATTTCTGGCTTTAAATGAACTTAGCCCAACACCTCATTCTTTTTTTTTTAGTCAACTTAGCAAGATAGGTAAAAGAATCCCCACATCTCATCATTGCAAGATAGACAACTGAGGACAAAATGAAGTTAGATAACTAAGGACTCTTATAATTGCAAAAAGAAATATAGGCATCTACGGACAGAATAAGGACAAAAATAAGATAGAAAGTAGAAAGAAAGGAAGAAATGACAAAGCTTTATAATATAAAAACAAAAAAACAAAATGAGAACAGAAAGAAGATAGAAAGTAGAAAGGAAGGAAAGAACGGCAAAGCCTTGTAATTGCAAGAAGACAGGATAAGAATAGAAAGAAGATGGAAAAAAGAAAGAAAGGAAGGGACAGCAAACTTATGACACACGTCTATAATAAGCATTATCCTTATAAAAATATGATGATGCGGCATGAGTTAACTAATGGGGTGGTGGCTGAACCAAAAAAAGAGACATCAACAATTGCATTATTACAAAAGTTTATTGGTAAGCTTATGACCCATTTATTTGTCATTCCCTCAATTAAGGTTCCCAAAAAAAAAGTTTTAATTAGATTTAGATGGTTTGTTTTTAAGAAAAGAAAATAGAGTACACATGGTTGAGACTGATTTGCATTTTTCTTCCCAAATTTGAGAGGGATCATGAACAAAGAGACTAGTACCTTCTGGTGTATACAAGCTTGATTAACTTTGTAAGGCCTGGGTTACTGATAAATCTTTGCTTTTAAAAATCGTTGCACCGAAAACAAGTGTGCATAATTACTTGGACTGAAATGGAAGTTATTACATCTTAAAGTTTGCAACACCACCCCCCCCCCCCCCCAAAAAAAAAAAGGAGTGAATAAAGGCAAGCAAAAGCAATGATGCAAGGTGAAACATTTGTTTTATTTCTTTTTATTTCTTTTTTTTTTCTTGCTCTGTAAAATTGTTTACATAAATATACAAACAAATGAAAGAATTTCAAAAAATTGAAAAAATTAGACATGTACACAAGCCGATTCTATAATCTTTACATCAATGGGTAACAAATAAGTTAAGGTGATTTTTTGTATAAAAGAAAAAAAATAATTAAAGAACGGGTTTTTTTTTTTTTTTTGGTTACTAACTGAGAAAGCATAAGTTAACAATCTTATGTGGTAAAAACAGGTGGTAGCAACATTGATCTCTTTCCCTTTACTTGTATTCTTGTGTCAGGAAAATTGCCCCCATTATCTATTAGATCCTCCACAGTACCATCTTGTGTCACATTCATAGGGTATGTTACCAAGTGCACACCTTCCATGTCTACCAATTCTTCACCACTGTAAATCTTCCACATTTGGTCACCTATGGAACACATCTTCTGCACACATTCCAGACTTTGTGGCTCTTGAAACAATTCCTGATCAGCACATTTAGTATGCTCATACCACAGTAACAGACGGTATGCATAAATATCGCCGTGACTCATTTTGTCTTTGTCACTTTTGGACTGATAGCACCCTATAGCAATCTCAGTGTCACGTTGCCCATCCATGGATCGCTGGTTCACATTTGCTGATCCAATCAAAATGTACAGGTCGTCCACTAAAATATAAATAGCAACAATGGAGGAACAGGTTGTTAATATGTAAATCACTATTATTTTATCATATTAATTGTGGAAAGTAGAGGAAAACAAAATGGAGGGAAATTGTCAAATTGTTAGCCATAGAAAACTTTATGTAAAGTTTTTCTTCATGCATTTAGTATTTTCTACTGGTGAGATCCATTTACTTAGAAAGTAATTCAAAGAAAGCCGAAACAGCAAAAGCCCATTAGGTCTATATCCTTACCCAACCCACAAGATAGTTATAGGGCTATATCCATCCAAATAGTCTCTACTTTTTTTTTTTTTTTTTTTTTTTTTTGGTGGTATGGTAAAAAAAACTAAAGAAGCGATAATCAACCTATATAAGTTATTGGCAACCTGAAATATAATCTTTTAGGCAAAATTTAGGTATAGCGATGACGTTAGCTTAAATGCTATGTCTTAGGTTTTCTTATTAAATTCAACTATGTGGTTGTATTAACCAATGTAATGCAAAACGTACTATCTTATCTCAAAGATAATTAAATTCAAACTATGTAATTCATAGACCAATGTAGCAACATGATTAAATTTAATTGGAGAATATAAGGTAAAACACCCAAAAAATTGTACCTAAGTTTTGTACCAATCGTTAATGTAAATTTTGACTACGCCATTAGGGCAGTACTCCTCTAACAATAAAAATAAAATCAAAAGTAGAAGGACCTCTATTTAAGTGTAAATGAAGATTGACACACATACCTATCATGAGCTTGGAGTGTACATAAACCATGAACCTCCTATTCTTTTGAGCGTTCCAATATTGTGTTTCAGGGTGAGGAGACTCTGGAGGAATAACATCCTCTTTACCTATCTCTTCTCTATTTGCTAGGCAGAAAAAATTCAAGTAGTCTCTAGGGTGCCCTGGCTCACCACTTTCTTGTATTGCTTCTCCTATCAACTTATACATCATTGACATTGTTCTTCTAGTCCAATGCAATATATCTTGAACTACATCACTCTCAATCACTCCTTCTGGCCACATTGGTATTAGTATATACACTGCAAACCTTTCCTTTGCTTTAATCTTGTTGGCCACCTTGAGTGCTATCTCAATAGGAATCAAATTTCTGCAGCCACTATGTTGATCTTTCTCCCACAAATGGCACCCTCCAATAAAATACTGGTTCTCAATATAAATAAACCTCTCAGCTTTCCTTATTGCTTGTATGTAGGCTTCCTGGATGCTTTGCTCCACGGTTAAGTTTCTAAACATTTGGCTAGCTGACACATGGTCAATGGACCTAAATACTTGTACATTCCAATTCCTCCCAGAGGGAATGCTTGAATAACTTTGGCAGCTGAGATTTGACAATGTACTAATGGGAACTAGTAAAGCAGGATCACATTGTTTACTCCATCGTTGCTTGAAATTGGTTAGTACATCCCAAGCAGCTTCACCCTTGATACAAGCATGAGCATCATGCCATGGCTGTCTTGGCCCCCCCTTCTCAAGGCTAGCTCCTGCAATACTTGTCTGATAAAAATCATGACAATGTGGTTCCATATTGAGATTGTGAAACAATGAATGTTGTTCTGTATCGTAGCGACCATCACAAAGATCTATTCCACCAACAAAACTCATAATTTCTCTATTGCTTGAATTTATTTGCGACTTAGTGTCTAAGGTTATGGTTTTCTGATGGTGAGAGAAGAGTGGGGCCGACATTGGGTGTAATCTTGGGCACAATCTGCATACTACTTTGGTGCGTTCAAAGTAGGCTAAGGCATATTCATCATGTGTTCTCATTACTCCTTCATTCTTGAAGAATGGTAAGGATGTTTCATCATCCCATAACATAATCCTTACAGCCACACCTTCCTCTGCCTTCTGCTTCAACAAATCACCAAGCTTTACTCCTTTTGCATGTGGGATTTGAGTTTGAAAATCCCTAACCTGTTCAAAGGCATATCGGGATTGACAGAACATGAGACAAAAGCAAAAAGTTGATTCCCAGAACATGAGGCAAAAGTGAATTTGGTAAATTTGTAATTAGTTTTCATGACTTACCAGCACCATATTGGGATTGAAAGACCAGCCTGCAATGTAAATCAAGTGTTTTGCACCCTCAATGGCATTGTATACATCCTCCCATAATCGTCTTGGAGCACCACAAGAATAGAATGGAGGTTGAAAAGTAGAGAGATGGTGCGCGTCTTGATAAAGTGTGACATGACAATTTGATCGTTGTGGAAATGTTGCATTCCTCAACCCCTGGAATTCTCCATTACTTAGTATCTTTCTCCAGCTTGGTTCAAACTCTGCTGGTTTAAACCATAACATGAATCGTAGCTTCAGTTCTGGATTTGGTGTTCCATTTTCCTTGAGGAGAGGAAATAGCCCATTAATCAAACTTGATTCATTAAGAATCTGATCAGCCTGGATGTTTATCTTTCCCAAGAAGCAGGACCATGCTGTTTTCATTGTGATGGTAATAGTTGAATTGGATGGATGAGCACAGATAATTTGAAAGGTCTCATCCCAAACTCGGTCATGTTTGTGGCTGCTCTCTGCTACCTTCCTGTCATCTATCTCTATGGTTACATAGGCAGGCTTTCCTCTTACAAATATACACTGCAAAACATTTAGTAGACAGCATGATTCTCCTTGTAAGTCTGATACTAACAAATTACCACTAGTCCCAAAATCTTTAGGAAACATTTAATTAAATTTTTTAACCATTATTCTAAAAATACAAAGATATTGCAAATGTTTTCAATGCTTAGCTAACAAGTAGAGGGTTATACATATATTTATGAGACTTTGTATTGTAAACTTTAACTTCTAGTACTTACATTGAAAGGAGATAGTGGTGTATAAGGCGTGGCATAGAAGATGGTAGCTTCAAGTGTTCCATGGAGGAATTTGTGCTCTCTCTCCATTGCTCTAGCTTTCAAAACAATCCCACAGAGAGAGAGAGAGAGAGAGGTGGGAGTTTAGATTTTTCTTTTTTTCAAGTGTGGCTTAGATTTGTTTGGACATGTAAGGGAATTGTGCTATGTTGTTGGTCGCTTATAAAGGTAGATAATCTCGTTGTTGCATTTGAAGAAGCAACATAAACTTGGATTGCAATTCGAATGTATTAGCGGTTGGAAAAACTTGTAGTACTTTCCATCTCAATTCTTAGAGAGCACCGCCAAGTCTATCAAAGTATATACTTCAAGAAGAAGTTTCTTAAAATGAAATTAGTCACATTTTTCCTTGCCAAAAGAATATGACCAAGCACTTGTATAGCTTTTAGCTATACACTTCCAATTTTTTGTAGCTATGCCAGGTCAATTAGTTAGCTGACTTTTTCATTATCGTTTCATGTCTGATTAGACTAATTCCCAGAGCTGCCAAAGAAACCTTTGTCTTACTCAAACAACGCGGCTGGACTTAATTTTCAGTGATCAAAAGCTGATTAAGAATAAGCCATGTTTTATTAAAGACTAATTTGAAGCTTTTGAGTTGGTTACTTGGAGAAATTTTTGATTTATCAGTCACTTTCGCAGCTACGCTACCTATTGATTCCCAGTGCCGAAAATCATATTCCTACATTTTTGTTTATAATATTCACGTATTTGGGTGATCATGGGCTATATGATATACTTGAATGAGTCAAAAACTATATTACATGTCCATATATATGCGAATCTATTTGGTTTATCCAAATCTTTAGTAAGATTAAGGAAGCTGTTTTTTTTTTTTTTAATAGAAACAAAGTCAAGGAAGCTTAAGTGGCTTTATTGGTAACCATCATCTTAACAAGCATGTTTTTGTAATGAAATACCAAAGATTAGCCTTTGTCGATACCGTATTTGTTATCATCTCTCGGGATCATATACCACGTATATACACTTCTGGGACCTTTGAGTGTTTTGGTTAAGGACTTTTTGCCTCTTAATGCAAGTAAAATCAATCAAGGCTAGTAAATTCCGCCCAATGATGAGTTTTCCAAGATGAGTTTGACTATAAATATATAATGGAAAATTTGGAGGGAAGTCCTTCACATTTTTAATATTTTTTTTTATTGAATGTGAATTTTGAAAATCTAATTATTTGATTGTATATTTTTATTATATCCTTTATGTTTACAAAATTTCAAAAAAATGTCAAGGATCAAGAATTATGCCATCAATAAAATATTTAAATTTTAAGTTTTTATAATTTAAATTTAGCATTATACTAACGATTACCCTTAAAGTAATGGTTAACAATCCATTTTAGGAAAGTTTTGACATCACTTTTATAGGAAATGAAAAAAGTTGTCAAAATATTTTTTTTTCTTTTCTTATAAAAACTTTATTTAATTGGATTGTTAAGCATTGCCTTAAGGGCATCTTTTAGCATTTCCCTTAAATTTATGCATAAAAAATAAATTTATTGATCGAATAATAAATAGCACATAATTTGAATGAAATTTTACATGAATGTTAAGAACATAAAGAACATGCAATTGAATTGTTAGATTCTCAAAATTTGCATTCAATAAAAATATATAGGAGGAGTTTGAATCATTTCTCTTCAGACTAATTTAGAAAGAAACCTTGTATCAAAATTTTTTTAGAAAGAAACCTTGTCCATAATATATAGTGTTGGGTATAAGTGTGGGTAAAATCTCACATTGAATAATAACGACTAACAAGAAGAGTGAATGGTTAATATAAAATAGTTGGCCTAACTTCATAAGTTTAAACTTATGGGTTAGGTAATGATCATATATGTTATATTAACTACTCAATTGGAGGTTTTTCAAAGTGTTATCTCCACAACATAATAGCATCCACAAAGTGTTATCTCCCCTACATATAAAATCATGGTGCTAGGGGGCTTCTAACCCAATTGGCACCTATCCCTCTCTAGTTTCTCCCCTGATGGGAAATATCAGAATTTTAATTTAAGGAGACAAGATTAAAACAAAAGTAATTCTAAAAATACTAATTAATATACTTAAAAAGTATTAATTAATTAAAAAATTAATTGATATAGAAAATATAACATAAATGTAGCCTCCACAAAGTATGGTCTTTTAACCCAATTGGCACTTATCCCTCCCAAGTCTCTCCCCTAATGGGAAAGTCGGAAAATTATTAGGTACATCCGGAGTATCATAAATGTGTACTCCCTCCTCTCACATGAATGGTAGGTCTCACCATGAATTTAATTAGTGGGACCCACCATTTATGTGAGAGGAGAGAGCACGCATTTATGGTATTCCGAAAGTATACAATAATTTCCCGGGAAAGTCTGACCTTTAATTTATGGGGACAAGATGAAAATAAAAGGTTGAAAACAAAAGTAATTCTAAAAATACTAATTAAAAGAAGTAAAAAGGATTTAATTAATTAAAAAATTAATTGATATAGAAAATATAACATAGATGTAAATAATAATTTATTTTTTCATGGAGTGAGTTAGAGTTGAGACTTGTTATAATCATTGTTACTTTTAAGTACTCCATACTCTATAGTGACTAATTATGTATTTCAACACAGAAAGAAACATAAATAAGAATAATAAATATATAGTCATTAATAAATGATGTTAAAATATTAGTTTAAATGTTTTTTTTTTTTTTTTTTTTTGATAATTTGATAGATACAATAGGGGAGGAAATATTTGAACCTGAGATATTTTGAAAATACTAGAAAGTACTAGCCAATTGAATTAAAAGGTTCTTGACAAATGTAAGATATTCGAACAAGGAAGTCGATTACGTAAAATATATAAACATTATTAGTAGAGAAATGTTATGCCCATAATATTTTTCACAACAAATTTTATGTGACAAGTTGTTATTGATGAGACAAAAAAGTAATTTTAATGATATATTTAAATTAGAATCAATAACAACTAATCACCTATGATTTGTTACGAAAATGTTATGAAAATATTGTGGACGTAACACCTCTCTTATCAATATAATCCCCCTCCCAACTAAAAAAATACATGGTTATATAACGATGCTTCAAATATACTATGACATTATTAGGCTAGCCCAACAAAGTCCATCACTTTTTACATTAGAGTGGCCTTCATTTGTAGGTCTTATACATGACTTCTAGTCTTTGACCCTCATGTGAAAGGGCGCAAAAGTCAATTGGGTGCAGCTTTACATATGGAACCTTTTAATCCAATCTTTTTAATTGTTAGCATAATCAAAAATGATTCAAAGTGAAAAAAGTATTGAAGCTTCGTGGAAAAAAGTCCATCGCTTTTCACATTAGTGTGGCCTTCATTTGTAGGTCTTATACATGACTTCTAGTCTTTGACCCTTATGTAAAAGGGAGCAAAAGTCAATTGGGTGCAGCTTTACATATGGAACCTTTTAAACCAATCTTTTTAATTGTTAGCATAATAAAAAATTATTCAAAGTGAAAAAAGTATTGAAGCTTCGTGGAAAGAATTGAACTCCAAATTCTTGGCACAGCAAATGACTAAATGAGTCAGCATCTTCAAT
Source organism: Quercus agrifolia (assembly GCA_029955455.1). Classification (NCBI taxonomy): domain Eukaryota; kingdom Viridiplantae; phylum Streptophyta; class Magnoliopsida; order Fagales; family Fagaceae; genus Quercus; species Quercus agrifolia. The sequence goes on from JARQAD010000002.1 coordinate 11,245,153, forward strand.
TTGTGGGTTTGTATTGGATTAGAAATTTAGAATCACACGCATTGGAGAAAAAACCACATTCTGTGGCTTTGTGTTGGTCTAGAATCACACGCTATGGAGAAAGAACACCAATTTTACTGTAGGGACTTGGTGGAAATAAAAAATGTGGAGGAGAAAAAGTACACTGAATGAATAATTCAACACCCAATTATAGCTATCAAAACTATCAAAAGATTCAAAACTAAGTTTTTTTCTAGGTTAGTCCTAGAAAAACAAAAGGACTAGATCGTGTTATGAGGAATTTTTAGAAATGTAAGAAGAAATTGAACCCAAATATTTAAGAGATTGGGATTTGTCTGCCACATTTTGAGTTGGGCTTTTCTTTGGGCCCATATGATTGCACAGCAAAGGGAAGGGTCCGCCGACAAAAATGGTTTCTGCTAAAGTGCTAATCAAAACTCCAAAGCATCCAACAATGGCCCTTATCTTTTTCATTCTTCTTTTCTAGGGGAATGGAATCTAAGCTGTCTCAGAACAAATGAAAGCAACAAAACAAAGCCCTTTCTTTTCTTTTTTATGTACTAGTAGTAGAATCCCATATTAGTATAATTAATTTTTGAATATAGTTAAAATAAAAAATAAAAACCGTTTGAGTCTAACTAGACTCATAGCCAATGGAATGTCTTAACTTGATAGTCTATCCATATTTTACACTCAAAATTATATAATAAAAAGGAAAATCATTGTAGGCAAAATTTTATATCATGAATATATTTTTTTTCTTTTCCTGTTATAAACATTTCATATTAGTTATTTTCAAGTTCCAACCACCAAGAGTTGTGACCTAATGATTAAGATCTTGATATAGGATAGGTCTTGAGTTCGAATCTTCAAATATTACAATATGACACTGATTCAATTTAAGTACTATGTATTTTCTCCTAACATTTGCAATACTAGTTTATACTATTTATAAGAGGATTCCCCTATTTAGACTGAATTTTTATGTGGTTCAAAAATACCCATAAATCTTAGGTTTAAGAGAAAAAACTTGAGGTCGGTAAAAATATATCTCCAACTTCACTTAAAATGCCTAAAAAATATGACATTTTCCTACTAATCCATATCTTCAAAACAAACTTATCCAAAAAAAAAAACCTCATTGCACAAACAAAACGTGTGTGATGAGGCTAGTACTTTATGTGGGTTTAAAATCCAACTATGGTTCAACTCACATGAAGGAGTGTTTACTAGTTATGATCCCATATCACTATTTAAACCCCTCAAACATCAATTATAAAATAAGTAAGCTACTATGATTATGCTCTAATAGGGTAATCATGTTGAACTTGATGTCTCTCTTCTTTTTCTTCTTCTTCTTTCTATTTTTGTCTACCTTAGGGGAGTGGGGGTATTGGTTGAATAAAATTTCTATATTTTAATTTTTATATTCTACTTTAAATTTTATTTATTATGATATGTTACATGCCTTTTTTTTCTTTTATTTTTTCTTTTTTTAGACTTTAGTTATTTTATAAGAAAAGTAAAAGGAAAAATATGTAACAAGTTGTGAATATATTATAAAGCAGAATACAAAAAATGAGATAAAAAATTTATACTCAGATCTCAAATATAAACTTTAAGAAATGAAAAACTAGGCATAAAACAATCATCACTCATATCACTCTATTTTTGTGGCACTTTCAAAATTTGAATTGACTTACCTATCAAAAAAATTAAAAACTGAATTGACTTGATGATTTTAGATAGAAAGTGCTTCTTCAAGCAAATGGGTACTATTCTGCTTTCGTGGCAATTACTTGTCGGTCAGATTTACCAACCCATTTCTCTTAATTGACTATCTTCCTGCCACGTTTGCATATTAAATAAATCTTTGCTTGTAAAGGTTTCCACATTGTTTTTTTCTCGTAGCTTCCAACATGCCACGTGGGCAATCAAGCCGGTTCTCGTTGGAACCTTGCCGTCGTTCTATCATTGCCGCCCCTACAACGTTTTAGTGTGGTCTTGTCCACATATGAGTCCAACCCATTCCGTGTTGGAAGATTAGTTGAAAATATTGGGTCCTTGTACAAGTGTACAACTACCATAATTTTATGAAATTAAAAAAAGACGTATCAACATGTGGGTACACTCTATCACATTCCATGTACCTCATCAATCTCAATCATTCATTTGCCACATTTAAATTATCACTTGCCCTCTATTTTGGAAGAAATTATTAGGTCCACTAGAAAACTGCTTACGTGATCCTTCATGACCTCTCATTCAATAAAATATTATTATTTATGCAAATGTGACATCATCTGATAATTTTAAATTTTTATTCTTTGTACTGATTAGGAAACTCACACATACATTTGCATAGATAACATCATCTCATTGGTAAAAAAGGACCACATCAGCAGTCCTCTCAGTGTAAATAATAATTTCTCCTTCTTTTGAGCATCTAAATTGTGACATGAAAATTGCAGTTATCTATTAAAAAATCCTCCATGATCTATAAGATTTTAATTTAGTAACTGATATTTATTAAGTCAAGAATTCAATTAAAATCTCCTATTAAAAAGGAAAAATAATTTAGTTAAATCTAAATTTAGAGTAAACTTGTCTTTTTTTGGTAAATGTAAACTTATCTTTTAAATTAAGACTTTTAGAGTGAAATTTAGAAGCAAATCTAATTGCTTAGAGTGAATTAAGATTAGTTTGTTTAGCCTTCTAATTCAAGACTTTTATGGTAAAAATAGAAGCAATCATAAAAATTCAAGTTAAGAAATAAAAAAATAAAAAAAAATAAAAATTGATGAGCTTCATTTCATTGAATTGTTATATAATTTAGGGAAAATTGATCCTGAGACACAGTAATATAGTGCTCATTCATTTCACATTTATGGTAAATCTTATCACAAATTTACTGGTGGAATTTACTATGAATATAAGAGAATAGATCTCCACATTACCGTGCATCGAGAACTCTTAATAATTACTCATTATTCAGTCCAATAACAAGTATATATATTTAAAATTTACTTTTACTATTTGTCTTAAGTTTATTGGATTGTTTCTGTAATTCAAACAATGTTTTGACAATAGATCACTCATTTTTCTATATTTTCCTAATCTCCTTTTTTTTTTTTGGTTCGTGGAGCCCAAAATCTCTTTAAGTTACAAATAAATTACATATTGATTGATTACAATTATCCTCCCAATTTCATTTCAAGTCCACCAATTATACAATTCATATATTCCCCTCCATGCATAGTAAAATTTAATAATGGAATTGACAATCATACTTTTTCATCCTCATCAAACTTGTCCCATATTATTTGGTCATTTACCCGTTGTCCTAACCCAATTTGGGGTTTAATCATAATTGATATTCTCTTCTATTTTTTTTGTTTGTTGGGTATATCATAATTGACACTAAACCAAAATTTCACAAACACCCCCCATCACACAATATCACACACACACCCCAGGGCCCCTACACTTCAAACGATGCACCTCACACCCATCTTATTATAAGCCCCAATACACCCTCTCTATTTTATTACTCCTTTCACATTCCCCTTTCATAATCCCCATTATCACCTTCATTTTCTCTCCAAACTCTCAAAGGGTCAAACACCCAAAGGTCTCAAACCCTCAAAATTCACCAAAACAAAACCAACAACATAAACAAAACCAAAATACAACATGACCACCTATGGTACCATACCAGCTTCATCACCAGCACAAGCCAATCTTGAATACATCTCACGTGCAAAAGAGAGAATCAAGGCAGGCCTTGGCACTCGTAGACCATGGAAGCTCATGTTCCATTTCCACAGTTTTGGCTTACCTTCAAACTTTGGCGATGCAGTATCAAGGATTAAAACAAACGTGGGGTATTTTCGCATGAACTATGCCATCGTGGTGCTTCTAATTCTTTTCCTCAGCCTTCTATGGCACCCCGTATCGCTCATAGTGTTTATAGTAATGATGGCGGCGTGGTTGTTCTTGTACTTCTTGCGTGACGAGCCACTCATGGTTTTTGGCCGCGTGATTGATGATAGGGTGGTGATGATTGTGTTGGCTGTGTTGACCGTGGTATTCTTGTTGTTGACAAAGGCCACGTTGAACATCTTGGTGGCGCTGTTGATTGGGGCGGTGTTGGTGGTGGTGCACGCCGCAGTGAGAAGGACTGATGATTTGTTCTTGGATGAAGAATCTTCTGGGTTGATGACTGGTACAAGTTCTGGTGGTGGTGTTGTTGGTTCTGGATCTAGTCCTTAGTTAATCAAAATTTGTGTTTGTTGGTATGAATTTTTGTTTTGTTTTGTTTTGGGTTTTGTAATTCTCCCCCCAATTTGGTGATTCAGTACAGAGGAAATGAGATTTGTTTCTTTGGTTTCTTTTTCAATTTTGGGGTTTTGCTCTATTTGGCATCTGGGTTTTTCATATGGGATAAAACTTAGAATCTTAGATTCATTTCTTAGTTGCCAATCAAATACAACTATCCATTTACATTGGTCAATAGTTCCATAGTTGAATTTAATTACAACACTGTACCTAAACTTTGAGAGATGGATTTACTGCTTATAAAAAAATTGACCTAAATTTTGTCGTTTGTTTATTCAGATCCTTGTTTGGTTATGGTTGTGTTATTGTTAATATCGTTGGTCATTGTCCTACTTTTATGGTGGGAGCTTTAAGGGTTCTTCGGCCCCTTGGTGATCCAAAGCTTACGACATTGTTTTGGGGACCCTAAAGGGCTCCATTTGCAAACATGTTCGTTTTTACAGCAAAACCAAGGGCAGTGTTATCCGCAGGAAAATCAGAAAATCGAGACAATCTCAACGTGCAAGATGCGAGATTGAAGGTGCCTTTACAGAAGGATGTGGTTGTGAATGATGAAATTTTGTCAAATGGATTGGCCCAAAAATCATGTGACTGCTTTTAATGCTTATATTCTCAACCAAACCAACATCTCTCGCGCCAAATATGACCTGGAATTACTACTCTTTAATTCAATTTTTGATCAATGAACTTTGAAATTTCTTACAAGGTTTTTTTGGTTACTTTTGTGTCATTATATCATTGGTTATATTCTTTTCTTGTGAGCTTTTGAGGCCTCGGCTCCTGGTGGTTCAAATCATTGTGAGTGACATTGATTCGGGCCCGCCAAGGGGCAATATCATCAACAGGAAGTCTGGAAATTATATCATGAGTTGTGAGGTTGGTCTAATTATTTGATATAAGTTGTAAATCTAATATATAAAAATTTGGATCTTTCATCAACTTATATCTAAATTTCCTTCTAAATAAACAAAAAAACCTTCAAACTTTTCATTTATCTTTTTGGACAAAACTTAGTTACAGCCTGCAGTACTTTAAATATTATTTCTTAAGTTTCTTTCTTAAAATTCAGTTATGTGATTACTTAACTAAAAACATATTTCTATCCCATGAGAAAAAAGCTATACGGCTGAATTTTAAGAAAAGAACCTAAAAAACAACACTTAAAATACTATTCCTTACTTGAAAAAAAAAATTATATTCCTTTAAAATATTGAATTTTAAATTAGAACAAAATTTAGTTACAAAACTGATCATAGCTTAAGGCTACAATCATACTCAATAAAATAAACATTACTACATAATTTGAAAATCTAACCGTTGAATTGCATGATCTTTACGCTCTTAATACACATGCCAAATTTTGTGTCAATCGAATATTATTTATTATATGATCTATAAACTTATATATTATACATAATTTTAAACTGCAAAAACTTGCAATTTAAACAATTTATTGATGACATAACTATTGATATTTAATTTTCTAGAAATTTTGCAAGTATGAAGGATATAAGAAAAAATGTAATCTAATGGTAGATTTGTCAAAATTCACCTCCAATAAAAAAATATTAAGTAAGGTTGTAACCTAAAGTTACAACTAATTTTGTAACTAAACTTTGTCTTTTAAATTAATACAGTTATTTGACCAAACACAAAAAAAAAAAAAAAAAAAAAAAAACCTTGGACACCCTAAATAACAATTTGAGCCCGTTAAAACTAAAATTCAACCTCTCCAAAATTTTGGTCTGTTGAATGTTGAACAAAAAATTTGCGAAAAAGGTTATGTTTACAACATTTTCATAATAAATCCTAAGTAACAAGTTGTTACTACAAGTTGTTACTAATGGACAAAAAAATAATTTTAATGATAGGTTCAAATTAAAACTAATAAAAACTTATCACCTAGTCTTTGTTGTGAAAGAGTTGCAAAAATATTGTGAATGTGGCACTTCTCAAAAATTGCCTAAACAAACAAATTTAGTCTAAAAGCCCAAATCAAACGTTTAATTGTGTTTTCAAATGGCATATTTTAAAATCACTATTTTTTAATTAAAAAATGCACACTTTTCAAATAGCTAGTCTATTAGTGTTTGTTTTGGTCTTTAATTGAATTTGTTGGATTTATGTGATACATTTTTTTCAAAAAGATAATTTGGATATATTATTACTTATTTAGGCAATATGTTAGTAATTGAATGAGAGATCTGTAGCTTAATGATTTTTTTTTTTTTTTGAAACATAGCTTAATAATTGTTTGGTTGTGTACGTTGAAAAATATATAGCTGATAACATTAATATTGAAGCTATCATATCACACAAAGATTTCAAAATATAAAAACTTGTGAAAGAAAATTTGAAAACCTTATATATTTACATTTTTTTTTGTGATGTTAATATATTCAAGTTTTATTTTTATTAAAAAAAATTAATTTAAGTTTTTTAATAACCACCCTCCCTAAAAAAATTCCTTGAGCCACCACTGTTCTACTCTATCTTTTTATTGGGTTTGAATTTTAAAAATTAATTGCATATTTTTTATATTCTTAACATGCATGTTAAATTTCATTAAAATAAAATGACATTTACTATTTGATCCACAAACTTATTTTTATGCATAATTTTAGACCACATAAACTTGAAATTATACATTTGATTGATGACATAACAATTGATTTTTGATCTTTTTGAAATTTTACAAGCATTAAGTATATAACAAGAACATACACTCTAACAACTAAATTTTCAAAATTTACATCAAATAAAAAGATATAAAAGGAGTTTGAAGTGTTTTTTTTGGAGAGACACTTTCCCCTGTTCAAAATGTAGGTCTATATCAGGGGTTTATGCAGTGCACTGTTTCTCAAAATGTAGTTTTTTGAAGGCCAGATATATAGATTCATTTATGGACTTTATAGGATTAGTTAGAAACTGTTGTTTTTAATTCAATGACCCATTATAGCGTATGACAGGAATCTTTAATGATTATCCTCAACCAAAGACCACTCCTGGATGTTTTAACATAGACCACTTGTGAGTTTCCCCATTACACGGTTTGCTGCTACTGCTCCTACTTTTCAGCCTATTGAGTTGAGTGATGATACGCTACCATGCACGGACGGGTAGAGGTACAGATACAGATATAATACGGTAACACGACCCATTTTTTAAAATTTATAACATGATACGGTAGATTGCACACCATTACGACATAGGTACAATACCCTAAATGAAGTATCCGTGCATCCTAGATGATATGTATAGCTTGATGATAATCACTAGCTGCTCCACATACAAGCTAGGGTGGTCATAAGAGCACCTTGACTTGTACCTAACTTGCAAAAAAAAGTGTATATTTATTTGCTAAAGAAATATTATATGTTAAACTAATCTATTGTGACCATCTTAATAAAAATGTTAAACACTCTGACTTGAGAATTACAAAAATTTGGATTCAGCAAAAATAAGAGTAATGTTACATTCACAACATTTTTACAATAATTTCATAACAAATTCAATGTAGTAAGCTATTACTAATTCTAATTTGACCCAAATACCAATATTATTTTTTAACTCACCAATAATAGTTTTTTTGCATTAAATTTATTGTAAAAATGTTGTGGATGTAGCAAAATTAATTATGCCCCCCTAAACATAATCCTTAATCCCTTTTATAAATTTTTTTTTAAAGAAAAATCTTAAATAATAAAAATAAATATTAGCCCAAATAACAACAAATATAAACTAAACACAAACAAGACAAGACCAAACAACAACAAGTGAACAAATTGTTCAACAAAAAGCCTATTTAAAAATAAAAAGATAAAAATCGCTAATCATTTAAATTTGTAAATCATTCAACCTATTCAATAAAATAATCTCTAATTTCATTTTTCTTTAAAACATGGTACTAAGAAAATATTGTGGCTGTGAGTTCTTTTTTATGGTGATGACAATTATATTATTTTTGGCTTTGCAATTGCAAAAATTTTGCTCTCTTGAGTGACTTGACTCACAATTGTAGTAAATATTCAAGTTATTGCTTTATTAAATTAAATTTTATATAATTTAAATTTCTTAATGATCACCCTAAAAAAAAAATTTGAGCCGTCACTGATGATAATGTTGTCGACGGGTTATTTAAAAATAGTGATCTAGAGCACGTTAAATTGCAATTAAAGGCATGGATGATGTGAGTATAGTATGGAATATATGTGATCATTGAAAGTAGCTTTCAAGGAATTGGCTGTCAAGGAATTGAAAGAGATATAGGGGATTACGAAAAAGTAGCTTTCAAGGAATTGGCTGTCAAGCTTAGCAAAGAAGTTGTGCAGCTTTGCCCACACTCAATCTCATTTTCACTATTTCATGGCCTCCTAAGAGCACTACCATCAGGTGTGCCAAATGCCAAATATTTGGCATTTGGCACACCAAACACCAAAAACCAACCCTCATAAGGTATTCTAAATCTCAAAAAATTTACCACACAGCTACAGTACTGTTTCATATTTGAGACGGTACGGACATTAATGCCAAAAAATTTTGGCTTATTTAATTAGTTTTTCTCTCTCCTCCCATCAGATATCTCTCTCTCCATCTGCAACACAGCTCTCCCTCTCCTCTCTGGTCTCCATCTCTCTTGCTCCCTATTTCTTTCTCACTTTCATTTTTTTTTCCTCTCACTCTCTTCCTCTCTAATCCTCACTCTACTCCACCAACTTCAAGCCGCTGCCGTGTTGCCACTCATCAATCTTGCCTCTCTCTCTCTCTCTCTCTCTCTCTCTCTCTCTGGTGGTTGTGGCAATGTTTCTAATGGTGGTTGGCTAATTTTGGTTAAAGGTGGTGGGTTGATCGGGTTGTCGGTGTGAGATTTGGGATGCTCTCAAATCGGGTTGTGGTGGTTGATGTTGTGGTTTTTTTTTTTAGCAATGGCTGATATTGGTGGTCGGTGGTTGATTTTGTGGGGGTGGTTGGTGGTTGTGGACTGTGGCGATTGATTTGTGGGTGTGGGTGGTGGAGGATTTTGTGTGTGTATATATATATATATATATATATATATATATATATATATATATATATTTGTAAAAGTTTTTTTGGATTATTTTAATGTGTTGGATATATTATTTTAATGTGTTGAAGGAAAAAATAGAATATCTAATGAATGGGGTATTGTAAAGTAGTGTGTTAAAATCATAAAGTAGACTTTTGGTATATCAAAATGACATTTTTTATAAGAAAGCTGATGAGAATGCTCTAACCCTCCCCGATAGAGCCCAAATATACTACCGTCGTTGCATTAGTATCTCGAAGAAGGTTGCTAGTATATTGAGGACAATCAGATATAATTTCCATGTTCCGAAGTGAGGAGGTTGTTCCTGCAATTAGGCATGTCTAATCAAACCTTCCTAGTGAACAGTTTGCTCAAGCAATCTCTTACCCTTTAGTTGTTGTTATGTTACATTTTTTTTTTTTTTTTTTTTGTATTTTGATTTCTAAAATAATTTCTTTACACCAAGGGAATTTCATGTTGGTGAGAAAAACAAAATTATAAGAAAAAAAAAATATAATTAAATAAAAAAAAACTAAAGGGCTTTGCTTCTATTTCTTATTCCTCACTCTTAATAGTTTCAAAAAAAGGGTTTAGATTATGTTTGGTTGGGAGGTTGCCCCTCTCTAAACCCAATGATTTCATCAACTTGCCCTTTAAATCAACCACCCATCACTTTTCTTCTAAACCCAAAAAGAAAAAGAAAAGAATATCTCATAATTATACTCAATATAACAAGTAAAAACCACCTTTTGGCCATTTAAAATCACACACACCCGCTCAAACAATGTTTTTGAAATTATTAAAAGAAAGAACCTCAAAAGGACCATAAATACAAAAGTGATGTAAAATCTAAAGGCTTATTAAATCGAAATAAAATCACTCTAAGACATATCATCTTAACCAAATTAGGAATAGTAATTACATATTCATTTTTCTCACATAAAAATGAATCTTACTCATTAAAATAATGATAAAATTGGTCACGATAAAACTAACCATTCATGTGAAAATGAAGAATACACATTTATAGTAATTATAGAGTATTCTATAGTTTTTTCATGACCAAATAACAAAGACGATAATTATCATGTACAAAAACAAAGTCACCAATCTCAATTGGGAACAACTTATTTAGTTTTTTGTTAAAAAGATTTTCGTTGAAAGTGTGTTAAAAAACCATATATAAAAACTAAAAGTTAAAAACTGAGCAAATAAGTTAAAGCCGAACAGACTAAATTATAAGCTAACTTTTTTATTTATAACTTTTATGTGTAGATTTTGAAAATCTCACTTTTTAAAATAAATATGCTTTAACACATTTTCAGCACTTTTTTTTTAATGAAAGCAAAAGGCTATATTGTTATTAAACTAGACATTTATTAAGACGACTCTTGATCAAGAAATTCTATAAAAACAACAAAATCTAAAAAAAAAAAACCATTTTATAACACTCTTCTCTTTTTCTTTTTCTTTTTCTTTTTTTGATGTGAAACTCATTACTTTAAATTATATTTAAATCGAAAACATTACATCTTGGGATACAAGATTTTCAATACAGCCTGGTATTTCCTCAACCCAAGCATTTTGGTCTAACACACCTTTTGCAAACTGCGCTAACGTGTGTGCAATATTATTTCCTAACCGAACCATATGACTAAATTGTACTTCCCGAAATTTATAAAGCTGGGATAAAGACCCAGTGATAATATTTGCGATGAACGAGGGAGGTTCAGTGACACGCAGCATGCCATTCACCACAATGAGGGAGTCACTTTCAAATAGGCAATCTCGGATCCCCATCTCCCACGCAAAGTTGACTGCTTCCTCCATTGCCTTTGCCTCCACTTCAATGGCGCCCAATGGAACTTTAAGTTTCTTGCTTAGTGCTGCCACCACCGCCCCGTGATGGTCCCTAATCACAACCCCAATCCCGACTTCCTTTTGCTAAGAAAACACTGCACCATCCATGTTGGCTTTGTACCATGGAGGCTTGGGGGGCTGCCACGTTGCTTCCACGGATTCTTTGTATGGTCGTGTAGAGTGGTTGGCCATCACATAGTTCTCCAAGTATTCTTTTGTCCACCGAGCAAGATCAAAAGTACGTTTTCAACTCTTCCTATGGTTCACCTCATTCCGGTTTGTCCAAATGCCCCATGTCGTCATTACCAACAGACCCACGTCCTCCTCCGGCCACTTTTGCACGTTCCGAACGTACCACAGCAAATCCAGGAATTCCGGGCATCTGTCCATAACCTTATCCATATCCAAATTTGTTTCCTTCCACACCTCCTTTGCACCGTGGCAGTGCCATAACACGTGGCCTGTTGTTTCTTCGAAATTTCCACACACCTCACAGATATTATCTGTCGTTATCTTCCGACGAAAGAGGTTAGCCTTCGTGGGTAGAATATTCTGGCATGCTCGCCACGTAAAGTTTCGAATCTTATTAGGGACATTCAATCTCCAAATAAACTTCCAAAACTCCTTCATGCCCGTTGAGTTTGAGGTCTCCACAGCATCGTAGCCAGCTCTCTCATCAAGTGCCAACCTATACGCTGATCTCACCGTGAATTTCCCCGAAGAAGTTAGAGCCCAAATAAGACGGTCTTCAGGCAGAGTCGGGCTCAGTGCAATGGAGTGGACCGATTCAATATCCTTGACCATGAGGGTTCGTTGGAGGGCTTCCAAGTCCCATTCTCCTCTCTGGTAATTAATTAACCTAGCCACTGGTATTTCTTCCTCAACATTTGGGCATGGTGTTACGACCTTATATGTGGAAGACAAAGGAAGCCAGCTGTCCCCCCATATTCGAACTTTGGCTCCATTTCCTATCCTCCAACGGCTCCCTTTCCGAACAATCTGTTGTGCAGCAATTATACTTCTCCAAACATATGATGGTTTTGTGCCCAAATCAGCTGAGAGAAAGTCTCCATTCGGGAAATATTTGGCTTGGAAGACCCGGTGGAATAGGGAGTTGGTACAAGTTTGAAGGCGCCACCCCTGTTTAGCTAGTAGAGCCACGTTAAATGCCTTAAGGTCCCTGAATCCCATGCCGCCAAGCTCTTTAGGAGTACACATCTTTTCCCAGTTAAGCCAAGCCATTTTGTCTGCTCCATTTTTCTGCCCCCACCAAAATTTGCAAACCATACCAGCAAGCTCATCACATAGGGAATCAGGGAGTTTGAAGCAACTCATAGTATAAGAAGGAATTGCTTGGCCAACTGCTTTTATTAATACTTCCTTTCCCGCATTTGATAGAAGCTTTTCCTTCCACCCCGATAGTTTTTTGCCCAGTTTATCTTTAAGATCATGGAAGGTGTTCTTTTTGGATCTCCCAACCAACGAAGGTAGACCCAGGTATTTTTCATGCTAGCGTATGACTTGGGCTCCAAATCTAGCTTTTATTTCTTCTTGTATTGCACGTGGAGTATTCTTACTGAAAAAGAGAGCAGTTTTGTTTTATTGAGTTGCTGGCCTGAAGCAGCTTCATATACTGTGAATATGCGTTGCAATTCATTACATTCTTCTAATGATGCTCGACAAAATACCAAGCTATCATCAGCAAAGAACATATGGGAAATTTTTGGAGCCCGTCGACACACCGCCACATCATGAATAGTTTGCGTTTCTGCTGCATGACGAAGAAGTGCTGAAAGACCCTCTGCACAAAATAGAAACAAATAAGGAGATAATGGGTCCCCTTGGCGAAGGCCTCTAGAGGGAACAATTCTGCATCGGGTTTGCCCATTAATACGGATAGAGTATGTGACAGTTGTTATACACCTCATAATCACTTCAATCATTTTCTAATGAACACCCATTTTCCTCATAATATTTTCCAAGCAAGTCCATTCTACCCTATCATAAGCTTTGCTCATATCCAATTTTAATGCCATCTCCCCCACTCTCCAAACCTTTTTCTGGCTAATATGATGCATGGTTTCAAATGCAACCAATACATTATCAGTTATAAATCGCCCCTTAGTAAAAGCACTTTGATTTTCACTGACAGTTATTGATAAAACATTCTTCAATCTATTAGCAACTACTTTAGAAGCTAATTTGTAAGCCACATTACATAGACTAATTGGCCTATATTCAGTGATTTTCCTAGGGTTTGGGACTTTAGGAATAAGAACAATCTGGGTGTCATTAAAGTTAGGAGGAACAATACCATGATTTAAGAACTCCAATGCAGCTTGGGTGACACAAGTGCTGGTGAGTGACCAGAATTTCTGATAGAAAAGCGGTGGCAAACCATCCAGGCCTGGTGTAGTATGAGGATGCATTTGTTTTAATGCTTGGGCAATTTCAGAAGCCTGAAAGTCTCTGGATAACAGCTGGTTCATTGCATCCGTTACGGTAGGTGAGATGGCATCTAAAAGCTCTGTCATGTCCCCCGACTGAGTGGAAGTAAATACAGTGGAGAAGTACTGTGTAGCTATGAATTCAATGTCGTCCATACCCTCTTGCCATAAACCATTCTCATCCTCCAGCCCCTGAATCCAATTCTGTTGCTTCCTGTTTGACGCTTTGGTATGGAAGAAGCTAGTATTATGATCTCCTTCCTTCAGATAATTATTCCGAGATCGTTGTTTCCACATTACCTTTTCTATATCCAGCCAAGAGTTAAGAGACTTCCTGGCGTTCTGAATAGCTTCAATATTATGTTCCGGGACGTTTTCCATGGCTTGAAGCCTATTCCAAAGTGACTTGATCTGATTGCCAACATGACCAAATTCTTTTTTATTCCACTGAGTGAGCCATGCATTACATGATGAAATACAATTCTGAAGTGGATGACCTATAGGAACACCGAGGCCAAACTCCCATGCATCACTTACCACCTCCGCGCACCTAGGATCACGAAGCCACATAACTTCAAACCTAAAAGGTTTCACATCCCTGTTCCGTCGTTTCTCCTTTGATTCCACCGAAGGGCAAGTATGCAATGATCCGACGCAATAGTCGACAAGTGGTGCAACTTCGCATTTGCAAAATTTGCATACCATTCCAATGTGGCCAAAGCTTGGTCCAGTCGAATCCACCAACTATCTCCATTTGTAAAAATCTTGTTCTAGGTAAAACGTGGCCCCACATAGCCCAAGTCTTTGAATCGGCATCTATTTATGGCATCACGAAATCTTTCCATCTGTTTTGGTGACCTCAGATTACCCCCAAGTTTCTCAGTGTTACTAAAAATTTTGTTGAAATCTCTCATACACAGCCAGGGAAGATGGTTTGAGTTCCCTAGTCTCTCGAGAATTCTCCATGTCTCCTCTCTCCTACTCGTTTCTGGTTGCCCATAGAATCCCGTAAACCTCCACTTTCCTCTTCCATCATCCCCACCCACCACTGCATCTATATGCCACGGGCCAAACGTTTGGACATCCACCATTACCTCCTTCTTCCATAGTAGAGCCAGCCCCCCTTTACTTCCATTGCTAGCTACTACCAACCCTTCTGTGAATCCAAGAGTAAACTTCTTCTTAGTCATCTCTTCCTTGGATAGCTTAGTTTCCATAAGGAAGACTAAGATGGGATCTTCAGAGGCAATCACCTCTTGGAGTTGTCGAACTATTCGGAGGTTCCCAAGCCCCCGACAGTTCCAACTTAATGCACTCATTGATCTCGGCGATGCTGCCTCACAACCACTGCAGTTTCCGTGAACTCCATAGCCAGCAACTTACTTATTTCCACCACTTTAGTGTCCATTTTCTTCTTTTTTGACGTGCTTACCATGTCGATATTTGCATGGTCATGTGCCCCACGTTTAATTCCTGCATGGGCATCCTCAGAAGTTAGGTTAATGATCTTTGGCCCAGTTAAGACTTTTTTCCACATTCTGGGAGTTAGGTTATTAGTCATAGGCCCATTAGGAGAGAGGTCCACATTAATAGGCCCACTACCCGAGCTGACCATGGGTTGTGGGCCTTGGTCCAATGAAAACTCCATTGCCAGTCCGCCACTTCCCAATCTTGTCAGCGTGTTGTCAGCCAATTCTTTAGTCCTGCAATCACGATCGTCATTAGTGGCATTAGTATCCAAAGAAATAGCAGGACCATTAATGAGTGCATCATCAATTTCCTAGATGTGCGCCTGAAACTTCTCACTGTCAGTAAGGATTTCTATGATTTCTGCCTTATTCGTTGATTCTGAATTTTCCTTGGGGTTCGCACTTTCCTTACTTGTGCTAGTCTCTGTCCTAGTCATAATCGACAGTCTGTCAGTCACCATCGTCGGTGCCGTATCCGATTTACCCTGTTCTGCTTCACTTCCCGTTCGTCGAGCCTCTTGCCCAGCCACCGATATCACCTTCCGCCTTGACATACTCATCTGAGGTGCACGCAACCAATCTCCGAATGGCTGTTGCTGGGCATTTAGCGTTCCTTTGCTGCAAATCCAAATATCACATTCCTTTGCATCATGCGTTAATCTCCCACACCAGTAGCAAAAAACTGGGAGACGTTCGTACTGAAACGAAACCCACCCATCACTATCTGGGCCAAATCGCACTCGCCGTCCTCGACTGAGTGGTTTCGTAATGTCCAGTTCCACGTGCACCCTCATGAACTCCCCGCCGTCTGTTTCCTCTTCATTGCTGCAGTGGGATATACGTCCTAATGGTTGACAGATTCCTTCCGCCGCTTCTATCGTCATTCTTCGCGCAAGAAGATTGTGCACTTAAACCCAGAACTCCACCTTGTCAAAACGAAGCTCCTTGAGAGACTGATCGGTTTCGTATCGGCAGAGGGCAACCAAATACTTATCAAAGCTCCATGGCGCACCAAGTAGAATCTTCTCAGCGTCCAACTCATCCTCAAAAGTAAAGAGGATGAGATGGTTCCCCAAATCCTTGATGCGAAACTCTTGTTTCGTCTTCCACAGTGGTCGGAGAGTCCGAGCCACGACTTCAATACTTAGAGCTCTCTTAGTAAAAAAACTTAGCCGCTAACACGCTTCCTGGTTTGATGTTTTTGTTTTCGAAGTCAAACATATCCCCCTCTTGTTCTGAGAGAGACAAACGATTCCATTCCCTAGTCAAGGAATCCATACTCACACTGTTTCCCTGGTCCCACGAAGAAAGTGCCCACAAGCCCTATACGCAACAGTGTTACGCTAGGGAACTAAATCCTACGTGAGGAACAAAATTCTACTGACAAAGAGTTTGGCGCCGCCAAGACTCTAGGTCAGAGAAACTAGGTCTATGAGGAACTTGTAATTTATATCTTTTGTAATTAAAGCATATATAATACTCTTCTCTTTCTCTGTTATGACAAATAAACTTGTGTTAACATTTTTGTAACTATAGCTTCTCTTCTCATTGACTCACTGAAACCCTTCTATATTTTATATTTTAGTATACTTTCAGTAAAAACAATTTAACAAGACATTTATTAAGACAACCTTGAGAAGGTATCTCATGTGCATTCAAGACTTTTGTGACAACCTCTCTCTTTCAAGAAATTCTATAGAAAAAACCAAATTTAACAACATTTTATAACACTCTTATTTTTAATTGGTGTCATCTCAATCTAATATATATATATATATATATATACATATATATTTTTTCATTTGACAATTTGTTGTGTCACTAATACAACACCCTTTTTCGCCGTTATAACAAATAAACTTGTTGTGTTAACATTTTCGTATCAATAGCTTCTCTTCTCATTGTTTCGTTGAAACCTCTCTAAAGTCTCTCTTACTCCTCAGTCCTCTCCACCACCGCAACCACAACCACAACCACCACTCTCCCCAAACCCATCATCAAATCACAGCCGTCCAATACAAAGAATGGCTCATCCGCAGCCGTACGATCCCTACTACCTCCTCCAACAACCACCGCAGCCACCACCGCAAGAATACAACAACAGCAGCAACAGCAACAACAAGGACCGGAGTGGAATCAACACGCTCTTCGTCTCCGGACTCCCCGACGATGTCAAGGCGCGTGAGATTCACAACCTCTTCCGCCGCCGCCCCGGTTTCGACTCTTGCCAGCTCAAGTACACCGGCCGTGGCAACCAGGTCAAAAAAAAAATATATATATATATCTTTACTATGCTCTGTTTGGTTCTCGAGAAAATATTTCAAATCCCTAGCTGAAACAAGTCTTCAATGTTGTGTTGCGTTGGAACCTTAAAAATTTAACATTGTAGTTGTTCCAGAAAGGAAAAAAAAGGTTTCAATTGTTTTGTTGCTTTGGGAGTTTTAAGAGTGGAGATTGTAATTGATATGAGTTTGTGAATTACTCTATGTTTGGTTCCCGAGAAAATATTACAAATCCCTAGCCAAAACAAGTTTTTTAAACTTTGTGTTGCTTTGGAACCGTGAAAATTTAACATTGTAGTTGTTCTGAGTTTGTGATAATATTACAAACCCTTAGGGAAAAATAAAAGTTTCAATTTTTGTGTTGCTTTGGAACTTCTAAGAGTGGAAATTGTAATTGTTATGAGTTTGTGAATTACTCCATGTTTGGTTCACGAGAAAATGTACAATGCCGAGTAAAATTTAGCCAAGTAGGAAAGATTGAAAAGAACAAAACATAACCCCAAAAAAATACGTTCAAATATTGTGATTTTGAATTTTGAGAATCATTAGCTCTCTGAAAAGTTAGGAACTTCGAAAATAATAAGGTTTCATGCAACCATGTTCCTGAAAAAATTGTATTACTCTCTGTTTTGGTTCCCTAGAAAATGTGGAACTCCTAGCATACCCCATCAAAGTAAAGGGAAGGGGAAGAATTCAAATGTTGTGTTGCTTTAGTTTTTTTTTTTTATTATATATCACGGAGTTTGTGGATTTGTTTGCGTTGGATTGTATGAGTGCTTGTTGTGTGTGGGCGTGCACGGAGAATTACATTGGGTGTTTATTAGGTGGATTTTGGGTGTATGCATGATTACAAGGAACCCCAATTCTAACTTGGGTATAGCACAAATGTTAATTGTGCTTTCCTTGTGTCATGAGTCTTGCCAAAAAAAAAAAAGTTTTTCTTCTCCCTAAACATGAAGAAATTATTCTAGTTTCCTTTCCAAGAATAGATAGGAACTATAAATATAAAGTTTCACGCAACCGGTTCTTGCTAAAATTTCATTACTCTCTGTTTTGGTTCCTGAGAAAATGTAGAACCCTAGCTGCCTAGCATAGCACTTCAAAATATTTTCAAATGTTGTCTTGCTTGGGTTTTGATGACAAAGAAACAATTTGTCGAGTGGAAGTTTTTGGTTTGGAGTTTGTGAATTTAAAACTTCTTTTGCCTTCTGCTTGGTTTCTAAAAAGAATAGAGGATAAGAAAATAAATTTTTTTTTCCCTCTAGACCTGGAGAAGTGTTCTCCGATTGTTTCCAGAGGACAAGTTAGGAACTTCAATAAAAACAAAGCTTCATGAATTGTTGAATATAGAAAGCTATGTTTAGAGAAAAAAAAAAAAATTGTGTGAGTATTATGGTTTTTTCATTTCTCTATACTCAGAGAAATTATTCTCTGTTAGGTTCATGAGAAAAGCTAGGAAAGTCAAAAAAAAATAAAGCATCATGTGTTATTTTGGACTTTTTTTTTTTATAAGTAATAAAGACGTATATTCAAGAACACTACCTCATGCAGAAAGACATAAGGCAGAGATAAAAGAGTACAGAGAATGAAGATAATGTGTTATGTTGAACAGAAAAAGTCATGTTTTGAGAAATGTGGAGAATGAGAAAATCACTTCTTCATTTCGTTAGTATTATGGTTTGTTTTCCTCTATACCCAGAGAAGTTATTCTTTGTTGGTCCCTGAGAAAATTTCGGTAAATTTAATTATTAAAAAATAATAATAATAAAAAAAAAAAACTAAAAACTCTTGCATCATGTGTTGTGTTGAATGTAGAAAGATAACTTTTTATTTAAAACCAAGGAAGAAGTCTAATATATATATATATATATATTTCCTTTTTTGTATTCTCTCAAAAACCTAACCGAGAATGAAGGTTTGCATTGCTTGTAGAATGTTAAGGCCTGATTGGTGGTTGCAATTTTCAATTTGTTAGTCTTCCAATCATCTTTTACATTTTGATGATAATTTGAGTGGGGATAGATAACACTTTGAAGACTTCCTATTATTTTTTGCAGGTTGTGGCATTTGCTACCTTTTTCAATCATCAATCGGCAATAGCGGCAATGCACTCTTTAAATGTGAGAACTTGTCTCCACGACCAAATGTAATTGTTTATTTTAATATGTGTATCAATATAGCATCGAACAAGTCTTTTTGGCGGTGTTCTATGTAATCCAATATTCAAGGCCAACAAGACTGAATTTAACTTAATGATAGAATTCTCCTATTTAAGTTGTCAATATTTTTAAACTCATTGAGTATCAGGTCTTGAGTTCCAAATTGTTTCTAATTCAATTTTTTTTGTTGGATGGCCTGATAGGAAATGAACCAAAAGTAAAAAGTTTTTTCCACTTTGTTCTTTTTTAATCTCCTCTGACAATAACTTTTGAAGTTTTGGAAATTGGAAGCATGTCTAATTTTGATGTTCTGATGATTATAATGTTTAGGGTGTAAAATTTGATCCTCAAACTGGATCCATTCTACATATTGAACTGGCCAGATCAAACTCCAGGAGAAAACGTAAACCAGGTCTGTAATGGCTTCTCATACTCATTCAAGTGATAATTCCATAAAGATTCTTGTATCGGTGTACCGTGTACAAGATTCTGCCTTATTTTAAGATTGATCTCCACTTACTTTTTGTTAGATTTTCAATTAACTTTTTCCTTGTACAGGTAGTGGAGCCTATGTTGTCATAGATAAAAGAACTAAAGCAGACACTAATGTCCAAGAAACATCAAGTGACGAAGGTAATATTCCATTTCAATTGAAATTTTTCAATATAAAACATATTATAGCCAACATTCATTCCCTCTCCAGCAGATTTTCTTCTTTTGCAAGTATGTGACCTAGGTTGCTATTTTAGTTTTATTAGCCTTTTTAATGCAACTTCTGTATATACTGTTCCCCCTCTCTTGTAATCACTCCATTTAAAGGAGAAAAAGTTTGCTGTTTAAATCTACTATTTCACTTGAGGGAGGCACTGCCACCTGAACTTGATTCTGTGGCTCACTTGCACTTTTGGCACCTCTTTGCACATTCAGGAGACAGTGAATCTGATGAACCTGATTCGGAAGCCGACAATCCTGATTCTGGCAAGAATGATGATTTAGCAGCCTCAAAAAGGTTGAAAGCACTCATAAAGTACACTAGTCATTTTATATGAAAGTTCAACATTATGAACTTCACAATCACTAGTACTAGCATCTGTACTTCAGAAAGCTCTTTTTTATTTTCTGCTATATTTTTCATGTAAATCACTAAGACTGTATTTCCATTTGGTAATGTGCAGTGGTGAGACGGCAGTTGGTCCTGACAATGCTTCAGCTTCCACAAGCGTAAGTCACGACAGCATTTTCACAAAATTGTGGGATCCTTATGTATATTTGATCAAAGACAAATAGACTACCTTCACCCTTTTTTTTATGCAATTCATTTTGGCCTAAATTCTTCTTCTTTTTTGGGGGGGGGTGGGGAGGAGTATTGTTTGAGTTTCAAGTGTGAGAGAATTGTTATCGCAACAAGATAGTGAATTTATATTCTACACTAGATTGGAATATGCTGATGTTTTGCACCCTCTTGCTTGTTCTCTTTCTTAGTCTTCCACAGTTAATTCTCTCAGGGGTTTGAGTTAGGATTTTGTCAATACAATGTGTATGTTTTCTATGCAAAACAGTAGTATTATTCATCAGAGGATCCAATGTCTAATGTAGAACTTATGAAAGAGGATAAGGATTTCAAGAAAGTCTTAGATGCTGTAACAAAATCCATATTGAGGGTTAAATTTAATTTTGCCATTACTACGCAAAAAAATTGGTAGTTCCATCTGACAATTAATTTGTTGCCAGTGCATCTCATTTAAATTTGTATCAGTGTGTTTTTCACTGATCTTGATATTAATTGGTCTGCAGGAGCATCCAGAAAAGACTGGTGATGGAGGTCAATGTTCGACTCTATTTATTGCAAATCTAGGTCCAAATTGCACTGAAGATGAACTGAAGCAAGTTTTTGCTGAGTAAGTTGTAGTTCTTTTCTCTCTCTCTTCCCCTAAGGGAGGGTGAGGGAGAGTATTTTCTCTATATCCACATGCCTATTGTTTTCATCAACAAGTGATTCAGTGAATCTTCAATCAGAAAGCTTGATGGCTACAATTATTTTTTAATTTTCAGGCGTCCTGGATTCAATATGCTCAAAATGCGTGCAAGAGGTGGAATGCCAGTTGCATTTGCTGACTTTGAGGTATCCCATACTTAATGCTAGAAATTATGGGAATTGTTTTTATAAATAAAATATACCCCTAATCATGCTGTAAAACATAAATGTCATCTTAAAAAACCAAAACAAAAAAGAAGTGCCCGATTAGCTCTACCAAACCTGAGTATCAACGCAATGTCTCTAAATTGGAAATACCCCATTAAGGTTGTCTTTCAATCTTGCCAGCAGGATAGAAGTTTTTTTTTTTTTTTTTGGGCTTAATAAGGATAGAAGTAATTCTTCTCCCACCATCCTTTAAGGTTAAAATCGCAACTGAGAATGAGCTGTGAGTAGCCTGGTTCCTGACTGACAGTTTTTAATCTTAAAATCCGAGGAAAATGGAAATTGGAAAGTGCAATTACTAGCAAATTGATAATACAATCTTTGGAGTTCGTTCTGAAGCTATGAATTCAACCACATCATCTGTACTATAGTGAATTTTCTAATCAGTAACACTATCTTTTGTAAATTAGTAATACAGTCATGGATTACTCTTGATTGTTGATTCTGTTGAACACTGTTTTTGCATGAAGATGCTATTAATAGGCCTACTCTTTCTTGTTTTGCACCAGTAATGAGTTGTGAAATTATTGTTTGATTATCAATTACACTATACTATACAACTTATAGGGCCTGTTTGGATATAGAGGAAAAGGAAGGAGAGTGGAAGGGAGTAAAGTACAATTGGCTGAAAATTGGCTAATTTTGAGCCAAATTTACTCTACTCTACTCCCCCTCCCTCCCCTTCCATCCAAACAGACCAATATAGTGTTTGGTGTTATTTTCTCAGGATAGTTAAAATATATATATATATATATATATATATATATATATTAGTGCAAGTCAATTCGCAATTTACAGACTCCTCTGATTGATTAACTATACCCAGGGAAACAAAGAGACAAGTTTCTTTCAGGTTCTGAGAAGAAAAGGTCCCAACCTGTTGGTAGTTTTTTTTTTTTTTTTTTTGAGAAGTAACCTGTTGGTAGTTAAATAGTTTATAGGTTTGGTGTTTCTCTTGTTGGAAAGCGTCAAGTTATCATGTTATTTAAACTCAATATTATGAGTTTTTTTTTTTTTTATTTAAATAAAAAAATTCACTTTCTTTTTTGGCAGGAAATCGAGCAAGCAAATAAGACCATGGAAGAACTTCAGGGCAGCCTGCTACCATCATCAGATCGGGGTGGCATGCATATAGAGTATTTCCTTGTTCTAAAACATTCATATGCCTTTATCTAAAAAAATTGCATTTGATTTTGATTGTGGTATTCTTTGATTGCTGATTTCTAGGTATGCAAGGTCAAAAATGAGGAAGTCTTAGAAGAAGAGGGGCACACGCACAAGTTGACACCTTTCAAACAGTTTTCTATTGAAATTTAATTGACCATACTTAGTAATTGCTCCTCTTACTCTTTAAGTTTAAATTATGAGTTTTTGAAACTCGAATGTGTAAAAAAAATTGCAGCTTTAGGAATTATTACAAGATAGCGGTTAAGTTTGAATAGGTTTGTATTGGTTGTAATTTTTCATTTTTTTCATCTTCAATTTCTCTTCACACATCTTCGTGAGACATCACTATCCTTGTCACAACTCACAACAAAATTAAGCTCTAGAATTTTTAGAGTAATTTCACCATAGAGTTTAAAATTCTTTTTGAAAAAAGTGGACATCGTCTATAATTTAAATGGATACAAAAATGACAATAATCAATGTTCATTTAAATGTTGATGATGTGACAAAATATAATTCACTCCTTCAAAATAGATGATAGAGTAGAATTTTAAGAATTCTAAAGTATCATTAGTAACTAAGAGTCTTTCAAGGACAAATTGTTCCATTCACTTGCAGAAATTACTTAGTGATTCCCTCTGGCTACTATAAAACGTTTGCTTCAGATTAAAAGACCTGTGGTTAGGAATTGGGATAGAGGAACTTTGTAATGACAAGAAAAGGAACTGGAAACTGGACACTTAGAACTATTATTTACATGAACAGCTTGTAGGTTTTAAAGGCATAATTTGTTGTTGAGGACATTTACACATGACAATATACCATTGAGCATGGCGATGTAAACGATTGAATCTTTATCCAGGCTGGTGTAATATATTAGACCCAATCCCAGCTACGCACAGCTCTGATTTATATGGTTTGTTAATGTTTTATAGAGATTAATACTTATTATTCAACAAAATAGGTCAATGTACACTAAACCAACAAAATAAAATGAACTAATTGTCATAGTATACAATCCGGACCAACAGTGACAAAAATATGAGCAATTAGCCTTGCACCAGTAATTGGGTTGATATCTGGATTCTGGAAGGGAGTCGGTCCAGCAAGCCTATAATTGAAGTCGGGCCTGTCAGGCCCAAGAGGGTGCCCCAAATAGCTCCTAAGCAGGACACCAGTACTGGCCCATGAGCCATGACGCTGGACCCAGATTGAACACCATTATAATATCTGAAACTACCTTACTGGTGCTCAGCCTCTAGTACCCTCTCAACCGACCGGCCACATCAGCTCATGACGAGCTATATGACCTGAAAAACTCAACATGGTGCTCAAAGGAATCTTCCTCTCAATCGGTCTATAGTCAATACAAGTTTTCTCAAAATGAGAGTCTGCTAAGTGTTATTGACTTCCTTTCACATCAGCATTTATTGTGCTTCACCAACTGTTAATCACATTAAATGCAATTGAACGTATCCCCTATTTGTAACGTTGGACACATCACCTTGGAATACATCCCATCAAGGCATCAACCAAACAAAGAAGGCAACCTTCGGCACACTAAAAAGCTTGATTTTTGGGGCATCATTCCCACCAAAATCAATCTCATACTACCTTAAAAAAAATGCAATCAAAACTAATGGCCAAGGTACACCATGTTTGATCACCATTACTTTGAACAACCAGAGCACCATTTTTCAACCCCCTATCTTGAGTTGGCCTAGGTTGCATGAACATTTGATCCCCTATAAGTGGGAAGGTAATATTTCGGTAGAAGTTAATATTGTTCAATTGACTTGTACAATTCCCTACAGTTCCTCCTTCGTCAACGTGCCTGGAAAGCATGTTTCAAATTTGACAACAATGACTATGAAAAGGTCCCAACCTGTTGGTAGTTAAATAGTTTATAGGTTTGGTGTTTCTCTTGTTGGAAAACATCAAGTTATCATGTTATTTAAACTCAATATTATGTGTTTTTTTTTTTTTTTAATAAAAAAAATTCACTTTCTTTTTTGGCAGGAAATCGAGCAAGCAAATAAGACCATGGAGGAACTTCATCAGATCGGGTGGCATGCATATAGAGTATTTCCTTGTTCTCAAAACATTCATATGCCTTTATCTAAAAAAATTGCATTTGATTTTGATTGTGGTATTCTTTGATCGCTGCTTTCTAGGTATGCAAGGTCAAAAATGAGGAAGTCTTAGAAGAAGAGGGGCACACGCACAAGTTGACACCTTTCAAACAGTTTTCTATTGAATTTTAATTGACCATACATAGTAATTGCTCCTCTTACTCGTAAGTTTAAATTATGAGTTCTGAAAGTCGAATGTGTAAAAAAAAATTGCAGCTTTAGGGATTATTACAAGATAGTGGTTCAACCGTACAATTATGAGTTTTGACTAAGATTGTGTTGGTTGTAATTTTTCATCTTTGTCATCTTCAATTTCTCTTCACACATCTTAGTGAGATATTGCCATCCTTGTCACAACTCACAACAAAATTAAACTCTAGATTTTTTGAGGATAATTAGAATAGAATTCTAAGAATTCTGGAGCATCTTAATTCATCAAAATAATAAGTCTCCCAGTAAACCTTAGTAACTAAGAATCTCTTAAGGACAAATTGTTTCATTCACTTGCAAAAATTACTGCGTGGTTTCCTCTGACCACTATAAGACGTTTGCTTCATACTAAAAGACCAGTGGTTAGGAATTGGGATATATAGGAATTTTTAAATGGCAAGGAAAGGAATTGGAAAATGGAAACTTAGTGAAAACTATTAAAGTTATATGGCTTTACATGAATAGGTTGTATGTTTTAAAGGCATAATTTGTTATTGAGGACCTGACTACATGACAATATACCATTCACCATGGCAATGTAAACGACTGAATGTTATCCAGACTAGGTGTAATAATGTTAGTCCCAATCCTTGCTACGCACAACTCCGATTTATTTAACTTGTAGTGATTAATTCTAATTATTCAACAAAATAGGTCAATGTACACTAATCCAACAAAATAAAATGAATTAATTGTCATAGCAGTAGTGACAAAAAATATAAGCAATTAGCCTTGCACCAGAAATTGGGTTGATGCCTGGATTCTGGAAGGGAGTGGGTCCAGCAAGCCTATAATTAGAGTTGGGCCTGTCAGGCTCAATAGTGAGCCCCAAATAACACCTAAGCAAAACGTCAATACTGGCCCATGGGCCTTAGCTGGACGCAGATTGAACACCATTATATTATCTGAAACTACCTTAGCGGTGCTCAGCCCCTAGTACCCTCTCAACCAGCTGACCGGCCATGTCGTGAGACCCTCTCTACCAACCGACCGGCCACATCACCTCACAACAAACTATATGACCTAAAGAAATCAGCACTATTGACTTCAACTCAATGTGTTGCTCAAGGGAATCCTCCCCTTAGTCGGTTTATAGTCAATACAAGTTTTCTCAAAAAGAATATCTGCTAAGCACAACTGACTTCCCTTCACATCTGTATTTATTGCGCTTCACCAACTGTCAATCACATTAAATGCAATTGAACATATCCCCCCCACCCCCCCCTCTTTTTTTTTCTTTTTTTGAAATTGATACCTTCATTCATCAACAGAGAGAAATTGGAATACAACAGAGTGAGGGCATAAGAGCCACATACTAAACAGAATTAGGGGGGCTAAATTACATGTTGAATAGGGGGCATAACACATTTCCATATTTGGGAATTTCTTGTAGATTTTGCAAGCTGAGTGAGATCATGTGTTGCTATGTTGTGTTCCCTTTTCAGATGATGAATTTTTCAGCTATTGAAGGAGAGAAGGTCTTGAATTCCGCCAAAGATGTGTCCAAGGGGGCCATCAATTTTCTTTGCTTGAATAGATTGCACAATGGAATACATTCCATCAACCAACAACCTTTGGCACACTTGAAAGCTTAATTTTTGGGGCATCATTCCCACCAAAATCAATCTCATACTACCTTAAAAAATGCCAAACCTAATTGCTAAGGTACACCATGTTTGATCAGCATTACTTTGATGATTTGAATTTAGAATTCTAGTATTAATTTAACAATCAGAGCACCTTTGGTCAACCCCCACCTTGAGTTGGCCTAGGTTGCATGAACTTTCCCTCCCCTACAAGTGGGAATGTAATATTTTGGTAGAAGTTAATGTTGTTCAATTGACTTGTACGATTCCCTATCGTTCCTCCTCCGTCAAAGTGCCTGCAAAGCATGTTTCAACTTTGACAACAATGAGTTGGAAAAGGTTAGTGTTTGCAATAAAGAAAAAAAAAAATTCAATAACAATAGTAGATAAATGAAAAAAAAAAGAAAAAAAAAACCAAATTAGTGGTAGGACTAATTAATTCCTTTACATTTACAACATTTATTCTCTTTGTAGTAAATTCCACCATGAGCCAGAGATAACTCGGAGACACCATTATTTTTGGAATAGAAATTTCCATAAAAATTAGAAATGCCCTGTCCACGTAATGAATGGAACTAATGCTTTTTTTTTTTTTTTTTTAAGGGTTGTGTTAAAGGGCATCATAAAAGCTTCAGCCTTTTGACCTTTTTTGTAGCTTTATTGTAGCTTTATGTCTTTTTTTCAGCTTTTAGATTGTGGAGCCAACTTTTTTTTTTTGAGAAAAAATATTAAATAAATTGTGAGGTCAGTTTTCTATCTTTTTCTTCTATTTATTCAATTTTTTTTATTAAATAGGATTTACATTAGTACATGGTGCTTGTTAACATTTAGTAATAGTACCAACCTATCAAACAGTTAAACCTCAAAGAGAACTATTACTAAGAGCATTCTCATCAAAGCTTGTTTAAGTGCTAAAATGCTATTTTTAGCATCTGAAACCACAAAATGTTGCTCCATCAAACATGCTATATCCTAAAAAACTTGCCATCTTGCTACAGTGCACTCTCAAAAATTAGAGCGTAGCACAAAACTTATAAAAAAAAAAAAAATTTATTACTTCTCTCATCTCTCTCACTGTACTCTTATTTCTTTTTCTCTCACCGATGTCACTTCTTCTCTCATTTCTTCTTTCTTTTCTTCTTTCCTTTTCTCACACTGGTCTTACTTCTTTTCTCTTTTCTTCTTTCTTTCTCTTTTCTTCATTCATCAACATCCACAACTAAAAACCACGGCAGTAGTGGTGGTGTTGAAGTTTTTTTTTTCTTTTTTTTTCGATGGTGGTGGTCTTGGTGGATTGTTTGGGTTTTTTTTTTTTGTTTGGAGGTAGCTTGTGATTCTAATGGTGGTTGTTTTGGTTGGTGGTGTTGGTTTATTTTAATGGGTTTTGTGGTGAGCTGTTGATGACGATGGTTGTTGTGGTGGTGGTTTTGTTTTGGGTTTTTTTTTCTTGCCATGGGTTGTGGCTGCCACAATGGTGGTGGTGGTGGTGGTTGATGGTGGTTGTTTTGGGTTTTTTGCAGTGGGTTGTGGCTGTTATGGTGGTGCTAGTGGTGGTTCTAGTTTGTGGGTTTTTGGTGGTCTGGTTTGTTTTTTTTTTTTTTTTTTCCTCCAATGGTGGTGGCCAATTACAAGGGTTGGTGGCAATGGATGTGGGTTATGATCAAAGTTATGGCAATAATGTAGTGGTGGTTGAGTGAGTTATGTAGCTAGTGGGTTGTGGTGGATGATGGGTTTTTTTTTTTTTTTTTTAATTTGGTGGTGGCTGGTGGTGAAGTGGATTTTGTGGCTATTGGGTTGTGGTGGCTGATCTCATTTTATTTTATTTTTTTTAGGTGGTAGCTGGTGGTGGCTAGTGGTGGGTGTGGCTGTAGGTTTACTAGGTTGAGGGATGAGAAAGAAAGAAGAGATGTGAGTGGATTGCTTCAGGAGGAGAGAGAGAGAGACATAAAAAATTAATATTTTAATAAAGTGGTAAAAAATATAAAATTTTTGATGTTGAGTGTATTGTAAAATGAGGTGTTAAAATTGATAAAGTGGGTTTTTGAAGTGGAAAATACTAAATTTTTTAGAAGTTTTGATGAAAATGATCTAATTAACAAAGAATTTGCAAATTGATAAAACCCAGGTGAAATAACTAGTGGTTTCATCAATCATGCCCCATATATAGAGTACTAATCTCCACTTCATGTTGAAGCATGCTTGGGTATTCATCAAAAAAAAAAAAAAAAAAAAGCATGCTTAGGTCAATCACCTGCCCCAAAGAATTTATCCATAAGTACTACTCTGGCTCGATTGTTACTTGTCCCATGTATTGAAGCAAATCGAGAAACAGTTATATCATGACCTACACGTCAACTGCACCTATAGATCTAATTATGATGCATGTGCCAATCAATGCACAACCATATCATACAAGTTTGAAGTTTCCTTTATGGAGTACTTGCATGGTAATATTTGCCACCCTAGTACGAGACAATGATTCTTAACTAGAATTACTTTCATGTTATATGTTAAATTCCCGAATTAAAGTCAACGATATAATTGTATTGAGCATGAGCACCCACATTGTGCATTAGCACTGGGGAATGCAAATGCCAAATGTAAGTAGAACTTGGCATTTGCAGCCTCAAAGTGCTCTGCATCAAGAACTCTAAATTCAAGTATTGCAAATTTTTTTGCAATACTGCTACAATGCAATTCTAAAGGTATAATTGCATTATAGCAGTATTGTAAAAAAAAAAAAAAAAATTATGATGCCTTTTTCCCCTGAAATTTTTCTCTCATCTCTTTCATTATTTATGTTCTCCTCTCTCTTCCTTCTCTGTTTCTTCATCTGCTCTCTCCTCTCTTCAGACCTAAACCATCACACACCATCCTCCATCGCTGAAGCTTCACCAAGCCTCTCACCCATCACCATCGCTGAAGCTTCACACGACCTCTCTCTCATCTCCCATCGCACTGTAGCTCAACCAATTCACCCTCACCCATCTCCATAGCTGAAGCTTCACACAACCTCTTTCTCATGTCTCATCGCACTGTAGCTCAATCGATTCACCCTCACCCATCTTCATCGCTGAAGCTTCACACGGCCTCTCTCTCATCTCTCACTGTAGCTCAACCGATTCACCCTCACCCATCTCCAAATCCCTTTGCCAATTTACTCATCTCATAAACCTAACACTCTAAATAGCTCTACCCATTTAACTCTTTACTCTATCACTCTCTCTTCAAACCAAGATTCTCAAGGGTTTTTGGGTTTAGGTTAAGATTTTGCAAAAACGAAGCTCCGTCGATGTTAGGGGATTCAACTCCGTCGATGTTGGTGCTGACTGTAAGGTGGGTTTTGATCAATGTATTAGAATTTTTGTGTTTGTGTTTCTTTTC
This sequence comes from Quercus agrifolia, assembly GCA_029955455.1. Taxonomy (NCBI): domain Eukaryota; kingdom Viridiplantae; phylum Streptophyta; class Magnoliopsida; order Fagales; family Fagaceae; genus Quercus; species Quercus agrifolia. The sequence continues at coordinate 11,275,434 of JARQAD010000002.1, forward strand.
TCTCTCTGCAAGAAAAAGAGGGATTCAACTTGTGTTTATGTTTGGGTTTTGATCAAAGAATTGTTGTTGATGTTTGCAGAGGTGAGATTTAGCTTCATCACAAGGGGTTTTTGCTTTCTGGCATGGGATTAGCATCTTTAGAAAGTTTGCTCAGGTTCATCTTCAATTACCAGTAAGTTTCTCTCTCTATCTATTTCTCTCCCTTCTCTCTTTTCTCTTTGTTTCTGTACCCCTTTGTAAAACCGTTCTTTGATAAGCTTTTTTTTTCCTCACAAATCATTCAACAACTCCTCCTTCCTACCAAAATCCCAATTTTATTAGATAATCGGTGTCCTTGTATTCTATTAATATTTGGTTGTGTATAGGGCTAGTATTTCTATAATAAAAAATTACTGTAGTATAGCCAAAATATGTTGATCAAAAGCTGTCAACATATATTGTTTTGATTAGGAGTTGTCAACATATATTGTAGGATGTTGCTATATGTGAGAAGTTGCCACCAAATATTATGATTAGCTTATACTGATTGTAAATATACAAACAAGAATTGACTTCATACGCTAACTGTTTTAAGTTCCCTATTTAAAAGGGATGGTTAGGCAAGAAGACATTAAACAATATGGTAATTTCTTACAAAGGGATTCCGATTTTGTGGAACCATTTTTAAGTGGGTCTCAAAATCCTTCAATGCCCATACAGTCTTTACCGGAAGTTGAAATTGTCACCTTTAATTCAACAAAGAGTGGTGGCAACTTCAGTGTAGATGAGGACCTCCTCCTTATCTCTGCATGGCTTAACATTGGCATGGATGCTATGCATGGTACTGAACAAAATAGTGAAAAAATTTGGGCGAAAATTTGGGAATACTTTTGTGCGAACAATACTTATGGAACCACACGTTCTAGTTCCTCCCTATTAAGTCGATGGGGAAATATTAATAGAGAGATAAGTAGGTTTGCTGGGTTCATGGCTAAAATTGAAGCCCGAAATAGAAGTGGTGCGACTGACAAGGACAAGGTATAAATTAAATTGCAATGGTGTCACAATATTAATTTCCTTTATAGTTTCAAGACTCTAAATTATTTTATTAAAAAAAAAAAAAACTTTAGTTAAAAGATGCAAAGGATCTATATAAAGCTACACCAAATCCATCAACCGGCAAAAACATAGCTTTGCTTATGAACATTGTTGGGTTGTGTTGAAGAACCAATCAAAGTGGAGTATACCTAAGGAAAGTTTAAAAGGGCTCCCTCAAACTCCAAATTCAATTGATCAAGTTGATAGTAATGATGATGACACAGTGGTGCTGAGAGACCAATTGGTAAAAAAGCCGAAAAGGCTAAGCGAAAAAGGAAAAATGGTGATAAGGGTTTTGATGATTATTTGACGAAAAAATTGTAATATATTTAGGTATCACATGAACAAGTCAACGAGGCTCTTCGCATCAAAGCGGATAAGATTCAAGTCGATGCAGAAAGGCTTCGTCTTGAAACTATGAGGGAGGAGGGAAGAATAATGACCATGGATACAAGTGGTATGAATGAAAAAGAAAGACTTTATTTTGAAAATCTCAAGGATCAAATCCTTGCAAGACAAGTTGGGTTTGACCTAAGGAACATGTAGATGTCTTGTCGTAACCTTATTTTGGTAATAAATTATTTTAGGGTTGGGGTTCGGCATATGTAGATGCCATTTTATTTCGACCTTATTTTGGTAGTGGCTTATTTTAAGCGTAGGTTTGGAACATGTAAGTGATGTATTGTTCCAACTTGATCAATTGACAGTAAGTTGTGCCACTTATGTAATCACATCATTTAAGCTTATATGAAAAACTTATGTATTTTCTATGTTTGATATCATATCTTCTACCAATTGGTTGTTCCAACTTTAAGTTTGTTTTCAGTTTTATACTTCTGTTTAATTTTTTCTGATAGTTATTTGCTTGCTGGTATCTGTTTTAAGTCTGTTTAATTCTGTTTTAAGGGTGTTTCTTTGGTTGCCTGAAGTCTATTTTCAGTTATATGTTTCTAAAGTTTGCTAGCAGTTTATTGCTGTTTGTGTGGCTGCTTGGTGAGATTAGAAGCACTCTAGATGGTTGATACAAGGTAGGGGGTGGGGGGCATAAAATGAAAAAAAAAATGAGAATATGTCATATGGGTGAGATATGAAGATCAAATATGCATCATGTATTACTAAACAAGTGAAAAGTTGAAGGCTATTTGAAGAGAGGGAAAAAAATAAGCAGCACAAAAAAAAAAATGAAATCAGTACTAACAGGAACTCTGGGGCAAATATGTATATATATATATATATATTTTATATATATGGCACTTTTCGCTTATAATATTGGTATTTTACAAAAGATCTATTCCAAGGGTTGTTTTGATAAAACCTTGGAAATTTTCTTTGGACTTAAAAAGGTATTTTGAACTACCCATAAGTTCAGTGAATAAGTGGATGAACTGCATATTGTATATTTAATTTCAATGCTTTTATATGGCTTTATGTGCCTGTTAAGACCATGTGAACAAAAGTGTAGGCTAAATGTTCTTGTTCTGTAGGCATTTTTCATGTAATACAATCCATATTTGATCAGCATCTTTCTAACCCTCTAGCTTATATTTGTAATAGAGGTGTGGTTTTTGGGCTTGTGAATTTGCATGAATTGGGAATCATTCATTGGGACTTAAAGCCCCAAAATGTGTTGATAATCAAGGAAAGATCTTTATTTGCAAAGCTTTCTGACATGGGCATTAGCAAGTGCCTTGTCAGGGATATGTGAACTGTTTGCACCCTTCACCTACAACATTTTTAACCATTCTAGCTTGTAAATAATGATTTTCTAAGCATAAATGGATTTTCAAACTGCTATTTCTTAAATCATTTTTAACCATTCTAGTTGTTAAAGTTTTTTTCTTCTATGATGAGTGATTGTCCTTGAGGTAAAGTATATTACTTGACTAAACCCACTGGTCATTGGGTAAGGTAGCACTTGGATGGAAAGGTCAGTACTCTGATCACATTCGTGAGCCAACCATTGTTTTGGAAGCAGTGGCATCATTTGATCTTTGGATATAGCATGCATTTTTTGGGTTACCTAGGTCAAATAATGACATTAATGTATTAGAACGATCTCATATATTTCTGAGCTCGAACAAGGACGTGCTCCTACAGTTAATTACTCAATCAATGGTTATGAGTATACAATGGGATACTATCTTGCCAATGGCAAATATCTGAAGTGGTTAGTATTTGTTAAAACAATTTCATCTCCACAAGGATACAAAAAACAATTATTTGCAAAAACCCAAAAGGCGAATAGGAAGGATGTAGAGTGTGCATTTGGAGTGCTTCAAGCAAGATTCGCAATTGTGCATGGACCTGCAAAATTTTTCCATAGTGAAACATTTCAAAACATCATGAAAGCGTGTGTAATTCTTCATAACATGATCGTTGAGGATGAATGAGATGTAAATGAAGCAGTGGAATTAGATTATAAGCAAATTGATGACAATTCTACAATACAACTGTCACGAGAGCACACAAATACATTTACAAAGTTCATTGAAACCCATCAATGTATTCGAGACCATAAAAATCATTTTCAACTCCAATCAGACCTCATTGAGCATTTATGGCAATTACAAGGGGAGTTGTAAGAACTTAGTAAGTGTGTGAGTTATGCATGTGGGGTTTTATTGTAATTTGATATATGTACGAGTCTTCTAAAGACAACATTGATAGTTATGTATGTGGATTGCATCTATATATATGTATGTGGATTTTTAAAGTTGGCAGGTTGAGTACATTAATTTTTAGCAAGTTGCATGTATATATATATATATTTTGGTAAAGAGGCGATATATTAAAACTCAAAGAGAAACAACAGAATTATGACAGATCCTATTTACATACAAACCATCCCTATCATCCTGAAGAATTTGCAAAATGTCCACAGGCGAACTCAAAAAATTTTGAAAATCTATCTCCTGCTCCACTCCCAATTTGGCCAACAAATCTGCACATCGGTTAGCTTGCCGATAACAATGATTGATCTGAATTTGCTGGAAACAAGACACTAGCTACCTGCAATCTTCCATTATAGGAGATATAATAATGTTATCATAGTTATAGTTCCTTAGGACATCAACCACTACTTTAGCATCCACATCTACAACAAGGCATGGAATATTCAGAGAAAGGCACAAGCTAAGGTCATCCCTTAAACCCCAAAGCTCAACTGCAAAACAATTAGTAGTCCCTATATGCCTTGTGAAACCCGATATCCAACTCCCATGATCATCTCTAACAACACTGCCACAACCAGCTTGTCCAAAGCTACCAAAAACTGACCCATCAGTGTTCAATTTCTTCCATCCCATTGCTGGCTTCTCCCATCTGATGCTCCTTGTCACTACTCGGGTTGGGTTTCTAGGAGATGCTACATAACACAGAAACTCCACAGCTTGGTTCACAATTTCATTGGAAAATTTTGGGTTTTGGCTCTTCCTTTTGAAAATAAACATGTTTCTACTCTTCCATATGTTCCAAACCGCTACTGGAAATAAAATATTCCATGAAGGATTACCTTGAACACAGCTTCCCCTATCTTTGCTATTGATCTTGATCCCATCTTGTAAGTTGCTAGTCCAAAAAGCTCGGTCAGTCCTTTGAATTTCCAGTTGTCTCCAAACTTCTTTAACCTTCTGGCAGTCCCTAAGAGCATGTAAAATTGTTTTCGAGACCCTTTGGCAAATTGGGCATGACTCCTCCTCAACCACTCTTCTTCTCACAAGGCAAGCCTTAACCCCAATACTTCCATGAGCACACATCCACAAGAAGGTCTTGATGCGGGGCAAAGTGTTCAACTTCCAAATCCACCCAAAATCACTCACAACCATATCAGTTTCCGCTCCCATGGCAATAGAGTATGCACTCCTTAAATCATAAGTGCCTCTTGGGTTACCCATCCACGAGACTCTCTCCCTTCCTCTACTAGTGAAGGGTGTAGGGATGGCCTAAATCAAGGATTTAACATCCAAGGGCAGCTCAAAAGGAATTTTGCTCCAATCCCACCCCGTATCTATTAAAACATCCTTAACTTCCAATTGAGATGCACCTTGAGATAGAGGCCTTTGAATCAAATTCCGGAGAGGCCCTTTGTTCAGCCAATTGCCCCTCCAAAAGCTAACATTACTATCCCTATTGATCATCATCAAACTACCCTTCTTAAAGGTCTCCTTACCTCTTTTTATGGCTATCCAAACCTGGGAACATGGTAATCTGTCCGGATTGCTAGCATTTAGCCTTCTATTGTTATGGTACTTTTGCCAAAGGACTTAAGCCCATAAAGCGTCTCTTTCTATGTGCAATCGCTAATTAAGCTTAGCAAGAAGGGCTGTATTTCTACCTTTAGCTGCCTGCAACCCAAGCCCTCCTTCTTCTTTTGTTCTTGTAACTTTTCGCCACCTTATCCAATGGATCCTTTTGGCAGTCTCCGTGGTTCTCCATAGGAAATTTCTATCAACCTGATCAAGCCCATCCAAAATTCTTCCCAGTAACTTAGCGCACTGCATAATATATGATGGAATAGCCGCAGAAGAAGCTTGAATAAGGATAGCACGACCAGCAAAAGAAAGCATATTCGCCTTCCATCCAGCAAGTTTTTGCTTAACCCTATCCAAAACAAAATTGTACTCATGGGAGGAAGATCTTGTATGCTTAATAGGAATCCCAAGGTACTTACCAAGCGAAGGAATGGAGGTAAAGCCAAGTATATCACTTAATGATTCCCTAGTATCCCTATCCACATTGGGCGAGAAATAAACTCTAGACTTCGCCTCACTAATAGTTTGACCAGAAATGCTACAAAACTCATCCAAAATATCTCTAATGGTAAAGCAATCGGTGCCATCAGCCCCTGCAAACAAAACCAAATCATCCGCAAAAAACAAGTGAGAGAACGCCGGCCCACTACCAGATGCCTTAACGGGCTACCAGAGCTTAGCATTGCATTTTTCCACAATAATTTGACCCAAATACTCCATACAAAGAATAAACAAGTATGGAGATAAATGATCTCCTTGTCTTATCCCTCTTGATGGGTATATCAGCTCCAGGGCTTCACCATTAAACAAAATGGATGTTGAAACGGTGGAGATGCAACTCATAATTATATCAATCAAATCAGCTGGAAAATTTGCTCAAATAAGAACTTCCCTAATGAAACTCCACTCAAGCTTGTCATAAGCCTTCTCAAGGTCAATCTTCAAGGCCATATATCCCACTTTTCCTTTTTTCTTTCTCAAAGAAGGGATAATTTCTTGCACTATGATTGCATTATCAACTCTTTTCCTTCCGGGAACAAAGGCTGCTTGGAGAGGGCAAATGAGCTTGTCCAAATGAGGCCTTAATCTAACAACAATGATCTTAGTAATGATTTTGTAGATGGTATTGCATAGGCTAATCGACCTATAATTAGCAATCGTTTTCGGCCCTTGGATTTTTGGAATAAGAGCAATGTGGGTTTTGTTGAAATATTCTGGAACTTTCCTCTCCAAAAACACCTTCTTCACTACATTAACCACCGAGCTACCCACAATTAACCAAAACCTATGGAAGAACCCAGCATGCAAACCATCCGAACCCGGCGCTTTAAAGGCTTTCAAAGACCACAATGCCGCTTTAATTTCATCCTCCAAAGCAGCCCTCCCAATGCTTTGTTTCTCCTCTTCGGAGAGACTAACTTGCCATCGGGAAATAGAAGGGGCAGCTCAGGTAACACAGGAAAGAGAAGAGGTATAAATACCCTCAAACCCATTCCTAATATGCTCCTTAATAGCCATTTCCTCAAAAATCCACTCACCAACTGAATCCTTAATCGCCAAAATCTGGTTCCTTTTCCTCCTCACCAATGTAGAAACATGATAAAAATTAGTGTTTCTATCACCTTGAACCAACCAGTTAACCCGAGACTTTAAGGCCCATATACCCTCCTCTTGACTAAGCACAACCTCCAGCTCTTTAAGCAACTCATTTTCAAGATTGATGAGAAAATTTGAAGGCCTATTAGCTAAGGCTTGCTGGATGCCATTAAGCCTTGCCATGATATTCTTCTTCCTATTAAAGACATTCCCAAAGTGCATCCTATTCCATCTTGTAGCTTCATCAGTGAACTTACTAATGGCATCCACTAGCATTTCAGATTGCCTCCATAATTGAGACACAATGGAGGGAAAAAAAGGATCAAACAACCAGCATGTTTGGAACTTAAATGGCCTATTCCTCCTCCCCCCCCCCCCCCCCACCAACTCCTGGCTGCATCTCAAGTAAAACTGGGCAGTGGTCTGAATGGCATCTAGTAAGATGCACCACTTTAGCTTCCGGATATAACAGGCACCAACTGGGATTCACAAAAAATCTATCTATCCTTTCTTGAATTAGACCATGGAGGTCCCTCCTATTAGTCCAGGTGAACCAGGGTCCAGAAAAACCAATATCTATCATACTACACTTATCCAGACAATCTTTGAACAAAAGAAACCTGTTGACACTAACTGCTTTACCCCCAAACTTATCCTCACCTATAAGCAGTTCATTAAAATCACCCGCTACTACCCAGGGCATGTTATGGATATCAGAAACATTTGCTAAATTATTCCACAGAATATGTCTTTCAGTAATCCTAGGACTAGCATACACAGCAGTAAACATCCAGCTAGAGTTTGAGCTTCGTACCTTAACTATTGCATGGATCTCCTGCTCAGTGCTTGACAGAGGTGTGACCTCCACTCTAGTTGAGTTCCAAAGCATCCATAGACCACCAGCATAACCAATAGTCTCCGTGTGATATGCTCCGTCAAAAGGCATTCTATTAGTGATCTGCTTTTCCCTTTCACCACTAATTCGAGTTTCCATTACAACCATTGTAGCTGGATTATGGCTATGGACCAACGTACTAACATGCTTCAGAAAAGAGGGCTTCAAAACATCCTTGCAATTCCATACTATTATATTCATGAATAATATCGTGATCGAGGAAGAACCACTTAACAACAAAACACAGCGGCTTCGCCTTCACCCTCAAATTCCATCCGCTCCGCCTCAGCAAAACCCTCATATGTCCCTCACTCGGCAGCATGACCACCTTGAGCTAAAGTAACCCCCCTCTCCATCTCCTGTGGAACCACAAGTAGGTTGAGCACATTTGTCAATTGAGGCACTTGAATTACCTATGCAGTGTGATTGCTCCTCCAAAGACTCCATGGGTTTTCCACCATAACCCACAATGGGTCCAACAATACTGCCTCGCCCACCAATGCGCTCACCTTCATCAAAGGAAAGCTCCAAATCCATGGCTTCTTGTGCTCTTCGAAGATCCATCTCCCTACCCGAATCAAGATTGTCATCTCCATAATCACTACTGCCACGCTCCCGGAGAGAATGGCCCTCCTCAGAATGTTGGCCGGTTGTAAATTGAAACTGACCAGTATAGCCCGTTTGTTGTCCGCCATAATTGCTGCGACTAGCACTTGCATCGTGGAGGTTAAGCTCATTAGAAATGATCGGAACCTGAGTACAAACCATGAAAGCTGCTCCAACAACGCTCTCAGACTTAGTTTGAGAAGCCCTTAGTCGAGCAAGGGCTTTCTTCCCTTTGACTAAGTACTTATGACTCGGGTTGGGCTTACTTAAGTCCACATCAAACCGGATAAAATCCTGATCCAGCTCTTTCAACTTTTGGCTGCTCTCAAGCCTGCTTTAGGCCCGCTGATTGCGCTCATTCACAATGCGTTGAATAATGTTGTCCACAGCAAGCCCATTCAGCTTGCATTTGGCCTCCCTTGCTATTTCACTCCTGAATTCAATCTAGCATGGAGCAAAACTCGTCCTCAAGCCCGACTCACTCCTTTTTTGCAGTTGTTGCAATTGGCCACTACCTTGTATTATAGCGACCCCACCACTCCTCTGACTCTTTGTCCCATTCTTTTTGCGTGTAACCACTACCCACGGCCCGTACCTCCCATCTGTACTATCCTTTTGCTCATTAGCAAGCACGCTCTCAGTGGGTCCCTGAATAGATTTGTCAATATCGACAACACGTTCATTGCATGAATCAACATCCCACCCTCCTTCTGCCACCGTCTCCGCCTTCTTAATGGCACATCTTGTCGAACAACTTATGGGCAGTACTCCTATTTATGCCCCATCCTCCCATAAACAAAGCACAGCTTATGTATACCCTTATAGCAAATAGGCTGTTCGAACTTACCAATCAAAATAGCCGTGGCTAGAGGTTTATTCACATCCACTTGGACACAGAGCCTAGCAAATCTTCCTCTCGTTTCAAAGGCCGTATGAGTATCCACTCTTAAAACATTGCCTATCGTCTTACCGATTTGGTGCAACGCTTTTGCATTATAATATTCAATCGGCAATTCGTTTAACCTTATCCATATGGCAATGGAAGAGACATTAGCCGTCGCCGGACGAAAATTTGGCATCCACGGCCTAATGGACAGAAAGTGCTCACTGATAAACCATAATTCCCTTTTCAAGACAGTTTCGAAATCTTCTCTCAAGTAGAACCTTGTGAGAAAGAATCCATTCCCTAAGTCCACGCAATCTAATCTACCCGCTGGTTTCCATAAAGACAAGAGCCTATTATGGAGGTAGTTAAACCCAACCGACCAGCCATACACCTTCACAATGAGAGCTTTGGCCCACGGTGTGCGAATCCGTTGATTAAGATCCTTAGAGAATCTCACTGCTAGTAGGCCTTCACGGAGAGCTTCTACCTCATCATCCGACTACACATCATCTTCCATAAGATCCCCGAAACTAAAAGCCTGCGTGAAAGCTCCTAGAATCTCGCCTACCAGCTTATCTTTGAACGAAGCTGCGCGGTTCCAGGGTCTGAAACCTTGGCTCGACGTTGAAGGAGTAGACTCCTGGCCATCTTGGAAGTCTACATGGCTAACGTTTTTAACTTTTTTATTACTCCGTGCTAATTCCTCTTGTTCTTCTCTAGAGAGGGAGAGAGAGTGTTCCATGTCGCTAGCTATTATGTATTTATTTGTGTAATTTTTTTAATTGTTTCTCTTTCCTCACATGCATGTATATATATATATATATATATATATATATATATATATATATGTATGTGGATTTAGGTTGAGTACATTGATATTAGGTAGGTTGCATGTATATATATGTATGTGGATTTTTTAAGTTGGCACGTTGAGTACATTGATATTTGGTAGGTTGCATATATATATATGTGTGTGTGTGTGTGTGTGTGTGTGTGTGTGTATGTGGATTTTTAAAATTAACAAATTTGAGTAAATTGATATTTGGCAAGTTCTTTCTAAAAAAAATTGGCAGGTTCTATACGTGTGTGTGTGGATCATTAAAGTTGGCAGGTTGAATACATTGATATTTGGCATG